>JAYKKI010000022.1:4605000-5310000 GCA_039881145.1 Druceiella hillmani
GCTTTGAGTAAGTCTCCAAAAGGAAAAAAAGAGACAATATTACTTAAAAGTATCCAATATTCTTATGAAAATGTTAGAACTTGGTATTAAAAATACCTAAGTAGTTTGAGATTTGCAGAATCAAAGATAAGACATAAAAAGAAAGTACTAATAATAATAGTAACAACTTACTGTTGAACCTAGAAAAACTGCGTGACAACATGTTATTTTTATGCCTTATTACATACTTATTTTCCCGTTTTTATCCTTGACGAGAAATTTTTATATTAGCAAAAAATTAATATTTGTATCACGAGATAAAAGTATCCTGTCTTTACTTCGATGATACAAGCTAGCTGTGTGTAAAATTACACGAAACTGGGTTGTCTAGTCGAGGCGTTAAAACGAAACCAATAAAAATGTTACTCTAAAAAGGAATCCATTTCTAAATATAGTTGGTGTAGATGCATGTATTCATGATGAAACTAAAGTTAGAACCACAGGAATTTAGAACCATTTAAGAGTACTTCGAACAATTTTGCAAATCAATTATACGTGAGTGTTAAAAAAATTTTAAAAGAAATCAATGGGCTTTCAAAAAGTCGATGACAAAAATAATTATCGACTATGCTGAAAACGTTTGAAATCGTCAATAACCTAAACAAGGCGCCTCACCGAGCGGTACCCCGTTAGCATTGATTACAGTGATAATTACTTGCCTGCGCATCTTGACGTTTGGAGTGTCCTTCCGCAATATTATTTTACCTAAATTTATTACAGGAAATGCCCTATTTTATAGGTATAACTGCACTCTTAAATATTGGTTGATGTATTTAACAGATAATAACTAATCTACAAATTCTTAACGAAACTACTACAAAAATGTTATGTAGCAAAAATACAAAAGACTTGTCATCGATAAATGCCGTCGCCTAACTAAAAGTGGGCGTGTTTGTGGGTGAGATATCATATCGTCGAGATCAGACGCGTGCCAATAAAATCTAGTTTTGTTCGAACCCGCCTCCAAGAAAGGTATTTAGAAAGAAATGACGTAAATCAATAATTTAAAAATGCATCCCGACTCGGAAAAACATTGTTACAATACTACTAAGAAAGGTAACGTGGACATGTCAGTGATGGCACATCATTGGCATGTGGCATGTCTGATTTGGATGAATATCCTGGAGATATATTAGAAATTTGATGAAATTATTACCGTTAATAATTATCAATGACTTTGATTAATTAATTTTCGAAAAAATCCCTTAATTTTCATGTTTCCAGAACGCTTAATGATGTTAAACTAAGGATTAAACATTTACATACTTGGTTGATTATGAAAAATATTAATATCACAATTGAATAATAATTTATCGAAATTTAAAAACAGTTTATTATAAGCTTAAACATATTTATTTATTTTTTGTGAAAAATAATCGATAGTTCGTTACTAACTTTTACATAATAATTTGAAAGTTTTTTTCATTCTTCAATATATTTAAATACTCTTAGTAACTAATATTTTCTTGTTTAATGGGTCAAAATCGTCTCAATATTTATGAAATTTGGAACTATAACTAAAAATTGAGTAAATCTTCACATTAATAACGTCAGGATTTCATGTAAATATCCCAAATGTATGACTTGAACTGAACCTATAAGTGTAGGTTCAGTTCAATGTTGGAATAAGAATTTTAAAAAAATTGTGTCTCAGAATGTCCTTTAATATAATCGACTTACAATGTAGAGTCTTCCATAAAGACCGAAATACCCGCGATGATTGATTCTGCTTCCACGTCATTGCTATGAGGACACTTCACTAAAAGACCTTGCTCCCATTGTTCGCCCTTCACAAGAAACTGCCCTGTTATCATTTAATTAAATCTCCATTGATGGCCGGAACTCTCTATACTTAAACTTACCCAACAAATCATTTTTTTTTAATGAAACATAATATTGTATCTTCACTGATATTTTTTACATTGTATCAAAGGATAATCCGCCAAGATTTTTGTGTTGGATGAAAGCAGATATGATTAGTGGATGATGGGATGTACCAAAATTATGTTTATTTACTGAATTAAGATGAATGTTTGAGAACATAAATCAATTAGGCTAAGCAGACTTTTACTAAAACACATTTCGAGGCTACGATAAATAGTTTAATAAACAAATGTTTATCATTACATATTTTTTACTTATACCATTGTAAGACGAGCTATGCATTCAAAGTTAATTTTTCGTATTCAACAGTGTCAAAAGATATTGTCTTTTCTGTAAATATTTCTTAAAATAAGGATTTATGAACAGATATTGCTGATCTTTTGAGCTTTGAATGGTTACTATTTGGATCTTGTTTTGTCTATTTATCATTTGAAGCACTTATTAAAATCAAACTGGTGGGATCCACTATATATATATATATATATATATATATATATATATATATATATATATATATATCTCTTTTACACCAGTTTTGGCAATAATGGGAGTAAAATTTCGTTATATTTAAAAATAAATATGAAACGTTATGTAGTCAAACATTTCTATTGCGTGTAGCCCAGCCAGGTCACTTAGGTTGAGTCAATTACCTTTAATTAGGAACACTCCACCAAATACCATTCTATTTTACAAAGCGATTTATTAACAGTTTTAATTTGTTTGGGTGAGCTGCAGTTAATTGAAAAAAAAATGTTTTCCACTATTTATACTTGAACGTGGAGTATTTGTTGGCACTAATCTAATAGTTTAAAACTCAACTTCCTGCCGGAAATAACAGATTAAGCTTGATTTTCTTTAAATTTTTGTCGGGTACCCACCCGACTCATAAATACCCGACAGACATCATGATACCCGACCCATAAGACCCGACCTCATAAATATGTATATTCATGATTTACAACAGGATGAAAATGATCATTAATATTTATTGTGCTGAGGATTAAATTTGAAAGATATTAGAATGGAATATAACGAATTTAGGCATTTTCCCAATTAGATTAAATGCGATAAAATAACAAATATTAACCTAACTGGAGAGTTCCATTAAAATTTAAACATTTTTATTAAGATTAATTTTATCCTTCTTATTATTTATATTTTTACGTAGTAAATTATTTAATAAAATATTTTGCTTTCCTCTTTTCATGAAATAAAATTTGGCACCAAGAAAAATATCAAAGAAATAAGGAAGAAATACACTATAAATCCTTTGCTCTTATGCAACCCCGTTCAGGAACCTTTATAAACACTAGGAAAAAATAACACGGGAATAGCGCGCGCTGCAACCTGAACGCAACCCGCCTGAATTGCTGTACCTCTTTATACTCGTACCATGAAGCTCAGACCAACGACCCATAACCCATTATACCAAGATGTATTGCCGTGTATATTACTTTGAAGGTCGAGGTATCAAGCTTCGAGTCGATACTGGCAAGCTGGACCATTGTATGGAAGAAATCCCTATCCTTCTCTGGAATGTACTTTGCATGCGGCAAAAAGATCCACCGTGAATTGAGGACCATACCCAGGTAAGTGACCCGATCCCAGCCGCCTATCCTAAACTCACTCATTTTTATAATTGACTCTTCCCAGTCTGCCCTTGACGAGGGAGCCTCGAACTTTTAGGGACCAAATCTTAGTTTATTCTTAATGCCTAACCAAGTATCGTGGCGACGGAGTCTCCTACCCAATTCTCTATAATACTAGTATTATGGAATGCAGTGAAATAATTCTTCAAATATTTGGGAAATCTAGAGAGTTGATCTTACTAAGTACTGCCGTCCATAGCTGTCAAGTCGTGCCGCGTCAAGTGTGTTCGATTTCAATTTCCGTTCCAGCTATCCGCTTGCGAATACATCTCATTGACCGAACACTATCAGATGGAAAAATTGCTATATTTTTTCATATTCAATAGTTGAATTGTAATCAGCTACCAAAAAAAAATAATTATATAAATTAATAGATTTCAAGGAATTCTTTTGGAAAAGCTTATTTATTTATTCTTATGTTATAAATCCTGAAATATAGCAAAACCACAGACAGATGAGAATTGATGGCGGTTAAGTTCAATGTTGATAGATATAATACTCAAATACAAAAATTAGCTCACATATATACAAAGACATAAATTTCAATACGTACGTACAAAGTTCCGTTTCACCCTCCGCCTTTTGGTAGCAAAGCTCTGGAAGGACATGGCTGCTTTTTAGTGTTTACTTTTTAAAGATAAACCCTTTTTAGTTATGTTTTTGATAAAATTTCACATCTCTGTCGATTTTCTATAAGGTTTGTTTATTGATACAGATTCAATAATGTCTATCTTTTTTCTATCAGATTGGCTAGTATGTTTTTAGCCACAAACTTAGGGAATTCTCAACAAACATTCCCGAAACTTCTAGAAGATTTTCTGTAGGGTACAAATAGATCAAAGTGCAGTCAATTAACAACAGTCAGCGCCGAAGCTTTAACTGAATTACGTAGCTCCATTTAGAGATCCATTACCAAATTAATCCATTACCATCGATTGAATCTATTACCAAGTGAATACATTAACTTTAATGGATTTAAATCGATATTAAATACGTATTCTATTTTACGAATTTTGTCTGGGTCACGATGCAAAGGCTGCCCCAAATAATATACGTCACGCGATGGGCGAATCCACGATGTTTTGCGGGACGGCAAAGATTTGGTTCAGATAGTTTAGGAATGAGGACTACTATCTAGAGGACGAGCCCCGTAGTGGACGTTCTGTTGTATTGAATCTTCAACGAATACGACACTTAACTGAGGAGGATGCTCGACTGATAACTTGTTACTTGGCAGATGAGCTACACTACAGTCATGGCACCATAGAAACACTTTTGCACAAATTGAGAAATATCTCAAAAAAACAGTGTATGGAAACCCCGCGAGATGTCGTCATATCACCTTCAGTTCAGAGTTAATGCTTATCAACACTTATTGACATTGAAACGTAACTTCAGTTGGCTGAATCAGTCAATAACTGGCAATGAGAAGTAGGTTACATACTCGTGTGTTAACCATACAGGCAAACGTCAATGACTGAGTGTCGGATAAACAGGAGTTTGAGTATCTAACCCTGAAGTGCAAAAGGTGAAGCTCAGCTGCTGGTGGAATATCAAGGGCATTATTCACTGGGAGTTGCTTCTAGAAGAATCTACAATTAATGCAGATATTTACTGTGAACTATTGAACCTTTTACGGACAACAATGTCAACAAAATGGAATTTATTTACCACGTGATAATGTTAGACCACATATTGCAAAACGTACTCGTGTTAGGTAGAGGAGCTCGGCTGGGTTCTTTTTACTCATCCACCATATTTAACGGACATTGCACCCTCTGATTATCATTTATTCAGAGCTCTAAGTAACAATTCACGTGAAAAAAATTCGACGTTAAAGAAGATCTCCAAAACAACCTCGCACAATTTTTTTAATCAAAGTCACCGGAATTTTATATGAAAGACATATTTTCACTATCAACTAGATAGTAACAAGTAGCATATAATAATGGTGCATACTTAAATTAAATTTATTGTAACAAATATTTTTTAATAATAATTGTTGACAGCAATTCAGACTTAAAAACTTATTAGCCAACCCAATATTTTTAAGGCTAAACGTAAAGTTTATTTATACACATAATTTGTAATAATGTCCACAACAATTTTGTACCATAAAATAAAAAATAAACACATTAAAAACAACTCATATTTCCAGTCATCCAAAACTTGACAGTTAAGTAATTCAATTAATAACTGGTTTAATTTTATTTGGCATAAACGTAGTTTCCGTATATGTGAAAAGTAATGCAATTTTTGAAGTAATAAAAAATGGTTCCAGTTATTTTTAACGTGGCGTAAAAGTATATAGCATGGTACAGAATACGTAAAAACCTTGCCATAAACATAAGAAAAACCTTGTGTCAATGTACAAAAACGCCAAAATTAAAATTTTGTTTTGGTATGAACTAACATTTTGCAGAAAAGTTATATAAAACCAAAATATATTTATTTTTAAAAAAAAATTCTTTAAATTGCAAATGAAATATAAAAGTTTATAATTAACGTACATTATAATGGAAAAAGGGGTAAGTAACGTACTATGCATATCTTTGCAAATAATTTTTCGATCCTTTTAATTAATATGAAATATCATGATATATACAAATTGGTATGATTCATTATTAATTTTCATTTATTATACTTAATATTAACGAAATATAAAATTGCGTATATAAATTAGTTTAAAATTGCTTATATAATTAGCTATAAGAAAGTCGGTACCGATTACATTTAAAATTAATATTTATCCAAACGTTTTTTATTTCATTTCACTATCATTACTCCATACGCACGTTACTTAATTTTTAAGGTTACATGGTCTATTATTTTCATTATTTTGTTTATTTTATGTTTCTTCCAATTTTTAAGAAGTATATCATATTCTTCCTGAGAATGTGAATGAAAATACGAATAATTAAATACCAACTAATTGTGGTCAAATTTCACCCAATTTTTTAAATGGATACGAAGCGCTAAGTTTTATCCAATACTACCTATGGAGTTGACATTTAAGTATTTGCGTATTTATATCAATCATGTACAAACTGGACATACCCAATCTAACTTGGTGAACTTCACAAGATATTGGTTAAAAAAAAATATATTTTCATTCCTATAACAGGTTCACAATAACAATAAACTGATAATTTTAACGGGAGTTTTTTTCTGAATACTGACTAGTTAGGAATGAAAATATCCTCATAACTATTGTTATCCATAATATCTATATCAAAGACATTTTAATTTTAAATCTATTCAAGCTCGTATTCGTGAATTAAAGTAAATAAATATTCTCTTTACGAACATATAAAGCAAAACAAATCATCATAGTAATTGTATATTACTATCATTAATTGGAAAATTTGTATTTCGATTCTTCAAGTTAACAAATTCATAATAAATTTTCTTCGTTTTCAATAAGATTTATCAAAAAAAATAACGTCATTTTGTAACTCGAGGAACCAGTAGGTGGTCACAGCGGTTTTTGTTATTCATTTGCAAGAAACGTAATTATTGTAATTCGATTAAAAGCTACGTTGAAACTATGCAAGCATAAGTACTTTGAAACAAAATATATGTCATAAAAAACTTGTACTAATTATGTCAGAAATTTTCGTGACAAATTGAAATGTCAATTTTTTTCAGAACAACAAACAAATCTATTAAAAATGATTGTATTTTCCTTTTCGAATGGAAACTATTGTTCTTCAAAATAGCCTTTAATATAATTGCACTCTTTTATTACCTGTAAAGACAGAAAGATCCCCAGCGATTGCCTCAGCATCTCCTGTACGCCCAGACAGCGATCACAAGGAGATTTCGCTAAAGGAATCGTCCACTATTATTATCCTGTCAAAAGGAGAACCAGTCTGTTATCAATTAATTAAATCACTGTTATTAATAGGACCTCTCGATACTAGCAATTGCCCAACAAATTACTTTATTTAACTTTTATGTCAATACTCAATCGTTATAACGTTGTCAAATAACCGGGGTACCCAGGTACCATTATGGTGTATTCATTTAATATAAGGAGTTGATGAGTGGGGAATTTTTAACATCGAATTTTTATTTCCCGAGAGTCACAGTCGGCTAATTCATATATCAAAAACAATTATTCTCTATAATTATGAAGGAGAATGGAGAAGGGGAATAGCTGTGTTTCAGATGCAGTTCCCTATATGAGTCATTGATTATTGTTAGTTTCAAACGAGTCTTGACTTAAATATAATTAGACTTGAAATATGTTCAACTTTACAAATGAATGTTGGCCGTTATGTAATACTTATATTTCATTTAATTGTTACAACTTATGTATTAAATATAATAAAAAACTTAACAGTGTGACGATTGAGGAGAAGATATTTTAATTAATTTTTGGGAGAAAATTCTGACCCCTAATGTTATGCCTCAGATATTGATGATGAGGATTATACATCCAGAAGGGGACATTCGGAAGTATCGGACCGACAAGAATCTGGTAAATACTGTTATTTCTTTCACATTATTATGATTTTAATATTCAAAAATAATGGAAAATATAATATTTCTATATTTAGTGGAAGATCTTAGGAGTGAAGACGAGTTAGACGGGAATATCGATGAACCGAATGAAAACATTGCGCAAGTAACGAGCCATCATATTCGACGACAATATTTACAGTCATAGATAAAACTACTTTAATTGAAACATCACCAATTTAATAATAAACTCCCACTTAACATATTCTTATATGAAGGTACAGAGAATTCTATCGTTCAGCAAAACATTCAAAAAATTGTTTACTGTTAATCAATTATTTCGTCATACCAACAAGAATGCAGGTACTCTCTATAAAACATACTATGAGGAAAATCCTACGAAAAAGCAACTGAAGTGAAAGAATTTACCTCTTCAAGAGCATTCTTGGATTTCTCATAACGTCAAGTGCAAATAATTCTAACACTAATCATTGATATAATATATTGAAGTCAACAATTATATCTCAACGACAGTCTCAACAATTATATCGAGCTGCGAAAGGTAATAACCGATTTTGTAATATAATAAGAATAATTTAATTCGATGATGCAAATTTTCGTGAAGTTATCAAACCAATGGAGTGTTTGACAGTTGAACAGTGAACTTTATCAACACAGAAGGTGAACTAGATTCACTAAGCATATATCATCCACGGCAGAAAAGCATGGAATAAAAGTATGGTGGATAAATGATGCAGAAATTTTATATAAATTAATTGGTCATTGGTGCACATTAACAATCAGCAGCGAAATAAATCAAGGTGAAAGAGTAGTAAAAGATTTAGTTGCATAATACAGACGATCTAGATGAAATATTTCAATAAATAATTTCTTACTAATCTACCTTCAGTGAAGCATTTATTTTCATATTTATTTTGATATTAAATTTTATTCCAAGCACTGAAATATTTTCACTATATTTGCATTTATGAGAAAGTAACAGTACGTTCTCATATATAACAAAAAACCGTTAAATTATTGCCCTTAAATACAACAGTTTACGAAAGCAGAAAGTAGAATTAAGAAAATGTTCGGTTTTTAAAAAAAAACAAAGTTGGACTCGATACAATGGTCCATATGTTAGAACGTTACACATTTAGGCGGACTAACTGATGGCCTCTTGTTTTCTTTATGATATTTAGGAAATCACCGTTCTTGCAAATTACATAAGTTGTTATTAAAATAATAAAATTTTAAAAATAGACAAAAAACGCCGATTATTTTTACTACACTCAAGTGAAGATTTGTGTATACCAACTATTGAAAATCGATTTCAAATATTCGAATCATGAGAAATTTCGCCATTAAAATTGCAATCAGCATCCATGGATTGAATCCTGCATGCAGAGCGACAATGTCAACTGAGACTACTCAACAGAAAGATTCCACCGGATGAAAAGGAGTTTTAGGATCATTCTGTTGCTCTTACCAGCGTGTCTCCAAAAATGGAGGAAGGTTTAAGGTAAAGATTGTACTAAACCAGCTTGCGATGAACATTCAAGAGCAACAACAAAATATGACGGATGTTTCCAAGAATAAATTCCATATGAGGATATTTTATATATAATTTATAATAGAAGTCATTAAAAGTTAAATGCCTTCATATATTTTTACAAAGAATATTATTTTCTACGCCTAGAGATTAATTTAATTATTCATTAATTTAATAATTCTGTAAGCGTATTAAGTTAAGACGGATGCGGCTTAAGATAAATCGCCTCATTGAATGGAAAGAAATATATTCACAAGTGAAAAAATAAAATGGTACAGTTAGTATCATAACATTTGACAGATTTCTATAATTATTTTCATAAATTTGTTTAAATTCGAAGAGTATATAACGAGGTTATGTAAAATGTTTGTTGTAATTGTACATTGTGAAAGGCAAAAAATATTGGGCGTGTACAATAGTTTTCGGTTGTACGAGGTATTTTACAGTGCTTAAAAAAGCAACTCACTATCGATATTTGCGGTATTTGGTAAATTTATTTTGTTGATGGTTAAAACTCACCAGTAAAATGACAACAATAACTTGACAATTGAGAAATAGGCTAATATTCACACTCCTTGCCTAAATCAATTGAAATTTCAATTTAATTACAATAAATTAATGGATCTAACTGCGTCAGTGAATGCAATAAAATTGTTCAATATAATTTTATTGCGATGATCATTTGTGTAATTAATGATAACAATATTCTATGTAGATTTTAAATAAATTTTATTTTTAAAATAAATTGAAGTTTCTAATCAAACTTTTATGGAAGACCACTACTTTTTTCTATAATTTTAAATATGTTTACTCCATCAATCTCACCATATTAATAATATATAGTGTAAAAATTGTCATATACAAAAAGAGACTCATTCTTTGGGCCAATTTTTCATCGAGAACTGATCCCACTAGTCGATTTTGTCCAAAACTAATTATGTTTACCTTCATGTAAGCTCCACTGAATAGAATTTGCTTTGACTGGCTTTTTATTTTGTCTATAATTTTCTTTTGCTCATAGACCGTGGTTAGTTAAAAGAAATTTTCATTTCGACCTTTGCCAATAGGACATGGCGCTTTATTAATTACGACTGGTCTTTTATTTATTGGCCTTTGCCGCATATTTCAAATATGATGAAATTTATCTTGGTTTTATTTATCTTGGTTTGGTGGTTATCTTGTCCGATGGTGATTTATGATGGTGAGATATCCGATGGTGATTTATCTTGGTTTTGCCATGAATTAGACTTTATGATCATTTTTATCCGGGAAATAAAACTTAAAAAAAATTATAGAAGAGAAAATCACATTGATTTACTTTGATGTAAATAACTTTAAGAAAAGTTTACATGTATCTGACTGTATTTTACAGCATGTTATTTGTGATTTACTCTGTTTTATTTACAGGAAAATTATGCAATAGAGAGTACGTGATAAAACAGTGAATTGTTATTTAAATGTATGCTATGGAAATACATATGCAAATATTAACCCTAATGTTGAAAGATATAATATGATGTAGAAGCCATCTTTTAGATTAGTTAAATGAATGAACCACAATTTAACTCTGAAGAATACTTGGTATATTTCACTGTAACATTCAAATGCCTGCTTGCCTTTCATAATGAAATTCATAAAATATGGCGTTTATTATCTCATAATCAAGTATTTATGCAATTAACATTATGTCGCTTTTTATTCGTGAATTGGTTGTATTATATTAAGTGTTCAGCTTAATGTCTCATAGGTAGATAAGTTAGAATAATTTATACATGTGTACAGAAGATATTACAAGTGTTTTCATGTTCTTATACCTAATTCTTTTCTAATAGCCTTCTAAGTTATTTATTTTTATACTTCATTGTTTATTATTAGATACAGCAAAATGATGCACCCGATCCTATTATGTCATAAATACTTTTTTCATGAATGCTTTGGGATTTCATAGCTGAATATAAGAAAAAAATAAAATATTCATCCGTCTATTTGTCTGTAAGTCGCTCTGACATCATATTTTTTTCGACTCAATGTCGACTAGCATAGATGGATAACATGAATACATTGAAAAGAGAAAACTTTTTAAAGTATCTGATTCATCAGTGAATCGAAAATGGGTATATTTCTATTTTGTAGATTTTTGTCGACTAGAATATTATTATAGATGTCTTTTAAAATTTAATGCAAATATCTAGTGATATTTTCTAATAATCCTCAGTGAAAAATAAATCCTTAAAATATTTTTCGGAGTGACAATTTGTCCCCAATCCAATCTTAAATTTTAACTACGTATTTAAAAAATATGAAAAATCCATAGAAGATTGAATAAATACTTCAATGAAAAATTATTTTTATCAACTTGTTTTAATAAATTGGAGACATATAAACAGCAAAGTTACGAGTATTTGTCTACGGTTTAGAAATATATATGAGGTATATGTCCATTGTTTCATTTAAATAGTTATGGAACAATAGCCGCACGAGTCGTACTTATACTTAATTAGTACACTTTTATATGAACACACGATCTTACGAACACAAACTCTTTACATTATGTAGAAACGTCGCATCAAAATACGATTTTCTTAAGGATTTCGTTAAGTTTTCTTCTCCCGAGATTAATATAAAGTATACTTGTAATGAATGTGTTCATGTGTTATCG
The DNA here is from genome assembly GCA_039881145.1 of Druceiella hillmani. NCBI lineage: Eukaryota > Metazoa > Arthropoda > Insecta > Lepidoptera > Hepialidae > Druceiella > Druceiella hillmani. The sequence goes on from JAYKKI010000022.1 coordinate 4,617,248, forward strand.
TGTTCAATTTTTGCAGATGCAGTATATTTTATACTACTTTGTTGAATTATTTCGTGGTTAATAATCATTATATATTTATTGATTGCATTATTATTCAGAAAGGAATAATAAATTAATTGCGTTATAAATTAACCTCATATTCAATAATTGTACTTACATATTAGTGGTAAATTTTTAATAATTCAAAATATAATGACTACATACGACGGTAAAAAATATACAATGGCAATCAAACATATTGTAAATTAGAACTTTAAGAATTTGCAACACTGTCCATAACCAACATGATACCAATTAAGACGTAATGCCCCATCTATTATCTTCATCAATCTTATTAAGTATTAACGACTCGCTTGAAACGGGAGCTTCAGGCAAGCTTCATAAGTAGCGTGTACCTACTACTTAAAAATAATTTCTAGCGACCGCCGCTGCTAAGTCCATTAATTTTCTGCATCCTCCCTTTTCATCATGTTAATGAACGCATTAAAGCAACGTTAATTCAGATTCCATGGGCGTAAAATTTTAATCGTTTTTACGAAATATATGTCTCTATGAAATGTAGGAGACTTTTTAAGAAAGGATTATAAAATGTCAGGATTTGGAAATGTAAAAATAATCTCATAAAAGGAATGCATTCAAAATTTAGATTTTAAAAATCCATCGAGAATATCTATCTGGAACTATATATAATTCAGCTTAAATATAATTAAAATTCATTTAATTTAACTTTTACTTTAATTGATACCATTAAGATAAGAGTAATATTTAAAATATCCTGTAAGGCCTGAATGGCAAAATAATAACGATTTAGATGAGACTAATTATTGAAATATCTTGTAAATAGTGATAAAAACTTTTTATTGGCGATTTTCCTCTACGAAAATGTGACTTATGTGGCCATCTGTGGTCCTTATTAAAAATAGCTAAATACTTTAAAATGAACAGAAGTATAGGAATGATATAAAAAACCAGTACTAGTAGTAGTAGCAATAATAAGGTCCAGTAAAAACTAGATCCTGCAATAGTGCAGAGTAACATTGTTGGTATTTTTAGAACACTTAAATATATGAAACTTAAAACTAAATATCTAATTATTTGGTTGATTATGAAATTTAATTAAAATAATAAAGTGTTCACTGATTATTAACTTGCCTTATTACAATCACATTTATCATGAAACTGTAAAAATATGTGTATTTTAAAAAGTCTCATACTGTTTCAAAAAATGAAAAAGACTGACTTTTAAATATAAAGTAAATGAGTGTACCCTTCATACTCAAAATTTTATTTTATAATACAGCATTCCAATCCTATTCAAAGCTATTGTTACTGCTATCTCACAATATTTTATAAGTTGTTTTCTTCGATACATTCATTTACAGTTCGCCATGATTTTTAAGTGGGATATTAGTTAAAAAATCCCCCCAATGTTTACAAAAATTTGCGTCAAAAATGGGATCAGAACCTTTGTATTCCAAATGTCAATGATATATTACGTAATTTGCCAATATGCGTGATAATATATAGGATATCGACAATTATCTATTTTTCAAAATTCACGTTTATCTGGCCAAACTATATCTAATCGTATTATGAATTATATTTCTACATATATTTAATTATCAATATAAAATAAAATATTTACATAAATAGGATAAAACATATTAAAACATGATTTAAAATACGTTCCTGCCCTTACACGATTATGTTTATGCTAATATTATTTGAGATTTAACATATATTCAATAAATATAATTATTTGTACTAAAAATATAAAAATGATTTTTTTGGAGGGAAATAGTGAAAGAGAGCAATATCAATTAGAAAGTCGAGATACTTTCTCTTCATTGCCGATGAAGAAATACACAATTTTCCAATTCGGCCATATATAAATCATTACTACTTGCCATATCACCCAGATCAATTCAATATTCATTTCCATTGTTTTCACCAAAGACGATAATATTGTGACTACAATAATATAATACACTCTCAAATTAATAATTTCTTTTATTGAGCAATAAGAACTTAATTTTAATTATATCTCAAAATGTTCAACAAACTAATCAATTCACAATAGAGACAGTCCTCCATAAAGACCAAAATACTTACAGGGCAAATTTTGCGTCAAAAATACGGCTTCGGCGACATTTCACTAAAAGACCTTGTCTCCATTGTTCGTCCATTACCCGAAGCCAACTTACTGTTATTTAATTAAATAGCTATTAATACTTAAAGCTCAAAAACATATTTTATTTAATGAAACTTAACATTGTTTCTATTCATTTTGTTTGCTCTGTATCAAAGTATAGTTATCCAAGATCTTTTTATTAAATGATATCAAAATGTAAATCAGGACATTTTACTGCAGACATCGCCCATATTGTTCACCCGATACAAGAAGGCCGCCTTGTTTCACTTAATTAAACGACTATTGATAACCGTATTTCTCGAAACTTAAATTTACCCAAAAAGTATTTTTATTTAATGAATCATAACATTGTCTCCACTGATTTCATATCCGCTGCAACATGGTATGAGAATTACGACTTTATGTCGAACGAAAGCAAATAGTATTCATAGTGCAAGATTTAGTCGTAGATTTTATCGAGTCGCTAAATATTTTAAGTTTAATGTATCCTAGTTACATTAAACTTAAAATGTTTATTTTCTGCAGTAATAAAAAATCTTGTCCATTATACAAAATATTCCAAAAATAACGACACATGAGGAAAAACTAGTGAGTTTATGAGCAATTAATATTACGATCTTTTTACGGTTTTAAATATTTACTATTCCGATCATTTAACACATTAAAAGAATTGTAATATTTATTGCTCATAAACTCACCAGGTTTTCCTCATGTTTCGTTGCTTTCGGAATATTTTGTAATTTAAAAAATCATCCGATAATAGTCGTATATGTAAATCGTGACTTTTAAATGTTAGACATATATAATAAATAGCCCCCTCAACTTCTGTTTAAAGAATGTTTCTTGAACTTGTCGTTTAAGTTGATGTTTTAGAAAACAGTATGGGTCAAAGGAAATTGTAGATACTACACCGCATAACTGCTGTAGCCGAAAATATCCCAAGAAAATTTTAGTTACTATTCCATATAACGGCTATCGTTGTGAATATTCCAAGAAAATTATAGCCACTTTTCCGCATAGCTGCTATAGTTGTTAATATCTCGAGGAATTTATAGGTCATATTCCGCATAATTGCTATAGATGTGATATTCCACGTAAATTATAGGTACTATTCCGCATAACGATTATACTTGTGAATATCCCAAGGAAATTTTGTAATTATGAATAAAGTACTTAAATGCTTCTATTCCCTTAAGATATTTATAAGTTTTACCAATTCATTGTTCTTTTTAATACTAAAAATTTGTATTTATTATGTTTAATTTAATATAAATTTTCCAGGTAAACACAGAATTATTTAGAATTATTTATTATCTCTTTATTCTTTTAATGAATGAATGTGGAATTATTGTATTTTCTAAAATTATTAAAATAGGAATAATGCTTTCTCAAAGTAGGTAAAAATATACAAATTTATTGTGGTACTTTTATTTATATAAAAGGAAAATGGAAAAGTGAAAAAATATTAATGATATACTTGCTAAGGAAAATTGCAAAAAAATAGTTTTAAAATAAAGAGAAAAGGCTTATCTTAACGGAATTTATGCGGCTCTTCCCTTTCCTCTAAATAGTACCTGATGGAATTGAAAAATATATTAGTTGAGGCTACCGCGTCTTTTAAGTCGTGTGAAGTTTTATTTAAAACTTCCAGAAATATTTAATTCCTTATTTGCTTGATATTTTGCATTTTGGCACGTAAAGTACAATATTTCATAATTTTTTACTGCAAAATAATTAAAATAATACAAGGAAATACTGAATTCCTTTATACAAATATAATACTGCCGAAACCAGTTTCCGATACCGAGCAATGAGTACAAGCATCAATGACGTTGTAATACTGAATTGGTAACAGTGACATATATTACACTAGTACGCAGTAAAATAGATATACTTTGATATTCTGACCCGGAGAAATTTCTTTTTTTAAGACGATGAGACTATTTGCGTACATCGTATCAAATATCCACGTAAATTATTAAAGGCACAAAGGTGATACGTGAATTTTGGCCTAGTCATGAATAAACAGAAAACATATTTATATATATATATATATATATATATATATATTTGTATGTGTGTGTGTGCGTGCGTGCGTGTGTGCGTGCGTGTGTGTGTATGTTATTGTGTGTGTGTATAATATTATTAAAACAATCTTAAACTTATTTAAGAAATCTACTATCCTGTAATTCAATCTAAAGAAAGACTGAGCTTTAATTATTCTTAATTTTTTTAGTAACAACAACATAATGAAACAAAATACTTTCTCTATGCAGTCGTGAGAAAAATAACAAACAGAGGGATTTTAATTAAACATCAAATCAATTTACAGACTTATAAAAACATTTCTATGACAACACAACCATCAAAAAATAAAGGTGCTTTTCATTAAAAAAATAATCCAAATTGAAAACATTTATGAAACTATGTGTCCTGTTTATGTTTAGGCTACAGCCGCAAGGACATATCACTCAGTGACCTTGCTACAAGTTATTTGGCATCACAATGGAAGGCCGCATGGCTATCAGTTAATTAAATCGCTATTGATAGTCGAACCTCTCTCTTGAACTTTGCCACCAATTGACTTTATTTATGGAAATATAATTTTATATCAACATGTTGGTTTCAGTAGTTTTTTTACTGTTTCAAAGGTTTCTTGACATTTTCCCGACCAAATGAATTTTTGTCCTTTTCTTAATAAATTGTGTAAAGAATCCAATGTGACTGATATATTTGGCACATATTTTACTTAAAAATTATTTTTTCCTGAAAACTTTTCGATATTTTTTTGTGTTTTTAGAACAGGGAAATTCGTAATAGTAATTAAATTATCCTTCAATGGAGTAATTGTATTTTATTTTATAATATGACCTAAATACTTAACGCAAAATATATAATACTTAATTTAAAACTTCTTCTTTCTTAAAGGCCAATGTTACTGGAGCTATGAAAGGGCTGTAGGGTTATTCGATTAAATTTCTTTGTAACAATTTTGATATTTGTTGTTCTATTTCTATTTTATCCTCAATAGTGCACCTATGTGGTCTTTTACTACAATAATTAATTATTGATAAATCGATATACGAGTAAGCTTCATAGCCTTTCAAAGTACTTAAATCATATTTACATTTAACGAAGACAGTTTCATATTTATATATTAATTCATCTATTACTGACTGCTGTTGAAGGTGTATATGTTTTACAAAAAGGTTATATTTTATCTTTTCCATGAGTTCGTTAATGTTTAATTTATATTTGTCATTTGTTTCAATTATAGTTTTTTCTAGAGCCTCCACGTATTCATCGTTTTTTATAATTTTTTTGTAATTTTTCATTTTCAATTAATTGAAATCCTTGTATGCAGTCTAATCCAATAAAGAAATCATAATCAAAGTTCTCTTTATATATCACAAAAACATGAACATTCTTTTCAACATCAAAAATCTTTATTTTTAAAGTTCTAATTCCTATACCTATTTTTACACCATTAATCGTTTTTAAGTTTGTATTATTAGTATTATTTACTGGGTTATGTTTTAAAGATAATAATCTTGGATTTACTAAGGATCATAAATCCCCAAAATTTTCAAGGTGTCGTTTATTGGTAACTTAATTTTGATTAATGGTGGAATTACTAGTTTTTTGGATTTCAATAATTTAATTCCGTTTCTAATTCAGAATTAATCACATTTCTTATCTGATCGCTATTTGTTCTTTCTCTACTTTTATTTTTGAACCAACGTAGAGATTCAGAGTGATATCGGTTTACATGTTTACCTTTTCACAAATTCTGCATGGTTTAATATTTATACTCTTTTCTTTAATCTTGTTTTCGAAATCTTCTGCTTTCTTCTTATTTACTAAATGTTCTAAGTCTCTGATTTTATTAAATAAATATTCCGTATCCTTCAGATCATTCCTATTAATTTTATCGGCTATAAAATTTGGTAAATCCGTAGCGATTAAGTTAATTAGAGTGGATTTATTCATTTATTTCCAATAAAAGTCTTTCTTTTATTAAGGCGTATTATATTATTGAGCCCTGTCTCTTTTTGAATAACATTGCATACCTGACTGGTGACCAACATTTGAATGCGTATGGTTCACACAAGCTTTGTTTCTATGTTGACCATTTGAATTCATTGTGTGTTTTATGAGCAACTGTACCAGTCAAAAGCAGAGTCTTCCAAAACAACCTGAGTATTTAGATTTTCCTAGTATCTTCTTTTATGTCAATTCGAGTACATTCTATTTCGAAAATAGTCATCCACTGGCATGCATTTGAATTTTTTTTTATTAATTGTTCTATTACAAATCTTTCTGAAAAATGTCTAATATTATGGGATTTAAATGTATCCTTCTTCATTTCAGTAAAGTTTTCAAGGATTCTCGTTGACGCTTCTTCTGAATTTCCTATAGAAAGTGCTTCTGATGATGTTTCTAGTTTTTCTTTTAGCAAATATACCATAAACTGCATGTTTCTATCTTCGCCTATATAAGCACTACTGATTTCTCGTCTTACTGAAATCTAAGCCTGTCTCTTCTCATGTCTCTTTTGTGATGTATTTTTTAATTTCTGAATCGCTTGAGTTCTTATAAGTACATCATGCAATTTTACTGGATGGTATTGATTCGAGATTATATAGTTACGTTCATTGATATCAGTTATTGGGTTTATATTAATTAAATTTGTTTTCGTGTCTCCACTTGTCTTTACTACAAATTAAAACTTTAACTTCTTCATTAAAATATACAACTGCTGTATAAATATTTTTTTATAATGTGTATATTATAAACAGCTTATATAATATCGGGGATGGCGAAATAAAACGATTATGTGGTACTCTGAAAAGAGAAGAGGTTTTTATTAATCACTATTCACAATCACAATATTTTGTAAACCTTGTAACTAGAAATCTTACCTGAAAAGAGAAACGTCATTTAAGATATAATATTACAAATCCCTTTGCTTTTAATCATTTTACATAAATTATTCGACTTCAAATATCAAGCGTAAAGAAAACAATCATTGATATTTCGTCTATTCTAGTACAGAGTCACGGGCATAGAGAATATCTAAAGTTTTTAAAGAAGCGCGCCGGAGTTTATTTCAAGAAACAAAATTAGAATTCAGAGAATAAAAGACAATCAATTTATTTGACCTATTTATTTAATTTTTCACAACTAAATGAAACAACGTGATGCAATATTATTTCTACTTTATTTAAATTCTTTACCACGACCTAGGTTTCATTGTACGACCACATCTTAAGGTGGGCAATTTCTAAAGGTCTTTAAGGCTAATGCTTTGTTAATAAAATAAAATAATGAGATAGCCTCGTGGAAAATAAAAGCAATAATAATCATGAATCCGTTCAACTAAAAGTTATTTAACTGAAAAATTTAAGAGAATGTTGTCTGTGAAAAACTTAACTTGAATGTTGTCTTTAATCATCTGAAAATTAGAATCAAAATATTTTCATTTTTTCCAAAATTTCATTAAGGTGCAAATGCAATAAAAAAGTCCACTTTATATTTAATTTATATTATAATAAGAGAAGTAAATAATAAACTTTGCAATGATTTTATTTACTGTCTACTGCATACTGGAAAACGATCTGATTTCAACCTAAATCACACCATACCCGGTTATAAAAATAACTTAAGGATTTTATTCAATTGTCTGCTAATGGCATTGTCCGATATTGCTCGAACGAAAATTTGTTCTGTGCTTTTACGGGTGAAACGAAGAATTAATATTTCCAGATATTAGATACAACCTGGATTAATTTTCTCACTGTTGATTCGAAAGTACTAATAATAGTAGTAACAACTTACTCTTCAGCCTAGAAAAACTACCTGACAACATATTACTTTTATACGTATGTTCCCGTTCTTTTCTTTTACGAGATATTTTTTTTATTTAGACAAAAAATTAATATTTATATCACTAAATAAAAAGTATTTTTTTCATTTTATTAGTCTTTACTTCGATCATACAGGCTTAAAAAAAACGGAACTTAAAAAAAAATTTTAAAAAAATTGTATCTCAAAATGTCCTTTAATATAATCGACTTAAAATGAAGAATCTTCCATAAAGACCGAAATACCCACGATGAGTGATTCTGCTTCTACGTCATTGCTATGAGGACACTTCACTAAAAGACCTTGCTCCCATTGTTCGCCCGTCACAAGAAACCGCCCTGTTATCATGTAATTGAATCGCCATTGATAGCCGGAACTCTCGATACTGAAACTTACCCAACAAATCACTTTTTTTAATGAAACATAATAGTGTATCTTCACGGATATTTTTTTCCATTGTATCAAAGGATAATGTGCCAAAATGTTTGTGTTGGATGAAAGCAGATAGGATTAGTAGATGATAGGAAGTATCAAGATTATGTCCAGTCACTGAATTACGATGAATGTTTGATAACATGGATCAATTAGGCTAAGCAGACTTTTACTAAAACACTTTTCGAGGCATCTACATACACACTACGTGCCATAATTCAATTACCGTAACTAGTTTAATAAACTAATTTTTATCATTACATATTTTTTACTTATATCGTTGTAAGACGAGCTATGCATTAAAATTAAATGTTTCGTATTCAACAGTGTTAAAAGATATTGTCTTTCCTGTAAATATTTCTTAAAATAAGGATTTATGAACAGAGATTGCTGATCTTTTGTGCTTTGAATGGTTACTATTCGGATCTTGTTTTGTCCATTTACCATTTCAAGCACTTACTAAAATCAAACTGATGGGTTTAACTACGTATCTTATGTATATGAAATATATATTACACCAGTTTTGGCAATAATGGGAATGAAATTTTCCTTGTATTTTAAAATAAATATGGCGCGTTATGTAGTCAAACAAAAAATATTGCTTGTAGCCCAGCCAGCTTACTTACGCTGGGTCCATTACGTTTAATTAGGAACACCCCACCGAATAGCATACTCTTTTACAAAGCGATTTGTTAATAATTTTGTTTTTTGTTTGCGTAAGCTGCAGTTAATTGAAAAAAAAAATGTTTTTCACTCTTTATACTTTAACGTGGAGTATTTATCGTTACTAACCTAATAGTTTGAAACTCAACTGCGTGCCGGATTAAACAGATTAAGCTTAATTTTCTTTAAAATGTTCTTGAGTAGGTACCTCATAAATATGTATATTTATGATTTACGACCGGATGAAAATGATCATTAATATTTATTGTGTTGAGGATTAAATTTGAAAGATATTAGAATGGAACATAACGAATTTAGGCATTTTCGCAGTAAGATGAAATGTCATAAAATAGAAAAATATAAAGCCTAATTAAAGAGTTCCATTGATATATAATAATTTTTATTCAAATTAATTTTATTTTTGTCATTATATATATTGTTACGTGGTGAATTAATTTAAAAAATATTTTGCTTTCCACTTTTCATAAAATAAAATTTGGCATCAAGAAAAATATCAAAGACATAGTGATGAAATGCACTAGAAATGTCTCGCGTCAATACCGGCAAGCTGGGCCATTGTATGAAAGACAACCCTAACTTTCTCTGCAATGAAGTTTGCATGCGGCAAAAGGCTCCACCGTGAATTGGGACCACACCCAGCTATGTGACCCGATCCCGCCCGCCTATCCTGAACTCATTCATTTTTATAGTGGGCTTTCTTGCCAATCTGCCCTTGAATAAATATAGAAAAGAAATAAGGAGAAGCCTCGAAATTTTAGGGACCAAATCTAAGCTTATTGTTAATGCTCTAGTCAAGTATCGTCGCGACGGAATCCCCTACCCAGTTCTCTGTAATACTAGTATTCCGGAATACAGTGAAATGATTCGTCAAATATTTAGGAAAGCTAGAGAGTTGGTCACAATAAGTACCATGGTCCATGGCTCTACCGTCGCGCAGCGTCAAGCGTATCCGATTTCATTTTCTATTCAAGCTATCCTCTTGCAAATGCGTCTCATTGACCGAACACTGTCAAATAGATTAATTGCAATTTTTCTTTCATATACGATAGTCCGATTGTAATCAGCTGCCAATACTAAATATTCATATCATTGAATAGATTTTAAAGAAGTCTGTTGGAAATACTTCTTTATTTTAAGGCTTTTAAATTAATTTAAAAATCTTATAAAGCATTGGTTTAAAAAGGGCGTAGATTTTTCTTTAAAAGTTAACTAAAAAAATGATGAGATAAAAGAAGTCAAGCCTCACAGAACTTTCTTAGAGGATTCTATATTACTGAATTAAGGCTTTTTATCTAGTTTTATTTAATAGGGAGTATTAAATAGGAGTTCTATTGAAGAGGGAATATCATCACAGAAAATTTGGACGCCTTAAATTATTTTAGATTTTATGGCTTTGACAATCATAATTATACCAAAAGAAAATTCTTATATTATAAATCCTGAAATATAGCAAAACCATAGACAGATGAGAATCAATTGCGGTTAAGTTCAATGTTGATTGATATAATACTCATACACAAAAATTAGGTCACATATATAGAAAGACATAAATTTCAATACGTACATATAAAGCTCCAATTCACCCTCCGCCATTTCCTAGCAAAACTCTGCAAGAACATCGCTGCTTTTTAGTGCTTGTTTTTTAAAGGTAAACTTGACTGTTTATAGTTATGTTTTTGATAAAATTTCACATTTTTATCGATTTTCTATAAGGTCTAATGATTGATACACTTTCAATAATGCCTATTTTTTATATTAAGTTGACTAGTAAGTTTTTAGCCACAACTTTGGGACTTCTCCAGAAAGATTCTCGAAACTTCTAGAAGGTTTTACTCTAAGGTATAAAAGACCGAAGTGCAGTCAACTGACAACAGTCAGCGCTAAAGTTTTAAGTGAATTGCATAAAACATAATGGATTTAATTCGATATTAAATACGAATTCTATTATTTTATGCATTTCGTCTGGGTTACGATGCAAAAGTTGCCACAAATAATATACGTCATGCGATGGATGAGTCGATGATGTCTTACGCGATGGCAAAGATTTGGTTCAGAAAGTTCAAGAATGGTGACTAAAATCTTGAGGACGAGCCCCGTACCGGACGTCCTATTGGATTGGATGTTCAACGATTACGACGCCTAATTTAGGATGATCCTCGACTGACGACTCGTTAATTGGCTACACTACAGTCATGGCACCATAGAAACACATTTGCACGAATTGGAAAAATTTTCGAGAAAGGGTGTATAGGAGTTGTCATCGTATCACCTTCAGTGCAGAGTTGATGCTTTGTATGTTGCATGTTTCAATGTCAAAAGTATTGACATTGAAACGTAACTTCAACTGGATGAATCAGTCAGTAACTGGCGATGATAAGTGGGCTACATACGTTAACCATACAAGCAAACGTTAATGGCTAGGTGTTGGGTAAACAGGAATTTCAGTATCTAAACCTGAAGTGCCAAAAAGGTGATGCTCAGCTGCTGTGTGCCAAAAAGGTGATGCTCAGCTGCTGGTAGAATATCAAGAGCATTATTCATTGAGAGTTGCTTCTAAAAGAATCTATAATTAATGCAGATATTTACTGTTATCAAATGAACCTATTACGGACAACAACGTCAACGGGATCGAGTATATTTACCACATTAATATTAGACCATGTATTGCAAAACGTACTCGTGATAAATTAGAGGAGCTCGGCTGCGACTCACTCATCCACTTTATTCACCGGACATTGCACCCTCTGATTACCATTTATTCAGGGCACGTAAAAAAAACGACGTTAAAGAAGATCTCCAAAATAACCTTGCACAGTTTTTTGAAATTCACCGGAATTTTACAAGAAAGGCATATTATCACTGCCAACTAAATGGTGATAAGTAGTAGTTAATAATGTTGCATACTTAAATTAAATTTAGTTTAACATATACATTTTTTAATAAAAATTGTTGAGAGCAATTCGGGGTTAAAAACTTATTAGCCAACCCAATATATTTTTCCTTTTTTTCTTAGTTTCTTCAGTATATTGCGTTTTATCAATGAATGTCGTATTTACAATATTTAAATGATTTAAGATAATTTTGATCGTATTTATAACGATTCAAAACGGGAATTTCTTGCCAAATCTGCATATTGTACAATATTTGATCAAACTCTATAAGTATATCAATAGTCCCGTAAACAAGATAAAAATAGCGTGAAAAAACATAAGTTTAAGTGCAAGTTACACTCGTACTTGACAAGTTTATTAGGTATTTCCGACTTTTCAATTAATTGTAAACAAATCATACATCATCGGTTTTGTAATTAATAGTAAAAATATTTTTTTCAAAACCAAAGCCCTTTTTTACAATATGATTGTGCTCAGATGATGAAACGTGACAAGAATATTTATGAACACAAAAACATCGCCTACTTGAATATAAAACAAAACCATAGCAAGCTTAAATAAAAGGTTTATGCATATTGAATAGAAATACTAAGGAAATCTATGATTCTAAACATATCTGATTTATTTATTTTTTTAATATTTTCTAAAACAACAGTTTTTGTTCAAATATATGCATAAGCCGTAGAAATCTACTACGTATTTATGAAATTTAGTAGATATGCTAACACAAAATTTACCTTTGAAACAATCTTCACATTCAAAACATTTCCTTCACTAAAATGTCAATTACTGCATATGTAACAAATATGAAGATTTGAGCCCTTCTGGAAGTGACCTACAGGTTTAAATAATCTCCTTGTATGTGACTGTATGTGTGAGTTACAAAATTAATATTTTTTGTTTTTTCCAACAGTCCTAGAAAGTACTATTGATATAAACTTCAACTTTGTAAGACATTGAATATATTTGGCGTTAATTTTGTAGAAATTCATTATTCACAATTAAATGAAACTACGTGATGTAGTATTATTTCTACTTTCTTTAAGTTATTTACCACGATCTAGGTTTCATTGTATTACAACATTTTCAGGTCTATCTTTGCTAATAGCCCACCTGAAGATGTTGTAAAACAACGAAACCTAGGTCGTGGTAAAGAACTTAAAAAAAGCAGAAATAATACTACATCGCGTAGTTTCATTTAATTGTTTCAAAGACATCATAATCAATATTCGTTTTGCCATGTTCTAAATATCAGACTGACTTTGCTGTTTACTTTTTACTTAATTTTTACATGCAGCCTCAGAATCATGATAGTCAGTTACCTGTAGATTAAGCGATAGCAACATATATGAAAGAAGAATATTTTCATTCATCATAAACCTTTCACAATCATATACGTATTGTTCTATTTAAGCTTTTGTATCCTACATAAAATGAAAAAAACTCGACATTGCTGACTCAGTGTTTCCTGTTCACATCCACGCCGCAGCTGAAAGGACATTTTATTCAACAACCATACCACATAATATTTGATCATCAGAAAGGAAGATCGCATTGCTATCAGTTAATTAAATCACTATTGATAGAAATTGTCCAACAAATCATTTTATTTAATAAAACTTAACTGTTTACCAACACGCTTGTTGGAACATCGAGCTGTGACCTCAGTAAAAATGGGAGTGTTTTTTTTTCTATACCGTTATATTGTCACAATAGAGATTTATTATAAAGAATCTTAATAAAATTATCATAGTGTGATCAACCGAGCTGTTAGTATATACAGAAATGTGGTTAATACCGGCGTAAGGATGTTACCCAGTATCGCTATTTCTTGAAGAGAGTATTTTAATAATTATTTTCTTGAAAGGTATTTTAATAAACACTTTTATAAAAAAGGCCTATTTCTCCCTCAAAGTCTCATTTCAAATGCCTCATTATTTTGAATTCATTCTAGGAAAGTGTGAGTAAAACTTTTATTCATGGCCTATTTAATGTAAAGAGAAACATTTTTTTTTGGCCCCTGTAATTCCTTATGTGCGATTAATCACCTTTTTTCATGCCATGAAATCGGTTCCAATGGTACTTCTTTTATTAATATAAGCAGAAGATGATCTTTTTTATAAAGAAATTATTTTACAGAATTGAGAACGAAGATAATATTTTTAAAACAAATGGCTATAAATCAGAAATATATCTTATCTGACACAGATCTATATTTTTGGCCAAAATCGTTTAATTTTTAGAAATTCTAGAACGCTTAATTATATTAAACTAAGAATTAAAAATTTACATATGTGTTTGAATATGAAAATATTAATATCACAATTGAATAATAATTTATCGATATTTTAAAACTATTTATTACAAGCCTAAATATATTTGTTTACTTTCAGTAAAAAATAAGCGATAGTTACTGGCTTTTACATAATAATTTGAAAGTTTCTTTTTATCTTCAATATATTTATTTATTCTTCGTCACGAATATTTTATTGTTTAATGGATCACAATTGTCCCAATATTTATGAAGTTTGGGTCTATAATTAAAAATTTAATGAATCTTTATATTATTAACATCAGGAGTTCATGTCTTGTCCTACACTGAATTGATCCTGTAAGTAGTCATACATATCCCATATGTATGACTTCTTATAGGATCAATTCAATGTAGTAATAAGAATTTCAGAAAAATTGTGTCTCAAAATGTCCTTTAATATAATCGACTTACAATGTAGAATCTTCCATAAAGACCGAAATACCCGCGATGATTGATTCTGCTTCCACGTCATTGCTATGAGGACACTTCACTAAAAGACCTTGCTCCCATTGTTCGCCCTTCACAAGAAACCGCCCTGCTATCATTTAATTAAGTCGCCATTGATAGCCGGAACTCTCTATACTGAAACTTACCCAACAAATCACTTTTTTTAATGAAACATAATATTGTATCTTCACTGATATTTTTTGCACTCTATCAAAGTATAATGCGCCAAGATTTTTGTGTTGGATGAAAGTAGATAGAATTAATAGATGATAGGATGTATCAAGATTATGTCTGATCACTGAACTACGATGAAAGTTTCAGAACATGAATCAATTGGGCTAAGTAGAGTTTTACTAAAACACATTTCGAGACATACTATGTACACACTACGCGCCGTAATATTGTATCGTTATTACTTGAAGATAATATTTTAATAATTACTTTCCTGAATGCTTCCTATCTTAATAAATACTTTTATAAGAAAGATCGATTTTTCCCTCAAAATTTCATTTCAAATTCATCATAATTTTAAATGCATTGTAAGAAAGTGTGAGTAAAACTTTTATTTACGGCCTATTTAATTTGAAGAAAAAGCTGTTTTTTTGGGCCTCAATAATTCCTTGTATGCGATTAATCAGTCTTTTCCATGCCATGACTTAAAATCAATTCAAACCGTGTTTCTTTTATTAATGTAAGCAAAAAATGATCTTTTTCATCTCTAAATTATTTTGTAGAATATAAAATGAAGAAAATATTTGTAAGACAAATGGCTATAAATCAGAAATATTCTCATACAGATCTGCATTTTTGGCCACATACGACGTATAGTAGGTAACTTATATACGACGGATGGTGTCGCACGTATTGAAAAAGAGAAAAGGAATAATAAGTCAGCTGCATTTTTACTAGCCCTATTTATGAAAAAACTTAGACTGACCTATATTACCCTTTGCTATATATATTTCCAGATATGTATATATAAAGAAATAGATCAAACGAATGACTAAAAGGACATTCAGCAATAGTGTTACAAGAGTGGGTCAAAGAGTTAACCTATATATTACTATACAATTCCTATTGGTACAATACGCGACGTAAAAAAAAGTCAAATATTATAGATCTGTTACTTGTATGGAATTTCTGCCGACCGAAGGCTTGAACGAATTTTCTTTTTACAGCACTTTACTTCGATAATTTTCTTTTACTCACACAAGCAGCGGTTGCTGAAACAAATGTTGTTTTTAGATTGGAAACCGGAAGTTTTTGTACCGAACCTGATTTTTGTACGATAGTCTAGTTAATCTATATCTTTTCACTTGAAATATTATTTTCAAGTATGAAACATTTAACATTAAAAGGTGATTTGGCATCATTTTTATTATAGACAGATTTAACCATGAATACATTCTATAATAAATTTGCCATTAGAAGTTATGAACATAATATATATATATATATATATATATATATATATATATATATATATATATATATATATATATTATATTACATATTTATATTATAAACTGAACGATTCCTAAATATAGGAATTTATGACGTTTATTTTTCATTATTAGGGTTGTTTATTAAATATCACAAGAAATATACTAGTGTTATCTCTAATTGATTAACTATTAAATTTTTGGATTTTTCGATCATGAATGCTCCATTTCTGCTGACGATACATTTTTAGTTCAAAATACGTGTTTATTCCAATCAACATAAAGTGACTTTTATGAGTCGTTCTTACCAACCTAATATAATATCGAAAATTACAAATTATATATTAATTTTTCGCTATATTTAACTCCTCCCCCCCCCACGCAACATTAATAACTTAAGCACGCAATCCTCTAGTGAAGCGTAAAAAAGTATTTAAACAATTTAATAATTTATGACATAAGGCATTCTTCTTGTCAAAATGTTTATAAAGAAGAGTTTATAATCATATATATATATATATATATATATATATATATATATACATCTATATATATATATATATATATATATATATAAATATACATATATATATGTATATATATATATACATATATATATGTATATATATATATATATATATATATATATATATATATATATTGTTGAATTAGTTAATGGATTTTTTGCAACCAGTGAATAAAACTTCATAAAATCGTTTTATAAAATGACTTCTAACTGCGCTGTTTGAACTAAAACAATTTACTGTAATAAAAAATAAGTCGATGTATTCTTTAAAAATCTTTAAGGATATTAACGAGTTCGTATATGCCGGTGCTAAATAAAGTTTCGCCGAAGATTAGAAAGAATCGCATATGCTTACTTTTTTATCACTGAAATATATTTGATGCAGTGATGAAAAAAGACTATTTTATCATATTTTACTGTATATTTTAGACAACAAGAAACGTGATATTTTTGAAAGTCTTAATAAAACAATTTAATCTTTAAGCTTCTTAAAACAATCAATCTAATGGTAATCGTATAACTTTAAAAACTTAATTAAATTTTTTCCCTGCTTCTTAATCTTTTCATTTCCAGTACAATTTATTTATGTGAATATATAGGCGGCAACATTTTTTTAGTTAATTTTACATTTTTATAGTTTTTATTATCCGGGAATTAAATTAAGTTCTTCTTGTCAAAACCTCTCAGAATAAAGAATTTGTCAATGAGAAATAAAATTTCCACAGAATTATGTCTCAAAATCTAATCGGCTTATAATATAGATAATCATCAATAAAGAAATACCGCTGCGACTGATTCTAAGTCCACGTTACAGCTTCGGGGACATTTTATTAAAGACCTTGTCCATATTTATCATCGGATATCACGACGCCGCCCTTCATCACTTAATTAAATCGCTATTAATAGCCAGACCTTACAATACTGAAACTTGCCCAAAAGGTCACTTTGTTTATAAAAATATAACATTGTTTCTACTGATAAAACATAGCATTTTTTCCTTTGTTCCAAGGTTTGAGAAACATGTATTTATATTAAACGAAAGCAAACCGTGTTAGTAATGTGAAATTTAGTCTTAGATTATATTGAGTTCCTAAGTCATAATAAAGGTATTAGAATATGAACTTGCTATATTAAATACAGCTTTATTGCAGTTAATTTTTAAATATAACGCTTATTTCGTAAATAGTTTAACATATCTATAATATAAATTCTGAGACAAGAACTGTTCTACTTTAAATGTAAAATATTAATTTTCAGCAGTAATAATAAATATTTTGCGTACTCCAAAATATCTTAAAAAATAAGGTCACGTGGAGAGAAGTTGGTCAGTTTTTAATAAACATTACAATCTTTTTACAGTGTAGAATGCTGTCTACTCGAATTCTGCCATTTCAATTATATATATATATATATATATATATATATATATATATATATATATATATGTATATATATATATATATATATATATATATATATATGTATATATATATATATATGTATATATATATATATATATATATACAACAACAAATAAATACGTTTTACCCGTACATATTCTATTAAATTCTGAATAATTATATTCGTTGTGTTTAAGTTAATATTACTTTTTCAGTTACGTTCAGAATTATTAAATACACGCTTACTATAAAAATGGGTTAATATGATTTCCCTAAAATTACTGACATACTACGCCTGAAATAAATCTTAAAATAAATAAATACATTCATTTTACGTGAAATATAAAAAATAATAATTAAAACTGAAAAAAAGCCACTACGACCTATAGTACTAAATTTTCTATTGATCCATTTTGAGGATATAATTATATAACAAGAACTATTTAAAATTTAAAGTGGTTTTGTACTTGATTATTAGGGCCATTAATTAACTATTAAGCGAATGAAAACATTTGAATACGTAGAACTCTTTTTTTCAAACCATAGCAGTCTTAATGTATTTTATCCGTCCTAAAATGAAGTAATATAAATATTTTTATATTTAATTTTTAGGGTATTTTATGAGTTTAAGTAATTATGTAATTAGCGGAGAACTAGCAGCAAAAATTATTCCGAATATCAAAAACAAACTAAGAAGCTGGCCAATATCAATTCAGTAATTTAGGCTTTAGGGAATGAGAAATTTATTAATACCGAATCTTCCATTTTATTAGAAGAAAGTGGAGGAATAAAACATTTTTCGACACTATAAGTTGTTGTATTTGCCTGAAAAAGACAACTTTTTAAAAAGTTTGCAATCTTGGCAAATTGCCATCACGCTAATATGTTTTTACCAAAAGCATACAATTTTGTACAAGGAACATACAATACATGTTTACCACATCCACCTGTTTAAGCAATTGGTATCAGAAAAGTAATGCAGAACCCGCGTTTACAAAAGAAGCTTTTGATACTTTCAAGATAAAGTTCCAACTAAGTGCCAGATTAGCCTTAGTGTGGCTAGTGTTCGACGAAATATCAGGAAATTTCATCTAAAAAAATGGATAGTTCATATGGAAATAAGTTATGATAGTGATTGTCTAGAAGAAGGGAGTAAATACTTGGATAAATGGGTCCCTTTTGGCTATTTTTTCAACCAATTTATTGGGAGAACATAAGTGTCAACAAAAATCAGATTATAATATTGAGGTATATTTTTTTTTATCACATGTATAAAGAAACATGTAATATTTTTGAAACACAGAAGAATAAATCATAACCAAAAAGCAAATTAAGTATTATAAATGATTTCTACTTTTTTGCTATTGAAAATATGATGGCATAAATGATAAGGCGTTTAATGTTTTATCAGCCAAGGAGCTTCTCATTTTTTTGCAAAAATAGCTAGCAGAAGGAAAAGCTTGCTCGGTTTCAATTCTTGTAGATAGTATAGACAAAAACAAGTATAGACAGCTGTTACGAATGCTTTACGAAAGTCGCAAGCAATATTATCATAAATGTATATTTCGACTCGTATAATATATTCTAAGACATTGTTTTTTCTAGAGAAAACTTTGTTTCCTGTCGTAACTTTATCTCTCTAACTGTTGAACGATGGTTAACCCCTCATATCATCCGTTATTGTAGACCTCGCCGTGGACTTTCTTTTATTTGATTAAATCACAGCCTTTCTAATGATTGTACAACAAATGTCCTGATTTCATCTGACAACGGTATTTAATATGTCCGTAACTGTGAATATGAATTAAAATTCCACATTGTTATAAAAAATTTTGGGCTGATGGAAAAGTAGGGAGTATTTTTTTTAAGTGATAGAAATATCTAGAGTGTAAAATATATTTTTTTGGGAGTAAACTATAAAAATATGTGTCAACTTATATGGAATGCTTCAGTATTTACCATAATATGGAAGCAACAATAGAGCACATACGACATTATTTTTTGCACGATTTTAGTTTAGATCATTCAGGATCTGTAGCTACTCAAAATATAGCAGTGCAGAAGGCGAAGATGCGGTCTCTGTTGCAACTGCAAATTTTTTCCCCTAATACGGACGCCCAGTGAAAGTTAACATCAATTTTAAGATAATTAATATAAAGATATTCCCGCCTAGTTGCCATTCCCATCTTCTACCCGGGTTGTCTCAGGGCCCCTCCTGGAACCAGTAATGACCCACTTCATAAAAAAAACCTTCAAGGATCCCCTAAACGGGACCTTCAAGGATCCTCTAATAGTGTCCCGTATCTACAGTCTTAGCGCTTCCACCCAACAGGGTTAGAGCATGTCCTTTCGCAATGAATCATTCAAGATCTCCATTTTTTTAAGAGCGTGTTTAGCGATTGCTCTAAATGACTTAAAGATTAGTCCATTCCCAAGCGAGTCTTGGTTAATATTGAATATGTTTGAAAATACCACGTTCTAAGGCTCCGCGTGGTTCTACGTTACTATTTAGACGTATGCTCTCTAACAAAACTCCACGCGCATTGTGGTGCTTACTGCGGTGGGACAACATATTAATCGTGTCCTGTGTCTCAAATCCGCAGATCATGCCGGGCTATCTCCAAGGGCAAGTCTGTACAAACTGGCATGAAATGCGCCATGTCCCGTTAAGAATTGCAAGATATAATAATCAGAAATAAGCCAGTTTTTACTTAACCGCTCGAACACGTCGGGGAAAAACGACATGGTCGTTTACCTCTTCGAATCAGAGGAAAACCACCTGGACTATCAATGAGCAAAGGTACGTCCATTTCTGTCAACAAGGGATTCATCAGCCAAAAACTCAAACTTCGACGGACCCGCAAGAAAACTCTTATCTCGTGCCAAAATAAAATTTGCCGCGCGTTCTGCAATCCTGAGACCAACAGACAAAAGACCCGCTAAAACTGGCAACGCATCCGTCGAGCAGGTTCTGTAAGCATTGGTCAGCGCCAGTAGCGACGCACCCTGAGATCTTAGCACCATTCGTTTAACCTGCTAATCTCCAACGCACCGCTGAGCCAAAACCGTAGGCGTATAAGCCAATATACCAAGGTATATTACCGTATACATCAGTTTGAGGGTAAAGTTATTCAGCCCCCAGCCAATACCGGCAATTCGGGCCATGACGTGGAAGACTACTCTCCCCATATATCGCACCTTTGGCAAAAACCTCCGCCGTGCATCAAGATCCACGCCCAGATAGGTTACCTGATTCGGCACTCCGATCCTAGCACCAGCCATCACCACAGACGGCTCCCTCGCCAGCCTGCCCTTAAAGAGGACAGCTTCGAACTAAGTTAACACAAAAAGCAGATACCGACTCCAAAAACTGGGCTTTGTGCTAAAAATGTCTTGTTATATGTTTGGTGGAATGCGGAAAAAAATTTTAATTTGGAGATACTGCGAGAAAATATCACAATAAACTCAACAATATATTGCTATCAGCTAAGTGACTTTGCACAGAAATAAAAAAACCAATAGGAAAAATACTAAAAAGTGTATTTCCTTCGCGATACCGCCCGACCGCAAATAGTTAAAGTCGTCCTCCAGAAATGTTCTTCCGTTTCTTTTTATTGAAAAATTCTATTAAATTCACCATAGTCCCCTGACTTTGCACCAACATATTTTCATTTATTCCGGGCTCTTAACATTCACGTTCAGGATAAAAAGTTTGATGACAGAGAATAGTTGTCAGATTTTCTTAATAAATTTACTTATTCAATACCCCGAAGTTTTCACACAGAAGAAATCCACGTTTCGCCTGCACGTTAGCAATGATTTATAGATAACAAAGGCTTTGATTCAAGTTTGTACTTGAATCAACGTGACACGCGTCAATTTCTATTACACCTAAATTACTATGAATGTTACAGAAGTTTTAAATTTTTTATATGATAATTTGACGTAGAACTTCAAATCTAATAATGCTTTTACATGGCATGTTTTTTTAACATACGAAATCGGCCAACTATATCTCATATAGTTCTATATCCGATATAGTTGGCCGATATATATATATATATATATATATATATATATATATATATATATATATGTATATATATATATATATATATATTTTTACGTACTGTATCCGAGTATCTGATAAGCTACTCCTTTTCGTTAGTAAAGTTTTCGTAGCAAAATTATATCGCCTTTCTTATTCTTTTAATAATATATTGATATGAAAAGTCTGGTTCTAGATATCTAAATTCATCTTTAGAAAATCAATTATTTATTCTTTCACTTTGTCTTTCAGCATCAATATCTTCGAGTTCGGGTAGATATTTCTTGTTTAGAATATAACTTATGGTGATTGATGTATAAAACTTGAAGTTTTCTGGACTTTACACATCAATCACTGCAAGTTATATCCTATAGGCATAACACATTTGATATTGGCTGTCAAAATTAATTTTAAACCATTATACTGTCTCCGTCTGAAGCGAAAGAAATTATCTAGCCGAGGTCGAGGTCAAAAGGGCTCAAATGCTGTTCTAATAATTATATAGCTATATAAGCTTTTATCGAACCTTTTATCCTCAATAACACCAAAGTTTTTACTTATTTTGTTCAATGTCTTCATTGTGAATATTTATATTTAAATATCTTCTTTTTCAGGTAAAGGTCCATTGGTCAAAAGTAGAAGTAACCATCGAGCAATGAACCTAACATTCTTTTAATTTATTCTTAAGTTAAGATTACCATTAAGTTAGGTTATTAAATAATATTAACTTCTCTTCCTTATTTGAAAGGACTAATTCTCCCTTAACATTCGTTGTAACGTAAGTCAACTATCCAAGTCCACAATAGATCAGGAAGAATTACCATAACGCAAATAGTTAGTTCAGACAGACAGTGCTATCCGCTATTTTCATAGATGTTACATTATAACCAACATTAGTATGTAATTTAAGGCGTTTTTAGCATGTAATATAACTTGTACTCAATCGGGCTACTCGATTATATGTGTATTATTTAAATCAAGATACACTTCCGTAATTATTGAATGTCTCCTTTGAGTTACGGATTTATTAAAAGTTCAAAATTAGTCCGTAATTACGTGATTACGGAACAGGAGCTCTAAATTTAAGTATACGTTAAAGTGACAGAAGAGATGGGCATCAAAATTGTTTATCCAATATGTTACGAGCCTATGATTGATTGACTAAGTCGCAACTTAATAAAAAAAAGATAGATTTCATTCTTATATAGCCAGAGTACAGTTAATGTGTTTGTAAATGATCTTTACTATGTTATCAAATTATCTATTAGGAATTATCTATTGTCGTAGATAGGGTAAACTTTTGCGTAAGGTGTACCAGAAGGTAAAGTAAGATGTAGGAATATTCCAATTAATTATTAAGCATTTTCTTATTCTAAATAGTAAAATTTGTAATGGAATAATTCTAATTAATATACAGACTAAAGTAAAGCGTGTGGTATTGAATTTTCAACTAGTCTAACTATATCACAAATTACGTTAAAACAAAAACCTTTCAAATGCAATGAAATCTGAAACATTCATTAATACACATACTAAATGAGCAATACTAAAGTGGAAATTAAACATTATGATCAGATTATGAATGATTTTCTTTATACCCATTGCGAGGGCGCCTACCATAAACAAGGATAAACAAAGTCATTATGAAAAAAAGTACATAAATAGTTATTGAATATGACAAAATTAAATTTCAAGAAATAATAAATAATAATAACATTTATACGATTTAGTTTAAAATGAATTTTCTTCGATTTCAGCCAAAACTTGCTTCGCAATCAAAATAATGTAGGGTTATGAATATTTTTATGACCTTCCCATGACATGAGATGTTAGACCGATTTTTAATGTATTTGGAACCATAACTTTTAACATAACAATTTAGCATTTTCATATATAATTTATCCACACTTTTTGCTCTCAATAAATATTTAAAATACGTTTAAGGAATGTTTTTTTTAGTAAATTAACTTTGCAATTACATGAAACTAACATCACTAATACTTATTACTCGGAAACCAAAGGCAAGGATAGAAATCAAAATAACGAATATCCTCAAAATTAGCCCCTGAGGTCTCCACCTTAGCCATATTTTCCAAAAAATGGATTAAGTGCAATAAATGTACATAAAGCAAAATAAAAGTATTTTAATTACATTTAAGCAAATGTAATTCACGTTACCACAAGGCATTTGCTTTATTAAAGCGAATCAAAAAGATTTGCGTAGCATTGTTGCACTACTTTCTGTTAAAATATTTTCTAAATGGGTTGCACTCGGTTCGATTCCCTTAATTGAAGCACCTTGTGATATACGACATTTTTCATTTTCTTTTCAGGTACGAGAACGAACAAAACGGATGGTTTACCGACACGTGAATATGCTACATACAATTGACCATGAGAGAAACGTTCATTTTCTAGATTCAGTTCACAAACACTGAATTATTATCATTGTGATTTGTTACATAATGAAGCAATTACCGAAGCCTTCACAAATGTTCAACCCCTATTTTACCCCTTAAGGATAGAATTTCTTAAAACCAATAAACACATCAATTTATTTTATTAACCAAGAGCGAAAATTTAAAATTTCAGGTGTCTAAATTGCAAACCTATGTAATGCCATACAATCTTTAAACCGCTACTTTCTCTTACTACCCAAGAGTGAAATTTCCAAAATTTCTTTCTTACTGCTCACTGACGCTATATAGAGAACTCATTTGAAACATTTCGGGAATCTAAGTTCAGCGGTTTCGGCTTGGTTCAGTGTATTGTGACTGTTTAACACTCCAATCTGTGGAATGCTTAAAGCTAATGTCGTCAACTTTTTTTTATTAAAAGTATATTTATGTTGGGGAAATATTAAAAATGTTCAGTGTTCCTTAATAAAAAAAACGTATGGTTATCACTCTTATTTTCCTCCGATTTTATAATGGACGTGATCTGACGGAATTCTCTCACCTCTTCTATTCAGCTTTTGGTCATACATTTTTCACATTATTGTGTATCTCACAAAGTGAACATGTTCGAAGTTACAACATTCCACAATGTGCAATTTATCAAATTTAACTCAACTATTTTAAAACACTTTTTACTGATGAATTTCAGAAAAAATCGTTTGAAGAGAATTCATTTAATCGCATTCAAAAGCAAAAACGGTCAAAAAATAAATAAAAATTGTTGAAAACCGATTATAATTTTTAACCGTGTCTGTCATTTATGACATAGGTACTTTTTTCTTTTGTTTCTGTCATTTACTATATTTACGTTTTATACTCATTTAAATCATTTGTGATTTTCTTTCTTTTCCAATGCGTAAGGAAACTCCTCGAAGCCGAGACGAAAAATAATATTCATCGAAATCAGTCAATCCGTTATCTATATCATCAAAAAAGCCGTTCCATTCTAAATGTATGGAAAAATTAACATTCTTAAGAAAAATGTTTTTCGTATATTTTAATAGTTATTGTGCTATTCGAGGTGGAGTCCAATAAATCAAAAAGCCAATAAAATAAAGATCATGAAAATCGGTTTGGCCGTTCTTGAGTTATAAAAGATGTAACTGAGCCGACTTTATTATATATATATATATATATATATATATATATATATATATATACATATCTATATATATATATATATATATATATATATATATATATATATATATATATATATATATATATATATATATATATATAGATATTGAACCAAACTCGTATCATAAAGATAATTTGGATGTTTACTGTCAGATTGATCAGAACAATCCCAAATGTATTCAGTCGAAAAATTCTAATATTTTATTTTATCTATTTAGCTGATTTTTCTGATAATTTTAGATTTACAATGGGGTTTTATTTCCCTTTAAATACAACTTTACCTTTAAATAAACCTAGGACACCTAGGAACCTATCCGAACGCCTTTTGGAAGTCGATTGCTGGTAATTAGAAGTTCTGACGAATAAAAACGGCGTTATAGTAATTTAACTGAATTCATAAAATGTAATTTGTAAATATGTTATAAATTTATATTTTTCAAAAAAATTAATAAAATTTATATTAAGAAGAAAACTCTAAATGTAACTGACTAAAAGTTAATACAGTCAAAAGGTTTATTGTCCGTTATGTAAGCTGGGACTATACTTTGTAAATTAATCTTCATCAATTCTAAGTGAAAATTTTATCAACTCTAAAAATATGTTATAGAATGAAACAACTTTTCATCAAAGCATATTAATCAGTTATTATATAAAGAAGAGTTTAGTGTAACCATTCTTACACAACTCTTTAACTAACTGCCAGATTTCTTCTTGACTTCTTATGTTAATATATAGCCAAATCTTATATATTTTAATTTTATATGTAAATGATAAAATTTATTGTTTTTTGCAGTTATAAGTAAATATATTTTATATACAAATAATTACTCGCTACTTCCTTACCTAGCCAATCAAGTGTTATAACGATTGATACCGATAAATAAGTACAAGAATCCATAACATTGTGATATTGAATTGCAATTATTGGCCTCTATTACAATCTCAGTATAAGAAAGGTCTATAATTGTTACTAATTATATGTCTACTTTAACGTCGAGACAAAGAAAAACATTTTTGACGATGTGACTATCTGCGTCTATTGCATCAAATATTTATATAGATTTTTCTCAAAGCAAACAAGTTGGAAACTCGATCAGTTCTTCAGCGCAGTTGCTACACACCTTACTGCTGTATTACGTTACCATAGATAAAACAAAAGAAATATTATATAGGACCTTACGATAAACATATTTTTGACATAAAAATAGCAAATTCAAAGATAATTTCTAGGAAACAATTGCAATATATTTGAATTGACAGTAACGAAATAAAAAAGTGAGATCGAATTTAATTGTAAAAAACAAAAATGAAAACTTAGCAGATCAAATGATACGGTGCGTATTGTTTATATATGCTATCATATAGTTTTAAGAGTGACAATATTCAAAATACCTACTTAATTAGACTTCAAACACGACGTATATAGTAAAAGCTTTAAATGTTATGAAATGTAGTAACAACAAAAGAAGCTTGGAGCGATAAAGTATTTAACGTTATTAAATAAAAATTAGATAAAGATAAAATTAGTAATGATTGGGCTTTAAACAAGGAAATAAATTATAATTAACTTTCTAAATTAATAGTGGTGCAAATCAATCAGTTATTATTTGTACTACCTAAGAAAAGATTTTTTTTTAAATAAAGAAATTAGTATATTTAACAAGTTTAAATAGATTTCACAAAAATCAATTAGTTAATGAAAAGAAAGTCGATTAATTTAAAAATTGACATCAACGTGAAAAAGGGACTTAAATATAGAAATTAACTGAAATCACTCGTGTTTCATGAAAATTGTATTTTCACATAAATTAATTTTATTTTTACATACAGTTATAGAAACATTACAATTGGAAATCTATATGTAAAATAACGTCGCCATATTTCAAGAAATATATTTACATATATAATAACAACACAGCCTATAAAATATTTTATTCAACAATCGGAAAATAAACTTGTTAATAGACATATCTCATCTGAGTTGACAAAAACGAAAAAATTGGCGTGCTCTGAAAACAAAACCGGGTTGGTCTTGCGGCTTTGCTTGAAATTAAAACTTGCTTTTATACGTTGCGCGGATCCAATACATCAAATAAAATATCTTCATTCAATACCTACAAAAATATATATTATACGATTACACCCCAAGTTCTGATCATATAAGCATATAATTTATAATTACGTGTAATTTTTTTCTCTTACTATTTATTTACTTCTTAATTCTTTTTAAGGTTGAAATATAGAACTCAAATCCTGAAACCATGAATTATAAAGTTTATTTAATAATATCTTACTAGAAAAAGAATTAATATTGTATGAAACCGATTCATATCAGAAATATTAACTTTCACATAAAAGTTTTTTTTTCGAAAACCGGGATACATTTTATACCAAAGATATTTGTGGAATTAAGGACATTGAACTATTATTTTATGATATATTTAAATAAAACAAAAATACGTTTTAGTTTAAGGGGTGTATATATGATTATTCTTAATAAATAATATAGTGAAGGAAAAGAAAAAAGGAACAAAGTCATCTGCGATTATTCCTCCAGAGGACAAAAGAAAATCATTTCATTTAATCTATATACTGAAGTGGGATCCGCATTGGTATAATACGCGGTGTAAGAAATGTCAAATATGACAACAACCTGGTCGCTTACTTTCAATTTCGCCGACAGTTTGTGGGGCTAGTCCGCTACTTTCAAGCCTATTATGTTTAACATTATGAACACTCCACTGAACGAGGTTTACTTTTAATGACACTATTTGCCGACAATTTTCTGTAACCCGCACAAGTTGTGGTTAGGTAAAAGAAATTTTCTTTTATCTATTGGGTAGAGAATGTGGGCTCTCTGGTCCCGTCTAGTTACCCCGTACCTTTCTAATTTTACTGCGAAACTGATAGCCGTGCCAAGTGGCGGTCTGTTTCGGTTCTTTTTTTGACCCGTCTTCCGGAGATTTTCAGCATTCGTCTGACCTTTAACATACTCGGAAAGCTAGCAGTTATTATTAATATACTTAATATGCAATGAAAAATTTAATAAACTGCCCAACTCTTAGTTCTCCGACATTTAAATTAATGGATAATTTTGAAACTTAAACATTATGATTGTTGGTTATGTTATAAGAACTCAGGAATAATTTTATTATTCATAATTATTTGAGACATCTCTGAAAACATTTATGTCTATAAAGAATGAAAAAAATTCAGAATCGGATACGCGTAGCTAATGTAAATTAAGTTAATGTCAATAATATCGTTGCGTAATATATTTAAAGCTAATATATATATTTAGTAGAATGAAATTATTGAATTTTTGTTTATGTTTATTTTACATATTTTTTTGACAAATTTTAATGGCAAAAGTTACCAAATTTAACAAAAATATATTAAAAATGAGTAAAATGTATACTGAGTATTTGGATAAATTACTTAAAATTATTAATATTATTTTTTAATCATGTTCACACATTGCTTAGTATATCTTTCAGAGGCTTGAAAACCTTACGCCTGTTTCAAAACTATGACAAATCGATTTCATTTCCATATAGTGGCAAATTACATATTCAGTGCAATAAAACTTCTAACAACATTTTCTTACAATGTAAACTTATTTCCATATGTTAAGAATATAAAAACATTTTCACTTACACATTAACCTCATGCTGAAAAAAACGTTACGTAGAATATTAATCGATACCAAAATAAGGTTATGAACGCAGTGAATTAAGCTTCCATTAACTGAAGTACCTACTAGTAACTTTATTACGTAAGTAGGATTGGGAGACAGGATTCTTATACAGAAGAATTACAGTTTGCGATATTAGCAAGTTAGCGAAGAGAGAGTAAAACTGTACATCCGCATTGTAAGTGGATAAATGCATTTGAATACACGACAAAGTTATCTAAAGTAGTAGAAAAGTTATAAAATATTTTCATCAAAATAAAAAATATATTAAAAGAAAATGTCCTAATAGCGTGGTAAGAATTATGAAAGATTATTTTGAAAAAGAACAGTGAATATATTATCAGTGCAGGCATTGAATATTACAAATAAATAGCACTACAAGGTAATATATTAGAAATTCATTTAAGTAGAAACTAAACATCTAGTTTTTTTATGCACACAAGTAAAGCTGATGCTAAACGTTTCGCACTGTAAAAGAAAAAAAGAGAAACATTAAAACCACTCGTGTCTTGTTCAGCCAAATTTTACATATATTTGTTACTCGAAAATTTACTGAATGGATTTGATTTGCCACAAACGTGGTGTTTAATAATGTTGAAATTAAAAAGTTTTAGTATTAAAATTTGTGATAATAAAGAAAATAGTAATAGTCAGTAATTATTTAAAGAAATAGCAATAATTTGAATTTGCAACTTAAAAATATTTGGTATAATTTGGAATACATAAAATATTTCTAACATATATCAGTAGAAACATTAAATCAATTGTCAAAGTAAAAATTTGGTTTGGATATGAAGCAATATTTTCGATAAAATTTATAGAAAGTCAAATATGTCCATTTTTACGAAAAATTGCACAATGCAATATAAAAAGTTCGGTATATATTTAATATACATTATACAGACATTTTATTTAATAAGTGCTATACGCTTGGAAGCGATATTTTTTCTCCGACTAAATATAATTCGATTCAAATACTGTAACACGATCTGTAAATAGATTTCATGAAAATAGCTGACAATTACAAGTGAGCGGTACCTACCAGCGTTTGAACCATTTTTTAAAATTAAATCTAATTAGCCTGATCACATCTGCAGCCACACCGCCATCGGTCATTAAACAGGCAAAATTATGGTCTGAAATTTGACGTGATCTATAATTAAAAACGGTGTAATAGATTTTTTAAAGCTTTGTTTATGTTAACACATCATCCGATATTGCTCGAACGAAAATTTGTTTTGTACTGTGGTATAAAATATGTGTAGGTAATGAATATATATTATCAACATTTTGGTTATAATATGATTACAATTTTTAATACAACGTTGATAAGTTAGCGGGTAATATCAGTTACAAGATAATATCAGAAAATTTGATTATTTTAGGGTCACTAATAGGTTTGTGATCAATTTTATAACCTGTTATAACATTATAGAATAAAATTTTGACAAACCGTTATTATTAATTAGACAACCTATAGGTCTAATATTTAAATGCAGTAATGCATAAATTATACCTTCATATTTCGCAACTAAAATAATAAATAACCCAAATAACTTCCAGTCTTCCTTTGTTTGCACGAAATGCTTAGTTTTATACAATGCTATTTACCTAAGAATTTAATATTTGAGTGTGTGTAATTACGTATATCCTATTTGAATTGGTATGAGTTTTACAGGATTATGGTTCTAAAACAAATGGTTTTCGTTCTTCAACCAGCTTATAGTAATCATACACATAAATTTCTTTTAAGATTTAATAACCAATATTTTTTCTATGTCTTTCTATTCGTCTTTAAAAAAATGTTACTTTTGTATGAAAATTGTTACATACATATTATCTGTTTCAAAAATATTATCCTGTTTCCTAGTTTAGAGAGTTTAGACAAAATGTAAAACATTTTAAGTGTAAATTCATGATCGAAAATTTGTTTTCTTCCTTTAGAAGTAAATCGAAGAAAATGAATGTTTCAGTTGCAAAAAAAGTCCCAAATATTATCAATCTTTATGCCAAATTAATCGCTGTTTTTGAGATATTTTCCAAGCACAGAATACACTATATTATAATTTTATAAATTCACAATTTTTCTTAACGGTTTCATTATTTATGCTATGTTTTGAGCTGGATACAGAATTGTATGAAGACTACTCGTAATTTCTCAAAAATTATATTAATATAGATTAAAGCTAATAGGTTTAATTCAAAACTGCAGCCTACACTCTTTGTTTTTCCTCATTTAGTATAACATACCCTGTATCTCTCTGTAGATTAAAATAGACGATGGTTCAAATTTCATATCAATCAGTTTTCTGCCAAACCTTCAAAAAAAAAAATCAATAAACATTTCTTCTTCTTTAAATTAATGTGAAAAATAAACGAATAGATTTTATACTCTTATTCTGTTGTGCTTTTCCCTCTATATTTTTGCGTTACGATTCTATGTTAAAAAAGTTAAATATGATGAATAATATACGATACAAATAATAATATGACGTAAAATGAGAAAAATTACAAATTTGATACTGAGTACTGAGAACCCGCGATAAACGAATATCGCAAATTCCTGACTCGTAATATACAAGATATATAGATATATAGTATATATGTATATATATATACATACATATATATATATATATATATATATATATATATATATATATATGTACACATATAATATAAATTTACAATTAAATGAAACTAAGTAATGTAGAATTATTTCTACTTTCTTCAATTTCTTTACCACGACCTAGGTTTCGTTGTATTACATCTTCAGGTGGGATATTTATCTTTGCTAATATCCCACCTGAAAATGTTGTAATACAACGAAACCTAGGTCGTGGTAAAGAAATTGAAGAAAGTAGAAATAATACTACATCACGTAGTTTCATTTAATTGTGAATAATGAATTTCTACAAAATTAACGCCAAATATATTCAATATAAATATACAAGTCTCAGTGCGCTTAGTATGTATCTTACCTAAAAATAATTTAGCCAAAATAGTCCTGTCGCAGTTTAAATATGCCCAATTTTATATAACGTCATCAATTGCTCAGAATTTTTTGTGAAAACGTTCAAATAATAACAATATGAAATCGAAAGGAGATATAACGGATGAAAACTACTAAACTAAATCTATTTAAAATGTAAAAAATTCATTTTTAATAATACGAGTTTTCCTTACGCAACAAATCTACTCGGCGATATTATCAAAATTTTAAAAGACTTATGTACTTTGTTAAATTCGATTTAACTTCCTTATTCCTGCCTTAAATTTACTTTTACTTTATATTAAATACGACAAGATCCCATCAACCACGCCAACTTAATTACGGGCTATACAACATTTACTTACAGAATGGACGCAAATTGGATTCAAAATTTCATTTCGAAAGCGATGTTTAATATGATCGCAGCCGTTATTATGTACATTTAATTGTAGAAATACGTTAGTGTAATAACTTTAGTAAACATCTTCCCAATGTTGCTAAAACCAAAAAATAGAGAGGTAAAATATTATGTTTTGAAACTATATTGATGTCATGATCTTGTCGTTTTTAATTAATATAAAATTTTCGTGTACTTCCGAGAACATTTATTTTTTCACAGAACTTCCGTTTCAAAGTTTAAAAGAAGTTGTTTTCTTAGAATAGGTAATATGAATTCGTATTAAACACTAGGTCAAAGGCGACACATTTTTGGAAAAATTATTGAAAGATAAAAGCGAAATATTAAGTGAGTTCTTTTTACAAGCAATGAAGAACTTATTTTTAAAACTCTGTTTATGTCTAAAACAAAAAACTACATAATTTACTTTCAGGCGTTGTTTTTACATTTACTTATATAACTTGAAATTACAACTTTTCAAACATCTTATTATCCTTTCTACAGGTGTAAATAGAATTTAAGATAAAGAACATAGAACGGATTTCAATATATGAAAGTAATGCTAAATAATTTAGTACCATTTTCATTTTTTTGTTTAAATTTGTTGAGTAATTTTACAATTATTACACTATATATTTTATAAATATACGTACGTAAGTTTCACATGAAAAAAAGAAAAGAACACGAATTTAGTTTTGAAATTATTTTATTTTGTTTGTCCTATTATGCATTTTTCAGAAAATTAGATTGTTTCCCGTAAAATTGGATAACTTTACTATTTTACTTGTATGCCATTATTTAACGTATGCTTTAAACCCCATCTTTAGCAGTTTCAATTACTTTTTAACTATATTTTCCCACTTTTCCATACACTAATTTTGAAATATTGTATTAGTGTTTACGTCAGCCTAAAGCATCATACTTTTCGAAAAAAAATATAGTGACAAATTCACAAAAAAATGTAATAAATTTAGACGATTTAATTTTTTTTCAGTAATAATTCACATCGGCACCAAACATGGCGCTGCCCTAGGACTAACTATATAAGCAAGTACGTAAGTTTTCGAGAACTTATCATTGTTATTTGATATTCGAGATAAATTAATACAAAATCTCACTTCCCACGCTTTTACGACTCGTTCCCACTTACATTTATCTTTCCTTAGTGGGGATAATAAAGGATTATAAAGTTTTAATGATATCTGGCGCTCACAAGAAGCCCGTTCGCCGAATTAGCAGAGGAAGGTGCCAATTCATTACAGTGAAATTTGATATGGACGCTCGGATAAAACAAATGTCGTTTATTAATTATCAATTTGTTATCTTAATTACAATATTCTAATTACGGATGAGGATTTCGAAGTTCGTAGTTAAATTTTGAAGAGCCAGTTTTATGTAATTGGATACGTGGCCGGAGGGTGGATTTTGATTAGTTCGTTAATTCATTACTTTGATAATATCGATTTGATAACTTTTTATAAAAAATATAGTTCCATTGAGGGTTTTCTTTTATTATTAAAATGTCTTCCAAATCGTATAATTACAGCATTTTAACTACTAATCCTTTAGTATAATAATTTTATGTTAATATTTAGGTGAATGATTTGAAAAGTTTTCTTTTTAATTTATGGTAACATAATAATAATTAGCTAGACATTAGTTAAAATTATTGTTCTTCTCTTCGTCTCGTAACATTTTGATGACATCCTAACATTTTATTAATTATTAATCGCATCGTAACATTTTATTTACGCAATAATTAAAAGTACAATATTTTCAGTCATAACATTGAAAATTAAATCGCTTAATAAATCAAGTTTCTTACTTATGTCATCACATAACGACATCTATTTATTGAAGTTTACTCCTTAATAATCAATTTTCATATATAGCGCCCAGTACGAAGTTTTACGAGGAGTAAAATAAGACGTTCAGAGCGTACGAAGTTCAAAGCATTAAGAAAAGTGTAACCGTTAGGTGGACCCTCCGCGCAACATTCCTGCGCATCTTTAGAGTGAGATATCAAAATGTTTATTCGGCATTTTCTTGTGGAGTAATCGCAATGACGGAGTGTGACACATATAGTTTACTGTCGTTTGCTTATATCAAAATGAAATCGTTAAATGTCATTATGTGTCGATATTTGGTATCTTCTGTCCTACAAAATTAAAAAGTCTGTTTTAATTTTAACTTCTTAGTTGGACGTTACATTTTTTTTTAATATTGTTGTATAAATTTAATTTTGTTCATTTCTCCTTTGCTTGAAAATAATTATATTGTCAGCATTTTTTTATTAAATAATTTTCCATGTCATTTTAAATATATTGATATTTATATTTATATACAGTGTTACCTATTTTATACATTCCAAGATAATCGTACTTAACGAGTCCAGTCGCGCGTAGGAACTGACACGCACAATTTTTTTTATTAGTTAATTTCAAAAAACTAAATTTATCACAGTCTCCTTTTTTGAAATCAAAGCATACTCATATATCAACTTATCATTAATGGATTTGAAAAGTATCTTCACAACTGTTATCAAATGTGATATTTCAAGTGTCTTTGCATTTTTATTTACTTGTTTTACATTTTTCACTTTTCAGTTTTCTAATTAAATAATAAAAACAGAGATTAAGACAAAAATTATAAAAAAAAATTTGCTGTCATAATTTTGTTACGACAATTTTTATTATAAAATAAACCCTGTAACTGTTTCAAAAAGATCCTACCTTTACAAACATGGCTGCCATCGAAATTATTTTAATTTAGTATATTATTTATTTTATTACCCTAAGTCGATACATTCTTCAGTATTTCCTCCATCATTCATCCTATTAATTGGTTTAAAAACAAGTTTTTGGGGAAAATTTTTAAAGACATGCCCATTAAATTCTATGTACTAGTTTGGATGTCTATGTTTTCCATATATGACTCATTTATTAGACATTGAGCTTTTATGCATTTAAAAGATTTTATTGAATAATTTTATAGCTTCAAGACGCCGCGCTATTTGCTTTGCGATCGGCATAACTTAGATAATTCGGGACATGTCTGCCTAAGCTTTTAAATTTATTTTTGGAAATCTCTCATTCAGATTCTCCATATAAGATCATATGAAGGGATCTTATGTAGGAAATCTGAATTGGAAATATTAATTATGTTTTTCCAAAAATAATATTTCCAATTCAGATTCTCAAGATCATGTGAAAGATCCTATGAAATTAAATGAAAAAAAATCCTCATTTTTTTTTGCGAATCAGTAGAAATCTTTATCTCTATTTCATTTTAAGGGCTTTCTTCTAACTAAGAACAAAAATAAAAGGTTACAATGAGAAAATTTCCTTTAAAAGATATTTATACATAATTTCACACTACCTTGTATTCCTTTGTGTAATTTTCACAATATTTTTTTTTATTCCACTGATAAAGATTAGTTACTGTTGTGTGTAGTTAGTGTTTACTTTTTTATTGGGATTTAATCAAGTAAATAAAAAATTAATATTACTAAATTAATACTACCTGTTGCGTATAAACGGTTAAATAAACTGTGATCAGATATTTATATGAGTTAAAGAATTGTTTTAAACCGGAGGGGTTTTAAAACTAAAAGAAAATGAGAACCTATTAATATAATAACAAACCCAAAAAAACCCATAATAACAAACCCAAAAAAAACAAAAAATCCGTAAGCGCTGCCATTGCCACTTCCGTTCTCAATATCAATAATAATGTAGCGGCATAGAAGAGTTATTTGTGCACCTAAAAGAATTTCAATTAATCACGAACTGATGAAACTGCAAAATTTTAGGCATAAGCAGGGCATAGTAGCCCCGATGGATTTTCCTGGGTTTGTAAATATATTAGTAGGTTCTTACTTTGTTTTAGTCGGGGG
This sequence comes from Druceiella hillmani, assembly GCA_039881145.1. Classification (NCBI taxonomy): domain Eukaryota; kingdom Metazoa; phylum Arthropoda; class Insecta; order Lepidoptera; family Hepialidae; genus Druceiella; species Druceiella hillmani. The sequence continues at coordinate 4,654,023 of JAYKKI010000022.1, forward strand.
ATTTTCAAATAAATTATTTAGTCATTTTGTCAATTACAACGTCTGCACCCATCATGGCTTTTTTTCAAAATTTTTAATTTTGCTTTTTTCTAAAAGTAAAAGTTTAGGTATGTCGTGAGCTTAATAAAAATTTTAATTTTGCTTTTTATTATTGGCCTTAAAAACTAAGCTTCTAAAAAACATTCGCCAGAGAGTTATGTGGCTCTTAGTAGAGTACGATCTTTACACGGCGTAGTAATATCTGATCTAAATTTAAAAAAAAATTCAACAATCCACACAATAGCATAGCATTGAAAGAATTAGAGCACTTAAGAAACATGTTACGTGGACCACAAATCGACGAAGCCGATGGAAGGCCAAAAAGTAATAGATCAATCAAAAATGTTTATAGCAGCGCCCCCTGATGCGCTAACAACATAATACCTGACTAAATCGGTCAAACAGTTTTGGAAACAAATGGGTGCATTCGTTTGCAACAATATATCGCAGCGCTTAAATCGGTCAAACCATTTTGGAGATAAATGGAAACATTCGCTTGCAACAAAATGTTTATTGCTACGCCTCCTAGTGAATAATCACCATAACACCTATATAAGAACCATCGCCAATAAGTCCCAAATATTTTTCAGAAAACCGTATCTAAATCGGTTAAACCGTTTGGGATATAAATGGGAAAATTAGTTTGCAACAAAATAACTAGTGAATAATCGCCATAACAACTATTTAAGAACCATTGCCTATCAATCACAAACATTTTACAGAAATCGTATCTAAATCGATCTAAACATTTGGGAGATAAATGGGAACATTGGATTGCACACACAGACAAATAAACAAACAAACTCTCACCCTAAATGCATATACCTCCGCGTTCCGTAGTGGGTAACATGGTATAATTTACTATAACTTAACTTTAAAAAGAGACCCTAAATACTGATCATATTACGGTTCAGTTGAGAGATAATCTGGTCGTTTCGGATTAATTACATCCACTTGGTCACTTTATACCTGAAATATAATTGATACATCAAAAAGCATTGAAACAATATTTATCAAGGTATTTCACAAGAGAAATAAATATCACTATCAGAAATATCTCTATTGATTAATAAGTAATTTTTTAATTAAATACTTACCATTTATTTATAGCATTATCTTATTATTCAATTTATTCTTATAATACATTCATAATAAACTTGTGGATATTTTTGAAACGATATGTCACTTTGCACCTGAAATATGAATTATATAATGAACCTCATCGAAATGACACAGAACAGCATATTTAACAAGATATTTTGCCATAGAAACGGATATCCTTGTCTATAAATTAAATTGTAATATAAATTAATTGTACTTATATATATGTAGATATTATTCAATTTATTCTTTTAATAGATTAGTAATGAACTCATATATAGTTTTATCACAACTAATCCCTTTGCACCTAAAATATTATTTGTACAATAAACCACATCGAAACTACTTAACGCGGCACATTTATTAATGTACTTCGTAATAGAAACAGATGCCTGTTTCTATTAATTAATATTCTCTTACTAACAGAATTTATAATGAACATATAGATATTTTTGTAACAATATGCCACTTTACACCTGAAATATGACTGTTACGATAAACCACATCGAAACTACATGCTATTTTCTTTCAAACATTATGTATTTTTAAATTTTCAGAACATTAACATGAAATATGACTGTTACGATAAACCACACTAAGAAACATTTTAGGTATAAATTACATGATGGTGTTTTATGATAGAAGCTGATGTCACTTTCTATTAATTAAATAGTAATCTCTTAATTAATTCCTAAACATTTATTAATATGTGTAAATACCATTCAATTCATTCTTATAATAGATCCATAATGAACTCGTAGACATTTTTGTCACAGTGTTTATTTTCGTCCCTGTTTTTCTTTTTGCGATCACTTTATATATTTTCTCATTTATTTTAGCCTGTGCTAATTTCTTTCCAACATTATGTATTTTTAAATTTTCACGACATTAATATGAAAAGGATATCAAAATACAACAGGCACGAAAAATCTTAAATTTTAATCTCATTGAAAGTATAAAATTCTGGTAAAAGTATAAAATGAAATATTTGAATAAATTTAATTACATTAAATCGTCTGTAGAGCAGAAACATAAAACATCTGACATTAATTATAATTTAGTTGGTCACTGAAAGCCCATTTCTCTCATAAATCTTTTATTCTATCATAATAATTAAAATATATCACGAGAAGTTTTAAAAAGCCATAAAGATTTCTTCCGCCGCATACAGTTGATAATAAATTCGTTCCCTTTAAATATTTTAAAGGCAAGTTAATGGTCCGCTCCCTAATTCTACAATGTTCTCATAAATTTATATTTTATTGCCATTTAATTTTTTTTTAAGTTTGCAAAAATAATTCAATGTTTTACTACGCCCTTTATTTTCCAGTCTTTTAACGTAAATAATGAAGACAAAGAATCTAGTTGTCGTGATTGTTTCTGGATATGTTCCTCATTCGTTTAAAAAATAAAGCATCATATTATATATAAGACTTTAAGTTAATAAAAAAATACTAAGCAATTTAAAAACCTTTTAATTTCATATTAACATATCGACAGTATAGAATTCCTAATGATAATATACAATCGTTAAACTTTGTTACTAATTCAAATTGTCTATTTTCACTGTGGTTTTACCTTAATTTCTATATGAGCTTAGTCTTTAGACACGTTTAGAAATAGTATTTAAGATTTACATTTTCAAAACAGATACGATCGAGTAAATAATGCGTCATGAGTTCATTTATGGTGTTTGGTTAATACATCTCGGAATTTGCATCCAAAAATAATACGAATTTGCGAAATAATTTATGGAGAAAAATTTTAAAATGCTCATTTTTTCAATTAAAATAAACCTATATGACCAGAAAAAGTACATTATCAATACTTTTTATTAAATGGCCAAGTACGGGTCGGGATCGCCCGCCGTAATTTATTTTCCTTAGATTGGTAATAAATTAATCACCTTACGTTTCCGAATCACTATCAGTAATTTAATACAGTCCATCATTATTTATAGTTACTAAACTTTTTTCAGGTTTGTAGTACAATTTAGTGTCGTCGCGAAAACTACAATTTTTTTTGTCTTAAATGACCATATAAATGAAAATCGATTTTGTTTTTATAACTTAGGAAGTAAAAAGAAGGTATTCTTTTTCCAGTAATTTTTTGGTAATGTGCAAAGAAAATAATAAATATGATTCATTTGGATACAAATAAAGTTTTTCGACCTCCAAGAAAAACAAACGACGACGATAGAAAGACGACGAAAAGGTTTGAGATTTTAACATTCGAACTAGGCAGGGAATAGTAAGTTTCATAACTACACACACAAACACAAGGACCGCATAGTCTCACCTCCAATTGTCCATTTTTGATACAGTCTTTATGAACAAAAAAGTTAATTTAAAAATGAAATACCGTAGTCTAAAAAGTATGGCTTATTTGTATACCATGAAATATAACTGCTTTATAAATAATCACCAAATTCTTATGTAAAACCTATTATTTCAATGTTAGGATTAAAATTATACGTTATTATGAGATTCATATTTAAACTGTCGACAACATAGCTTGACGTTATTGTTAAATTTAATTTAAAACTATCCTCTGTTGACAATACTGAAATAGTTGAACTCAAACCTTGCTCGCCGTTTAATTTGGGTTTCTATTTACAATACATTTTTATCTGATAAATTTGTACCCACATTACGACGTTGACTTTTACCCTAATGTGAACATAACTTGCTTAATATGAATATCTGCATATAAACGACATGCTGGGATATTGTTTTTCTTTGTTAATGTTTCTTTGTTAACATATAATATTTGGGAAATAGTTAACCTTAAGCAAGCATTGCATAATAACTAAATAATTAAATAAACATATATTTTGGTAGATTTCATAAATACACTTTTTGGAAAGTGGAAATGAATGGGCAGCTTACGAATTACATCTTATGACAAGAAGTCAAAAGTTGAAAACAGAAAAGACTTGTGTTTTTATCTTTTGAAATAAAAACCTTAAAAGAAAGAATGAAATATTTGAAATACCTAAGTATAAGTAAGTAGACAGAGGCAATAAATTGATTAGCTGATCTGGAAAATAAAAAAAAATTTGAACTCATTGTATATTTTGTCTATTATATTTCATTTCATTTTTATTCTATTTACAATGGTCGAAGTATATTATCATACATAGAAGTAATTACATCGCTAAAAGGTAAACGCTTACTGCATTGATTATGCGAGAAACGATGAAATATAAAACATGAACTTTTAAAAATTTCGAAAGATTGAATATTTTTATCAAATATCATATCATAAATCATTTTATTATGTGGTTATCATTAATCCTTATTCAGTTGTTTGGATGAGCGGTTTTTTTATTTCTATTTTATAATAAATAATGAAACTTTTCAAACATTACGTTTGTGTATATTCTCCCACTATCGTTGCAATACTCCTTAAATAAAATAAAACCATTGAATATATTTGGCCTTAATTTTGTAGAAATTCATTATTCACGATTAAATGAAACTACGTGATATAGTAATATTTCTACTTTTTTAAGTTCTTTACCACGACCTAGGTTTTGTTGCATTACATCTTCAGGTGGGCTGTTAGCAAAAATGTCTGTTAGCAAAGAATCTTTGCTAACAGCCCACCTGAAGATGTTGCAATACAACGAAACCTAGGTCATGGTAAAGAACTTAAAGAAAGTAGAAATAATACTACATCACGTAGTTTCATTTAATCGTGTAAAATAAAAACGTAAGGAAAATTCTGAGATGAAATAAAATTATCATTTCTAATGTACAGCATTAGCAATGCCTCATCGATTCGTAACTTTGAATGTGATATTTAACTGCTGTGTTACTTTATCTCAATCATACTTAATTTCTTCTTCGATAGAAGTTATTTATCGAATCAACATATAATGATTATAATACAAATTCAAAGACGCGAAAATTAATTTTGATCGTCTCAAATGTATTTTAAAAAATTAAAGCTTTTTTTTTAATCTAACAAAGTTAGTATGAATTAATTCGAAAATTTGTTAGTTATTACAATTTAAAAAACAACCTTCTAATTAAATAAATATTTCAACATCATTTAAAGACTATTAAGAATGGTCTTTATTACCATAGATTAATATAAATAGTCGAAATGGAAAATGATTGCGAAAATAAAATTTACTATCCGACTGCAACAAGTAGATAACAATATATGCTTGCCAGGTGACTCCACGAGTTTTCTAATAACTGTTTGCTTCTATTGATATTCTACAGCTTTTCGAACTTAAATAAACGTTATTATAAATTATGTTTAAAATTTTATAAATTTTCAATTAATTATAACCAACTTTATAAATATTGTAAAGCGAAAATTTTTCTTAAAATATTTTTGATAAAGGTTGTGTCCCATTCCCCGGAAGTGTCGAAATCGTCTCAATCCGCCTATCTAACAAATTATCTTTTAACACCGAGTCCCGTTCAATAATTAAGCGCAAAGTACGCGCCTCTGTTGATTACTCGGAACCGGAAACTCGGCCATCAAAAGGTTTTTAATTTTAATTCGGAACTAAAAAGCGTAACGGCCCCGCACGGGTCGCCGTCTGTTTCGCGCGAACTGGCGTATTTGTCAGGCGAAAGTTAAAACACCGTAAAAGTTGGCAAAATTTTAAATGTATAATTTATTAATAAAATGACAGAACTCGCGCCCCGCTGAGGATTGAGTTTGCGAGAGGCGGCGCGCTTCGTGATAAAATTATTTTGTTATAAAATGTTTGATTGATTTAGGAATTTGGGTCGTGGATCGGATTTTGCGCAATAATTTCGGTGCGCTTGGCGTAAATCAGTATTTAATTTCGTTTCTTCATACATAACGTAGTCGGGTTCGCTATGCGAGAGACTTTTTATGGGCGGTCAACTTGCAGAAAGTTTCGGGCGGGTCGTAACTCAAATGACATATTGTTGGAAAGTGAATATTGCATTATATTTTATAAGTTTTAGTTTTAAAAATAACATTGATAGCCTAAAGTTAACGTAGCCGATGCGAAAGGATAAAGCCTTTATATTTCCATTTCTGGCAGGTACCTCAAGAATGACTTGATTGGCCACTTACTTCTGCCTTCTAGTTTTATTGATTTTAAATCATTGATAGAAGAAATAAAACTTTCCAAAAACTGTATAAATAAGGAGTACCTTGACGTTGGTAATCATTAATAAACGCGGTCAAAAATGTTTATATATATAAAGCGAAAATAATTTTGTTTGTAATTTTTAAATTTTTTTGATTATGTATAATAATTATAAACAAATTGTTTTCGATTGATTTTAACAGACCAATTCGCACATATTTTTCGCGGATATTTAAAAACGAATAAATTGACCGGATAAATTATCAAAAAAAAAATAAAACTGTTTCTTTAGCATCCATATATGAAATTTTGTTTGACGCGAAATTTTGTTTTTTACAAAAAAAATTAACGAAGCAATAACTCTTCATTCAAGAGTATATTAGCTTTCTATCGGAGGAATCGTAATTGTAGATTTATTCTAATACCTTCTTAAAAACTATCGATAAAAGAAATTTTAAAACTTATAATTTAAAAAAATAACATAAAACAAAATTTACTCATACTCCTACATACAAATGTGACTTGTCCCAATTTTTCCCAGTATTATTTAAAAAACTTCTTTATGAATTACAATAGAAAATCCTTAATGTTTATGACAGTTTAATAGAGTTAGTTACATATACCTCGTTTTAATACAACTCTGAATAATTTACCTGCCTCTGACATGTTATTTTTAAAAACTATGTTTTACAAGCCTTATTTCAATTCCCTGTTCAATAAGATAATCTTTGAACAACCAAAAAACGTGCTAACCCGCAATAAAATCCGGTGCGTACTGTCGAAATTCCGGAATTTTAGATAAATATATAGATGACATAAATCGACATTGTAAGGTGAAATGTTTATAATATTTCACCTTGCAATATTGATGAATATTTACATAATACGTGAGCATATTAATGTTAGGCTAAAAGTAATATTCCCGGAATGTGAAAGGTGAATTAAAATATTTTACTTCTATGATAACGATTCTTTCAACAATAATTATAAAAAAATATAAGCGATGCTGGCTTCATAAAACATTTTAGAAAAAGTTAGAAAATATTTTGATTTTACGGATTTTATCAAAAATGCTGGGCACGACGATTTCATAACTTGATACATTTTATTACAATCTTCTTGCTCCTATCTAGTAAAAATTCTTTCATTGTCTTAAATACTATAATTATTTAAAAGAAATTATTACTATATCTCTGTCATAAATCAATATTAAGTACGTTATAGATAAAAACTCAATATTTTTTAATTATATGGTAGCACGAATATAGAATTTATAACACAAATTCAAAAGGATATATATATATATATATATATATACACATATATCCTTTGTATATATATATATATATATATATATATATTTTTATATTACAATATAAGCGTAACATTATTCCTTTACATCAAATGAGACTTAATCCGTTTTGCAAAGTCGTACTAGGAATATATTATCTTAAATTTGTACAAAATAATTATCTTTATTTAATAGATACATGCATTGTTTTGTTATATAAATTTTTATTCATTAATTTTTTTATTTTTTCAATCCGTATTTTCCAGGACTACTAGAATATTTGGGAGTATTCTGTGGATACCTTAAAATTCTCGATCAAAAGAAAATCGATTGAGATATTTTCATCTTAATCGATTTTTCCTTGATCGAGAATTTTAAGGTATAAGCAGAATACTCCTAAATATTCTAGTAGTCCTGGAGAGTACGGATTCAAAATACAGCGCCAGCCGTTTCATCGCTTCCGAAAAAATAATGTATAACTCCGAAATTCGATTGTAATGAATTTATTTTTCATGTACAGAAAAACAGTGTAGTTCTCTACGTATATAGAAAAGAAGTATAATTATATACTAGCCCAAGCATTTGTACCATATTTATGTATTTGTGAATTTAAGAAATAATAAGCTTTATAAAAGGAAAGTCCATATGAAATACAATTTTCGATATTACCGTCTGTCCGCAAATTACTACAATTAAAAACAACAAAGATAATAGGCTACTGTAACCAAATAAAATACTAAAAGAAATACAATTACTTTAATAACAATACAAAGTATTTTATGCAATTAAAGATGAATAAAAACCAATTCCATAACATAACTAAAATACTTTTAAAACGTTCAAATTCGATAGCTTAGATAAAGTAGAAAAAGTACGGTTTTGAAATTATAGATTTTGCTTATTTATGAGTGAAAAGATACCAAAAACTTAACACAGACCTTTTCGCGCCCTAGTCATATATTTTGTCAGTTTTGAAAAAAATATTGTTTATTATAAAAATATATAAGCAAATCTAAAAAAGACACTATTAACTACGCATAATATAAAAAACATACACCTGCATTCGTGAAATACTAACAAATACATTTTCAAAACAAAACACTGTCACTCACAACATTCAAAAAGGTTTAGCAACAATAAAAACTGTAAGTCAATACCTTCCTGATAAAGAGGAGACCTATATCCAGCAATACGGGGAGAATGATTGAAAATGAAGACTAATTTCACTACATATTCTATCCAATATTTTTATTTCACTTGTTAAATCTCTCGACCTCTCTCGAATCTATATTATAAATGTAATTTTTCGTATACGTTTATACATATGTAAATATATACATATATATATATATATATATATATCGTAATATCTTGAATGACAATAATAAACTTTTAAAAACCTTTGTCGAAACTACACAGCCAAACCAGCGAGAAATTAACGATCGAAATAAAATTAAATAACAAGTTACGCAACCCGCCTAATCAACACATTGTCCCAACGTACGATCAATTAGAACTGCCAACTACCATCGGATCAAACGTGACATAAAATAGCTTTTAAGCGATCCACATTTTCTTTCAGCCCTTGAAACAAAATCGACCCGCCAACGTATGCTACCCTCGGTGGCCGCTGGGCTACGTAAGGGTTGTATGTAATAACGGCGACCGGTTACCGCAAAATAACGTACTGGCGGGGCGGGTCGCTTCCTTTAATTACCGTCATTAAGGGCGGCCGCGGCTAGAATATCCATCCCTTGTACCAAATTGTTATCTCCCTCAGTTACGCCCTGTCACTAGCGCCATACTGTACCTTGACACGGATACGACGAGGATGAAGTGGATGAACCTGTGTATAAAATTGTTTTAGTTTTGTTAATAAGTGCTTTAAAAAAATTAGTATATATTTTTAAAACCAAAATGATTTTTTTTCTAATATTGCCATTATTTGTACAATAATAATTTTCAAAATATAATTTGTCTATCGATACGTCTTTCATGGTTTTTATTACACAACATTTTGATGATTTATTTCATGGTTAATAAACCTTTTCTAAATATACTTCACTCGTGCATGTATATGTCGAATTGTGTATTACGAAACTTTTTCCACCGCAAAACGTTGGCTATCTATGCGGCTTCTGCCAATGCTGTTCCTCACTTTTTACCGAAATTCTGTGTAGAGACAAAGATGACCAAAATTATTCGAAATAATTTATACTAATTCTACCTGGATTGAATTAAAGCAACATACCCTGTTATAACGGATTCCAAAAAAGTTGGAGATTAATAATTCTACCTACATAAATGTAATATTATTTGAACTCCAGTATATTCATCCATATTAAGTTCTACTAGGCCTTCTAAACAACTATACAATATCTCATAAGTGTACAATATTTCATATGCTTGTCCACGTATTCTCAGACATTAATGATCGGATTGCAAAATTTTTGTCGGTTTTAGTAGTTTTCAATTGAAGTACAGTAAAATTTTCATCAAAATCGGTTCAGTAGTTTATGAAATATAAACTGATAAGTGTGTTACCAGACATTACTTGATATGCCCATTGTCAGTTTATGGCGTAATTATCACAATTCACAATAATAATAATACGTGCGGGAATATAAAGAGAGTGTAACAGAAATGTTAGAATATAATTTAGAAAAACAGAATTTATTTTAAATACAAACGTAAATTATTTTTAACTAGTTTTTATTAATTCTATCGTTCTTTCCTTATTTGTCTGATAAAAAAACAATGTACCAAGACACAAAAGAGAGTGACAAAAGTCCCCATAGTGTTGGTCTTAAATGTAAACCCCTTAAATATTTTGTTTTAAACTATTTTATAATATCTTCTATACAAAATTTAACATACTATGCCATGAAACTAGTGGAAAAATCACGTCAAAAGACGTTCCTATTAACAAGAACGGAACGGATTTCAACAGTTTATTTCTAATTTATTTATTGAATGTGTAAGAAGCAATCGACATTGACTATTGTTAAGGGTATTTAAAAAGTTATTATGTACTTAGTTAGATTTTTCTTCTTATTTTTATTTCTTATTAACGACTCTCGATATTTTAAAAATATTATATATCCGTATTTATAAAAATTTCTTTTACAATTTGGATTATCATCACAAGTTTTATTTTATTTTTTCCCTTTTTTGGAAAAAAGTTACATTTTTTTAAAACTACGTTCTATTTCTGTAACGCCAGATCTATTTTCATCTGTCTTCTCTGATTTTACGCGCATATAAAAAGAATTATGATAAGAAACGAATCACAGAAATCATATATTTATATGTTGTCTATATTATATGAAGTTATACAACTTAACAGTACAAATACCTACTTTTAGTGTATATTTAAAATTATATTATATCAAATTTGAACACACAAGTTTTAGAGTTTCATAGTAAAATAATCCTTAATAATATATTTTGTGTATATTATACAAAGTTATACTACTTGACAGTATAAAAACCTAATTTTGGGCGTATATTTAAAACTATATTCTGCCATATTTAGTACATAATTTTTAGTTTCGTTGTAATATAACACTCATAATTTCGGCTTATCTGTGTACTCTTCGATTTGTCGTTTAGCGCCCTACAATTTCTATGCGTTTAGGTTTATTTACGTTGTATTTTGCAAATGTTTGCTTCACGTGAAGATCTGAGTTAACGTAAAGCCATATATGAAAAACAAACTTGTTAAATGCAATAGAACCCACACTAGAATGGTTCTGCATAAGTTTATATACATATAAACATTTAAAGGTTTACAGTTTTATATTAAATTATTTGCAAATGTTACTGATATTTTACAGTAAGGAAATATTTAAATACTTAGACTGTCTTTGGCAAGCTTAATACATGGCTAATTTGTCTATAATATTTTAGTTTTTTACTCAGAACTTCTTTTAGTATTTAACACTCTTTAGCATTTTTTTTTATATAAAGATTTCAGAGCGGAATTACCACTTTAAATAATATTATTAACATAAACATAATAACAAAATGTATTTAAAAACTGAAATTTTACGGTTCACCAAATCGTCATTATTTGGTAAAAAAAATTATATTCACAGGTTTGTATCCTATTTAAGAATTAAAAAATAGATTTGTGCCCTACAAAAAAAGGTTTTTCACGACATTTTACATGCCAAAAAAGGCAACAAAAATTCTGCTCTCTACTATCTAAAAAATGTCGTGCTTGTTAAAAGAAATTTCTACACATTTAAAATTTTGAAATAAAATTCTTAATCATTTTCAATTGAATTCGAAAATAAATGAAAACAAATAATAATAAAATAATTAAAGTAACATATAACGTGTCCCTGTTTCTACGAATTGTTCAACCATAAGTTTGATAAATTCTTAAAAATCTTAAATACTAATATTTAATTAAATTCAAATGAATTTATTTGAGTTAACTTGCATCAGTGATTTAAAAAAATATAGGTAGATATCCACAGAACTATAAATTATACGTGTGACATCGACATGGTTTTAAAGAGCTACAAAACAAATATTTCACTCAATTAGTGAATGCGTAGGTTCAATGTATTACTCATTTCCTACATGAGATATGACAAAAAACTTCTCTATCTAAATGTCTAGTCCACAGGTTATTAACGAGTGCCAGACTGTAGCTCCATCGTTGTATCGAGCCGTGCCATTGGTAATGTAATCACGAACAAACGTGTCTGCTGCGTCGTCGTATAGCAGTTGGATGAAAACTGTTCGAACCTGTTCCGTTCGTATTCCCTGAACGAGTCTATGTTTATAGCTATCTACACTAATCAATATGCAGTGGTCTTTGTGATATCTTTCCAATTTCTTAATGTCGTGGAGATATATACAAAATTTTACAGGTTAAGTAATTGAGGTGTAAAAGAGAAGGATAAATAAAAACACTTCCGTATTTTTAATATTAGTTAGGAATTATAACTTCTTATTGGCGTATACTCGTATCACGAACTGCGTGAACATGTGTAATTTATTTTATTTTACTACGTTTTTGCATATTTGAGAATCAGCATTTAAATGATGGCAATATCCCACTTTACTATTTTTAGATCAAATAATAGGAATATAATTTACAAATAATATTGTATACAGAAATATTGTATACATTTTTATGTAAATTATAAGAAGCATTACAGCAGAAACATAACTCGTGTACCAACTTATTGATATATTGACGAATCAGCGATCATCTAACCATGAAATAATAGTACTTCTTAGGAGAATGTACCAATTTTGTTAACCACGAGATTAATCTTTCACAGAAAATTAGCCTTTTTCGAAGTGAAAATTTCTTATTGAATTGAATTGAACTTAAATGAATTATTCATAGTTTGCCATATATTTTTACGTGAGGTATATTAACGAATGTTAAAAAAAATCACTAGTTAATTTATCCAAAAAATAAAATAGAAAGGAAAAGTAAACTTTAAAGTCATCCTTACCACATACTTTTAACGAAATACTATCTCAGGCAAGGATTGCCAAAATAAATAAACTGAGCAATTGCATATTGGGAAAGGAAATGTTAAAAAAATATATGCAATGAACGATAGTATAGATATAATATAGTAGTATAGATACTCTAGTAGAATGAGTTCTTAAGCTAAACAAGCAATACTGAGAAATTGTAAATTATCGTACATAAAAATTCTAGATTCCAAAATGGGGGGTTTGTTTTAGATATAATATTTTATTGTAACTATTTTTTGGTTTATAGTGTTTAATAAGCCGTATCGGGTTTCTGAATTATGACTGTGCTTTTTATAATGGCTTTAAAAAGATTATTGTACTAAATTAAAACCCAACAAAATAATTTGAAAAATCTAAAACAACATACTAATTGTAAAAACAAAATTCAAATATCAAAATAAACATTTTTTTGCAATAGTCATTTTGTGCCGTGTGACTGTTTCTCCAATTGGCGGATCCTTTTTCTGTCATTAAATTTCATAGACTTAAAAATCTACGTAATATGGAGTAAATTATAATAAATATAATCATGATTTTTTTATACTCATCAGAAAGGAATATAAGCTACAAATAGCCGATAACTTATTTAAAATCATTTGACATAATTGTAAAAAAAATTGATTATTCGAAAACAAAAAAAATGCACAAAATTCTTTTTTTAGTTACTCAGTTCTGTCCAGAAACTTGGTTTCATTAATTAGAGTAAATTACGATTAATAAAAATGACATTTTTAACATTTACTTGAGGAATATACAATTTACAAATAACTGATATCGCTAGTGAGGATTATTATACTTCCGTATCTTAAAAAAAGGAAAACAAAAAACATTAAAAGACCGATATACAAAAAAAAACATCTATTCAAATATTAATAAAAATAAAATTCCGAAGTCATAGTGGTTTCCATTGATAATAAGTTACTTTTTGTGAGAGTTACACTTTTTAATTTTTTTGAAATAAAGGAAGCATACTAATATACTTAAATGTAGGTCGTTGACTTAGTTGGACTAAACTTGATCAAATGTGGTTTGGACTTGAAGGGTAACCCTTTTTTGAGACGAAGTGTAGAGATTATCAAGATGCAAATTTGATTTGTATTAGTCTCTACGAGAGTTTTTGTCACTGTATATGGTCTGCATGGTTAACAAACAATACATTACATTTAAAAAATATCAAATATAAATTGCCGAAAAAGTACTTCTACTCCAAATTTCATTCATACGATTCCCTAACGCAAGTATTTCGTATGGACGTGCTGTAATGGTTAGAGTTATTCGCAATTAAAAGAGTTGTTTTAAAAAAAACAGAATTACGGTAGTAACAGTCTGGTATTCTTGTATAAATGTTTAACTTGTAAAAACTATTAAAATTATATATAAACCAAGATTATTAGAACATATATAAACAAATGATGCCCTGAACGCACTACTTTATATAATTCTTATCTCGTGACATAAGTCGGTTTAATTCAGGCTCATAAAGTTTGCGTAATCATAACTATTACGAACTTAACTAATATTATGCAGCCGTAGAGAGAAAACAACAACCGTGCGAACTCAATAAGCATGCGGATGCTCATAAACAAAAATACAGATACAAAACCACTTATCCAGATGGTGTTCCCAATAGTACTTTGGACTTAATATGCAAATTGCATTCAAGCGCATTTAAGCGTGACCAATATGCATGTTGGGACATTGCCCAATCGTAATAAGTATGCAGATGCTTTGACCAGTACAAACGTGTCATTTGTTCGTTTGTTGCTGCTCTCGCTACGACTGGAGACACACTTAGTGTTTATACATATGGATATTTTTGTTCAACTCACTTGAATTTACTATCGACATTTCCGTTTGAATGAAGTTTTATAATAATTGGTTCTTAATTATTAGGCCTGGTAAGTACTGTATATTTTATTATATTTTACGGAAATTTTATTTTTCGTAATCTAAAAAATACGAAGGAACTTAAAAGAATTGGCATAATTATTACTGCAATATTTTGTACGTTCATTTTTGTGGTTAGCTAGTGTTACCTTTTTTCCAAAAACTACAAAATTTAAATTATATTTTAAACTACACATAAACGAATATATCGTTCCTCTTACTCATACATTTGCTCCTGATATGGCGCTATTAAAAAAAACATGATAAAAAGGTAACAACTTTTGCTAAATCTTTCACTACAATTAAAAATATTTCTAACTTTAAATTAATTTTAACACTTTGATATCGCATGTGCATTAAAGCAAATCATAGGCAGTTTCAACATTTGTTAGGACGAAAAAGAACACTTTATTCTTTTAAAGAAATTGTTAAAATGTTTTAAACCTCAAATTACTTCATTGTTTTTCAAGAGTATTTAATATTTTTCATGCAAACAATTTAAAGAAAAATACATTTACAAAAAATTCAAATACAAGTTAAATACCTCATAATGTGTACCTTCTGCGGTTAAGTGTAAATATATACTTTTCTTATAACTGAAGACAGTAAAATTGTTATTACAATAATTTTTGCATTAAATGTGTCAATTTTCAAGATGGTTTACCAGCTTTGGGTAGTAAATTTTTTTCAACACAAACAGTTAAAGTTGGATGGCAAAAATTAAAAAATCTTAAAAATACATATTTGATTTTTTTTAGAGAATCTTATTGGTGATCGTATAATTTTTCAAATTATTACAAAATAAATTTTATTTAGCTACAAAAAAATTACAATGAAACTAAATTTGTAGTCGTGGGATTTAAAAGATCGACGCAAAGTAGTGATTTTCACAAATTTATAAGTGTCTGTTTCTCGAAAACTAAGAAATTTTTATTAAAGTCAAATTTCCTCAGTAATCCCGCCATAGCTTGGCCTATATCTGTGTGCGTGCTTATGAGCGTGGAGCGTGCGAACGTGTGTGCGGGCATGCGTGCATGCGTGAGTGCATGCCTGCATTCGTGCATGTAAGCGAGAGTGCGTTTGAGCGCGCGTGCGTACGTGTGAGCAAGCGTACGTGCGTGCTTTCGTGGGTGCATGAGTGTGCGTGCGTGTGTGCAACCGTGCGTGCGTGCGTGCCTGCGGGCGTACGCGCGGGAGCACACATGCATATGTGCGTGCGTGCTTGCTTGCACATGTGCGTACATACGTACATGCGTGTTTGTAAACATTTATAACTTAGCAAAAATTTAAATTAATCAATACAACGATTTTTTTATATTTAATTAATATCTTTTAATTTCAACACAGTTTAAAAAGCTCCATGCAAAATAAAAAAAAATCATTATATTTGAAAGGAATGTCTATAGTGATTTGAGAAAAATTAGCAGGGTCTAAAAAAGGTGTTTCAATGTGTAAACTGCAAAAATAAAGAAATAAATAGATAAAAAGTGAGGTGAGAAAAACAAGTTTACAAACTAATAATTAAGAAATAATAGAAACCCCATTCAGAAGAGTTAAAATAGAATACTTTGGTAAACTTAGTAAACCGAATGGGCCACGTGCGCCAACATGTTTATGTGGTTATACTTTAGTTTAAAAATGTTTGAAAACGTTCAAAAAGCAAAAGTGTTTCTTTTTCCGACAAAAATCTAACAGTATACCATATAAATGCTGCCGCCCATCAGCTATTTCTTCAAATATCAAATATTATTGATAAGGCATTTTGGCCTGAATAAATAGTTTGAAAATGGATCAAATTTTCTAAAATTCTTTCTGCATGTTGTAAATTTAACATTTAAAATCCAATTAAATAGAGTTCTAAGTCGTTTTGTTACTGAATATATTTGGCGTTAACTTTGTAGGAATTCATTATTCACAATTAAATGGAACTACGTGATGTAGTATTATTTCTACTTTATTTAAGTTCTTTACCACGTCCTAGGTTTCGTTGTATTACACCATCTTTAGGTGGGCTATTAGCAAAGATTCTTTGCTTCGTTTCGTCATAAAAAATCTATTTAATTAGGTATAAAAAATAATTTCAACAAAAAAGATTTTTTGTCATCATCACCTAAAATAATGGCAAAAAATCTATCAGAATCTTTACCTCTCTTATTTGATTTATTATAGTGTGAAGACTACGAGTTGAACTTCTCTGGAGCCATCACCTCTGGGGCGATCATTTCTGTGGGGATCATTTCTGAGGGAACGTCTCTGTGGTGATTGTCTTCGGAGCACACATCTCTAGGACGGTCATTTCTGTAGCGATAAACTTTAAAACAAACCCCAATGGGACGGTTATCACTTAAATATTCGTTCTCTGAAAAAAAAACAAGTTCTCTCTCTCATTTTCTTAAGTCCTGTAGTCGATTAACGGTGATAGAGCAAAATTTGTAATTAATTTGTTTACAATATGTTTATAACAATCTACCGAAGTTTCAGTTTTATTAAGTTTTAGTCATTTTCTAAGACAAGACTTGCTATCGCATTTGTTTCATGTCTCATTCTTTCCCTATAGTAAAGGTTTTATTATGTTTGGTATCCTTTCTTCGGTATTATTCCAATACTAGTTTTTTTCAATAAAATTTGTCGATGCATTTGAATTTAAATAAACAAAAACTCTTTTAATTAGTTTATTTATTTATTTATTTGTAGCTTTTTATTTCCTTAATACTTGATATTATTTTATGTTGTACATTATGCTTTAAGATAGTTATATATTAAGGACCTCTCTACGAGTGTTATTTGTACGAGTATTATCTTATACAGTCGTTATTTGTAAACCTTATGAGTTCATCCTCCCATGTTTCCAGAGAACGACCTATTTTTCTTTTGGCGGGAGGACCAGCCCATGTAGTAATTCTCCTAGTCCATCTCCCTTTGTCTTGACGTACAATGTGACTGCCGCCCACTTCTATTTAAGTTTTTTGCAGTGGGTTAAAGCATCGTTATTTTTGTCTTTTCTCTTATTTCGCTATATCGTTTTTTGTCTGTTAGTTTTAGATTGAGAATATTTATCTTCATGGCCTTCTTGCATGTTTCAATTTTTCTTATCATGTGGGTATTATAGACCCAAATTTGGCTTGCGTACGAGAGGCATGGTAAGAGACATGAGTTTACTGCTTTTTTTAGTTTTAAGTGTAGATCAGATTATAAAACCTCTTTATGTACCCAGAACTTATTCTATGTCATGTTCACTCATCTCCTTAATTCGTCACGGTGTCTGAATTTTGAGATAGATACTTTTCTTCCTAAATATATGTATTGCTGGACATACTCCAACGGCTAACTTTTCACGAATATGGGCCTCTGAGCTTTGTTGGATATGATTTTAGTTTTTTCTATGTTTAATTCTAGTCTACTGGCGTGGTCAAGATCATTGATCATTTCATCAAGTTAGGATGCGGTTTTTGAGAACAATACAATGTCTTCTGCGAAACGTAGATTGTTAAGATACCTACCTTCCTCTGCGAATGTCTATTTCGGGACCGATTTTGTCTAGTTTCACTTGGCTAGCGCTTTTCTCGTAAATATCTTGAATCAAATCTATTGTTTCTAATGATATTTTACATTGGTGCAAAGTTTTCCATGTATTATAATGAAAGCTTTAGTGTAGTCTACTAATGCTAAATATAAGGAATGTACTTGTCCTTCATATTTTTCTATTATCTGTTCTAGAAAGTGAATATGATCTATCGTTGAAAAAGATTTCCTGAACCTCGCCTGTTCTATTGGTTGGAATTTTTCAGTTATTTCAGACATGCGTCGTTCTAAAGATGAGACAAATAACTTGTAGAGACATGATTGCTAGCTTATAGGTCGATAATTGGCAATATCTGCCGGATCCCCCTTTTCATACAGTAAAATAATATCAGATTTTGTTATTAAAGAGCATGTTGGTATATATTTTCCCACTATGACTATTTAATGGCTAAATAACTTCTTTGTATTAAACTTAATTCATATTAACAATATTATAAGTTATAAATTGCAATGAAGTTATAAGTTATATATTAATAACATCATTGTATTAAACTCTGAAATTGTATTAAAAAATTCAAGCTAAAACCTTAAATCAATAAAAAAGAAAGGTGGTATATACATTTTCACGTCAATTAAATATAGTAAAGGATTTTACAATATTTGTATAAAAAAATATAAAACTCATTTAAACCTATTAAGAAAATAATCACACACACATTTCACTGATTGTAGAAATTCATGCCTGCAGCTATGGAGTGAATAGAGGAGTCAAATATTTGTCTGTTTCATCAAAGCAGAGCTAAATCTACTGAAGTTAGAAATATAAAATGTGAATAGTAGTTTGTAGTAATTTGTTTTGTAAGGTAAAAAATCGCTAAAAATTATTTCAGAAAATCCTTAAAAATTTGAAAAGATGTGTGAAAGTTCCCGTGGGAAAAATTAAATAATAGGATTTTCACCTGAAAGACGGCACAAAAGATCTACTGCCCAAATAATTGAATACAGATTTCACAGATTGCTGAACTTTAATATCTCAGAAGACAGAAGGAAAATAAAATTCCGACTGATTCATGAATACAGAAACGAAATTACAGGAATAAGAAACGTGAATTTGTTTTTCGTTATCCTGATACTCAATGATAAAAATTTCAATGTTACCCCTAAAAGAGTTACAAGAAATAAAAAAATAGAATGGAAACAAATAACATATACTTTTCAATCTGGTACATGGTACACAAATCGATTGAACAAAAATTAAACACCTATTTCACCGATTGTTGAAATTCAAACATTATGAGGATCAAAAGTGGATATCAAAGTTTGGATAGAAAAAATAAAAGGTAAATTAAAGGAATTATAAAACACATAATGTATAAATTGAAATAACTAAAACTGGATAGTCAAAACGTTAAGCTGTATATTAGTCGACGAGTTATTTTTTCTTCAAACATGCAACTTGAAATAATGCAAAAATCATTATCTTGGAATACTCTTTAAACTGAATAGTCTGTCGTGAGCGAAGCCACAGATAAAAGCTAGCCTAATACAAAAAAAAATCAGTAAAGTCTTGTAACACTTGCTGATACAATGCAATTCTGACTAAAGCAAGTACATGCTCGTATTGCTATTTTGCTATTATTATTACACCGTTACCTTCTCGACAATACAAAATAAATCAAAAATAGATACAGCGATAAATTCAAATTTTATATTATTTGCATTATTAACATGAATAACATGCTATTGCCAATTTTTACTGACAGTAGCTGTGCAATTAAAATACTTTTGTGGCATATTAATATGCATTTCTATAAAATAAAACAGTGACAACAGACAACCTTGCACTGTGAGTTATAGTTCATACTAAACAACCAATAAATAAAAATGTGACAAAATATAGAATCTTTTAAAGATCATTTGATTTTATATCACATTGTATTACATATTATAGCCCTCAATGTCCCACATGTTCTACATAGGAACTACTTTGATTTTAAACTATAAAGTTTACATTTTTTTTCTGTCTCTCACTCTTTCTGTACAAAATTGTTTTATACAATAATTTACATTTCGCATATAAGATTGTATTCAGAAAAGAAAGTCCATTTTTACACAATTACGTTTGTAAGTAATGGTATATTATAATATTTTTGTGATATATCGTGTATCCAAATCAAACTATATATTCGGTTCCACTCGTACATCAATCAATTTTTCTTCCATTATCTAGAGCCTTCAAGTTACCCAGCGAGGTTACTATATACAGCTCACTCATAAAAACTTTTTCAGTAGACGTATATTCCCTACCATTCATCAATCAATGCTAGACTGTCACACCCTCGTCGGCTCGAAAAGTAAAACGAAATTTTATATTAAGTACATTAAAATCCCAACTTCATACCGACTAGTTCCGAGTTTGTCCTTCAATCGCTAATGCTTGAGTTAGGTTCAGGTCAAGGTTGATTTATATTTAATTTATAGTGTTAGTTATTAACCTTTTCATTCAGCCTCGAATCGCGTACACGATTATTAATAAACCCTACGGATCTTTTATCTCGCAAAAGCGATCGCAATCAAGAAAATTGCACATATCCTGCATACAATGTGGCAAAAGTATTAATGACACTGCTTGTGGTGCTAGTGATTAGCAAAGATATTCACTTCTAAAAGCACAACACCTCATATTTATTTTAAACAATTGCATTTTAAAAAGATATATAAATGGAAAAATTATTATAATAATTTTGTATACGAGTATAAAATAATATAAACGAGAACTACGAATTTGAAATTGTTTTCGGTCTCCCACGCTGTAAAAAGCAAAAAAATAAACACAACTCTAATAAGACCACTGACGTGTCCGTCCGTCTGTTTTTCTGTCATGGACGTTTCGCAGAAAATGTTCAAAATTCGCAATATTTGTAAACATGTAAACCTATATGCAATATTAACACTTAAAAATGTGTCAGTGTATTTGAAAATTTTAGAGACAGCAAATTGATTACTAAAATTTTGTTTTTTGCACAATTAAATGAAACTACGTGATGTAGTATTATTTCTACTTTCTTTAAGTTCTTTACTACGACCTAGGTTTCATTGTATTACAACATCTTCAGGTGGGCTATTAGCAAAGATCTTTGCTACATCACGTAGTTTCATTTAATTGTGAATAAAGTAATAAGACAAATAGAGTAATAATTTAAAACGATTTAATGGAAAACGCAATTAACACTTACTTTTCTCCGAAAAAAAAATAACAAAAAGTTTAAGTCATATGTAGTTAGGAAAACAAATGAAATACACATTTGCATGTAAAGTCAATCATAGTCATATTTTTCGTTGTTACCCGACTACGACAGAGAAGGGTTATGAATTTTACAGGCTATATATGTATATGAGTAAGTTTATTACATTGTATAGATTAAACTACTAAAGTAATTTCAATAAATGGGATATTTTTGGATTCATCTTGATCCAAAGTGTCCTAGGATATAGAATATTTTAAATTTCACAGGCTATATATATGTGTATGTGAACAAAATTTGTTTCCTCGTACGGACTAAACTACTGAAGTGATTTCAACAAGTGACGCGTTCTGAAATGCACTTTAATCCAGGGAGTGTGTTAGGGTATATAAGGTTACTATTTAAGCATGGAAGTGAATAACTTTGTTCCCTTGTGCAAACTAAACTATTAAAATGATTTCGAAAAATAAGGTGTCTTATTTTCATTATGATCTAGAGAGTGTCCTAGGTTATATGACATAATGAATTTCACAGAGTATTCGTGGTTATCAGTTATTTTTTACGCAGTCGAGTTTTAATTTTTCGGCCTATAATATCATTAGCTTAAACATTAATTAATTTGAAGCAAAATTTAAATTTGAAAACCCTAGGCTCTGATGTCATACACCCAGCTAATAGCAATCATCCTAGTTCATGTAGTTGTAGAGAAGTTCGCGATATTTTTTCGGGCTGTGAAATATAAACTAGTAAATATATTTACATACCGAAAATAATATTTGTGAATAATTTATAAAAATACTATATAATTTAAATGTTTAAACTGTCATATTTGAATGTACCTAACCTTCGTAGAGTAAGTTCTACATATACGTGACATGTTTTATTTTATACGTATGAAACAGTAATAAAAAAATTTTAGTAATAAAAAGTTTTCAATGTATCTGATGTGCTCATTACAGCTGCAGTTAGATGCTCTATTGAACAATGTGAAAGGAAAAGATCTTTCAATATTGTGTGGACCTAGCACTAAGAGATTCCGTATACATTTAGGCACTTATAAACATTGAAGAGTATTATTTCTATTTACACAAACAAAAAAAAAAAATGTAAATTTTTCACTACATTAATGTATTTCCTGTTATATATTTTTCAGGCGTTAAGACATGATGCATATTTCAGAAAGTTTCAGATCTAGGATAATCTCTACAGATCTAGGATAACCCTTTTTTCTGCAACTTTTGCATAATCATCTAAGCTTCTAAACTCTAAACTCTGTTTTTTTTATTTTAAGGTCAATAGTTTCAAGACATATGGAAAATAAACACATTTTTTTATCTCTAAAGATACATTACCTAAGATATTGTAAAAAATATTTTTGAGACCCATTTTAAAAGCCTTTTAAAAGTCACCCCACACTATATATATATATATAACTAAAAAAATTACAAGAGCTTAATTTGGTCCCTACAAACACCCCTCTCCTCTAAAATTTCCATTTAAATACTTTTGGGTGCTAGCTGCAGATATACCTGTATTATTATTACCACGCAAACTTTTAAATTTCTTCGTCAACCTATTTCTATGAAAAAATGATCTGGCAGACAGACAGGTGAGTGTGACAGAAGTGATGACCAATCTCAGATTATTCAATATATTTTCGGAAACACTACAGATAGCGAAGTCTCCTATTGATATGGAAAACTGAAAAAATACTCGTAATCAGTAAAAACAAAGCCAAATGTCAATTCTAGCAACTAAATATCTCGTTTTATTTAATTCGTTTGTTATTATTTTTAATATCACTATGCATACTCGTATTTATAATGAATTTTATTTCATTTGAATTCTTAAATATACACAATTGAAACATATGGCGCACTTATTGCCAAGAAAGCAATCTTCTAGAGCGAAGAAGAACATCAATCCAGTCCCGCTCCCAGGAATCGAACACGAGTCCACGCGGTGCGCTTCGACATCATTTGATCACAAGACTCAATCCAGTACACCACAGCAAAAGCAATAACAATAATGACGACGAAAATTGTTGCCTACTTGGCCGCTATTATCCTACTAATATCATACATTTGGTAGTTTGTATATTTACTTGTTTGCTTCGATGTTTGTTGCGTGTACTCACGCAAAAAATACTGCATGGATTTAAATAAAACGTCAAACACAGATGGATAAGACGTAGGTCACTTTACAAAAAAAAAACGATCCCTGAAATGGAAACTGAAAGTTTGTGTGGAAGTTCATATAATTTACTTATTTATTATTTGATGTATTTTATTTCAGTATAACTAAATAAAATATATCAAATAATATATAAATAAATTATACTATATTTAAAATATATATTTAACTATTACGCTCCTTTAAACTATAATCTTTTAGGAAAGCAAACTTCGTTAATGACAGGACGTCAGTGACTGCGGTGTGTATTTTGTAATATATATATATTACAAACTTCTTTCTTCTTTCTAACTTATCCCAACTAATGTAATAAATGTGTAAATAAGTTCCATTAATTCAACATTTTGTTATGTCTTTTATTTTAAGTAATGATAATTTCATGCAACCGAAGCCACGGGGAATAGCTAGTGTTATATAAGTTCCCCTTGGCACCAAGGTAGGTAGATAGTTGGACAGATGATGTGGTAAAGTCGGGGGAAGCGGCTGGATTTGAGCAGCGCATGGTCAGTTTTGCGGGAACCTGTTGCTAAGGCTTATGTTCACCGGTGAACCTCTTCTAGCTGGTGAAGATGATGACGGTTTACAATTAATATCATGACGTCAAAAAGCGATTTAATAATAGATGATTCTAGTGGAAAATGGAGCTTGAAGTTAAAAATATGACTTTTAAAAGGGCCATTTTTCATTTATATATATTTTCTTTTTTCAACTTGATTCGTATGGGAACTAAAAACGCTGAAGAGCTTCAATAACAATGCAACCATTTCTGTCTCACAGGGAAGGGTCATCAATTTATAGACTAATAAAAAACGATATTTATTTTTTGGCAAATTACAATAACTTTCTACCATAAACATGATTGTTAAAACAATTTTTGTACTTTTTATTTTCAATAAACTATACAATTTATCAATAATATAAAGAGAAATATTACACCGTCTAAAATTACAGAGATTTATATAAAATAAGTAGATAATTAAGTTATTCTCACGTTTGCTTCATGTAATTTATACACTTTACGACATATTGTGACTTACAAAATAAAAATTTTATCACCGTAATAACACACGGTAAAATAAAAGTCACATGCGAGAAAACGAGCAATAAATTTAAACTTTAGCGAAACAATGTTCTGTACGCTAGAATTCTGTGCAAGTATACTTCAAATTTAAAAGGCAGATAAAATTTAATAATGGGAAATTGCCTTCTGAAATGAAATTTTGTTTCCAGTTCATTACACTTTCTAGGCGAATAATGAATTGAGGTTTGATTTTGGGATTAATTTTAAATCTACATCTATATGACTATATGATCTACTTGCAAAGCTTATATAGAGGTGCAATTGACAATATATAAAATTGTTAAAAAAATGTACATTACGTAACGAAGTACCTATTTAACCACATACAATTCATAGTAAATCTGAATTTATCCGTTCGGCATTCTTAAAAAGAATTCCAATATTTGTTTATGTCGTCTTTCATTCGTAAATTTAAAACAGAATAATGTTTTACGAAAAATTTACATTATGTAAATTCTCACATAAAATCAGTATATTTTATGTGAGGATATATTGACATAAACATCGTTAAGTCTTGATAAGTATTAACAAATTTAGTACGCATTAGTGATATATGAATTATCTCCTGAAATATTGATTACGATAAAGATTATTTCAATTTTCAAATTTAATAACTTCCTTTTTAACTTTATGAAAATAAAGCAGTCACATTGTTATTGATCAACTTTAAACCTATCGGCCATAAACATTATAAACACCTTAATATAATGTCAGTTAAATTATTATTTTTTTTTATTTCGTGCTATAAATTTCATTAATATATTTTTAAAATAGTAGGCATATTTACATATTTTTTTCTTCCTTAAATATTTATAAATATTTTCAAGTAAACATGAAAATAGACATTAAAAGTATTACGTTAATCAATCTGTCAATCAAACATTTACTGCACAATTTTCACAAATTACTGCGCAATATTGTGAAAAAAAAAACAAAAAATGTAGTATCAAATTAATTAAATACGAGTTTTAAACCATACAAAACAAAATGGGGGCCAACGGGCGCCATATTTTAATTTTATATAACAATCTCAATTTGATGAATCTACTCTAATATTTCATTTGCTAAAATCGACCATATAGTTTCACCAGCGGGATGGATATCCATATATACATCCATATCCACATATTTACAGATCCAACTAACAGCTAAAATCCTAACCCTTGTCTTATACCTTATCTGGTAGTCCTTTAAAATTAGGCTTAATAATTTCAATACTTCAAATTTAAAAAGCAGATAAATTTGATATCGAAAACTTATTTTAACGTTTCTTTCTTTTGAATCTCAAACATTACAACTTTTTTAAAATTTTCCGACAAGAAAAAATGGTACAAAAATTAAATTAAGTTTTTGGCGTCATATCTGTTTTCAAAAAGTGATTACACATTTGGAACAGGGAGTTTAAAATAATAAATTCTCGACTTATAGTACTTTTTCTGCATCGAAAATTTATTACGGGTAATATTTAGTAGTTACGTAAAGATGTTTTGCTAAAAATTAAATACCCTCGTATAACAAACCTGTAGCCAATAATAAATGCAATTTTTTTATTTCTTAGTTTTTTAATAATTAATGAATTGGGAACTCGTGTAATATATATCGTTTTTAAAATTATTAGCCTGCGTAAAATTAGTAAGTGTGATAATGGAACTCTCTTCGATATGTAGCAACGTTTACTATAAATTCCAAATGAACTGAGATATTAGATTTCCGTTTACTTAACTTATATATTCATATTCCCAATAAAATTGTAACTCTACAAGCTTTAGACTATATAGCGTTACGAATATGTGTAATATAGTAATTCCAAAAGCAGATCTCACTTCATTCTTCGCCTACCGACGTAACGAACCGAAATAAAAAATTTATTTCGAAAGCCAATTTCTGATTATTATATTCCGTTTGCCTTTTAAATTTTATATGTACTTACATCGAATTCCAGCTTACAGAGCATTACTTCGTGAAAGTTTAAATTTATCGTTCGTGTTCTCCTTGTTGGCTTTTTTTAATAAGCGTATGTTACAGCAGTAATAAAATGTTTGTTCACAGGGCCATATCATAAATTTTGAAAATGAAAAGAAACAAATATAAAAACAAGTCGTTTTATATTAAATTTCTTTTTACCGTCGGTTGTTGACTTTCTATGCACTTTTTACTGAATAGTTGTGACTAACTCGTCATAAATTGGTCGACTATTACCAGTAAACTAATAAAGGATACTTGCTGTGAAATTTTTTCTTTTAATTTCTTTATATTCACTATAATTGTGAATATTTTTTAGGTATTCAAAAAAAGCAACATATTTGGTAGAAGGCTAATAAAATTAACCATATTAAAACTAAATATGTTTTAAACGGATCGGTGAATAGAAGAAGTTTTAGTGACATACCATCAATATGTCTGAAAAATCTGTTCAACGATATGAATACATAATAAGTTTTGCAAAAAAAAATCACCCTCGATAGGAGGGGTGCAATAAAAATATTTTTCAGAACTTTGTAAGCATTATAAATATATACAATCATTTCTACTTCATAGCACTAATAATCTGTGGGTAAAACAGCTCTAAAATACAGATGAAGGTCTAGTATGCTCTGTAATTAAACGTACGCAGTATTTAACCACCCAAAACCTGTAATGTATAAATTTCCATAGAAGTGCAGGCACCAGCGGTTTCCATAATCCATACGTTATATTTTTGGGCGGTTAGAAACCACATGCGTTCAATCGCAGTGCATGCTGGACTAAACATGACAAAAATATTAAGAGTTAACCTGTATAGTTTTGCTTTAATATGATAAACAAAGTAACTTATATAGTTTTACTTGACATGGCAAAACTATACGAGTTAATCTATATAGTTTTGCTTTAACATGACAAACAAAGTAACCCAAATAGTTTTGCTTAATATGGCAAAACTATGCGATTTAACCTGTATAATTTGGCTTTAAAATGATGAACAAAGTAACCTATGTAGTTTTGCTTAACATGGCAAAACTATAAGGGTTAACCCTTATAGTTTTAGCGTAATTTTGCTTCAGAACCCTCACAAAACATAGTGCATCATATTTTTAAGTAACAAAATTCCCTTATGAATCAGGGATGTGATAGAAACTGATTATTATTTTCTCAACGTAGAGATTACTTATCGTTTATTTATAATTTTCTGAAAGTTGCTTCCATGGTGAAATGGTGCCGTTCAGTGAAACTCATCGCAATTATTTGCTAATAAAAGACCGAATAATTAGGCCACTGTGGAAAAATTTTAGAAGATAACTCATATAATTTGCATCACGATATTCCAGTAAGCTGTATATTTATGGTAAATAAATCATTTTTTGCAATATTTGTCTTAATTTAACGATCAACAGTATACAAAAATAATACTCTACAATTATACTGTCACATCTTCAAAATCGAGCTATATTCCTTACTAATATATCTCTTTCTGATCAACTTATTTATTAAAAATGTAAAATTGTTTAATAATTTAATTTAATGGTGTAATAATATACAATTACTGATAGTTACACTGAATTAATGCATATCAAAGTAATGAAAAATAGAAAACTACGTAATGGCCGAAAATAGCATATTTGTAGTACTTTGCAATTCATGTTAAAATAATTTATTTATATTTTTTTTCTTTTTGTGCCAGATATTTTATACTATATGTACACTTTTCTGTATCTTCCTAAAATAAGAAGACGCGTAAAAACAAATTCGGTCAAATACAAGTTCAAGTTACTCGATGAATGTCTGATTGAAAAGCGAAATAGTTAATAATATAACATAAAATTAAACATAAATCAACCTTAAACTGAACCTAACTCGCGCATTAGCGATTAAAAGACAAACTCGGAACTAGTCGGTATGAAGTTGGGATTTTAATGTACCTAATAGAAAATTTCGTCTTACTTTCCAAACTGACAAGGGTGTGACAGTCGAGTACTGATTGATGAATGGTGTGAAAAATGTGTCTACTGAAAAAGTTTTCACAAGTTAGTTATGTATGGTAACCTCGCTGTGTATCTTGAATTCTACAGATAAGGAAAGAAATTTGATTGATGCGCCATTGGAATGAAATAAACCTAGAAACCATTTTTTGTATAAATTTCAGTTTGCTGAAGTGTAATTTCATTTCAGGTTTAATATGAAAATATACATGCATTTTAATTGTCAATTATGTCCCAAGAAAATATTGCTATTAATAAAATTTTATAAATTTTGCTACGAACACAATTTTAGGAATAACCCGTCCAGCAGAAGTACGACTCGCACTACAAGGCTTTCGTGCAACTTTAAGCACTCATAAATATTTAAGAGCACTTATAATTTCAATTAAGCTTTTTAGAATATTGGTGTTTCTCAACTGAAATATATTGCATAATATATTTTTGAAACGCTTAAAACAATGTGAATATTTAAAAAATTATAAGATCTATAATAATCGCTCTACCTTCTGGTCATATCTTAACAACTCTGTTTTTTTCATGATTTTTATCTCAGTAGTAATAAGGCGACCGACATGCTCAATTTTCGTGTATTTTTTAGATATCTTTAGAAAGATGCAATTTAAAATTATGAAATATATATTTTTATAATCTTCATAATAATATATAACTTTTGCAAATAGCGATGCACTTATATGAAAACATGTAAAAAAAAATTAAGATCTTAAAGATCTTAGAAGATCTTTTTTACCCCTCGATATGTCTATGCGAACATTTTTAAAAACTTAAATAGCGCGAAATATAAGTATTCATAAAAAAAACATTACTACAACAAATTTCAAGTTTCTACGTCCCGTGATTTCGAAAAAAATCAGCTGTGGATACGAAAAAACGTTAAATATATTGTCTTCCATATATTTCATAATCGTGAAAATATATAGCATAATTAAAAAATTAAAATTTTTGCATTTACAAGGTTATTACACCAAATTTGCATTGCATAGATTTTGTGAATAAGACTTATACAAAGATCTAATATGATTAAACTAGCTGACCCGTGCGAAGTCTTCGCACTATATCGCCATCTAGCGTGTTCCAAGTATACAATTTGGCTAAGATATTTGATGTGTCGCCCACAGATGGCGCTCATACCAATTGTTATAAAAATTAATTTTTTTATTAGCAAAAATATTCTTTTCGAATTTTTTTATATTTTTCGCCCAAAGTAGAAAACATAAGCTTTAAGTGGGTATTTTTTTTATTTTTTTTGTTGCAGTAGTTAAAGAGATCGAGCCGCTCGACCAAAAAACACCTTTTAGAAATAATATATTTAGATAAAAGCAGTACGGTCTAACATATGTCTTATTTATACATGAGAAAAAGACAATCTATTAGTGATTATAAAATTTAGAAAATGGATTAGGTTTTGATTATAACATGTTAATATAAAAAGAGGGTTATTCGCAATATTAACTAAGTACTTATTTTTGAAGTCGGTGCCAGCACTGTCGACCAATTTCAACAAATTAATAATTTAACTTAATTTATATTGTAAATTTAAAACCTTAACTTCAAATGTGTTGCAAGACGAAATAGATTCATAAAAGGCTTAATTATAATATAAAATTTTACATTTGTTTAAGTTGATCACCGCTTCTGGCACCGGCTTCAAAAGTAATAACTTACTTATTTATTGCGAATAAATAGGTACCTATTTGGATTTAATTATAATTAAAAACTAAATAATTATTATTAAATTTTAGTATCTTCTTTTTTGAAGTTGGTTTTTTAAAAGGTGTTTTATTTTATAATGTTTAGTCGTTAATTTAAATCATCACACTATAACTAATATTCAATTATTTACTTAGAATATTATATAATTATCAAAACTGTTTTGCGTCACCGTATTTATATGCATATTTAATCCCAGTTAACGGGTTGCCAGCACGGTTTCCATCCAAAGCATTCCACTGTTACTAATCTCACTAATATTGTGGATTTTGTGGATTATAGCTGGAGAACTAGATCAGGGTCGTCAAGGTGATGTAGCCTATTTTGATTTCAAAAAGGCATTTGACCGAATCATCGATTATATTCTACTAGTGAAATGATTGGAAGCAGGTATGTCTTCTGCTCTAATACAATTTTTCGCCAATTACTTTCGGGCTCGTAAATAATACGTCCCATTTGAAAATTTCGAAACTCGACCTTACGTTACTCAATCTGGAGTCAGTCAAGGTAGTAATTTAGGAACACTTCTGTTTCTGATTATGAAAAACGACTTGCCTAGAGTCGTCAGAACTGCTCGTTGCCTTCTCTTTACCGATAATTTAAAACTCTTCTTAGGTGTTAAAAGTCAATTCGACAGTGATCTGTACCAACATGATATCGACTCAGTATTATATAGTGGAATCTGAGCAACAAGCTACATTTCAATATAAACAAATGTGCTATGATGATACGTGTCCCGCTTGTGCGTAGTTATGAGCTGGTTGGAGCTATATTTATGACTATGCGAGATCTTGGTGTAATTATGGACAGTCACATTTTACAGTACATTTTACAATCATATCGTGGAAACCTGTCAGAAAGCCTGCAAAGTACTTGAATTTGTCATACGGAATTCCACGATTTTCAAGATACCGAATGTATCATTATACTATTTAACTCTTTAGTCCGTAGTATACTTGAAACGAAGGCAGTCATTTGGTCTCCATATGAAGGTAATTACATCCTCATGCTGGAGAAAATATTAATAAAGTTTAATAAGTTTTTGTATTATAAAATGCATGAGTATTATCCTTATTTATTTCCCTCGGATTTCATAATTGCCATGATTGGATATAATTCCCTACAACTCCGAAGGGAATTGTTTTCAATCATACATTTTTTTAAATTGAGTAAATCATTATTTCGATAATCCCACGATCTTGAATATAGTGGCCCTTTATGCTCCCAGCTGCCACATGAAGGGACGATGTCATTGTTTATTTTACCTTCCTAGAGCGCGTACGAATATTATACACCGTCTTTCGTGTCCTCTTCAACGCAGTGTTGCGAGATGCACCCAGTCTAGATATTTTTTACTACTCTATTAACCGTTTCAGAAATGGGATCCTAGAGTTGCCTAGTAGTTCACCACTGATTACTAGATGATATTTATACAAATTATTGTGCTTTTCTTTTTCAATTTTATGGAATTGCTCTGTGAGTGTATTGTTCTATTCCTCATCGTTTTATAACTCCTTATTATATGTTCCTTCACATGCCCAGTGATTTGGGTAATACTGTGAGTAAAAATCTGGTATATAGCTAATTTCCTTTTTGTCTAAATTGATTATCAACAATACATAAAAACGAAGCGACAGAAGTGGCCGCTAGTGGTCAGCTGTTAGCCCTTAAAGAGTTCCTTTTCCATATCCGAAGCCCAATATCAGATTTTACAAAGAAATACCTAAAGAACCAACTAACTAGTAGCAAATATATTGAATCACGATTGATTTACTACCATCCGTTGAGGAGTTGCATTATTCATCTTCAGAACCCGGTTGATGGTGCAGTTATTTTGCTAAGTAAAAACTACTAGTAGCAATTATCTTGAATTTAATTTTACTTACTACCAACCGGTAAGGAGTTCCATTGTTCACCTCTCGAACGCATCATCAGACTCTGACATGGTCGATGGTGTGGGTATTTTGCAAGGTAACAACTACTATTACCAAAATATCTTTAATCACGGTTGATTTAAAAACATCCGTTAAGGAGTTACATTGTTCATCTTCAAAACTTATCATCGAACCCTGACAAGGTAAGTGGTGTAGTTGCTTTGCAAAATAACAAGTATTCGTAGAAAATATCTTGAATAATAGTTGATTTACTGTCATTCGTTAAGTAGTTCCATTCCTGGACTTCATCATCCAATAATCAACATATTTATATACTATAAAGTACTGTCTTTCAAATAAAAAATAATCATCAAAATCGATCCGCTCAATAAAAAAATTTCGCTGAAAAAAATATTCCGATGAATTGAGAATCTCCCCCTTTTTTGAAGTTGATTAAAATGTTATAATAATAGTTTGAAAAATTTGAAAATACATTTTTGTTTCATCTTAAACTCAAATCGACTAGACCTGGGGTAAATTATATTTTCATTGTTTTAATATTTGACGTATTTTTATAAATAGTTTTGAATTCATAATAATTTATTCGATTCATTTTTAATATTGAGTCAAGTGTACAAACTTATCTCAAGTACATACCTACTATTTATATATTTATATTATCGCGTTATCAATGGAAAAATAATGAAAATGGTAATGATGAAATCTTCGATTTGGCGATCTTCGCGCGTTTGTTCTTCATAGACGTTTTTGCCTTGCAATTCTTTAGCTACAATAAACAGTGACAAAGACGTTTTGTCTGTTTATTTCCTACAAGTATGCAAGCTTTTAAAATTTTATCATCAATCCGTGATACTATAGTTCGGCTGTAGAACAACATCACCTAGCGTTCACAACTCTGCTGGTCCCGTCGACGGTACGTAGCACGAAATTTTTTAAAAAAGAATTTGTCCATTACCATATTTTAATATTCCTATATTTTGTAAACATAGGAATATAAGAACCGTTTTGTTCCATGTATTGAGCGAAATAAATATAAGAATGCATTTGTTTTCAGTAAAAACAGGTTGGTCAAATGTAAGTACCATTTAATGACAGTGAAAATTTTACTTCTCTTTCTTTAAATTAAAACGTTTAGTGAGACAAAAAATGGCAAGTTAATCAATAAGCAAGCAAATCAAGTATATATTACGCCGTGGCTTATTTGTATACAGAAAATAACTTAACTAGATAGTTAAATACGTATGCAAACAATAAAAGGAGGTTACGTCATATTTATGATATTTGCGTAAACTGATCATGCCAAGATTCTGAATGTTAGTAAGACCAATATGTTTAAATTTAACGGAAGTTTTTGGTATGAATACAAGCGTTCAGCGGTATTGATATCATATTAAATTAAAAATACCGATCTTTTTCAAGACGTTATATCTATTAAGGAATATTCAATATGGTAAAAAGAACACGCGCGGCATTGTTATTTACGTAAGTATTTTGAAATATTAACGGTTAAGACATTAAAAAATGTATTATTAATTTCTAATTATATGTATTTAAAATACATATAATTAGGAATTAATGAGTAAAGGTGCCTAATTGTATTATAGCGTTACAACTATTTTGTACACAAAATACTTTAAAGGAGAATTTGAATTTTAGAGTCGAAAAAATTTGTTATTACTTTTTCACATCTCAAAAATAACAAAAATGGGAAACTTAAAATATAATTCACGTGTTTAGTTCTCTATTTGTCGATAAAGATATTATTCTCAGAAAAAAATTTAGTCATAAAACATATAAACTCATATGGAAAGATATTGACATGGGAAATCAGGAGGAAGCAAATTGATCATTTGTTTTTTTTTTATTTTGCACGTTGTGTGAAAAATATAGCAAGAAAGGTATTTTTTTGCAGCTGCAGTTAAATGATCTATTGCACCTTATGAAATGAAAAAATTAACGTCACACTATTTTAATATATTTCCTAAAACACTGGAATGGCAAAATTTCCGAAAAAATAAAGAAAATGTTTTTACTCGTGGTCATTAGAAATGCAACCAGTTAGTACTTCTGGCAAATGAATATCTATTCTTTAATTAAACCGATTTATTATTATAATTTTGTATTTACGATAAATATTGCCAACATAGCCGCTATCATTACATTCATTCATTAGCCACCTATATAGGTTAGAGGCACAGCTGGTAAAGGGCATGGGAAGCCGTTGAATGTAAACAACACGGGTTCGACCTTTGTGTAAATCTGCGAGGGAAACCTATGTTCATCCTTGGACATATTCTGGTTGATCATGACGATTACCTATAAATTATATAGGATCGAATAGTAAATCGAAGAATAAGGGATACAAATGGCAAGTATAGGTCAAACTTGTGAAAAATAATATTCTGTCGCTGGAATTCATTGCAAATATACATCAAATTTGAAAGGAAGGCAAAATTTAGTAATCAGAAATTGACTTCTGAAGTAATATTTTCATTCTGGTTGCTAAAGCCTTGTAGGTAAAAACTGAATTGAAATTTGATTTTGGGATTGTTTTTGTGTGTTATATTCTTATATCAATGATCTAAATGTAAAGCTTATAAAGAGTTACAATATCAAAATATGACATGGTTAAGAAAATAATAATCAAGTGGGGAACTAAGTAGGCCTCCTTATTCATCTAGAATTTATAGTAAATTTATCAAGTCGACATTCTTAAAGTTCCAATAATTCTTACTTCATCTTTCATAAACGTTTTAAAACCCACGGTCGATGTTTCAAATAATTTTTATATAACATCAGCATGCCAAAGGAATAAGTGACAATAAAGTTAGCCTTTAAAAAGTCACTATTATTTTATACAATATTTTAGAGAAATAAATGAAACTATGTGATGTAATACTATTTCTACTTTATCAAAATTCTTTACCATAACGTAGGTTTCATTGTATTACAACATTTGTAGGTGAAGATGTTTTAACACAATTAAACCTAGGTCGTAATAAATAATTTCAATAAAGTAATAATAATACTACATCACGTGGTTTCATTTAATTTTGTATAATGAATTTCTACAAAATTAATAATTAAAGTATTTAATTATATTATTGGTTAAAAATTTGCAGTATGAGCTACTTAATTTGTTTTAAAACTTGTCCTCTTGTAATTATGAAACCATGATGATTGTTTTGATTCTAAGGTGGTTCAAAATAAGATCTTGAATTTAAACATTACTTATCTGTATAACGGATAAAAATAGAAATACTATAAGGTTTTAGTCTCGAAGGAGGTATCTTGTTTTAACAAAAACTTTATTATGATACTTAATTTGCGTTCTACAAATATTCAGTAAGTGACAATTTTATTTTAATTATTGTAGATTATTACGAATTATTGATATAAATATTGAAAGGATATTATTAAAAATTATTTAAAACTAGTTATGCCCAAGACTTTGAATGCGCAGATTACTGAAAATCCTAACCTAAACCCAAACCGATGTCATATTTTATAAATACAACCTTGAACAACGCCCTAAAGAAAGCAAAAAAATGACTCGAAAACCTTGGTGAAAAGTATTTTTCTATCAGTTGTCTTGTTCACTAAAATATAGTTTCCCCGTAAATAATGTTTTCTGAATATCACCAAGAGTGTATGCATAAAATTTCTGAAAGTACCAACAACCGAGAGAGCCATATAGAGCTGATCATATGCAAAATAACTGACATAGAGACCCACGCCCAGAAGCTTTGACTCTGCGCTTTGATGATGGTCATAACATAACATAAATTCAATACATATTGTACACTTTAACCTAAATGCAAAATTATCTGTAATGAGCTGGGTGAATGAACGGGGTATAAAAACCTTATCACCTGTTGTTGTGAGTGCCGTTACATAGTTTTGATGAGTTTAAATTGCTATGGAGTATTTCAGAGATGGCTTTTCAAATTAATTTGTACAACGGAAGGCCGGATATACTTAATGAATTTAAAAGTTCAACCGACTAGTTGGACATATCTTATTTCATTACTCTGTTGATATATATATATATATATATATATATATATATATATATATATATCTCGCACAGTCCCATAGACAGACCTCAATATTTTGCCGTTATTGACATTTATTGCTACTGCTTGATTATTGCCAGAATAGTGCCTTCAAATTGCTAATAGTTTTCGCGTTTTGTCATTTGCATTGGATCACCATACATAACAGAAATAAGATTTTTCAATAATAGACTATACAACGTAAATTATCAGTCAAAATAACTTTATCATCTTGCTAATACGTACCCTCATCAAATTTTAATAATAAATCTGAAAACACCTGTGAATTTTGTTTCCCTCCTCTCCGCTCCTTTATATTTATTTTTTAATACACCGGTATAAAATGGCACTACAGATATAAGCTCTTTAGGCAGACTCTTATTCCTCATTATTCGTAATATTACCAGCAAAGTCTGTCTAAAATATATGGTTTTGTCCGCCCCGTCTAACGTTTTACACTTTGCCATAATGCACTTATCCCATATTATTTAATATCGAATATCGTCGTCGAATATTTGCATTGTCGCTTTTCCTAGAAATATTATACACGTGGCTTTCAATGGGGCGATGACGTGGCCGTTTTACTCACTTATACAACAGCAAGAGCAATTTTACTTTGATTGCGTATTTGGACCAAAATGATTTTGGTGAGAAATTATTTTCCTATCCCACAGTGAACATATAACAACATGATTTCTCCAAAATGTTACGTTGTATCATACACGTTTATGAAAGGTTAGCAAAGATCGATTAATATTTCTTTCACGCAACTGGCTGTTGAGTTCGTCATTATTGTTGATTTGAATAAGTTTACAAAATACCACAAACACGACCCTGTAATTGATTGAAAAAGACTGTTTTAAGGGCAATAAACCAATTATATACGCCCACTTGCTCTAAAAAAGTATTGATATATGACTATTAATACAAGTTATTGATTAATATAATTTGTATTCTCTCGTAAGTAGAATATTCGATATCGTCAACTTCTCGCAATTCAACAAAATAAGTAGGTTCCCGACTGTAGGTAATGTAGGTAAGCATAGTTAGTAGCATTCGGAGTTATTTGAATGAACCATATAGACTTTTTCAGTGACATGTTTCTTGGAAATTCCGGATTCACATTTTACTGCTCTTCCACGTCTTCTTCGATTTAAAACACTTTGTTACTTATTATAAGTATAATATGAGAGAATTTCGTTATTAAATGGTATTTTAGGAAAATTTGACCATATTCCAAGCCATGCCTTTGCGATCATCAACTATAGTTTTAAGTAGAACGTGTGACTATAGTATCATGTCTGTTATAAGACACCTGTTTCGCGAGCAGTCCTTTGGAAATTGCGTTCTACTTTGGGTCTGTTGTAAACGCTATGAAAAAATTAGACTGGCCGTATTTTCAAACTGGCGGAGAGTATCATGCACGTAACGTGAACAGTATAACTAATCGCCCTCGGTTTTCAGCTTTATTATCTCATTGCTGAGCCTTCCACAAGTGCACGTAAACTTCAACACGTAAAGGTCTTTGTTTAGTATGTGAATACACTAAACCTTTTGGTTCTATTTTTGCATACATTGTAAACATGTATACGTGTAAATTGGCTGAACAATCCCCGAAATAAAATAATAACACCATGTCTGCATAAAATATGAATAAAACTGCAGGACTTATATTTGTTAATAAAATATGTTAACGTGGTAGTGGAATTATCTTCCCTATGAGAATAAACTGTCCGTCAGTTCATTTTAGAATATCGTGAGCTTGGTGTATTACGAAAATACGTTGTAGGCTATCGTCTTAATTGCGCAACAGCGACTCCTAATCGAATAATACCACTTCTACTTCAACTGTGCTTAGAACGTCTGTCCAAAAAAATAATTGCTATTTACAACCATGCCAAGAATTCAGGATAATCAATTCTAGGGGAAAACACAAAACATTCTGTTTCCTTCACTTCTATGGCTTCATAATTACTTTACTCTCTAGATGATTACACTCCTTGTTGGTAATGGTTTCCTTTTGAAAAGTTCTGACATAGCTGTGACGTTAGCGATGTGTGGTTAATCGAACTTCACGTTCTTCACTACTTTAAAGCTCTCGAGAGACCGCTCTCTGAAAACTCAAACAAGATTCTCTGTAAGTGCAAGTTTTGCCATTGCATGGCACTCACAGTTTGCAAATAGACGCATTTAGTATATTGCTCTCCAGAGACTGAAAAGTTGCTGTTGAAGCACTTTGAGAGATGAATCGAGATTTTCTTTCCTTAAAATTTTCAGACTCGAGTGAAGATGCATGGCGCTTACGGTCAACCCATAGCCACGCTCTGCATTTCTCGTTACTTCCCTGAGACTGACAGACCATTGTTTGTCTCCCTTGAAAATGCATTGCGCTCACTCTCAACAGATAATCATGCTTGGCGCTCTTCATTGGATTCTAGATACCAAAAAACCCTTGTCCGAGTCCTCTGGCCGCTTAACAAAGATTTTCTTTCCATGAAAATTTGAGACTCGCTTAAAGATATTTGGCTCTCTTCGTCACCAGTTAATTGCATATCGCATGCCTCGTTACTCTGGAGAACAAAAATCTACCATGTGAGCATGCTGCGTACTTCATGCAAGCATACTGTATCTCACGCTAGGTAGAAGTTTCTAATGGGCTAGTTCTGGCCTCATGTTCTTATGTAGCAGAAAGTCTCGCCTTAGGCTTTCTTCAGGTTCCTAAGACCTAATTAGTCTCAATCTTTTTTTTTGCATTTGCACTATATTGAAATATATATATATATATATATATATATATATATATATATATATATATATCTTAGGTTGGCAACTTATAAACACGCCAATTTTTTGACCGGTTTCTGGAATGTTACCAAAGATTCTAGAATATTTTTTGTAGGGTATATAAAGAGTTTGACATTCGAACTTCTGCTAAGTTTGCAATTGCTTAATCGGTGAGTATAGAATAAATTAAAAATAAAAGCATATCCAAGTGAACTTGGAGTACTCTTTCTTCATGAATGTCGTTTAGGGCGAAAAACCAGCGAAGCATCACGCAATATATACACAACGATGGGTGAAGTTGTACCCTCTTACAAAACAGCCGAGTACTGGTTCCAAAAATTCAAAGAAGGAAATTTTGACCTGTCCGATAAATCTCACCCAAAACGATCTCCTACGATTTATTTGGAAAAATTTAAAAGCCTTATTGAAACTAATCCAGATTATGTTCGTATTGTTTGGCAGAGCTATTTTCATGCTCTTATACTGCAATCGAAAAACAACTCCATGCTTTGAGAAGGAAGTGGAAATATTCCGTTTGGTTGCCATATGATCTAACATCTTTTCAACTTCAAAGAAGATCTATTGTATGCTTAAAGCTACTGAGTTCCCATCGTAACAACGAGAGACTAAAATATCTGGTTGCAGGAGTTGAAAAGTTGGTAGCTTATCTTAATTTTTAGAGTAAAAACCAGCGGCTAAGAGCTGGAGAGAAAGGTGTAAATGGATCAAAATATAATATAGGACAATTAACGCTGCCTACACGTTGGATATAAATGTTAGATACCGACGGTAGTTATATATGAGTAATATATATTTCCGATAATACATAAGCTATATGACGTTACCAACAATTTATGTGACACTCACCCACAGCCATTTTATTAGTTTTTTTGGGTTGGGTTGGGTTAAGATTTTGGATTTATTTGCTTTTGGTTCGGCTGGATTGGGTTAGTTTGGATTAGATTGGGATGGCTTGGGTTGGGTTTGGTCGGCTTAGATTGGATACAAATTGAATTGGGTTAGGTTGTATTTGGTTTACAAGGTTTTGAACTAGATGTGGATTTTGTATTGGGTTTATTTGTGTGGGGTTTGCTTTGATTTGGGTTGGGTTGTGTTTGGTTTGGTTTGGTTGGATTGGGTTTAGATAGATTTGTTTAAATTAAATTGGGTTTTCCTTGGATCGGGTTGGATTAGCTTGGATTGTGTTTGGTTTAGCTTGGATTGCATTAAGTTTCATAATTTATTCTATATGGTTTTCTTTGATTTGCTTGAGTTGTGTTAGATTGGCTTGAATTAGGTTAGGGTGAGCTAGATTTGGTAGGGTTGGGTTTGCTTTGAGTTGTTTTAGGTTCGGTTGGATAGGATTTTGATTGTGAAATTTAGGGTAACCAATGCAATGGTTTGTATTGGATTAGGTTCGGTTTGCTTGGTTTTATCTTAGCTTGGGTTAGTTTGGGCTGAATTTGGTTTGATAAGTTTAGATTGAGTTGGACTGGGTTTGATTGTGATGAACTGAATTAGGTTTAATTCGTATGTTTGGGTTTGCCTTTGGGTTATGTTGAGTTGACTTGGGTTGAATTATGTTCACGTTGAATCGAATTGGGTTGAGTTGGATTTATATTCGGTTAAGTTGGGTTTAGTTTTTTTCATTGGGTTTGGTTGCGTCGGGCGGGCTGGGTTTGTTTGGATTAGCTTGGGTTAAATTTGATTTTGTTTGGTTTGGGTTTATTGGATTGTGTTTTTCTTTGGTTAAATTATGTTGTATTGCATTTGCTTAAGGTTAGATTAGGGGATTTGTTGGATTAGTTGGATTAGCTTTGTTGTATTAGCTTCGATTGGGTTGGGTTTAAATTGTATAGGATTTGCCTTGTGTATGGTTTGCTTTGGGTTGGATTGGGTCTGTCTTGATGTCCATTATGCCGCATCAAGTAACTAGACACCAGTTTGTTGTTGTCAATGCTATGGAAATATATTTTTGAAAAATAAAATTTGCACATCTTTTAATTGTTGAAACCGACGCCGATGAAATGAAAAAGTAAAGTAACTTTAGGTCAATACCTATGTTTTTCAAAACCTTAATTGAATCATTAGTTTTACATGATGCGTGTTCAAACTGACAGACAAAAATTCCAATAACTATATTATCATGTTCTTTTATTATGTCCCCTAAAAAAATCTACGCCGGTTGTAGTTGTTATAATTGAAAAACGATTAAATAATTTCTAACACCCCCCCCCCCCCCCCCCCCGTCCCATATAAAAGAAATAAGAACCTATTAAATCAATTATAAACCCAAGAAAATCCATCAGGGCTGCCATTGCCATTTCCGATTCTAATATCAATTACATTGTAGCGGCATAGGAAAGCTATTTGCACACTTAAGAGAATTTCAATTAGTCACGAACTGCTTAAACGGCAAAATTTTCGGCATGTTTAAAAAAAAAATTTAATCGTTTCTAGAATACAACGACTACATCCGTGTTGGTTTTTTTCAATATTTTTGGTTTTGCTTTTTATTCTACACTTTTTAAATTAAAACATTTTCATCTCTCGTGGGCTTAATAAAAAGTTTAATTTTGCTTTTTATTATTAGTCTTAATAACTAAACTTCAAAAATATAATTCGCCAAAGAGCAAGCATATGTGGCTCTTAATAGAATATGATCTATAGACGGCGTAGTAATAACCACTCTAAATCAAAGAAAATACTTCAACAATCCACACAATAGCATAACATTGGAAGAATTGGAATGCTTGAGAAACATGTTACGTGGATCACAGATCGACGAAACCGAAGAAAGGCCACAAAGTAGTTAACCTAGATTAATCAAAAATGTTTATTGCAGCACTCCCTGATGAGTTAACAACATAACAGCTGCTAACTTTCTCCGTTAAATTGCACACTTTTTAACAAAAACCGTATCTAATCATTCAGTTTAGACCGTATCGGTCAGTTTAAAGAAAAATGGGAACATACGTTTGCAACAAAATATTGCAGCACCCTCTGGTAAGCTAACACCATAACATCAAAGAACCATCGCCGAGTAGTCCCAAACATTTTCGCAAAAGACAGTGTCTAAATCGGTCAAACCATTTTGGAGATAAATGGGAACATTCGTTTACAACAAAATGTCGCAGTGCCCCTGGCGAGCTAACCCCATAATACTGATTTGAGAACCATTGCCGATTAGTCCCAAATATTTTGCAGAAAACCGTGTCTGAATTGACCAAATCATTTTGGAAATAAATGGGAACATTCGTTTGCAACAAAATGTTTATTGCGGCATCCCCTGGTGAGTAATCACCGTAACAACTATGTAAGAACCATTGCCAATATATCACAAAAAGTTTACAGCAAACCGTATACAAATCAATCAAACCGTTTTGAAGATAAATGGCAACATTGGATTGCACACACAAACAAACGACCTCTCACCCTAAACGCCTATACGTCCTCCGTCGTATCGTAGTAAGAAAACTGATTTTTATAACAAATGTGTCTTTTTACTGCTATACAAAGCAACATTTTAATCATTTAATAAAGATTAGAACTACTATGCCAGGAAAGGTTTTGACAAACGCGTATTTTTGTATATACACTTTTGATTATATAATAGACTATTGATACGCAATTGAAAGTATCTTATAAAGAAAGTATTGTATTTAGTCCAATAATTTTGTCTGTTAAGACAAACATCTCTCACTCGAACTTTTAGTTCCAAATATATTACATATTCTTCAACAGCAGTAATATGAAAAACCGATTTTAATTTTTTTAATACAAATCTATCACACTTACCTTCCCAAGTTCCAATAAACGAATATGGATGAAATGTTGATCACAAACAAAAACAAACTTTCACGTAACTCTACCCAGAGATTGATTTAAATGTCAATATTAATGGTGGAAAAATATATTAGAAATTTATAATTATATTTTCGGTTCATAAATACGCTTCAATTAATTTTACGCTTATAGGTGCTACTGATATCAAACGAATACTTACATTATGTTGATTTTAGTATTGTTCAATTTTGGTTAGAAAGGTAAATTCACGTTCTGTAATGTTAACTTTTCTTATTATTTACAAAATATTATATTAAGTATGAAAGACGTATCCCACATTTATACGAATTTTCATCATTTAGTTAGAAACCCTAAAAAATATATATTCATTTAATAAGGGAAATATTTCCTTTACTATTATTGGTTTATATATTGATCACGGGTCCTCAGCTATGAAATGAGATATCCAACACGAAACAGCTATGAGTACTTAATATATTAATATAATCTCAACCTCAGATATTAGGTTTACATATCGATCTATGATTATTAAGTAAATGAGTCATGAAAATATTTAAGATTATAAATACAAAAGTTTTCATTTTATTTTGTACCTAGTATTTCAGCACATGTGGTTTCTTAAAACAAAAGCCTTTAATTTGATTATGGGAGAGGAAATGCTTATTATTTTCGCTTCATTTGAGAGACGGCTGAGTCATCAATTTTTTGATTTCCCTGATTGATGAGATATTTTTATGATGTTTAATTCCTTTGGCTTGTCTAAATTCTGTGAGCACTTAAAGAAAACTTCAGCAAAAACATATTATTTTCTACTGACGTTGAAATTCGAAAGCTTTCTTTCTTTTTCTTTTATTATTAACAGATATGATGTGAGTATATTAAAATAATATAAACATTATTAAGTGTCGTTTGTATAAACATAGTGAAATTCCGATAATTTCCAAAATTCGATAATATGAGTATATAATACTTACATAAATGCTAATTATCATAAAACATAAAGCTGATCATATATCCATTAACTTTAAACTATCGGTCATAAACATTAAAAGTATATGTTAGCTGTAACAAAATATATGTTTTCGTAAACTCTACCACATGGTTTCACTCGCCTAAAGTTACAGTTTCCCTACCC
The DNA here is from genome assembly GCA_039881145.1 of Druceiella hillmani. Classification (NCBI taxonomy): domain Eukaryota; kingdom Metazoa; phylum Arthropoda; class Insecta; order Lepidoptera; family Hepialidae; genus Druceiella; species Druceiella hillmani. Next base: position 4,698,333 of record JAYKKI010000022.1, read on the forward strand.
AAACTACTATTAATTTTGTTATTATCATCAATACTATTACTAAAAGCGCTAATAGATGTCGTTGACAGTACCAATATCATAATATTCCTCAAGACAAGGGGTTTTTTATGTGTAATATCCAGATATTATCTTCAAGGGCATAAGCTATATTACCGTACCAAATTTCATCAAAATCCGTCCAGTAGATTTTACGTAATTGACGTACAAATTAACACACAGTCAGACAGAAAAAAAATTTAAAAACAGGTTTTCTGGCTTCTATTATAAGTCTACACCCTAAATCAGTCACTTTTTCTAAAATATTTTCCGTGTACAGAATTCACTCTATTACAATTTCATTATATGTCTAGATTATTTTTTTTATTATCGTACTTAAAGTTTAATACTTGTCTAGGTAATGTAAGAATAAATTAATTTACTTATTCTTACATTAATATCAAAATAATAACAATAAAAAAATAATCAAATTTATTTTCTTACATTTTCTTAGCTTTTGTCAATTATTGAATTGAAATTACTTTTATACTACAACTTACATAACAAATTTTGTGAAATGTTAGCTCGCTTAAAACTAGTAATTATCGAAGACGTCCAAAAAAATATATATTGGGCTTTATTCAAGATAAAACAACGTGTATTGTAAAATACCAGATGAATGAAGAAATTTATATAAGCTTTCTTGACAGGTAATGTAGAGATGGAAATATAGGTATAAAAGTATATTCAAACGCAAATCTCAATTCATTTTTTTCTACAGGGCATAAAGAAATGGAATAAAAATTTTATTTCAGAAGGCAATTCCCGATATTAGTTTGTCTGCCTTTTAAATTTAATGTGTGCTTACATCGAGCAGGCGCTGCATATATTCTGGCTTAATTATGCCAAAGTTTGTTTTTTCCTCCTATTCTGTTTCTCGACTCTCAATTAGTAGTATATTAACATGGTAATAAAATGTTTATACTTGGTAATAATTATAAAGTATAACAACTACGAGAATCAAACGAAAAAATAATGAAGTAATTAAATTAGTCCGTCTATGAGAATCAATGCGAATATAACGAGTAAGATGAATTTTTTTTATATTATTGAAAGAAAAAAGTATAACATATCACGTTGGGAAGTAGAAAGGTAACCTTATCAATCATTGATATGATAGAAACTGATTACTATTTGCTCAGCGTGGAAATTGCTCCTTGTTTTTATATAATTTGATGGACTTTCCCTTCATAGTGAAGTGGATGCCGTTTCAACGTAATTACTTAGCCAATGGGGGACTTCATTGGCTAGTAGGAGGAACGCTGTCACGAATTTAATGATATAATTTTTTTTAAATTAAGTTAATAAATGGGATAGTTTATACCCTAATAATAAATTTACAAATTTATTTTACATTTTTCATGATTTAACACCGGGCTTACGTATCAAAAAATCTAAAATTGTACTGCCATATCCTCAACATCAAACTGTATTCACACTGATATCATTCAACTATTAAAAAATCATTTGATGCCATCTTATTTACGGTGAATGTGAAATAACAATGTACTTGTTATTAATTGTTTACAGAATTAACAAAATATAAGGAACCACTGCTCAATGTGCCATTGCGCCACGCCAAAAATGCCATGCTTGTAGAAGTTTAGAAAAAATATTAAAATTGTCGGTAAGAAATCAGTGTTTTTTTTCTTTTTTTCATTAATTTTAATTAATACCTAATACTTTTTTCTCATATTCATGTATCTGAGTAATGCTACCAGGTTAGGATTACTTTATTCAAGTATAATACTAAACAGGCAAAAATCAATGGAAAACAAATTATCAGCCGCGCCTTGGACCATATACTGTAAAAAAACTTTTTTTTAAAAGTTAAATAGTTTCAAGAACAAAAAGTCCATAACAGTCAAGATACGCACATAAGAGACAGGAAAAGAAAGAAAGGGAATTATCTAGATAAGGATTCATAAAAATTAAACAATTTGACGAGTTATTGTGAAAACCAATAGGCCTCTACTCTAATAGTTAATCAACCGATAGAAAAATAATTACTAAAATCGGCCTCGAATTGCGTATCCTTTTTTGTATATATGTATATACGTACAGACTAATAAACGAAGAGGCATGACTGTTTTATTTTATTTGAAAAAAAAATTAAAATGTTCTAATTTTTTGGAACAAGGTCGCCTCTATCGAAAAATATACATTAGAAGGTAACATGAAATAACTAGTTATAATTAATTATTTCATCAAAACTCGAAGCTCCCCGATAATGAAGTACTTACAAAGAAGTAGAGCGATACCTTTATATATACATATATATATATATATACGGGTGTGCATAAGATTATTTTGACTTTTTTATATGGTTCAATATGACATGTAAATGCAACTGCAGTGAACTAATCAGATGAACTAAAAGTAATTTTGTTCTGTAGTTCATTATGCCAGTAAAATATATAAAAAAAATATCGGAATAAAAAAGTGTTATAATTTACTAATATAAAATGGGGAACTAGTAATAGAAAGAAAAATAGGGATTGTCATAAATTGTATAAGGAATACATCAGTATTTTTGCCGTCACTAACATTTTGGTTGTAATTTAGATTCGCATAAGTGAAATTGTTTATTACAGAAAATTATCTCAGGTAATAAGATGTTCATAATTATATATCCATATCAATCTCACCATCAATATCCCTGCTTTGTTAGATTTTCCTAACCAATCACTTTTGAGACCGAGACAGGATGGAACCATTTCAGATAAAATCATTTTTTTAAATTTTTGAACCCGCATCTTAATAAGCTAACATTTTAAATCTAATACTAACATTTTGAAAAAAAAATTGGCTTCTCTTACCCCACAAATATGCCACTAGAAATGGAAATGAGTGAATTTTTACTTATAATTAATTTTATTGCATTTGTAGTTAAGCCATTATTTCCTAAAACTGTGCCAAATTTTAAAATTTTCTATGTTAAATAGTCCACGAAGGCTAGCCGCAAACACACGACGACGTCGCGACATTCTGAAAGCATTCTGTTTTTCCAAGTATAGTACTAAACACTGAAAAATTATTTTTTTCAATGCTAATTTTAAATTCATAATTATAGCATTTTAAATATTGAATAGATATTATGTTAGTTAAAATTTTAGCACATTATGTTATTTTGTAGGCAATTTGTATTTCTATACAATTCTGTAACATTTAAAATAAACATCTTAAAAAACAAAAAAGAAATAAACTTCATAACTTTAATCACTATAATTTGTCTTTTAAAATATCAGAATACATTAATAAATAAATAGGCATTTTAAAATAATAACCTGTATTATGCCATAGTAATAAAATTTAACACAACTTGTTCTCCGAGGAAGGCAATCGCAATTAAAATATTAGCACATGGCGCAGTGTTCTTTTCCATCATGGAAAATGTGACGTATATGTTTATAATCCTTTTTCTGTGTTTACGTGATCGACATTTAAAAAAAATGCACGACTCGAAAATTATCTTGCATGCATGACATGAACCTTTATTTTGTTTGTAATTGCCTTCGTCAGGTGAAAGATCCGCGCATTATATTAATAATTGAGCACTCAATACGACAGCGAACCAAAATTAAAATAGACAGTAATATATATTAAATATAAATCAACTCAAACATTAGCGATTGAACGCAAACTCGGAACTAATCGGAATGAAGTTGGGATTTTTATATATCTAATAGAAAATTTCGTTTTACTTTCAAAGCCGATGACTATGTGACAATCAAATGTGAAATATGAGCCGACAGAAAAGTTTTTGCGAGTGAATTTTGTATAAATGTAATAAATTCGATGTGCATCTTGAATGCTCCAGATAATGAAAGGAAATTGGTTAATGTGGAATGGAATAAATATAGAAATAAGATTTGCATTTAAAATTATTGAGTATAATTTAATTTAGGCGTAATTGAATGTAAAGACAGTTTCAACAAACGCCTCTTTTCATGATTTTTTTTTCATTTATACTACGAGAAAAATGTTTGGAACTCAGTGTTAAAAAAACCAAAATTATAAGTATTAATTTTTTTTACGTATAAACAACAAGTTATCATATCGTCAGATAAGTATCGTTTTGGACAATTTCTATTCTGCAATTATGTTTTTTAAATTACATATTTAAAAGAAGTACAATCTGTAATGCACATATTTACTTAATATTATTTAAAGATGAAATCTTCATCGAAATTGGCTGGACATTTATTTGTTAAAAAAATAAATAAACATACCATTATTTGGGAAAAAACTTATAAACCTTTTTTATTAATTTATCTTTATAAATATGTTGTATAAAAGATCATAACTTGAAAGCGTCTCTATCGATTTGGGTCATTTTATTTTTCTTGTGTTCATAATTGTTAGGACAAAGTTTGTATAAAAAAAAATTATTGGAAAATCCGCTTGAAAATACAGAAATTTGGAAGATATTTTTATATGACAATTTCAGTTAAAAAGGGAAGTTTCGTTTGACAGTTCTGCTATTACATGTTTCAACAATAAATTTTGCATTAAATATTAATAATTTGCGGAAAAAAAAAATTGAATTGAAACTGGTGATTAAATGTTTTGTCGAAATATTGATCGGTGTACGCGTAACGTAAGCCAACTAGATGATTTTCAAGCGCGATCCATTATGACTCCAGAACAACGGGTACAGTCGAGTTTGACTCGCTCAGTTGGAGCTTAAGCACAACATAATTTGGAATGTCGATAAAACGGAGGTCCAAATATGACAAATCAAAATGAAAATTTGAAGTTAAGCGTATCGGTCGATTTTGGAACAATGCCATTATTACTGCCAGTGAATGCTGATCAAAAATTTCTTCAGATTTATTTCCTGGGAAATTCTTATTATGAAATAAATCAAAATTATGCCATAAGTGATGCAGTATGGCGAGAGATTTTTGCGCAACGGCAACATCTCTTACTTGGATAGAATGAGTTGGTCAAATTGTTCAATTTTGCACTAGAAATTATGCCTTTGGACGATAATAATACAGTGATCGGAGTAGACAAAAGCCAGCTGGTGAACAAGAAAGACACTTCAATGCACCGACGTTGAATGAAATTGACATTGTGGTTGTTAGCAAAAATTTGATGTCTCGCGACATTGTAATTCGACGGCGTAATGGTGATAACCTTCAGCGTATCTGCAAAACCCATCGTTCGTATGATGCATTACAATGCCCGCTGATATTTTGCCGAGGAGAGTATGGATATAATATTTTAATCAAGATGATTTATCCATTAATCGATATGTATCAATGTTGTTAATCGTATTTCAATTCGATTCCAAACGAAAGTTCATTATTCATTTACATGTCAAGAAGCAAACAAAAAGGTCAGCTCGATGACTTGTTATGCCTAACGTTTGATGATTCGTCGATACAAGGATATACAAATTCGCTTTTAATATGTATATCAAAATATATATATATATATATATATATATATATATATATATATATATATATATATATATATATATATATATATATATATATATATATATCTATATATATACATTAGAATAAACAAAAATTGTGTACAAAAGAATACATTTATCTGCGTGATGCCATGAATGTGGATGGGAATGCAACTTATGTTGCAAGCCGGAGGCACATACACGAATACTCGCAAGATGCGATGACCTACATACGCCAATACGGTTGACCAAACTTATTCATCGCTTTCACTTGCAACTTAAATTGGATCGAAGTCACGCAGCTGTTACTACCCGGTCAATCATCCGGCGATCGCCACGATATAACAGCACGAGTACTCAAGCAAAAACTCAAGGCACTCATGGTCTTCATTGTGAAGTATCATGTCTTCGGAGACGTACGATGTTGGATGTACTGTGTGGAGTAGCAGGAAAAAGGACTGTCTGAAGCGCAGAGTCTCCTGTGAACAGTCGACAAAATAAAACCGGATGAAATTGACGCCGTCATTTGGGCAACAATTCTTGATCCCGAAACAGAGCCAAAGTTGTATGAAATAGTGACGACGAATCTAATTCATGGACCGTGCGGCGATCACAATTGGGAATCACCGTACATGATTGAAAACAAATGTCTAACAAAATCACAGGCAATGACGGTAACCATCATTCTTTGTGACTTTGTCGCTCTGGAAAGAATTACGGCAGAGTGATAGCGTTGAAGAGCAAAAATTAGGACGTAGTTATCGACAACAGCCGGGTCCTTCCGTATTCGTCACTGTTTCCAAAACATTCAAAGTGCATTACAATATTTAGTACTGCAATTCCATCAAGTCCATCAAATAGGTTTGCAAGTACGTCACAAAAGGCAGCGACAAAGCTGTATTTGGTATTGCAGCTCCTGACGAAAACGATGAAGTTTTGCAATATCAAATGGGAAGATATGTCGGCAGCAATGAGGTGGTCTGGAAAAATCTTTTATTCTCCATACACAAACTTCATCCCACTGTAATCCATTTATTTAACACCTGACGAATGGAAAACGAGTTTATTTCAGCAAACGAACCGCAAAAACCTAAACGAACACCAGCGACAATGCTGACCAGCTTCTTTGCGACATGCGCAAGTGATCTTAAAGAACACTGCTTTGCTCTGACGAAATAAACGCTAGCTTGAAATTATTAAATTTGTGGATTTACGTAAAAACTATAAAGCTAAAAATAAAGATGCAGGTCGTGTTACAAAATAACGAATCAGCAGAAGTATTTTCCAAGCAATTATAAGACATTGGCAATGGGAAAATTTTGGTTGACGCTTCCAATAGCCTGATTTTGTTTCCACCTAATTTTTGTCAGTTCACAACGTTGAAAGAAGACTTGATCACAAACATGTTCTCAAATATTAGTGCGAATTACAAAAACCATGTTTAGTTGAGCGAATCATTCATTTCGGCAACGAAAAATAAGGATGTAGATTCATTTGTTATTCGAGCGGAAAGACAAAAGATATCGTTCATCACCAAGAGTTACAAACAACAATAAATGATTGTCAAAACAATAAATATCGATTTATTTCGTTATTTCAATCAATTCATGACTGTACTAAAATTGTTTTTTTTTCAATTCCCAAAAATTTACGGAAAGATTCGATTGAACAAATCCCTTCTCAACGAATTGATTGACTGACTGACAGACAACTCACAGCCTAAACCACTGGAGATAGACATTTTACAAAATAAACATATTTAATATTTTTTGCTAAGCACACTTCTCATTTTCTTCGTTTGAAAATTGCACCCCCGCCAAGCTGAAGCGGATCTTTATTTACCAAAAAAATACCTATAGTGTACATCTTGCTGTCTTTATTTACCAAAAAAATACCGTCAATGTATATCCAGGTAGCAACATCTAAATTGCTAAATTCTATTTTACAAGTGAAGATTTAATATACGTCTTTTCCGTGCATAAAGAAAATGTGAGGTCACAAAAAGAAGATAATCCAATACTTATCAGAAAGTTGTAGGTATTGACACCCCGTCAAAATAAAACCTGAACAAATCAGATTGAAACAACTACAAATGTTTTGGATCATTGGACGCCATTCCCAGTTTAAACTCTACTATATTTAACTTATATACCTGTCTATCATCAAACCAATTTGGATGTATGGTATTCAGCTTTAAGGGACGGGCTAAACAATTAAAATATAATATAATCCAAGGAAGTCAAAACAAGTTTTTGCGTATGATTACTAATGCATATCGTTACGTGATCAATCATGAAATTCCAAACAATTTAGGCATAGAATGGATTGACGTAATTGTTCAGGAATATGCTTTTAAACGTGAAAAAACTCCTCACCTACACCAACGCAGAAGCTATTCGACTTCTTGACATTACTTACAAATTAAGAAAATTAAGAGTATTAAAACTTACTAAATTACAAACAGATGTTAAAAAAAATTAAGTGCGCCGACTGCCGCAGGCGAACTAGATAAAAAGATGACAGACAAATGCTTGAAATAGCTTTGTTATCTTAATACAACATTAAAAGTAAGTGATATATCTCAAAACCGATATAAACTCACACGAATATTAAATGTATTAGAGCAATGGAAATACTTGTACAATTTATCGCAAGTCTAGCCGATCTGCGTTATAGAATGAAATAAAAAATGTATTCATTTCGTGACGCCGCATATTCAATACGGTAAACCCGCAAATTTCGAAAACGTAATCCAGGACTGAATTCGCCTCCGTTGCCTTTTTCAGTAATTCTATTCTTTTTGATGTAGGTCGAGATAATCGTTTTTCCCTATGGAAAATAAAAATGTTTTTCTTCTGCCTTTTTTCTCCTAATTGATATTCATTGGATACGCGCAAACAGAAGTAATTCGGATTATTATTTTTAAGTTATTTATGGTTGCTATTCACACAACTCTTTGCTGTTGCTATCCACACAACTGTTGCGCCCAGTCTATCTGACTATTATATCATGTTAACGCTAAATTTTTTCAAACTATTATAATAAAATTCGTCAAGCAAATGTGTCTCGTGATAAAATACACATCTGATGTTGTATCATATATAATCTAACTCTTTTTTACAAGTGTTCTTACAACCACTACATTATTTCTAGTTTCTTTCTCAACTTTTGATAAGACGTAAGTCCGATCACTTCTTCTTCTTATCTTACGTATAACATTACATACTTTTACAATTTTTATAGACTTATTATGTATAAAGATATTGCATTGATAAAAAAATATGACCGTGGCTTTTCTAAACATTTTTTTTTTTATGAAAAGCCATTACTGCATTCTGTCCATAATGAATAAATTATAAAAAAATGTTTTATAACTATCTTTTAACTCGTTTTCTCCTCGTTTCAATTTACATCAAATAATAATACAAATTTCAACGAAAATATTTCAGTCTTTTAATTGATATTACCAGAAATCAATTAGTTATCATTTTGAAGAAATTCTGGTTTACCAAATAAATGAAGAAAAACTGGTTTAAAACTCGCATAAAATGATGAACCTAAATTTGTAATGACCCGGAACTGGTTTTAAATCCGGTTGTTACAATATATCTCTAAAATTTTTTTCCAATTCTAAACCAACGAAACTACGAAAGAATATACAAAAATAATTTTTGGTATAAGTTACATAGATTATACAATTCAATTACCAAATATCACTTTGATGAGTTTATATTTTATTCATTTAAGAAATAATACTCTTTTTAATTTTCTTCAGAAGTGAAGAAATTAGGAAACCATTTTGGCTATGGTATCTATTTAAAAAGTTATTGACCAAAGTTTGTACTCACTTTCATTGCTTTGACAGTTAAGAATCTGCAATTATGTTGACGTTTAAAGAGATGTGTTGATACATGTAGTATCTTTAGAATTATTGGTCACGTAAACAATTTTTGAGGAGTTATACATTAAAGGAAGAGATCTTTAAGTAATTACTAAAGATATATATATATATATATATATATATATATATATATATATATATATATATATCACTTAAATATAAGATAAGATTACTAAAGTTTATAGCTTTGAGCTAGTAGTCGAGAAGTACTGTCTTAGTATTTGTATATTTTGAAACGTGAGGTATTTACATGCGGCAAATTTATTACATTACATTCCATTTTTCATGTTGGCATATGCTGATCAAGCCATATCATTCAGAATCATCGTTCTAAATATTAATAAGACAAAATCTAAAAATCAATGGGGTTTTTAATAGTAACACAGAAACAAGTGTTTAATGATATAAATGTCAAATTAAAACTATAAGGTTGGTCTTTGCGATCACGTATGAGATTTGCTTATGGCTATATTCGTCGGCTATATGATCTAAATGTAAAGCTTATATAGAGTTACAATAATCAATGTATGATATTGTTATGAAAGTATAAATTAAGTACCATGAACCAATTATAAATTAAGTACCGGTACTATGAACGAACCATGTATCCTATTTCATCATCTAGACTTTTATAGTAAATCTGATTTTATTAACACTTCTACACTTAGTAATTATAAATAGGCTAACATTATATACCACACAAACATTTTACTTTCATAAGCTAACATAAAAAGGTTATTTAAATTGTCCTTTGATATCTTTATCTATTTAATAATTAATAAAATGGTTTTTACTATAATTATAGGCTTTAAATTTATATCATGAGCTACTTAATTTTTTTGAAAACATATCTTGGTATAATTTCAAAATTGTAATTTTATTGGGCCTCATAAATTACAAAACAAATTTTATCTGTACATATGAATATATAAAACAAAAAAAACTCGACGTTTGCATATCTAAAAATCTCTCATCTGATTATTAATAAAAACTTAATTATGACATATCTCTCGCGTTTTCTAAATATATTGTCAGTAACACTTATTTTAATTATTTAATTATTAATTATTTATTAATTATTATTAGTAATAATTTTATTTTCCGTATTCACCATAAATAAAAAAACAACTTTGCCGGTAAGTAAGTAAAAAATTATTTCGTTACTTAATCTTTTTCCAAGTGTTTTTTGACTAGTATAGTAAACGACATACTAATAACTTGATGAACATTAGGAGTACTACGTAGGGAAAAATGTTGACCTTACCGTCTATTGATATGCTATTAAGGATATCTTCAAAGAGAAACTGTCTTTCGTCCGTTAATTTCACCCTATTAACGAAATTTTTCAAGTACTAAATAAATTATTTAACCGAAACAATATCAAGAGTAAAATTTAATTTTTTCCTTCTTACTTTAATTTTGGAGTTAAAAATAAGTGGCTACCACATCAATCTCGAGATGACTTTAAAGTATTAGAATTTTACAAGCAAATTATCGTGCTAATTCTGACAAAGGTGAATCATTTATGATCAATATACATAAAAAAACCTAGTAATTAAAATAAATCAGGTTGAAATTTAAAAGTAAATTTAGTTTCATAAACAAACCTGAAAACAGATAGATCTCTATCTGTTTACAGGTTTGTTTACACTGACAATATCAAATTTAAATATTAATCGTGAAAAAATAATAATAGAAAACTTTAATTCGACTTTCATCTCATAATTCGTTTTACTACTGATACCATACGAATACTATGTTTTATTCATTTTCACATTTTTTGATGCGTTGATGTAGCCCGCAAAATTTTCTTTCTTGCTCTTAAATATGAACAATACCTCAGATATTAATTACATTTACGGATAAGTATATGATTTTGGAATGTCCATTATTTACCATAAACAATTTTGATACGTTTTATTTTAAGAAAAAGTTTCATTAAAGTATTAAGTACATAACTTAGTATTTTTGCACATGTAGTTTCTTGAACCAAAACTAATTTATTTGATTACTTGAGATCAAATTCCTGCTATTTTAACTACCTTTGATACATACACTTGTGTATATCACAAAGTTGACCAAATATTTGTATTTTGGCATGTCTAAATTCTATGCGTACTGAACTAAAGTTCGCAAGTTTTCGCTTTTTTTTTATTGATTAATGGATGTTGTATGGACATATTGAAATAATAGATATACATATATGAACATTGCTATGTTTCGATAAGTTAAATTTAATAAAGGGACCATCAAGGAATACATGTAAATGACAAATTAATGTTATTTATAATAAAGGATGAGTCATATAATTTGTATTAAATTAATTCAATTAACGATGTTAGTAGTACATTATGGGTGAGTAAATAAATTTCTATAACATTTTCTCTTATTTAACATGTACTTTACCTATAAAAATTTGAGTAGATCTCGCATATCGCCTTTACCTAGGCTTCTAAAAACTCTATTTTTTTTAAATGTTAGGTTAAGTAGTTTCTAAAGGTAAATAGAGGATAGAGGAATATTTTTTAAATCATACTTCTTTAAGCGCGTTCTTAAAAAGTGATGAGAGGGAAATTTCAATTTTTATACACCAGGATAAAGTTTGCAACGATGCATAACAATAATGACAGCTTGTAGTTTGCTCATTAAAACATTCATTTTTTATCAATTTACTTATCCGAAGTACCAGGCGCATATAAGTATGAAAGATTTTGTTTGACGATAGTGTCGTCAAGTGATTATTTGATAGACAAAAATTTTACTATGACCGCATTTCTTTGAATTATCACAGCTGCCAGGCGATCATAATTTGACAATTAAAAAAATGCGAATTTCTTTCATGTTTGTTAGTCAAAAATCTGTGTACGCATTCGTTGAAATTATCCCAGCTACCCCCTGGATCATGAATCCCCTGGATCATGAATTGATAAGAGAAAAAATGCGCATTTCTTACATAACAGTGAATATCATAGTGCTAGCTTTGTATCGTAAGACAATCATCTGCCAGACCGTTTCAAATTCTATACGCATTTATTTGCAATATAAATTATAAATTAATAAATATTTAAAATTAATAAATCATAGTATTGTGTAGCATATTCATTAATTTTCATTATTAATTAAACTTTCTTTATGTAGCAATTCAATCGTCTTATTTAACAAAGCGACTTCTCATGGACGTCCACCATTTTAATTTTCTTTTGGCTTTCGGTTATAAGTCAGTCATCTGCCAGACTATATCCAAATTATTACGCTTCAACTTTATTATTCACTTTTTTAGTAATTGAAATGTCCACATAATAAAAAACATTTATTAAAATAATTCAATTTAATTTGACAGGTGAGTGGCCTACCATTTTATTTTTCTGCTGGCTTTCCATTGTTCTAATATTATGCCAAATAAATATCACTTCTAACGCGCGTACATAAGCGCACATGATTTTTTTTGCATATCTTCAGTACATCTCTGATATATTTCTGAAGACCTTATTATTAGACTTTTCAAACGATATCCCGCACTATTCATAGAATTTAAGAAAATTTCGTATACTAAACCTATATGTTCCTAAAATTCGATATAAATAAATTTGAGTGTCAACTATTGAGATAAGTGCAATTTGAAATGCTTTATTATTGTACAAATTCAAGTTTCAACCATTTTTAAGAAAAACAGTTGTGACAGGTACGGAAATAGACCCCTATAAATAAAAGAAATTGTATCAATTTTTAGAGAAAGATCTTCCAGAAACAGAAATGGTATGTTTAACTTTTCTATCCTTGTCCATGTCTCAGCAGAGTATGTAAGAATGGGTCTAATTAAGCTTCTGTTAATCAAAATCTTTGTTTTTACTGGTAAAGCTGGACTTCATGTACTTCTTAATACCGAAAAAACATCGGTTAGTTACTATGGACCCTACCACGGATCTCAGGCATGATATCATTGAGAGTATTAACTTCTAATCCTAAGTGTTTAAAGTTGCTAACGGTTTCAAATCTGTAATTTCCAATCTCGCGGGGTGTGCAAGAAATTAATTTTGTTATTTTTTCGTAAGGTCCAATAGGACATGTGACTGCAGCTGCATTGGACCTATCAGAAGCACTATAACTCGATTTTTTTTTCTGTAGCTCACTACGACAGTAACGTGTATAAACAAATTCAGCATAAAAAGTATTATTATTTATGAATAGAAAGAAACAACAAAGTACGCGTATAGTCCGTATAAGTCTCCCGTAATTTGCACGCAGTCTTCAAGTCTACCTTATTCGTACAAGCAGTGTCACATTAACGGCGTAATAAATTATTTAAAAATGAAGATAGGGTTTTATTAGCATTTAATATGAAGACTGATACAAACAATATATTAGTCATTATTTATTTGTTATCATTATAATAATTTAGCTTTATTTTTATTCAATTAAATCAAATTGTTTATTATAAGAATTTTTGGATGATTAATTTTTGGTCCATTATAATTTCACCACTTTTTTTATTTTTAGATCTAAAAAAGATAGTCAAATAATAAATTTTGAGACCGAGAGACATAGAACGATTCAGATAAAAGCATATTTTTGATTTTGATAGGCTGTTATTTTAAATCTAATACCAATACCTCAAAAACAAATTTGACTTCTCTTACCACACAAATATGACGCTCGAAATAAAAGTTATTGTATTCGCATTTATAATTAATTACTGCACTTGTACTTCACCCATTATTTCCTAAAACTGTTCGAAACTTTAACTTTCTATATTAAATATTCTACTAGTGAAAGCGACAAACACATAAGCTATGCCATGATATTCCGTAAGCATTCGGTCTTTCTAATTTTGGTGCCAAATATTGAAAAAAAATTTTCATTTCCAATTTAAAATGATTTTATATATCATTATAAATATTGAATAGTTGTTACGTAACTTAAATTTTCAGCACCTTATTTTCATTCCGGGCAATTTATATTTCTATAAAATTTCAAACATTTAAAATCAGCTCTTAAGAAATAAAAATGAACTGTAATACTTTATATTTTTGGTCACTTTAAACTGTATTTTCATTTTATAACTTATTTTCAAATATTTATTTTAAAATAATATCTTGTAGAATATAGTAGTGTCTAAATTTAACACAATTTTTATCTCATGAAGGCGATCGCCATTAAAATATTAGCACATTTCGTACATATGTAAATGCAGTGTTCTTTTCGATAATGTTTCTACATTAAACATGTATGTTTGTAATAATTTTTTTATATTTACTTAATCGACATTTTTAAAAGAATACGCGAATTAAACAATGATCTTGCATGTATGACATGAACAATTAATTTCTTTGAAATTACCTTCTTTGGATGAAAGATCTGTGCATTATATTAATGACTGAGCACTCGATACGACGCCAAATGAAAAGATAAATAACTAGTAATATAAATTAAACATAAATCAACATTAACCCGAACCCAACTCGTGCATTAGCGATTGAGGCGCGAACTCGGAACTAGTCGGTATGATGTTGGGATTTTAATGTACCTAATAGAAAATTTCGTTTTACTTTCCAAGCCGACGAGGGTGTGACAGTCAAGTGTTGATTGATGAATGTTGCGAAACATACGTCTACTGAAAAAGTTTTTTGCGAGTGAGTTATGTATAGTAACTTCCCCGGGTATCTTAAATGTTGCAGATAATGAACAAATATTGATTGATGTGTGAGTGAAATGGAATAAATATGGAAACAATTTCTTATTTGTGTTTCAAATTATAGTATAATGTAATTAAAGTATAATTGAGTATAAAGACAATTATTGAAACGCTTGTAGAAATGAAATGCTTTCAACTCAGTCTTAGAAAAAAATCAAAACCAAAGTATTAAAAATATCGTCGTATGGACAATAAGTTACTGTATTGTTAGACAAGTTTCGTTTAAACATGTTCTGTTCAACAGTTACTTTTTTAAATATATATTTAAAATAAAGTATAGTCTATAATACACAGATTTACTATAAAACTCATTTACGTAAATATCAAATTTAAAACGAAATTAGTTGAATACTTTTTATTTGTGGCAAAATAAAGAAGCACATATCACTTAGTAAAAAAAGACGGCGCAAAAAACCGTTTTTTTTTCAAATGGATAGAATTCCAGATTACTAAATTATAACTTAATTTCGATATAATGAAAAACCTTAAAAATATTTTTTTTATTTATTTACTATAAAGAGTATATAACAAATATGATTCGTGCGAACGCAGCTTTGCCAGGATTTAACTTTATTTTCTTGGTTATATCGTTCATCCAGGCAGCAACATTAGAAAATCTAAATCCTTTTCTTTACAGGTGAAACATAGAAAGATTCCGAATTTAACTGAGTGATGTAGATTTATAATTCGGTGACTTTAAATTAAAAAAAAATAAGGAAACCTGTTACTTAATCATACATTTTTTGGCTATGGTATCTTTTTACAAAGATATTAAACAAAGTTTGTACTCACTTTCATTGCTTTGACAGTTACGAATCTGCAGTTATAGTGACCTTATTTAAAGAAATGCGCTGACGCTTGTCATTTTTGTCAAATATCTGAGGTAGTGTTCATATTAATGAATTTGGTACCCATAGGCGTTTCGATTTGGGATCTTACATTTGACTGCTAAGGAGTCAGGGTTAATATACTAACTAATAGCAATGAAAGAAATACATTCTTTATTGAAAAAAGTATGTTTGAGATAAGAGCCAGGGGTGAGAATGAGCATGATTTTACTATTTCTTTCTAAAATAGAGAGAGAAAAGAAAAGAACATGATTGTTAAAGTTCAGGTGAATGTGTTCAAAATTAATATCCATAAAATATTTCCTTTCACACGTGCCGTAGAAACTAAGAAGTCTATGAGGAATGTTGATAAAATTTTCAATAAATACGAATGAAAATTAATATTACACAATGTGAATTTATCGATATAAGTCTCTGAGACATTGTTCTTTAGAATTATTTATCACGTAAAGAACATTTGAGTAGTTATACATTAAAGGAATAGATATTTCAGTAATCATTAAAATATATTTTTATGACTGCGCTATTAATTGAGATGTACTATCATACTCTTTGTATATTTTGAACCGTGAGGGTAGAGTGAGAGATTTGTGTACAGCCAATTTATTATATTTGTATTACATTTGTGATGTTTGCATATATTGGTCATCCCATATCATTCGGAAACTTGGTTTTGAATATTAATTAGACAAATATTTAAAAACTAACGGAGTATTTTTAAAGTTACACAGAAACAAGTGTTTAATGATATTAACAGCATATTTAAATAATAGGGTCGGTCTTTGTGGTGACGTTGATCTTGTTGCGTTTTTTAGAAATATATTCAATATGATGAAAATTAAGAATAAATTAATATTCTACAGAATCTAAAATATGATGACAAAGTAAAAAATTTGATGACGAAAAAGATTAAAAAATAAGAGTAACTGAGAAATATGAATAAAAGTAATTAAATCTGACTTCAGAAGCTATAAAAAACTTTTATGTAGGACGGTGTCGTGATGAATGCATATTTTTATGGCTTCCAAAAATCAAATGGACTTTGTCAACCGTTATAGTCAAAACTCGTGGTATCGCACTTAGTGAAAAGATAAGAATAATAAAAAGATGAATGAAAAAGAGATAGTTGTTAAAATTGTTTCTTATACGGACGAAAGTATTGCTTGTTTTTTTATTAAAATAATTTAATAAAGTTTTGAAGTGTATCCCCCAGAAGCACCTAACTAGCAAACCAGGTACGGGGTTAATTATAAAATATTGCGATGAGCACCTATTTAACCATAGAGGAAAGATTCATCAAATTACAGACTAAGAAGAAAGCAAACTTTACTTTAAGCAAATAAGAATCAATTTCTATTATAACTTTGATCGATAAAGCGATTTTCATTAATCGCATTTTGATAAATTATTCAATTTATCCATAGTATGAATAAAAATATTATACCGCTTGATATTCACATCGATTTGTATAAAGGAAATTAAATATAATTACCTTGCTTTTTGTTACGTTCATTACATGTAATTTGTACATTTTACTACACATAAAATAAACAGTTTATTGCCGTAATAACACACGGCTAAACAAAAATGAACCGCGAAAATACGTTCAATAAATTTAAACTTTAGCGAAATAATGCTCTGTGCGCTGGAATTCAGTGCAAGTATACATCAAATTTAAAAGGCAGACAAGATTTAATAATCGGAAATTGCCTTGTGAAATAAAATTTTTATTCCGGTTCGTTACACTTTGTAGGCAAAGAATGGATTGACATTTACTTGTAGCATTACTTTATATCTACGTTCATATGACTGTACGATCTAAATGTAAAAAGCTTATATAGAGTTACAGTAGTCAATGTATGACATTATTACGAAAATATAAATTAAGTAGGGACTATGTATCCTATTTAATCTTCTAAAATTTTAAAGTAAATCTGATGTTATGAACACTTATGACGTCTTCTAGATATATTAAATTTAAATGGGACAATATTTTATCGCATTTTATTACACTAACATTTTATTTTAATAGAATAACATTTATAAGTTATTGAAATTCTCATGTAAAAGCAGTAAATTTAACAATTAATTAAAAGCTTAGAAAAAAATATGAGTCACTATAATTATATATTTGGTGTAATTATGTAATAAGATATATACTGGTGTAATTATAAAATTGTAATAATTTTATTGCGTCTAAAAAAACAGATCTGAAAATTTACAATTTTATCTGTATAAATGAGTATATTAAACTGAATTACTATACCATTGCAAATCTCAAGGGCTTAAATATCCCATCTGATTGTTAATAAAAACGTAATTAAGATATATAAATTTCGTTTTCTTAATATCCTATATGTTACACTTTTACATCGATTATTAAATTATGTTGAATTATGGACAAAAATAACAGGAAGATAGTTTTAAAAATTATTTTTTATTATGTTTGAACTTTGCAGGAACAAGTGTAAAAGATTACTTCTTTATTAAATTTCTATTCCAAATGTTTTTCGACTTTATTTTTTGACTATAGAAAACATCATTTGAGTAACTTGATGAAGATTACTGATTACTGACTGATAAGTACATAAACATTTTTACCTTACCCTCTAAAAACACTATATTTCTTCCGAAATTTCCGATTCACCAAACTTTTGCTGACATAAAATAAATTATTTTACCGAAATCAAAATTTATTTTTGTTTGTACCCGTCTTTATTACTTTATTTTTGTAATTAAAAATAGGTGGCAACCACATCAATGTCGAGATAACTTAAAGTGTCTGGATTTAAAAAATATATTATTGTGCTAATGAAAACAAAACTGAATCATTTACAATAATTCTACATAACTAATATAGTAATTAGAATAAATCAGGTAGAAATTTTAAAGAAAATTTAGATTCGTAAACAAACCCATAAATAGACAGCCACGTACTGATACTATCAAATTTAAATATTAATGGTGAAAAAATTATAATAGAAAACATAATACGATTTTCATTTCATAATTAATTTACGTTTCAATTAATTTTATATTTGGAAGTGGTACTCATATAAAGCAAGTACTATGTTATATTAATTTTAATATTGTTTGATGTGTGTGTTATCCAGCGTGACCCTGTTAAAATTATCTTTCTTACTCATTACATAAGAAAATGAGAAATGTATGTTCTACAACGATAACTTCTCATTCTGTAATATTGACATTCGTATTTATAATAAGTCTTATAGAATATGAGAGCTGCGTTCAACATTCCCCAGAGACTCATCAGTTTCCACGGCACGTATGAAAGGAAATATTTTGTAGAGCGTAATTTTGATCAGATTAACTTGGTCTTCGATCATCATGGTCTCTCCTTCTCTCTCTCTCTTTCTCTCTCTCTATTGTGGGAATATATTTATAAAATAGTATTATAATCGTGCTCGTTCACACTCCTGACTATCATCTCAAATATTATTTTTTATCCTTCCTCTATTATCTACAATTTTTGGCAATATTTCGGGTTAATAAAGAATGTACTTCTTTCATTACTTTTGTTTAGTATTGACCTTGGCTGTCAAATTTAATATCCTAAATCGAAATACCTGTGAGTACCAAATTCATTAATATGAACACTACCTCAGATGTTAATTATATTTATGGACAGGTATAAAACAATAAAAAAGTAAATGAGTTGCGAATGTTTATTATTTACATCAATATAAATTTCGATACTTTTTATTTTAAGAAAAAAGTTTTTATAGATATGTATTCAAAAATTCTGCACAGGTAGTTTCTTGAACCAGAACTGTTTCATGTGATTATGCAAGATGAATTGCTATAAACTTGTTTATATCGCAAAATTGACAAAATATTTGTATTTTGGCATGTCTAAATTATATGAGTACTGAACGAAAATTCCCAAGTTTCCTCTTTTTTGTTCTTTATTAATGGATGTCGTATGGAGATATTGAAAAAATAGTTTCAATAAGTGAAATTTGATAAAAGAACCATATAACACATATAAATGTTAAATTAAAGTTATTAATGAGGGAGTTTATTTTAATTTTCAAATTTAATAACTTTTCATTATACATAAAAGAATAATAATAAAATTTATGAATTTAAACCGATCGGTCAAATACTCATATATAAATATAATGTTCGTCGCAGCAAAAGTTAAATCGTAATTTTTACTAATTTCGTAAAAAAGTTGAATACCAGCCTGTGTAAATTAATAATAAATTCCCTTACTACTATAAATTCAGAAAAGTAAACCAATAGTTTTCTAATTAAAATCTAATTCTAATATTAATTTTATCAAAATTTTAAGCTATAGAAATTGTCGTTTGTATTTACTTATATTTAATGTATTTTGACATATATATATTTAATGTATTTTGAAATGTGTTATGGTAACCAAACTACCAATTAGGAGTATATTTACTTGCGAAATATAATACTGGTAACATTACCGCAAAAGCTTTATTGATTTATCAGTAAAAGTGACATTCTCTTAAAATTAAATTGATGCAAATTATTCTAACAAGAAAAGGAAAAATGGAATATTAAATTAAAGCGCATGGAATAATTTCAAAAAACTTAGAAAAATAGTTCATCCGAAACTAGATATTTTTTTCGCATATTTTGACACTTGGAACCCCAAACATCACCATTTATCTCTAATTTAAGTTATTTCCCTCAAAAGTGCAGCGGATGTGTGCAGTGAAATTCATTGCCATTCCTCGTCAATAGAAGTTATTTAATTTTTATTAAATTAATTCATTGGTAATTGTACCCTGATAGCGAAATAATAATTTTTTATAACATTTTCTCTTATTTAACAGCATTTTACATACCTAAAAAATACGAGAATAACTCGCATTGAGAGTTTGCAAAAATCTAGGTATTCGCTATATTTTTCCTATCACCTTCACCTTGGCTTCTTTAGGCACATTATTACAAAAAATTATGAGAGAAAAAGTTTAAAAATACAGGAACGTTGGGGAAGGTATGAAAGTGAAATTGAAGTTAGCAACGATGTAACAAAAAATACCACCATAAAGTTGATCACTAGACAATTATCTTTTATCGCTTTACTTTTACGAAGTACTAGATGCATATGAGTAAGAAAAAGTTTATTCGATGACACTGTTGTCAAGCGATTATTTCATAGTCAACAATTAGAGTACGGATCGCATTTGTTCGAATTGTCGCAATTAGAAAGTAATCATAATTTGGCAAGAGAAAAAATGCGTATTTTTTCATATTTGATGGTTAAAAATTATACTATGACCGCATTTGTTCGAATTATCGCAGCTACTAGGCAGTCATGAGTGAACAAAAAAAAATTGCGTAATTATTTCATATTTCATGGTTAAAAATTATACTGGGACCGCAATTTGTTCGAATTATCGCAGTTACCAGGCAATCATGAGTGAGCAAGGGAAAAAATGCGTATTTCTTTGATAGTTTATTTTTCTACTGGAAGTCAATCATCTGCCAGATCATTTTGAATTGGGTATGTATTCATTAGCATTATAAATTATAAATTATTTAGTACTGAAAATTAAATTAAACTAAATAGTATATTTATTAACTTCAACAAATTTATTAATTTCCATTATTAATTAAATTTTATTTAGTTACCAATTCGATCCACGCGTTTAACACGACGACATTGTCATTGACGTCCATCATTTTATTTTTCTGCTGGCTTTCCAAATTATAGTACTTCAACTTTATTATTCTCCCTTTTAATAAATGAAATTTAATAGTAGTCCATGTAATAAATGTTTATTCAAATAATTAAATTTAATGGTGGACATTTTATTTCCCTGCTGGTTTTCCATTGTTCTTGTATTATGCCAAAGAAGTATAACTTCTGACGCGCATACATAAGTACGCAAGATTTTTTGTTTTGAATATTTTCAGTACAGCTTTGATAAATTTTTGACATCCTTATTATTTGACCTTTCAAACGATATCGCACTATATAAAGAATTTAAGGAAATTTAGAGCACTTAATTATTCCATCCCTAAAATTTAACTATTGAGAAAAGTGTATTTTGATATCCTTTATTATTGTATCAAATTGAAGCTTCAACTGTTTCTGAGAAAAACAATTATTGACAGGCTCGGAAACGGAGCTCTACAATTAAAAAAATGGTATCATATTTTATAGAAAGATCTTCCCCTAACAAGTTATAATTATTTATTCGATTTAAGCCCATGTGACTTTTTCTTATGGGGATACTTAAAATCCGTTGTTTACAAAACAAATCCGAGCACTGTGGCACAACTTAAAGAAAATATTCGAGCCGAAGTGAGTAGGATACCCCAGTCGCTCTGCAAACGCGTTTTTGAAAACATGCGTGCTAGACTCGAAGAGTGTGTCAGACTCGATGGCCGCCAATTTGAAAACGTGGTTTTTAAAAAATTAAATCCGCATTTGTTGTTATAAAGTTAAAATAAACCTACTTTGTATTAAAGGTGTAGTTTTTTTTCACAATTTTTCAAACATCGAAATCTGCCACTGGACACCCTATATTTTGTTTTGAGGATTGATATAAGTAAGATATTAGTCATTAATTATTTGTCATCATTATAATAATTGCGCTATAATTAGGATTCAGTTATATGGGATTATTTATTATAAAAAATGCTTCAAGTAATAAGACGTTAATCACAATTTTTTAAATTTTCGTATCCTTATGTTATATTCTGTAAGATTTATCTTTATGGAATTGTCTAACAATCATTATATATACTTAAATAAACATGTAATTTAATATAATATCCTATATTAAGCCGAAGTAATTAAATTTAATACAATTTTTAATCTCACGAAGGCGATCGCCATTAAAACATAAGCGCATGTCGTAAATATGTAAATGCAGTGTTCTATTCTGTGTGATATACATATATGTTTATAACAATTTTTTATATTTACTTCAAGAATGCACGTCTTGAACGATTATCTTGTTTGCAATCGCCTTCGTTAGATAAAAGACCTGTGCATTATATTAATGATTGAAGACTCAATGCGATGCCGAACAAAAAGTGAGCAATATAAATTAAATGTAAATCAACCTTCACCTGAACCCAACTCGCGCATTAGCGATTGAAGGCAAACTCGAAAATAGTCGGTATGAAGTTGGGATTTTAACGTACCTAATAGAAAATTTCGTTTTACTTTCCAAGCCGACGAGGGTGTGACAGTCGAGTGTTGATTGATGAATAGTTCGAAATATACGTTTACTGGAAAAAGTTTTTGCTAGTGAGTTATGTTTGACAACATCGAAAGTTGCAGATAATGAAAGAAAATTGATCGATGTACGAATGGAATGTAATAAACATCGAAACAATTACTTATTTAAATTTCAAATTACTTAAGTATAATATCATTTCGGTGTATTTGAGTGTAAAGACAAATATTAAAATGTCCGTTTTTTTATTTCCATTTTCATTTATATTATAAAAATAAAATGTTTTGAACTCAGTCTTAAAAAAATCAAAATCGTCAGTCTTAAAAATGTTATCGTATGGACATTAAGTTATCGTATCGTTAGATTAGTATCATAGAGACAAGTTTTATTCTGTAGTTACTTTTCTTTTAAATAATAATTTCAAATAATACAGTCTGTAATTCAGGTATTCACTGCAAAACTCATTAACGTAAACGTGAAATTTTCATCGAAATTTGTTTGGTACTTTTTATTTGTAGCAAAAGCAACGAACCTAAAAATCAATTGTTTCATTTATTTACTGTAAATAGAACACAACAAATACTTTTCATAACAAATATTTAACGTTTGTATTTGCGACACAACCTCGGTAGGATTTTACTTTATTTACCAATAAAATACCTATATCGTATATCCACGTTGCATCGTCAGAAGAACTAAATTATTTTCTTTTTCAGATGAAAAATTGGAAGATTCCGAACTTGAAACATGTTTTTTTGCTAAGCACACTTCTCATTTTCTTCATCTGTAAATTGCACTTCCGCGAAGCCGTAATAGATTTTTATTTACTAAAAAATACTTACAGTGCACATTTTGCTAGGTCATTATTTACCAAAAAATACCTGGACATAAGTTTTAAACGTTTATATACCTGGTGCAGATTTCTATAACTCAAATTTTGTCATAAGTAACTATTATTTTTAAATTTTTTTTTGCATTTACGACGTTATTACGATGGATCCGAGATACAGATTTGTCTAAAAATTTATTACAAATATAATGTATATCTGTACTATAAAGTTGTATCTAATATACGTTTTTTCGATGCATAAAGAAAATTTGAGGTTACAAAGAAAATATAATCTATTGCTTATTAAAAAGATTTAGATATTGATACAGAAATGAATTATATATTCCATCACAAGACTTATTAAGCTGCTACATAAAAACAGCAAAAATAAACTCTACGATAACACTCTACAGTGAAGTAATAATTTGGGGCATATTTAATAAATATTAATATATACAATTCAAAACAACAACGACAAAACAGGAATATTAAAGGTTTCCATATGGAAAAGAACAGAATTAAGAAAAAAGGGCACAAATGCGAATTCAGTTCTGGATTATGTTTCCTAATTTGAGGGATTACCGTATTGAATATGCAACGCCACGAAATGAATACAGTTTTATTTTATCCCAAGTCATGTGGCGAGCAGAATTGTGTCCCGTACGTAGAATCAGCGAAATACCTTGGACTCCGCCTGGATAATAGGCTTAACTGGAAATACCACGTCAAAGCAAAAGCTGAGCAAAAACAATGACAAATATTTTCGATCACTGAATTTTCATTCCCAGTTTAACCTTTGTTATATGTAGGTAACTTATTTACCTGTCTTTCGTCAAACCAATTTGGATGCAGGGTGTTCAGTTTTCGTGATGGATTAAGAAATTAAATTTTAATCTAATCCAAAAAAGCCAAAACAAGTTCTTGCATATTATTAGCAATTCATATTGTTATAAGACCTACCATGAAACTCTAAACGACTTAAACATAAAAAATATTGGTAAACTTTTTACAAGAATGTGCTATTAAACATGAAGAACGACTCTTTGCTACGCTAGTGCTATTCGACTTCTTGACTTTATACACGAATTAAGAAGATTAAAGTATTAAATCTTATTAAATTACAAATAGGTAAAAAATTAAATATGCCTAGACATAACAAGATAGAAAAGTGAAAGACAAATGCATAGAGAAGCTTTGTTATCTTAATACATTAAAAATAAATAAAATATCTCAACACCGATATGCGATTATGTTATAAAGCGGTGATGCAATAACATGGTGATGTGGTAAACTTATACATATATTAAACTTATTAAAGCAATGAAAATACAATATACCGCAAATCCAGTTGATTTGCGTTATGGAATGAAATAAAAACTATTCATTTTGTTTTCTTGTTTAACGTCGCATATTCAATACAGTAGTCCGGCAAATTTCGAAAACGTCATCCAGGACTGAATTGGGTTTCGTTGCCTTTCTCAGTAATTCTATTCTTTCTGACGCAGGTTGATATAGTCGTTTTTCCATATTGAAAATACAAATGTTGCTGTCATTCGTTTTTTCTTCCATTTATATTCATTGGATACGCCCTAACTGAAGTAATGTAAGTATTATATTTTAGGTTTATATAGTTGCTATCCACACAACTCTTTGCAATTGCGTCCAGTCTATCCGTCTATTATAATATCATGTTAACACTTAAATTTTTCAAACTATTGCAATAAAATTTTACTGGCGTACGTGTCTCATGATAACATTCTGCTTAAATCTAATGTCCTACATATATATATATATATATATATATATATGTGTGTGTGTGTGTGTGTTTATATATATACATATATATATATATATATATATATAATATATTTGGTGCAATTGTTCAGAAATTCATTATTCATGACACTATGTCATGTAGTATTATTTCTACTTCATTTAAATAGGTTTCGTTGTGTGAATAACATTTTCAGTGGGCTATTAGCAAAGATCTTTACTAATTGGATCTTTGCAAATTACTCACATGAACATGTTGTAATAATACTACCTCATGAAGTAGAAATAATACCACATCACATACTTTCATTTAATTGTGTTTTAAATTTTTATTGACTAAATATATACCAAGATATTGCATTGATAAAAAAATGTGACCATAGCAAACTTGTATTGATTTTCTTAACAATTTTTAGGAAAAACCATTATTATGGTCTGTCCATATTGAATAAATCATAAACAGTAGTTTTTAAAAGTTCTTTTGCATGCCTTTTTCTCATTTCAGTTTGTATCAAATAAGAATAACTGAACGAATTTCGACGAAAGATTTCACTATTTTAGTTGACATTTTGCATTAAGAATCAAATAAGTCAAGAGACTCTGGTTTCTAGACACTTGCATAAAATAATGAACCTAAAGTTTTAATGACCCGTATATAATTTTAAATCGCATTGTTACAAACTATTTCCAAATATTTTTTCTTAATCTAATCTACAGAAAAATAAGCTAAAAAATGATTTTCGTGTAAATCACATTGATTAAATAATTCGATTACCAAGTATCACTGTGATGAGTTGAGATTTCATTCATTAAAGAAATACTACTATCTCCAATTTTCTTTTCAAGAAAAAAAAAATTAAGAACCTAATAATTTATTTATTCGCCACCCTGTGGTATATTTTTACAACATTTTTACTCCCTTTCATTGCTTGGACAATTACGAATCTGCAGTTATGTTGACCTTTTTTAAAGAGAATTATTTAGAATTATTTATCACGTAAAATAAAAAAAACATTTGAGCGGTTATACATTAAACGAATAGATATTTGATTAATTACTGAGGATTTAGTTTTAAAACTTTGCGCTATTAGTTCGGACGTGCTGTCATACTCTTTATATTTTGAACCGTTAGGTATTTGTGTACGGCAAATGTATCACATTACATTATATTTGTGATGTTTGCATATATTTTCTTTGCCAAGATTCTGAATATTAATTAAAAAAATATTGACAACTAAAGGTCTCTCAAAAAAAGACAATCTGATACATGTAAATGTCAGATTGATGTTACTTATGATGAAGTTTTAATTTTAACTTCAATAACTACCTCAAACGTCATAAAAAAACGTCAAACGTCATGAAAAACGTCAAACGTCATAAATATAATACTAACATTTACCTATGTTAATCTTACTGGTTACAAACATTATAAATACGTGTTATGTACACGTATTAGCACGTATTAGCAATAGAATACTAAATCAAAACAAAATTTAAGAAAATATAAAAAATAATAGTTCATAGACAATAATAGTTCATTTGAAATTAGATAAATTTTTGCATATTTTGACACTTTGAACCCGAAACATTACTATCGATCACGGTTGTTCAACAAGGAGATCGCTCCCTGTTTATTTACATAATTTAACGAATTTCACTACACGTGAAGTCCACCCCTCTAAGGTGAAGTGGACGCCTTGCAGTTAAATTCATTGCAATTACTTGTCAATAGAAGCTCCAATTATTTAGTGGTGAAAGTTTTCACAGGATAAGTCATATAATTTGTATTAAATTAATTCAATATTCTTAAGTGAAACAGTTAATTTTCATAACATATTATATAATTTAACACCGATTTGATATACCCATAAAAATCTTCAGTTTTACTATAACATCTTCCACATCAAGCTATATTCACCGTGATTTCATTCATCAATTAAATAATTTCCCTTTTATGTCGCCTTATTTATTGTATATACGAAATAATATTGTACTTATTACTCATTTTCAAACCAAATTAATAAAATACACAAAATTACCGCCCACTCCACGAGCAAACCACGAATGCCATCCTTCTAGTGCTTTGAAAAAAAATATTAAAATCCTAAAAATAAAGAAAATGTTATACTTTTTTAAAAGATCTTCTCCTCTCAAAAACTATATTAAATTTTATTATTTGTGAAATTATTCCAATTCATTTAATTTTCTACAATTAATTTTGTATATTAATTACGTCGTTCGTCAAAACTTGAGGTACGTCAATAATGAAGCACACAACGCAACACTATATCGATAGTCAATAATACGATATAACTATAATCAATAATTAAGCACATAACGCAACACTATATCGCTTTAGCCAAACGACAATCAAACGAAAACCATGAGCTGGCACCAAACCCTGAGAAAGGCAATTCTGGGGAATAAAAAGAACCAATGTGAAATTCTGCATTCAATTACCTCTATGTTATTGCGTAATAATAAATTCATTGCTGTTTTCTTATAATAGAATTAAGATGAATTTTTATTGTATTTAAATCAAATAAAAATATTTTTTTTACACCACCACCTCACGAAACATATCTCACGGGTTGTGCAGGAGATTATTTTAGTTATTTTTTCATAAGGTTCAACAGAACACGTAACAGCAACTGCATTGGGCTTACCAGATGCAACAAAATTCAACCTTTTTTTCCGTGGCTCGCTAAGGTGCATAAAAAATTTCGGTATATAACGGTTACGATCATTATTTACGAGTAGAAGTGACATAAAGATTTGCGTGTAGCCCATAGAAGTGGAATTTAATTCGCGCACAGTCTAACGCCGTGGATTAAATCGATGGCGAACGTTGAGGTAATACTACTTAGTATTACCTCAACGTTGTAAAGAATTAAAAAATAATGAAGAAAGCGCAATGTTTTTATTTTATTATGAGAATTTATATAAATGATCTGTTAGTCATTATTTAGTTGCTTTCGTTATAATGATTTTGGCTTTAATTTAGATTAAATTAAATAAAATTGTATATTACAAAAAATATGTCAAGTAATAAAATGTTGATTATTAATTTTTAACCGATAATTTTTGAATTTTCTAACCGATAATTTTTGAGATCGTTATAGGGTAGACCGATTAATAAAAATTTCTGAACTAATACTTTACTAAGTTTTCATTCCAAATTTAAGACCATAGAAAATAATGCATCAGGAGAACACACATACAGCTGCTGGCTCATAGCTACTTTTCTCAGAAACGGTTGAATCTTGAAAAAAAATTTACTTCTCCTCTCCCCCTACAAATGATACTCAAAACTCAAATTTTATTTATAACAATTGTAATTGAGCCTTTATTTCTTACATCTGTCCCAAATTTCAACTTTCTACATCAAATGATATCTAATTGCCTGCAACAGTGCATAGACGACGTCTAGACATTCCGCAAGTATAGGTTTTTCGATTTTGGTACTAAATGTACACCCAATTCAATCATTAGCTCTTGAAGGACAAACTCGAAACTCATTAGTATTAAGTTGAAATTTTAATGTATGTTTCGATCATGTGAAATATGATAATTATGTTTATAATAGCTTTTTTATAATAACGTGGTCAGTGCACGCACGATATGCGCAAACATTTTAGCGGCGATCGCCTTCATGAGATAAAAAAATTATACATTTTATCAACAATCGGTAATAAAATATCGAATAAAAAGAGAAGTGATGAATGATATAAATTTAACATAAAAACATAATACAACATTAAACTTGATGTATACCCAATTCAAGCATTAGCTCTTGAAGGACAAACTCGAAACTCGTCAGTATTGAGTTGGAATTTTAATGTACCTAATAGAAAATTTCGTTTTACTTTCCAAGCCGACGAGTGTGTGAAAATCGGGAAATGATTGATAAATGGTGTGAAATATGCGTCTACTGGAAATGTTTTCGAGAGTGATTTATGTCTGGTAAAGTTGCCGGGTATCTTCATTGCTCTAGATAATGAAAGAAAATTGATTAATGTGGGAGGAAAATTGAATAGACATAGAAAAAATCCTTTACGCAGAATTCAAATTGCTAAAATGTAATTTAAGTTTGATTTGAGTGTTCAGATAATAACAAAGATGTGTGGTTTGATGATTTTCATCTTACATTAGATTGCAAGAAATAATGCTATCAATATAACCAAATATGAATCTAAAATCATTAGTATTCTAAGTATTATCTCGCAGGCTGTTAGTTACCACGGAAATCTAATTTATACTAAACAAAAGACGCATCCTAATAAAAACATAACTTATAAACCAAAAGATATTCCAACATAAACAAATTTCATTCCACAATTTGTTTTTTTTAATAACAGTCTGTATTCCATAACTGTTCAAAATACTAAGTTATTTAATGTGAAATAATCGTCTATTATTTGGATAATATCATTTCATGTAATAACAAAGAAATGTACCACTAGTCAGAAATAAATCTAAAACATATTATGTTTAATTTATTCGCTGTAAATAACATATAAAAACACTGTTCCCAATAAATATTCGGTATACCAAGAAAAACTTGCCAGAATTGTATTTTATTAACTATTAAAATATCTACATACATCACACATCCGTACAACAACGCCACAAGTACTAAATTATATACTTTTATAGAAAGAACATTAAAAATACCATACTTTAAAGAAGTTTAATTTAAGTAATGACAGAAAAACACACGATTGATATTCTTCATTAAATTCATAAGGTAGGTTAAAGAAAATAAATAACATTTTTAATAACAAGAGTCTAAAGTACTCATTATTTGGACAACGTACACAATTAATGAAATAAGAAAAAAATATAATCAAAGCTTTATATCGTCTTATTTTCACGAAGGGATTTGATTGCATTTCTTTTTATCAAAATGGAAATTTTCCTTCATGCAATCTTGTAACCGATTAAATGAAAGCTATAATTGAAAAGTACATTAATGTTCATTTACATTATACAGGTCTGCAAATAAAAAACTGCTTACAAATATTATAATAGATTTCAACTTGGTTAAAACGAAAAAAGGTGTCAAAAAAACTCAAAACATGGACTCTATATAAAGTGTTCAGAAGATGCGAGGAAGACCTTCGTTTGTAGTTTAAGGGTAAAAAAGCTCATTTCATTTTGGCATTCCTATGATATGACGTGAACAAAAAAATCGCACAACCGACTGCTACTTTTGTTTGGTAAATATGAAAGGATTTGATACAAAAAATAAAAATAAAATATCTTACCCTAAAATTGACTCAGCTATTCGTCCAGTACCTTATGGTTTTAAAATAACGCTTCCACAGCCACCTTTTATTTTAAATAATATCTTGAGTAAGTCAGAGGACTCAGACGTATTAGCTTTCCAGGACTAATCAAGTTCACAATTTTCTTTTGACGAGAGACCTCAATTTTTTCCCAAAAAGCTCAATAATCTAGTGAGATATTTATGTCATTCAAAAGATGGTGTCGAGCTCATGGACTCATGAAATGCTTTGAAATAGAATATGATTCGTTAGAATGGCACATAGTCATTGATTCGTCTGAAAGTAGCCTCAAGGCAGTCTTGCTTCACAAACGAAATGTATGTACATCTATTTCTATTGGACACTTGATTCATATGAAAGAAAACTATAATGACTTTGACTATAATTCTTAAGAAAATCAAATATCAAGAGCACCAGTGGATAGTTTGTAGACTTCAAAATACTAACCATGTTGTTGGGTCAGCATGGAGTTTATACAAAATATCCTTATTTTATTTATTTATAGAATATCAGAGCCAGACAACTGCAATGGACAAGAACTGACTGGCTTCTTCGAGACAGTTTAAACCCAACGAGAAAAACATCATCATTACGACCTTAGTTCCACCAGAAAAAAGTGCTATCACCACCTTTTCATATTAAATTGAAGCTTATAGAGCAGTTTGTCAAAGCACTGCCAATAGATGGCGATTGTTTTAGATATATGTGTCCTAAATTCCCGAAATTGTCTGAAGCCAAATTAAAGAGGGTGTTTTCACTGGCTCCGATATAAGGAAACTTCTAATTGGTCACCTTTTTTGGAAACAATAGAAGACAAAGAAAAAAAAGTGTAGGACTCTTTCAAGAATGTAGTGCACAAGTTTTTGAGGAACATTAAGGATCCTAACTACAAAACCATGGTACAACGCATGCTGGTAGCATATAAAGCTCAAGGTTTCATATGCTGCCAGCATGCGTTGTACCATGGGCTTAAAAGCTCATTTGCTACAGACCTATATTTACTATTTTCCTGAAAACTTGGGAGCCTATAATGAAAAACAAGGTGAAATATTTCACCAGGATGTCCGTGATTTTGAGAAACGTTACCAAGGAAAATGGGATGTCAATATGTTAGCTGACTCCTATTGGATGTTCAATCGAGAAGCCAAAGCAGGAAATATGTAACGAGTTTGGAAAAATATCTAAGAGAAAAAGAAAAGGTTTTATAAGAAAAAGGAGTAGATTTAAAATTGTGTACAAATATCAGAAACAATGTTTTGATTAGTTGTAAGAAAATAATATATTTAGTTCATTGTAAAAAATAAGTGTTGTGTTAAAAATTTCTTGTTATTTTGCAGAAAATCGTTACGTAATGGGTTCTTATGACATGATCTTTAAAACATATATTTCAGCAAAAATATCCCAAGCAGCTGAATTTATTTTTTGTTGACTTGTGTTATTTAAAGAAATACTCAAATAATAAATATTATTGTACCCGTAAACGTTGCAAATTTAATTGGAGTTTCTTAATAAAAACTAAATTTTAAAATATCCGCTAATTTATTATCCAAATTTAGCTCGATATCGTGGCGAGTGGTTGATAAAAATGCAGACTACAGATCACCTATGTAAAGATATTTAGTGGAGGTGAAATTGTGCACCTCAATGTTGGTAGCATTTCAAAAGATAGTAATTAATGACATTTGTGCGCATAGCGTTTTGCGAATGAGTCATGTTATTTTATACTGGCACAATATAATACTTTTGCAAAGTTTAAACATTAATGAAAATAGGACAGTATTAACAATTAACAAAATAGGAGTCCCTTGAATATATAAAAAAGGATCTATTTATTAAAATAATAAATAAATATTTTTAGGTATGTGTGTAATGAACAAACAACGTTTAAAAACAATACATAGAGAGTGCAAACATTTTTTCATTTTCATTTACATTCATTTTATTTTAAATAGAGAGTACAAACATTTTCTTAAATAAAATAGGAAATATTTTAATTGTAAAACCCTGAAACTAATGAAAATCTGTGCGCAAAGTGTCATATTTCTATTAGTCAGTTGGTTGTATCGAATGTAGATAATAAATAAATAAATATTTTAGTACCTATGTAAACATAACAGTATTGTAGAAAGTAAGTTCCCTTAAAAAGATCCAATGTAGATATATTGACTAATTTTACTGGTACTTTAGCTGGATGTCGTAGTGAGTGGTCGATAAACGTATGAACTACGTTAACATTTTCAAATATTTGTTGCGATCAGGATAAGAATACGTAACTCAAGCGTGAGGAAACGATAATGAATTTAATACCTCCTTGATGGTTATGAGCAGAGGTGGGGACATGCGCCACATTGTAATTGGCCCGTTCAAAATTCATTTGTTTCAAACCGGCTACATGTGTGTATGGAAACTCACATGTGTTTATGGCGAACATGTGTATACAGCAATTATACCACTTCTGACTTGTTTATGTGCTGCAACTTAAATGATGCATTCTATATCCTTACGGATGACGAAAGATAATTTAGTATCAAAAACCCGAGAATTAGGGGCATGTAGGCATTTCCTTCTAAAGATTTGCCGGTGAAGGTGGCAAAGAGGTAAACTATTGCAAAAAGGATGGTCATCTCGTCACTAAAACGTACCTGTTATTACGTAATTATCGATCTGGAAAATAACTATTGTTTTCCTTTTGTTTCAATCATACTTTATTACGACAATCCTTTTGCACACTCAGGTAGATGCGTGTAGAAATTATGGAAAATATATATACATATACATATATTTATATATATATATACATATATATATATATATATATATATACATATATAAATATGTGCGATTGCGTGTGCGTGTGCATGTGCGTTTGCGTGTGCGTGTGCGCTCGTGTGTGTGTATATGTGTCAACATTTTTTCTCGTCATTAAAATAGATTTAGGGTTATTAATACGTTTTAACCACTGATTAATATTAACTCTATCATAAAGTAAATACTTTGATATTTATTTACTAATAGTTATTTTTGGAGTCATATACTCTTAATTTTTACATGAATAATTAATATCATACATACGAAATAACTTATTAAATACATAAATTTTTTTCCTTTTTCGAAATCATTCTGGTTCCCACTTCACTTATTTTAACTTTTATGTAGTTAATTCAAAACCTTCAAATACAGAAAAGTACAAATTAATACAAAGAAGAGAAGCGCCTAGATCATGTCATTTATATTTTATCTTTATTAGCTATACTATTATGACGATAGATGGCGTTTTCATATAAAAATATAAAAGGTAGACACAATTTTTATAGACTTAATATCCATAAGGATTTTATCAAGAAATAAAATGTAATCAGAGCAAAGCTTGCTTCGAAAATAATTTCTAGAACTAAACTATAAAATTTCAGCAAAAATTTAGTGCACAAAAATATTGTGCATATTACATAGATTATTTTGATAGATTATTAAGTAATACTATGAAGGCTTTAGATTTCAGTCCGAGATACAAATAATAAAATTGTGGAAAATATTACATATTCACGCATTTTAGGCTACTTTACGGTTTCAGTAAATTTCAGAAAATATTTAAAAATTCCATAGCTTTGACAATTACAAATCTTAAATTTGTTCAACGAGATATGGCGAAACAAGTATTCTCAGGAGTATTGTTCATTAAAACTATTTGTTACGTAAAAAACATCTAAATAACTATACAGAAGAAGAATAGACATTTCAGTAAAATTTAAATATAATTTTTCAACTTTGTTTTATTAGTTGTGACGTACTGTTATGTTTGAAATCGTGAATTTCAAGAGTTTTAATTTTCATCAAAGCTTTTGTATTGTAGGATTGTACTTTGCTTGACAATTACTAAAAAGTGAATTGTTAATTTTTTGTCAAATGATAATTTGCCAAACGTTAATAAAATGAAAACAATAAAATTTAGGGAAATATACTATGGATTTGGTATACCTTAGCTGACGTAGAATACAGTGTTTGTACATTATTTGACTGATATATTTCTTTGTATAATATAAAATACTCGATACGATTAAGGGAGGATATAAAAATAAAAGTAATCCCCGTGTTAATAACAATAATTGGGTCACTTTTGTCTTGCTCTCCGTATTTACTTAATTTTTTTTTAGAATTACTCACATTCCAAAAAAATATACTATTATGACATGTGATGATATAACACTTATATTATAACTTAAAAATTATAAAATATTTTACAGAATTGCAACAGAAACTCAAAAAATAACCTAACTTAACCTAATCTAACCTAACCTAACTTGACCTAAACTAACCTAACCTAACCTAACCTAACCTAACCTAACCTAACCTAACCTAACCTAACCTAACCTAACCTAACCTAACCTAACCTAACCTAACCTAACCTAACCTAACCTAACCTAACTAAACCTAACCTAAACTAACCTAACCAAACCTAACCTAACCTAACCTAACCTAACATACCCTAACCTAACCTAACCAAACCTAACCTAACCTAACCTAACCTAACCTAACCTAACCTAACCTAACCTAACCTAACCTAACCTAACCTAACCTAAACCAAACCTAACCTAACCTAACCAACCTAACCTAACCTAACCTAACCTAACCTAACCTAACCTAACCTAACCTAACCTAACCTAACCTAACCTAACCTAACCTAACCTAACCTAACCTAACCTAACCTAACCTAACCTAACCTAACCTAACCTAACCTAACCTAACCTAACCTAACCTACCCTAACCTAACCTAACCTAACCTAACTTAACCTAACCTAACCTAACCTAACCTAACCTAACCTAACCTAACCTAACCTAACCTAACCTAACCTAACCTAACCTAACCTAACCTAACCTAACATAACCAAACCTAACCTAACCTAACCTAAACAAACCTAACCTAACCTAACCTAACCTAACCTAACCTAACCCAACCTAACCTAACCTAACCTAACCTAACCTAACCTAACCTAACCTAACCTAACCTACACTAACCTAACCTACACTAACCTAACCTACACTAACCTAACCTAACCTAACCTAACCTAACCTAACCTAACCTAACCTAACCTAACCTAACCTAACCTCACCTAACCAAACCTAACTTAACCTAACCTAACCTAACCTAACCTAACCTAACCTAACCTAAACTAACCTAACCTAACCTAACCTAACCTAACCTAACCTAACCTAACCTAACCTAACCTAACCTAACCTAACTTAAATTAATCTAACCTAACCTAACCTAACCTAACCTCACCTAACCTAACCTAACCTAACCTAACCTAACTTAACCTCACCTAACCTAACCTAACCTAACCTAACCTAACCTAACCTAACCTAACCTAAACTAACCTAACCTAACCTAACTTAACCTAACCTAACCTAAAATAATTTAACTTAATTTAACCTAACCTAACCTAACCTAACCTAACCTAACCTAACCTAACCTCACCTAACCTAACCTAACCTAACCTAACCTAACCTAACTTAACCTAACCTAACCTAACCTAACCTAACCTAACCTAACCTAACCTAAACTAAACTAACCTAACCTAACCTAACCTAATCTATCCTAACCTAACCTAACCTAACCTAACCTAACCTAACCTAACTTAACCTAACCTAACCTAAAATAATTTAACTTAATTTAACCTAACCTAACCTAACCTAACCTAACCTAACCTAACCTAACCTAACCTAACCTAAACTAAACTAACCTAACCTAACCTAACCTAATCTATCCTAACCTAACCTAACCTAACCTAACCTAACCTAACCTAACTTAACCTAACCTAACCTAAAATAATTTAACTTAATTTAACCTAACCTAACCAAACTTAACCTAACCTAACCTAACCTCACCTAACCTAACCTAACCTAACCTAACCTAACTTAACCTAACCTAACCTAACCTAACCTAACCTAACCTAACCTAACCTAACCTAACCTAACCTAACCTAACCTAAACTAAACTAACCTAACCTAACCTAACCTAATCTATCCTAACCTAACCTAACCTAACCTAACCTAACCTAACCTAACCTAACCTAACCTAACCTAAACTAACCTAACCTAACCTAAACTAACCTAACCTAACCTAACCTAACCTAACCTAACCTAACCTAACCTAACCTAACCTAACCTAACCTAACCTAACCTAACCTAACCTAACCTAACCTAACCTAACCTAACCTAACCTAACCTAACCTAACCTAACCTAACCAAACCTAACCTAACCTAACCAAACCTAACCTAACCTGACCTAACCTAACCTATCCTAAGCTAAGCTAACCTAACCTAACCTAACCTAACCTAACCTAATTCCCTTCAAATCAATTAATGACGTTTTTGTTCGGCGATAAATGTTTACGAGAAATTGAATTTTCTCTTCATTTATAATGCTATAGTACATCAATTTATTTAAGTATAAAATATTTAACCTTGCCTTTGTTCAATATTAGTGATTTCAGATTTATTTATTGCACATTAGTCTACATAATTAAACCAAATGGGTAAAAAAAATTTATGTCAAAAGAACAAAGTCAACATTTTTTCCTTCTTAGGTTTCGTTGTATTACAACATTTTCAATTAGCAAAGCGGGTCAATCAAAGAAAATCTTTGGTAATTGAAGATGCTGTAATACAATGAAACTTTGGTCGTGGTAAAGAATTTAAATAAAATTCAAATAATATTATATAACGTAGTTTTATTTAATTGTGAATAATGAATTTCTACAAAATTAACGCCAAATATATTAAATTTACAAAAGTTAAATTCTTTTTTTTTTCTAGAGAATAATTTTAAATCTATGACACGTTACACTCACGAATGGAGGATAACCGAATAGGATATTGCATTATTTCTTCCTATTCTTTAAACAAGACTACATAAATAAAAAACGGTAAATATTTTTTCGTAACATTCACGAGAAAACTTCATTGCACTAAGCTTTGAAATTGTAGGTAAATAACATTTAAATGAAAAATATAAATTTTTAACAAAACACAAAGTATATATTTATATATATATATATATATATATATATATATATATATGAATTATTTTCAATGTGCCTTCTTTGTTACCATACCATTTCAAAATTAAAAAGGAAGTATCGTAATTAAATATGAATATTTAAAATATCACAAGACGAATCTAAGAACTTCCATAAAACAACAATTTATAAGGTTCCATGAAATATCTCTTGACATATTTGTCGTTTAACTAGACCGTTCGTTCATGTCGTTCAAGTAAGTACACGTATACAGAAGACCTAATGTATGTTTGTGTTCAACAGACATAATAAACTACAGTATTATATTAAAAGACATATTATATTCTCGTAAAAGAAAGAAATCCTCGTAAAAATAGTGCTTATACAATAACAATCAAATTCTACATTCTAATCAAAACATACACAAAAGAAGGTATAAAATGAAATACTTACAATTATGAAAATTCCCATGTTTATATTATAGGTGACCTATTATGATGCAGGTGCGCCTAGCATAGTATTGCTCTAAAGCAAACTCAATTAGGTCTTCACCGTAATTAAGAGCGTATATCAAGTTAATCCACATATTTATAAGGAAAAATGTACCGATTGATTAATCACCCCTAAGCTGGATCCGCAAAAATTATAATTGTGAAATTTAGAGCGTAGTTACGATTTATAAAATATATACCCAATTCAAGAAGATGAAATAGAATGTAAAAAGTTTTATCAGAAAAATAATGTAACAGGTTTATTAAACTAAATCACATACAGATACTAAAAGTTATATTTAAACAAAGACGATAAAACATTTTGAAGCTCAATATGTCCGAAAAATTCACTAATTAAATAATTGACAATATATTTCACAGATTACTGAAATTCATACTGTAAAACAGGTGTCAGAATTGTGGAAAAAATAACTGTGACATAACATATTAGACAAATTATTCTAACATAAATGAAATATACATTAGAATAAATAAAATTAGAGAGTACGATGTCAGTTCGTGTATTAGTTAAAGAGTTATTTTTCTTGCTTCTTTAAGCACATTAATCAAAATAAAATAAAAACTCTCGTAAAGGGGCAAATTAATAACCAGAATTTTTTTTTAATTTATACCGCTATAAAAATATACAATCATACTAACACGTCTTCAGTATCAAGTTACATTCATCAATAATATGACTCATCAATTAAACAGCTCTTTGAAATCCCTTTATTTATTGTAAATACGAATTAATAATGTACTTTTAATTAATTTTTAAAGCAAATTTAAGAATACTGAATTAACGAAATATATAAATATGCTCAGTCGGAAAAATTGTTGTCATTCTATTGCATTAGAAAACGTGTTAAAATAGTTTATCTCGATTATTTTGTTTCATAAGATTCAGTAGATTATATAACTGACAACACCATAGAGCATATTAGATGCCGTTAAGTAATGTGCTCACTACAAAAAAGGCATAAAAACAAAATCGGTCAAATGGAAATTAAAGTTGCGCGATTAATGTTCTGTGTCATTGTTTACGAGTAGATACAGATATCGATATATAAATAAAGTTCATACCAATCAAATATAATGAACACACAACCTTCCTGTTTATACTTTCGTGAAGCCAATATTACTTTAACGTTTTAATAACTTAATCAATACTGAAAATATGAAAAAGAAAAACGATTATTACCTATATTATTATATTGCAATACGGGGATCGATATAATGAATATGTCCATCATTATTTTTTGCCATCATTAACAATTTGGTTCTATTTATATATAATTAGAACCAAATTATTAATGATGGCAAAAAATAATAAAAATAATAAATAATAAATTGTTTATAAAAAAACATATCCTAAGCAACAAAATGTTAACAAATTTTGATCCTTATAAACCTCAAAACCAATGTTGCAACTTTTTAGATTTACCTGGCCTTTGACATCGTAAAAGGGTAAAGCAAATTTTATGGAATTTTTAGAATTTATTCAAACAAACATCAAAAAAATATTATTTGATTATAAATTTACATTTCAATAATATTTCTACTGGCTTCCTCTCTTACTCTATAAATCTACCCCTCAAAACAAAAATTAAAATGTTTTTAGCACCTTTGTAATTGAGCCACTATTTCCTGCACCTTTAATAAATTTCAGCTTTCCATGGCAAATTATTTTCGATTACCGAAGGCAATACCCAGAAATTCCGTTAGTATTCTGTTTTTCCAACTACGATACGAAATATTAAAAAATAATTTTTTCAATGCCAATATTCAGAATAAAGGGCAAATTATTAAAATTTTCGGCATCTCATGGTGTACTTCTACGCAATGTTCGTAGACAAACTTTCTACGCAATATTCGTAGTAACGCAATAGCTTATATTTTTTATTACTATAATTTTCTTGTAATCTAGTAAACATTTATTTCAAGTATAAAGTACCTGAGTACATATTTAAAATAAAATAAAAACTTAATTTACTTTTTCATAGTAATTAAAAATTAACAATCTTTTATCTCAGGCAAGCGATCGCCAATGATTTGTTAATGATCGCTTCCCGGGCAGCAGGTCGAATATTAGATCGCATAATATATGACATTTATAATTATAACATTTTGTTTATATTCATGTGATCCACAAGATCACGCTACATTTACATTTTCACAACGTGTGCGAAGCTCTAGACGGATATCGCCATCGTGACATGAAAAATATGTATGTTTTATTAACAATCGGCACGCAATACGATGTCGAATGAAAGGTGAAATAAATAATAATATAAATTAGACATAAATTAAACTTAACCTGAGCCCAAGTCAAGCTTTAGCGATTAAAGAGCAAACTCAGAACTAGTCGGTATGAAGGTGAGATTTCGTGGTGCTTAATAGAAACTTTCGCTTTAATTGCCGACGAAGATGTTGAGAAATACGCGTCTACTGAAAAAAAATGGGAGACTGACATAAAAAAAATTGGGAGATTGAAAAATTTAAAATAGTTATAACAGATTTGCCATATGTAGATTTAATCAATGAAAGTTGTACGTTTATACATAAGAATTTAATATGATTTTATATAAAAAAGTATGACTTAAAGTACGTTTTAACGCTGTATGACGAAAATTTCAGATTACAAAGAAAATATAATCCGACACATTTGAACACGTAGAAAAAGGTTTATATATCGGTATAGAAACGGTATACGTATTTCAAAACGAGACACATCTGCTTATAATATTGTATTACGATAGGTTGAAAACTTTGTGCGTTAAGTTGCTACGACAGGCGTGTTGATGGAGCGCCCTTATAAAGGAATGTGTGGGTGGCAAATATAGAAACCTGAAAAATAAAATTCTATATTATTTCACTTAGAGCAAATTCAATAAATATCTGATATATATGCTCCATAAAAACGGTAGGAGAGATATATTTTCAATATGGAAAAACGATTATCTCAATCTATATACATCAGAGAGAAAAGAATTCAGGATAAAGGTTACAGAGGCGAATTCAGTCCTGGAATTTACCGGATTACCTTATTGAATATGTGGCGTCATAAAATGAATACAGTATTTGTTTCATTCCATGGCACAGATCGACTGACCCGACTTTAGATTAAATCGAAGACATCATTTATTCCTCATATCCATTTGGGAATAAATGAATTTGTTATTCCTTAATTACATTAAAAACCATAATTACATTAGGTATATTTGTTTCCAGCACGTACACAAATTTTTGAAAACTTTATCAGTCTACCACACTATGGGTCGGCTGCACGACAATCACTTCCGCTAGCCCTGTCAATGTTATGTAGTACGAAAGCGATAAGAAAACAAGAAAAAATATCAACTTGACATAAAAACAGTTTTGTTCTTGCCTTGAAAACAATTGAACATACTTGCTTAAAAGTGCGTTTGATTTTGGTATAAAAAGGCTGTTCGCGTACATACATACTTTAACGATTTACTTTCCTTTCTTTAAATTATAACGTTGAAAACTAAATTAAAAAATGATTTATATTACATATGGTTGTCTAATATTAAATTAAATAAGAATTTTTTTCAAGTCAAAACAATGACAAGCAAGTCCAAAGAATTTAGGACGGTTCATTTTAAACCCCCTAATAATAAATAAATATCTAGGAAGTATTTTATTACATATTAATAACTTATCGTATCTTTCATTTTATATCTCTCATTCAATAATTAAATCTATAAAATAGGTATAATTTTTATAATAAATGAAATATCTGAGTAAACATTAAATGTTTGAGTAAACATTAAAATGATGAGTACAGTACCTGCAAAATACATATATATATATATATATATATATATATATATATATATATATATATATATATGTATATATATATATATATATATATATATATATATATATATATTATAGATGTAATAAAATGGTGACACAGGTATACAGACATGTTGTTAATAGTAAATTCTACTGGTTTCTCATGAAACTCATTTCAGTTATTAAATATAAATATTTCGTCAAGATTTTTAAACTATGAATATTCAAAATATATAAATTCACAATCCGTCAGACTAAAATTTATAATTATTTTTTTAAAAAAACTAAATTCCAGCCTGTGTAGGTTTACAATGAATTGGAGCATTTTTTAGTAATTATAATATATAAACTATAGATTGGTTTGCAATATTAATTGTTTTTATAAGGATCTTTGAATTACAAATTTCATTTAAAAAATATGTGCTTTTTAAAATTTCCATCAGAATAATTTTGAATTAGTAAGTGTTTATTTTATTATTGCTATAAACTAAAAATAAATAAAAGTGGAAAATAACAATATGTTTAAACAAACGGCAAAGGTTTAGTAAACCCTACACAATTTTTTGTTATGAAAAAGTATTATGTATATTATAAGTTTATCT
Source organism: Druceiella hillmani (assembly GCA_039881145.1). NCBI lineage: Eukaryota > Metazoa > Arthropoda > Insecta > Lepidoptera > Hepialidae > Druceiella > Druceiella hillmani. The sequence goes on from JAYKKI010000022.1 coordinate 4,741,249, forward strand.
GACTTGAAAATGTAGTTATAATATTAATACTTAAATGTTTTATATTGAAATGCCACGCGGCACATATTTGATATAGATTAATTATACCAACTTTATTTCTCCAATACTGACCACTCTCCATGTCGTACTACAGAAATATGACACCTGAGTAAGATCAGAAGCACCCTATAAATATGAACATATCACATATCATCCCGATACCATTGCAAAACCAACCTTAGTGAAAAATGGGATTTTGGTATAAATATAGAAATAACTTTAGGAAACCATAGTAATATTATAACAATAATTCTGTTTGATACGAATTAGGTGGGCATTCTAATTACAAAAATAAAACCTGCTGACATTACTTCCATAAGCATTTCTTTCCTGTGATAAGTTTATTTTACATAAAAGTTTATTATACATGTGTATCTTCAAGGAATTTGCTTACTCAGAAATAAATTTCAAGAACCTTGACCTATACCATAAACTTTATACCATGTTTCGTTCCTATTGCAAACACAGTATACAAAATGTTTCTGTGCACGCGTTATAGATAAAAATTTCATTAAGATTCAATACTACTGGCACATTTCGTGATTTCCTAAAAATATCATTCGCAGATATAAATGGTGTCAACCACGAGCAGCACACCGCTTCGTTTCCAACATTTAAGACATAACGAAGTCGTGATAAGGTTTTTATTTCACAAAATTGATAAAAGCTATTTCTGATTATTAAATTCTTCTCCCCGGTTTAAATGCGCCGCGCGCTCGCCCGGGCACCAGTCCGGGCAGCATTCTCTCACTGAAGTTGAAATTTATTGCCCGCCTCCTCTCTATTGGCCCTTATCTGCCTGTGTGTTATGGAGATAATAAAATGGTAATATGTAAGAGCGTGTCGTAAAGTGTAAAAATCACATAAAATGAACATCAAAAACGTATAAATGTGAAATTTCTTTGATTTACGATGCAACTCCATCTGAATTTTCAAGTGTGTCACTCTTGACCGTACGAACGTTTAAATAGTCTCCGACTGGATCTTTACCAGAAATTAAAGCCTGTATATTATAAAAATATACAATGAGTTGTATGGTCCTTATCGTATAAAGGACGATAATGGTATAATAACAATTTAAATGGATACACTTATAATATATTTGCTCTGTAAGTAAATATATTTAAGTTGCTATTACATTATTGTCTTCATTTTTTAGGAAGTGTCATATTTGAAGATCCATATTTTGAGATATTTGTTTAATTTAATAATATAATTAAAATATGCCTTGCCTAACTAAAACGATAAATAAAATCCATGGGGAAATTTATGAATATTATCCTTGTAAATGAAATGAGATAATAATTAAATTAATTGAAAATTTTTTAAATTAGTTTAATTATGGATGTGAGAATATGTAAGAGAACAAGAGTAAAATATTTAGATATTAACAATTATGTATACAAATTTAATATCGACTATATTAATAAGAATTAGGGAACAACAACTCAATCAAATCTAAATATTAGATTATTCAAGACGTCTATCACATCGTTCCAAATTAGTAATGAAAAGGCTCTTATTGTTTAAGCGTGGCGTGAAGGCTGATCGAGATACATGAAGAGGTTTCCAATAAATGGAACGAAAAATAAAAATAATGGCAAAAAATAGAGACACAAATGGAAAGTACTAACAATTATGGTAAAATAAAATAAGCGCGTATTTAATGTAGTTGGAGACAGTAAAAAAAATTTTAAGTTACTACTTAAGAGTTTAAGAATTAAAATCTACTGCAGGTGAAATGTGTTGTAAAACAAAATATCCTAGACAGGTAGTATAACATATTATTTTGTGCTTTAATATTTTATGTCTCTTATAAAGCTAAGTTTCCCGTTGTGTCTGCCTGTATGTCTGTCTGTGGGCGCTAATCTCAGTTTACTGAATATATTTTATTCTAACTTTCATTGGTATATATATATATTGATTTCCAAAGAAGGTTAATGCTTGTTTTATTTTTTGGTGTAAGTTAGCCGATTTTTTCATGAAAGTAGAAAAAAATCCACAGTTGGGAAGTTTTTTTGAAGTATACTTGGCAAACCATAATATCGCAATATTATTTGCCTTAAATATTCTATAAAAATGTTTGGGTTTTTATGTGTTTTTAGACATATGTATATATACACACACACACATATATATATATAGATATATATATATATATATATATATATATATATATATATATATATGTATATATACATATATATAACGAAATTCACAATTTATAAATATATTAAAAATTACTATCGCACTTTCAGTTAAGTATATAATTTATGGACGTTTTGTAGTAAATTATTTTACGACAATAAAGTCGCGATAAAAGTAAGAGACGTTCTTCTGAGAGGTTTTTTGGCATAAACTGAAGAAACCGTCAGACATATTTCAAAACAATATATCGTAAAATGTTTGTGTTATGTTATTTCCGCAGGAAATTCAACAAAAACTAATCAAATCTTCTAAAAACTAAGTCTTTTTTTAAAAGAAAGTCGATTAAGTAAAAAAAATAAAACTTTTTTAAGTGCATTACGTACTACGTTTCATAAATTCAATGTAAATGAAATTGAATCATTTAGAATAAACCATTTGGATGGTTCTCGTCACTGCCTTATATAAGATATGTTCATAAGGACGATTTATACTAATTTTTTTAACACAATGTTTTTAATTGTACACATGTATTTAAATATTAAGCAATTTTTGATATTGTTTACAAAATAATTGATTAGGTTAAAAATGTTATTTTCAAGAAGTCCCTGAATATAATACGTGACATATAAAACCTATTCTGATTATTCTCGCACCTAGGAGATATATATATATATATATATATATATATATATATATATATATAAAATTAACATTTTTTCTAGTTAATGAAGATACATTTTAATCATTGTCTATAACATATATATACACTAAGTCGTACCGGTACCGGATCGTTATTATGTAATTAATGTCCAATTTCACAATTAGCTGTAAATCAATATAGATTAAAGTATTTGTTTGGATAGCTATCGTAGCTTCTGTTTAACACTAAAATCCTGAAGCGATTTCATTATAACTAACGATATTGGATCTCTATTACCTACCTATATAGAAATCCAAATCTATTTTTTCTCTTTAAACAGATCTAAAGATAAATTTCACACATTGTATAACAATATGTTGTAAAAGAATGTTTTGTCGTAAAAAATTAGCTATCATAGTTATTAACGAATCAAGTTACATTAATAAAATACATAACCGACAACACATTTAAATAGCATTCTTAAGAGCTTTATTACATTAAAAGATAAAACTTTAAGTGATCTTAAGCTAAAGTCTAACTTCAAGTATAGATGGGATATTAACTATATACTGTGTAAACATGGAATTAGTTTCCAATTTCCCTCCGGGCAAACCAAACTTCCCTGCCAGTCAAACCGCATGCAAAAGTTAGTACATCGTAAGCACACAAGACCTTTGTTAGAAATAAATATTTAGGCGCTAAAATAAATCTCTGGATTATAATTATTGGATTATCATCATTTCATTGAATTATTATTTTTTACACCCGCTGTTTTTTACATACGATAATAGATTTTATTAATTTTTTTAGACATATTCAATTTATATAATTTCTGTTTAAATAATAATATAAGACTTAATATCATACAGATATTTGCTACTGCTGCAAGTGACGAGACGGTTGAATATTTCTACTCTGAACTGGAAACGACAATAGCGAAAGTACCCAACAGGGAGCTACTGTTCATTATGAGTGACTTTAACGTCAAAATTGGAGAATATTCTCAGCAGTTAAGTAGATGCATGGGAAGATTGGACTCGGGGCGCAGAATGATAAGAGTATACGTCTCATACAATTCACATCGGAGAAAGATCTACTTATTATTAATAACTTTTACCAACACCATCCTCGAAGGGTTTATACTTGGGTATCACCGGATGGAAAATACCGTAATCAAATCGACTATTCTAGTTTGGTCAGGATGGAAATCATCTGTAACAAATACCTACACTTTACCAGGACCCGATTGCGGGTAAGATCACCAGTTTTTAATATTAACTTAACTTAAGCTTAAATTAAAAACAGCCAGGAACATTCAAAAGCAACAAAAGCTCGAAGTATAGGACTTTTTGAAATTTAAATCGATCATGGAACAAAACTGGGTAGAATGGGCGGGCGCAGATATACCCAATGAGACATTCGATGCATTGTGGAACAGAGCGAAAACACTTACCGAGAATGCGGTCACGGTTGCTGGCCACAACACAGAAACTACAGCATTGGATGGCTGACAGTACTTTCGCGCTTCTTGAGGAACGCCGTAAGATAAAAGCAGTCGGTGCAAATATGTTAAGGATCTTAATGAGAAATCTGCCCTAATGGAGATAAAATGCAGACCAGACTACAATGCCTACTTACGTTACATTTGCAAGGAAACCGAATCCCATGCTCGCAGGTATAAATCCAGAAACTAACATCATACAATTCATTTAATTCCAAAAAACCTAAAAGTGAAAATTTGGGGAAAAAAGTTCTTGAATCGAAAGTCAAAGCTGCCATAAATCATCTGATAAATGGGAAAACAACAGACAGAGATGTGGTACCAATCGAAATCATAAGAGCGTTGGGAAAATGTGTTGTGTATATCTTACATACCATCTGCCAAAATATATGGTTGACAGGTAAATGGCCAGCGGAATGGGCTTATACAATTTTCACTCCTCTACGTAAAAAGGTGTCAATAAAAAAATGTAGCAACTACCGCCTTGTTGTTTTGGTCAGTCATGCTACCAAAATAATGCTACATATTATCAACGAGCGTCTGATAGTATATCTATCAAGAGAAATAGCGCTCAAACAGGCTGGGTTTGTGAAGGGAAACCGTGAACCCGTGAACAAATTCTCGTTGTTCGTCAGCTCATTGAGTGAGCTCGAGAGTTCAACAAATAGTCTATATATGCTTTGTTGATTTCTCAAAGGCATTCGATTCTGTGAGATGGCCAACTTTGTGGAAAACACTACTGGAAATGGGCATACCAAAACATCCCGTACACCTACTTAGGGAACTTTACGAAGAAGGAACAGCTTCAGTGCGGACAGACAACCTCTTTTCCGTTAACTTCCATCCCAAAGCAGAGGTCCGCCAAGGATATGTAACATCGCCCCTCCTATTCAACACCCACACCAAGCTTGTGATGCAAATCACTCTAGAAGACTGGAATGATGGTGTTGTGGTTGGTGGCTACAAAATTGCAAACCTATGTGTGGATGGATTTTAAATATTTTCTATATTCTTTTTCTATGGATAAATATTTTGTCTCTTTTTCTCCGTCTTTTTTTAACTATCAGTGTTTTTATTTGAGCATTACGTTACAACTACTAAATAGGTTCTAATTAAATTTCCAGTGTCCATCACCGATACTTCGACTCCTGAATTAATTGAAATTTAAAACTTTCCGCTATTTCACTTAAAAAAATACGTGTGTTTAGACTAACTACGATCCTTGCCTCTATTTGAACTCTCATACCCTTGAACATTATCAATCACTTCAAAAAAATCCATTTATGTTATGACGTAGGCAGATTTATGAATAGTAGTGGACGCCTAATAGTTGAAATTCGACAATAATTCATTAAATGTTTGAATATCATTGAGGTTTTTTGAGTACACAACTGAATATGATTAACCAGAGTATGATTCTAAATAATGAACCTTTAAAAGTATTTGTGAAATATGGTTCAATGTATTTATAACACATATTACATATTGCTTTCAGCTTTGTACACTCCTTCTCCGTATAAACATTAAGTGCCAAATCTGACACTCTCCATTCACGCAATATCCTTAAACAGAACCAGAGTTTTCTCTTCAAGTAATAACATGTGGACATATGATATATAAATTTTAGCTTTCTACACTCCTAAATATAAACTATGTCAAATTTCACTTTCTTCCCTGAACAAAATACGTTTAAAAATGTATACAAATTTTTCTCTTCATATATATATTCCCTTCGGATTTGAAATCGAGTAATGTTCAAGAGGTTCCAAGATGTGATATTGAAACAAATTGTATGAAACAAAATGTGTTATTGAAACAAATTTAATGAAATCTAAACCAAAATTTTGAATTCAATTAATTCCTAAAGTTCGGTATAACTGATACTGAATTCAGTATCCTAATCTACTGATACAAAAAGATGTAATTAAAATATCTTTGAACTTCCATTATCATCGTTTATAGAGCATAAAGTACAAATAGTCACAAAGTTTTAAAGCGTTTTTTTTTTCATTTAAAACAAAGGCTCACGTTAGGATATTGATTTCTTTCTTATATAGATTATTATTTCAATCTATAACTTTCAGCAACAGTGTTTACTAATTACAATTCAACAACTAAAAATTAAATTTAACCACTATTTGTAAAATTATTGGGGTTGCATTCCTTAGCACTATATCCATTTTAACACAAATAAAACATCTCCAATTATACGAGATTACGACGAGATAAGTGCTTCTACAGGTTTATGAATAAGCGGTTAACGAAAATGCTACGATTTTACAATTAGATGTTGAGAACGTTATATAAACATTTGTGAGACGTATTTAAGTGACGAAGGAAAAAATGAGAAAATATTACGTAATTTTATGAAATCTAATTCTGTCAGGCAAAAAGAGACGGGCCTTAATAGATATACCATTTTCTTTTTAAAAAATGGGGGTTTTACAGATTGAGACTAATTTCGAATGATATTAGAAATTAGGAATAAAATTTAAATTACACAATAAGCAACACTGAAAATACGTTTCTGTCCTAAATAAGATTCGTAGCCCATGTTTATTAATGAAGCATGCATATAAACAAATTTTGTTATTTGTTTGAAATATATGTATATACATATATACATATATATATATATATATATATATATATATATATATATATATATATATATATATATACCTCTGCCATGTTGATAACTCAATAAAACTATTGTTTTGAACGGTTACAACAGTTGCAATAATAGATACAAATAACATAAAATTGGTAACGAAACAGATGACTGACTTCGAGACTTACAGATGAGAGACTGCCATCGACCGGGGCTGTCAAATCAATGAATCATTTATTTTTCATAGCAATGCTCGTCGTCACCACAGCCGTAATCAAGCTCACCCATGGCATAACTTGCCCAGCACCACCGATCTCCGACACGACCATCACTGATAGTACAACCAACTTCGGATGCATCTGAAGCGAGCACTTGCAATACACAGGTCCAACCATAGTTCCACCCAATTTATAACCATAATTTTAGTCATTATAATATTTGTAACTGTAAAAACATCATACCGGAATAAGTATCGCATTATACGGCCACAACACCACATTCTAGTCACAGTCGTACCGACAGCTTCATCAGTACATATACATTGATACCATCCGATCGCACCAACGACCACACATTCACCAGGCCATTCACATGCATAGCCCCGTCAGTCCACTAATACTGATGGCATCTCTATGCACCAGCGTAGAAGACCAACTCCATTAACATCATTATGCACCGACCTAAAGAACTGGATAGGTGCATATACATTACTCAACTAATTTTCTGCATGCTCATCGTCCGATTCAATCTCAAGACTACAATCTAGTGGGACTTGATGGTCAAGCGCTTTCCTTAATCTATCTTGTATGTACTTATAAATGCGCTTAATGTTTAATAACTTTGAGAGATAACAAGCATTATCCAATACTTCTGTGACCTTGAAAGAACTTATAGGCTTAACATTGATTAAATAAGAGGAGATCCTTGGAAGTGGATTTTGAGAAAGACAATCAAACATGCTTCATCCTCGAACCCTGACGATAAACAATATCGAAGTCAAATAATTCAGGGTGACCAAATGACCAGGGGACCAATAATTACAGGAGGTCAAATAATTGCAGTGATGAACACGAAATTTATAGAATTACGTATAAAGAAATATGTTTTGCGTTGAGTTGCTTTGACAGAACTACAATCAATAACCACAGTAAATCTGCGGCCATGAAGCAAATGTCAAAAGTGCTTTATGGCCTTAACTAAAAGGAGAGTCTTACTCGTACAAATGGTAGCGAGACACAGCTGAAGAGGGTCTTTTGCTGTAGTCGGCAATCTGATGTTGCTTGCCATTAACTTTCTGAACCAAAATGGCACCATAACCATCAGTACTGGCATCATTGTTAAGATCGATAGGAAGTTCAGAATTAAAAATCATCAAGACCGATCCTGAAGTGAGTATTGAGATGATGACCTGACATATTTTGTCGTCAAATGTTTGAAAATCAATCTGTTCTCTCTTTTCACTAATTAACCTATAGATTGGACCCATGATGTTTGAGAAATTTGGTACATACTGTCTAAAGTATGATGCCAATCTAATGAATTGTCTCAGTTAAGTAACAGTCTGAAGAGGTGTCAATATATGCTTGTCTTTTTCTGGGATTGGAATTTATTTTTCCCTTTTTACTAGACTTCTAATCGTTAGGAATTAGGAATGTCATTATCAACATTTTTGAAATCAATACTAATTCTACTGTTGTATCATGTTGTTGTACGAATTACATTGCAACACAATACATGGTTTATTACTTTGCAATAAAATAATACGGTCTGTTTTTATATTTACATTGATACCTTGACTTAAAATCACGCATCCAATCATGATATCATTTTTTAAACTACGGTCCGGCACCGTATGAAATATGATCTGTAAACAATAGTCATTTATATTAACCAGTGAATAGTCGTTTGTACATACAAGTGAGCACTCGGCCCCGGAATCAAAATAAAGTGGTTTTTTCCGTTTTACCATTGATCTTCATCCAGCGGAGTCGGCCGCCGGTACTACTGCATTGAGTCTCCCGACTATCCCACGAGGGCTGAAGATGTGTTAAAGCTTTGTATGTTTTTAACGACTATCAACTGCCTTATACCTTATTTTCCCACAGTGGAAGCATCTAAGAATTTTGTAAGGCTTTATGTCGATAATTTCGTTGCCGCGATATTCTGACTGCTTTCTCTTCGTGAAGAACAATGCGTCCATCTTTCTTTGTAGTTCATCCTGTGTTGTTACCTCCGTAGTGAATGCAGTACGTTGAACTCGACTGTCAAACTGCGTGATGTGAGCGATTATGGTGGATATCGCTACTTGTTCTGTATTTAAGTTTTTCCATTTCGTTATTAGCATTATAAGTAGTTAAGATACACAGGCATCGAGATGTTAATTTTCTTTCGGCCAGGCATTTTGTAAATGAGCGTGACAGCTCCCGTTTCAATATAATCGTATTTTGCTTCAAATAGTTCTTTGAACTGCTGCCACTATATACCAGCGTTTGATATTTAAGAAAACGATTGTGATGCACTTAACTCTTTAATAAAACACTTAACCAAATAATCAGCGCACTTCCTTATAATGGTTTTTCGGCGAAGCACAGGTCGAGGTTGTTGCACAATGCTCGTGGATCGGCATCGGGAGCTTCGGGATTAAATTCCGGCAGCGTTATGATACTTGCGGCCGTCAGTTCTTTTATGGCTTTAACGAGACTCAATATGTGACGAAGACTCAATATTTTGAAGATCTAGCATGGTGGTTTGGTTTCATCACACCGTACTACCCTTGTACGTACTCCCCCGTACTACCCGTGTTTACGTTGACTTGTTCTTCAGGTAATTCCACTTCGGATACCGGAGAATACTGCCCCTTTGAAACTTACCATATTGATAACTCGATAAAACTATTATCTTGGAATTTATGATTATATTAATTGAAATAGTGGAAACAATTAATATCAAATTGGTAATGAAGTAGATGCGTCTGATGCGACCGAGGCTGTAGAATTAATGAATCATTGCTTTTTCGTTGCGATGCTCATCATCGTCACAGTCGTAACCAAGCTCGCCGATGACGTATATATATATATATATATATATATATATATATATATATAAATATATATATATATATGTATATATTAAAAAGTTTAACCTGGGTCTTTAAATATTTTATCGCGTAAATAATTAGACTGCGTGCGAAATAGACGCTGGAGCTGGATGAGGGAAGGTTCGAAAAGTACGGTAGGTGAGGAAACACAATTCTGCACCGATTTTGTTTTTCACGCGTCATTTTACATATGATGTAGCCAAATAGACTATTTTCATTTCTTCCTTAAGACATACAGTTAGTTTTTTATTGGAATATGACAATTATTTAGGTAGATAATGCAAGGTTTTGAATTTTTTTTTTATTTAATTTAAGGGGTCTTCCTGGGTATGAGAAAGATTTTGCTCTTTTTTATCTCAAAAAAAAATTCTCGGGGTTTCATAGAAGAACAGGCCTTTATCCATTATTTTACATATATTGTGTGCTGCTTCGCTCGCTTTTCTCCCTACATACATCTATGAAGAAAGAGCAATATAAATTCTCTTCCTGAAATTTCCATGTTGAATTTCTTCTCTTCTTGCTACAACTCAGTTGCTAACTAAACAAAAGATTGAACGGCGCTATCTTTATATATACTTCTAGATATTTTTGAAGTTTCAATAATTTTACAAAAATCGCTTGAAAAAGTCTCGATTTCATTAGATGCCAACTTAATATATATATACACACACAATAAGCATGCCATGCCATTTTATATATATAAACATATTTTAAACTAAACAATTTCAGACAAAGGACTTTTTTTTCTATTAGATCATTATTCTCATTTATATATTGAAATTGTGTTGAACACGTGTCTGCACAGTTACTACCTGTGCAGTCACGTATCACAATGGCCATGACGTGTCAATTGTTTAATTTATGATTCAGTCGCACCATTGCATCGGTAAAAATTAGAACCTCAGTGCATGCATTTGTTTCTGTAGCGTTTCAGAAGAGCAATTATATCGATGCAAACGCCGGACTGCATTACATTCTATTCTATATCGATTCAGCAGCGCAAAGCACAAAAGTCAATTATGTACCGACATCTCATTGTATCACAACTACATACATGTTGTATTGACTTTATGTCGCAACAATACACTCGTAAATGCAGCATTGCGAATGTAGTGATACAGATTCATGATTGAGCGTTCATAAGCATACGGCTAGCGACGGCATCACATTAGCATAACGGTCTAATTTCTACTGTATTGGTACAAAAACATATAAGGCTACGTAAACTTCAGTGGAGTTAGAGAAGCAGCATGATTAAGCACTATATCAGATTATCCCTCTATATTATCTTGATGTAGAATTCAATAGTGAAGGAAGATAATTTTGTTATCTTTTTGAAATTTACAAATTTTGTTTATTCTTTACTCGTCGAAATTCTGTTAATAACGTTTCGTTCTTTATATAATCTACGAAAAATATTCGGAAAGATTTTATAGCGTAGCCAATCTGATGTACATATACTCGTATTCGCCCGGATCAAAATATATTGCACGCTCAATGGTTTAAAGATCAGTTTCTCATCTTATATATACAGATGTTCAATTCATTAAACGTGCTATATATATATATATATATATATATATATATATGTACATGAAATGTATGAAATTAATTATTTAATTCAGGTTAGAATTAAAAATATTTATTTCAATAAAAAATTTATTGAAATAAATATTTTTTTGTTTTATTGTATATATAAAGATTTACGCTTTTACATATAGTTACATTTAAAATTATTTTCACAATACATGCATAACATATTTACATTTTCTATGGACAGTTATGTTTCATTAATTTTTACTCACGACACTTGTTTATACACGATATTTAGAGTTTTATGGTCTGGGCTGTAAAGGAACAAATTTTTAGGTGCTCCAACTCGGGAACACGCAACATATAATAGGCCTTGTGAAACACATGTTCCCTTTAAGTTAACACCGCAATATTGGAAAGTTTGACCCTGTCCTTTGTTGTAAGCTAACTTTACTGGGATTTGTATTCGCTTAAAAGTGAAAGGCAATCCAGTTAACATTAAAGTCATTCGCGGTAAAATACCGCCTGCCCGATTCCTTTTCTAGTCATTATATTGGCTTCAATGATGTAATTCTGTAATTGATGCAGAGTCTTACCATTACACAGTTTTGGTCAATTGAAATTCCACAGTAAAATAATTGTTGAGCCAACTTTCAATTTGAGGCAAGGTAATGGCATTCCTAAAATATTCAGTGACTTTAAAAACTCAGTAGAAAAATTGACACCCTCATCTTCATCTATCATTGCATCTGTCGACATGTAAGTTTTCTCTTCGTCCGGAATCATCTCTTGGACATTTCCGTTAATGTCGCTAACAATGTTATTTTTCGTAGCTAGAATAACTCGCTCGCATGACTATTCTAAATTGTTCAGGTGTTTTAATGATGTTGTACAATTCATTTATTGGTGCGAATTTTCAAGAATTCGCATCTATGCTTTGTCCTATTTATAAAAGTTTTTCAGAAAATACCTATGCCTTTTCATCTCTTAAAATTTGTGCTCTCATATTTTTATTAATTTAATTATTATTACGTCTTGCCATATGACCGACTCTTTGAAGCAAACAGTAATTTCAACCGCTGGTGTCGATTTTGGAATGACAGACAGCGTTTGACGAAATCGCCTGACAATATTAGCAATATATTCAATTAAACTCATGTTATTTCGTATATCCTGAAATGTTCTATTCAATGCTTCCAAAGACTTTATATGGGCTATTGTGGTTTCGTCCCATATAACTCTCGTCTTACACTATTATAACAGAATGTGCTGTTCGTCCGCCATCCATAAGTGTAGCCGCTATTCCCGATCACGCCTGCTACATCTTTGTTTACACGAATTCCAGCTAGAATCAAATTAATTATACGTTGTTGTTTTTTATAATGATTTGTTATCACACATGCCTGTTTTTGATTCTGGTTTAATAAGGGTTTGTTGTGTTGAATAAAGCACTACAACTCAGGGATGTTAAAACTTGTTTCTTTTGATAATTTACTGTTTATGGCATCAAATTCACTTTGTTGAGGTGATTGGATATTAATGTTTGATTGGATATCTCCACAAATCTATCTTCCTTTTTTAATAATTTCCTCATTAAAATCAATTTCTAAGTCCAAGTTTTGTCGCCGTAGTTCAGCCAGGATATCGTCGCTCATATTTCACGATATTTCAGCCATTGTCAATTTGGATTTGGTGGATTACATGAAGTTAATATAATTGCAAACAGTTCACGAGTTTCATTTGCGTTTTTCAGGCGTAGTTCGTTCGTTTCGTTCGTTCAGGCGTAGTGAGTTTCGTTCACAGCTAATTCCCAGTAATTGTCGTTTTCTAATACATCATATCGTCGACATGCCTCTCGATATGTTTCACAAATATAATTATCGACAGTTTTTAAGTCTTTAAAACATGTTGGGTCACGAATATAGTGTTCATGTACTGGAAAATTCAAAATTTGCCAAATTGCTTCATTCGTATTAATATAATGACCCATTTGATACTGTACTATTTCATCGTGCTCATTTCCTTAAGTCACAATAACGACAGCCATATATATCACTACCCTTCTTGATATACTTATATACGTATTTGATGAATTTAACAGAACTACAGTATTCGACATTGATATAGGCTTTGAACATTTTATACGGAAGTAAATTGTACAAAACTCCCATTGATTGTTAACTTCAATTGCTTCATTGCCTCGAATTTTAATTTTTGAATTTGATTTGTTTTCGACGGAAAACTCAGAAAATGATATCATGTCGATCAAAAGCCGCCTGTTCATATTATAATTCTTCTTTGATTTCCAGTCAAGAAGAATTACATGTAAATATTATAAATAAATCTGGTCGACCGTGTTTTCTAAGGTAGGTTATTGTATCCTGACCGTATTCATGCGTATGACGGAGACTTTCAGTAAATGTAGATAGCAAGATGATCAATTTTCACACGTTATGGACGTTTCCTTTATTCATTATTACATCTCTTAAATAGATATATTCGTCTAAACGCAGCTTCCGTTGATTATGGCAAATAAATTGCAATCTTTCCGTCTCAATTTTAACATACATATCAACTATGAATTGCTGGAATAATTTTCGATAATTAAGAATGTAACTATATTCACCACCTCTAATCATAATTCGATAAGCGTAGAATTGCATTGCAGATCCTTTTTTTAGTTTCAATACCTGTAGTTGAACTGACTTGTTGGATGTTGAAGTGATAACCATCTTCACATTGCCAAAATATTAATGGATACTGTAGAGCATCCTAACTGCGATGTATTTCTGAAATTCGTTGCAGTTGATTGTTTCGACGTTGAGTAATGATATCACGATGACTATATTCATTATCGACAATTACTGCTGCAACTCCATGCACTTGAGTTACATTAAACCTTTGCTCATGCTCACCGATTTGTCTTTAGTCAGCCCGAATGACGATCTTATAATTGTCCGCAACCATTCGTACTAAAGAAGTCTTGAACACATTAATCAATTGATTATGGAGTAAACGTTGTAACTCTTGAACAATTTCTCATTGTAGCCCCTGAATAGGAATGCAACGCTAACATTACATTACCAACAAAGTATACTCGAAGGACTTGTATAACTGATAATTTGACTTTACCTCTAAAACAACACATACTTAAGTTCCTCTTTTAAATTTTTGGCATTGCAATACTTGCATACTTCGCTCAAAAATTCGAATATCTTTTCGACCACAATATTCGAATTTTCATCGTATTTTTTCATAGGATCATAATTTAACTCTTGTAATTCTAAATTGTAGAACTCCCTCGTTTATTACGTTCATTTAGTATTTGATATTGATTAACTTATTGACGATTTCTAATTGATCGTATTCTAATTTGCGTTTCTTTGTTAACGTTTGCTCTTTGTTCTTCGATTATTTCTATCGGATCGAATCGGTTCGATATTGTTAGGATAGTAAAGTTAAATCTTGTTTCTAATTTACATGTAGTGTGAGATATATTCGCTCGCACTGCACCCATTTTTCGGTTCATCATTATCCAGCTTGCTTTCTGTTCGCCCATGCTCATTTTAAATATTGGAGTATTTTAACCCATCAGAGTCTTATGTTCTTATTAGCTACATCCTTCCTAAATATCTTGTCGGTATTTTGAGCTATCTGTACTAGGTTCTACGAAAAAGTTCGTATTCGAAAATAATGCGAATTTTTAATTCATTCATAGCTTTCTAAATTTAATTAGAAAAATACATTTCGATACATAAATTAAAAGAAAATATATACTTCTGAGGCGTCAATGACTTACTTTCATATATAAAAACTGTAAAAGTGCAATTTTAGCGATATCAATAATCAAATTTTTGTTGAGGTTATTGAACGTCTCACATAAATACCTTAACAATGTCTTTTGATGAACAATCATCGTAATTAAGACTTTATGCACTGGTGGAAATGAAAAAAATGTTTAGAAATTGTTTTCATGTCTTTATAATCACGATGAAATATTCTCGTAGGCATACTTTAACATAAAAAATTGGAAACAAAAATTAGTGTGACAATGAAACCCGAAACTTCGTGATTTTGTTACAAAAATAACAAAGACATTCGAATGTCTATACGTACAACAGAAAAATCATATGGTATACAAAGAAATTTAAAGCTTTGTAAAATATATAGTTAATTAGGTTGCTTGCCAAGCACTCTGCGCTCACCTTGAACGGTGAGTTGGTAAACCTTGCTACTGTTACATAATTTACTTCAAATATTTAACAAGTGAGGTGGAAGCATTGTTGTTACACAGGAAATCCATTTAGTGACGTGCGTCTTTTCAAACTTTTTATTTAGTACGTCCGTATTTGACCATGACTTTGCTCTTTTATTCCATTACGGGCTGTTATTTACATGTTTCTTCAAGTTATACTGAAAATTCCTAATTTGAAACATGTTATATTCATTTATATAAAAAGAGACTGTCGGCTATGATATCCTGGATAGAATTTTCTATTTTACAGTTTTGCTTAATTAATACTACTATGGATATTTATGAATTTCATTGTAAAAAATATTAAATAAAGGTAATTCGAAACCTACATATCGTATAATACCGTGTTCATTGAAAATAAGGTAAAATATAAAGTTTCGTGGGCTGGTTCAATAGTAATATCGGCCTAAGTGATATAATATATTATTTTATAACCCCACCGTTAAATGCAGACGATGCCTGTTTTTAGTACTCGCCGTATTAAAGTTAACGTGCATCTATTAAAAAGGTTCTCTGTCTTAACGTATAAAGATACTAATTTATTTTTTTCAGATGGTAAGAAAGCACTCAAATTGTGGCAACGATTTTTTTCTAGATTAATTCGTTGGTTTTACAAGTGATATCACATATTTATGTAGCATATATGTCTACAACATATCAAAATGGAAATGGATAATTGAAGCTAACACTCGATAAAACCTCTTAGAATACAAAGTACTTTAAATTTTAAAGTGAAATGTCGTAACTGTCTTAACTGTATAACATAAAGATAATAGAAATTAGACAAATATGGGATAAATTTTGTGGTAATTTTAAAAAACGTTATGAAATAAAAAAAGGAAAAATACGTGAAAGAAATTCCACACTCTTCGCTAATTTTATTAATGATCAGAAAAACACAAGTGTATATTTCGTAGGCTAATTATTTTACATAAATTAATTCAGCACAGGGTTAAATACGGTCATAAGCACATTACTAATTTTTGCTAAGCGCAGTTTATAAGCATAGTATTATTCGCATCAATTTGTTGAAATTAATTTTCTTTCGTGTACCTTAAAACAATATTTGACTAAATTTTATGAAAAAAACAGCTTTTTCTGTACCGTTAAAATTGCTGGAAGTCTTGTTCGCATTAACAATTAAATTTTGGCTAGATGTGCATTTAAATCATTTTTTATGGTTGTAAACTGTACGTCTATAGGACCTTTTCTCTTATAACCTATATAGACCTAATATCTAAATATTAAAGTACCGTGTTAATTAGATAATATGGACCCACCGTTGAGAGCAAATGAAGGAGAATTTTTAGAGCAAAATAGTTAATATATATTTAGAAGGTACCACATCGGAGTTTATGAGTATGCCCGTACTTAAGAATGTAGGTATATGAATATGGTATCCATGATTTTTCAAATGCTTATGAATATTGAACGGAGTGTCCAATATCCTTCGAACTTAACAGAATTGAGAAAACTTTACTACATTTTAACCTAGGTTCTAAAAGAATTTGAGAAAAAATTGTCAAGACTACGCTGATAAATTATTTGGAAAATGGTGGTATTGCTTTTTATTAAAATCAGAAAAGCGATTTCAAAGATCTGACCAAAAACAAAATTTTTTCCGCATTTTTTGAATATTATTGGCAAGTCCGGGATAAAAAAATTAAATAAGCCATTCACGTGCTGAAGAGAGATAGCTGTCACATTATTGTCGTTACTATGGTTACTTTATTTGACAGTACAGAGTAATTATCACGTAACCAAAATTTAACACGTAATTTAATTTTGAATTTGCTCTAAATAAATTCAGAAATTAAATACTTTAATTTATGGTAACGTATACAATACTAATTTATGGCAAACCATTTTTACTTCCTTATTATTAATTTATATTTATTTTACTAACTAGCAAATTCATTTTAGTATCATCTTCGTTTCGTACTGTATTTGCACTCCACTTTTTACAGTACCGATGTATACAGTAGTATTTTTGATAACTTCGTTATTACTACGAAGCTATTAATTATGAGAAGTTACGATAATTGTGTAAATTTTTGAACTATTCATTTCAATTAAACATAGTTTTCCCCAAAATTACGCCATCTTACAGAGTACGGATTGAAAGACATTAAATCCTACATTTCTTTCATATGCATAAACTATGTATCTCTTACGGCAATGTCAACAAATCAACACCTGAATGAATTTTGTAATTAGTTTATATTATACTTTATTGAATTGTACTAATGCTTTTAGTGTACAATTCTTTTAGTAAAACTATATATATATAAATATATACAAATACCACCCGAAACCATTATATACATATTATTTTATTCACGTTCTGGGCCAAATTTGTTTGAAGTAAATTTTGTGACCGGACTGTTCCACATATTCATGTAGAATATATTTTTGTTTATGACCGGTCTTTGAGATCGTGTTGCATAATTACATGTGTATGTGTATGTTCTAATAATTGATCTTAATTGATTTAATAATCGCACTTAATTGAATATAAAAACGTTTTATATTTAGATTTAAATTAACAAAAAGGTCTGAAACAATTAACTTTCGTCGCGCCTCATATTTATTTATTTAAGTAACAGATATAAACACAAAAGTGATTGTCTCCAAGATAGTTTTCTCTTAAAAAGAAAAACGTAATTGAACAGGGAATTTCTGGGAAAATTACGTTACTTATTGATTAAATTTATTGAGATCTAACATAAACAACGTTAGATGAAATAAAATATGGGACGGAATGGTCATTAAAGTAGAAATAAAAGAATGAAGAAATCTGTGCACAATGACAGCAAATTAGTACCTATTTTATGTCTTTATACCTATAAAATATGTTATGCACCACAGAACTAACACATACACGTCTGACATGCAGTTCTCAAATTGTCACACAATATTTTTTTAATATTTAATTCCGATATTAAAAAATTAATATCTATTAAACACACAACTTACTTCGAATATACACCAATATAAACTAAAATATTACACGCGGTAAGCGTATCAATCAATCGAACGTATAGTTCCCTTGAATAATCATTTACTTCTTATATTGTGTATTAAAATTGTGATTTAATTAATCAACCAATATATTTAGCTACGGTCGATGTCAATGATGTCATTAAAATGTTATCATAATTTCGAATTTGTTTTATAATCTTTGTGATCAAGAAAATTATTAAATTACAACCATTAATTATAAACTAGTCAATGATTTATACATAGACTATACGATCCATATAACTTGCTTTAGGTTGCTATTTGCTTTTATCTTTTAAAGTCAATTTATATAAATTTTGAAGTACGGCGCTAACCACTAAAAAACCTGGCCAAGAAACCTGGCTACTGTGCAAGATATGTTGGTCCTTCCTACAGATTAATTTCCCGTCAAAAAATATAATTTTTTCGTTTGTAAAAATAATAGTCCTTAAAAGTATAACTAATTGAACATGTAAATTCTTGATATAGACAAATTTCTTTAAAAAAAGGAAAATGCCAGTCCAATTCATAAGGAAAATGCCAATCCTCAAACGGCTAATTCATTTACTTAAATTGGGATTCCTTTCCAACTTTTATGTTATTTCCCGCAATCAAACTTCTTGCAACTTTCTTATTGAAAAAATTTGCTAAAATTAACTACGTTATCACCTGAAGTTTTATTTTATCTTTCATTTAATTTATTTGTGTAATATTTTACATTCTCCCACTTAGGCAACCTCGCCGGTGGTATCTTATGGTTCCATTAACCGAGCGTACCATTACATCTACAAGCAAAACTCGAATACCTCACAGGTCAAATGAAGGTATTAGCCATGTAATAACTTCTACACGAATAAAACAATTATAATATTGCCCGTCTTTTCGAGCTTTTTGGGTCAGTAAACTCAATAAACAAGCACACAATTGGGGCGGCAAGTAATAATTTAGGATAATTGTTATGCTAGCTTGATATGCTCCCACAGAATTATAAACTTTAGTAAATAGAAAAAAATATTTAAAGGGTTAAAATAAATATTTCTTAAATTTGAGCTCCGAAAGTTCGGGGAAAACAGTGCTTACTTGAAATTGGGAGTACAGTGAACTAAATATCAAAATAAATACTATTTACCACGAACCGTATCGGGTTATTAGGAAGGGCGAGAAAGAATAGATACTGTACCAAACAGGAGAAAACAAACGTTAGTGGCAATATTAAGTGAACACAATGTGATTTGCAATGTAATTGTAAAAATATATACGTTGGTAATATCATAGAACCGATGAAACTCATTGTTGCATTATTGTTAATAAATTTTATGATTTTTGTGCTTCAGGTTTTTTTAAATCCGTAATATCCAGATAAAATACATTGCTCGACGGTATGAACTGATACCATACCAAACCTCATGAAAATCGCTCCAGTAGATTTTGCATGATTAAAAAAAATTACTAGATAGACAGACAAAAATTCTAAAAACAAATTATCAGGATTCTATTATCATTTACACTAAATCAGAACTAATCAAGAAATTCTTTCAGTACAATTCATTGCTTTAGTTCGAAATAAACACGTTTGCTACATTTAATGAGGCTATATTTAATTTACATAAAAATTTCATTTCACATCATTAATATGGATTTAGCATGGTGGTTAATTATAAGTTATTTTTTAAGTAGTATCAAGTTAATTTAAAAAAAAATATTTTTTAGAAAACGAAATATGGTACAATAAAATAGTATAAAAATATAAATATTAGAAAACGTATGTTTTGGTTCCATTAATATGAGTATTTACATCTTAAATTTAAAAATCGTGGATTGCGTCAACATTTCCAAAAATAAACCATTATTTTTCTGCTTAGAAAATTCTATGATTTTAGTCAGTCATTTATTTATAGACCGAGAGCCACCTTCTCTCGAAAAATTATCGAAAAATATCAATATTTAATTGTTACAAATTGACAGATGTTTCTAAGTCTTGGACTTAGTTTTTTCATTAGTGGTAGATGTGACTCTCAATATAATAAAAGTTTTGGTACTTTGAATAATTTTACCTAGATGTTATGTTACATGCTGGAAATATGTAACTATTGAGTTCAAGTAGTATATAGTATATGAGAAAATCTACGTGAAAAAAGCTTTAATTGAACCATTAGTTGACGCCAATAAATTTGAAGTTACTAACTGAGTTTAAATCCTGTAAGAAAAAAAATTACTCCATATTATGAGGAAATCACAGATATTCCAGAGTTTCCATTGAAAATTAACTTTTTCAAGTAAAATGACAGCAATTAGCGTAAATAATGCCTAAATAATATATAAAGAATTCTACGTAATTTTGCAGTGAAATTAACAACAAATTTTTGTCTTTATCAGATATCATTATTACAAAGTCACGTTATTCTTTTCAAACGGAAAAACAGATGAGAAGTTTATTGAGCTACGTTGGAGGATTTGTGCAGAAAAAAGTACATTTTAGATGTTTTCAAAGAAAAGATATGAAACACAGTAAAAAACTTTAAAGGAAACCAAAGGACGAATGACTTTTTATTAGATCAATAATCATTTAGGTACTTT
Source organism: Druceiella hillmani (assembly GCA_039881145.1). Classification (NCBI taxonomy): domain Eukaryota; kingdom Metazoa; phylum Arthropoda; class Insecta; order Lepidoptera; family Hepialidae; genus Druceiella; species Druceiella hillmani. Next base: position 4,762,650 of record JAYKKI010000022.1, read on the forward strand.
AGGTATATTCTAATATTATATGTCAATAATATTTAATTTTTTTTATAATGTCCTTCCTTATTTTTAGTTTTTAATTATAGTCTACGTTACTCATGATAATTAGTACTTGTTGGCAGGAAAGCGATTTGTTAATTCTACAATAATTATTAGCAATAAAGTGCCGATAACATAACACTGTAATAAATAAAAAGTCAATTTAAAAAAATGAGTCATTTGAAGACTGTTTTACCTCTTAATTTAATGCACAACTCTTATATGAAACCCATCGATTCCAGTATATGAATTTTCTAAATTAAATAAGTATCAAATTTGATTACTAGAATAATAACAAAGCAAATTCGCATATAGTGATCCTCATCAGCCTGTTTGCTTCTAAATTGAACAGGAGTCACCGCTAAGGCACAATTTCACGTTGTTTTAATTACGAAACTAAATATTTAATTTCATTTTTATACAAAAGAATAGTAGAATATATAAATGAAACAAATAATATTCAAGATTAACAGGAAAGCAACTTGATACGTTGTATTAAAATTTTGTTTTGGAACGAAAAAAAAGGCCGAAAATTTTACCCAAATGTTATTTTTATTAGGTCTTCCAACTAGAGGTGGTTGAGGCAGTTGACTTCTAACTGATTAATGAATGTACAGTTCGAAGAGGAAATTGAACATCTCTACATTCGTTTCTTTTCCTGGTAATTGTATATTATATAACTTCAAGAAAATGAGCTCAACACTGTATAGCGTGCCAAACAGCAAATGATTAAAATATTCACATATATATTTTGCGAAATAAATTAAACGAAAAAGAGAGTACAGGAATATGTGATTATTATAAAGATGACAATATTCCATTTACTATACTTGAGTAATAAAATTATAGGAAATTTTTTTATATATTCATGCTAAAATTTTACAGCGTCATAATAGAGTAAACTAAAACCTTATAAATTTTTGACCATTAAATTTGAAACAAAATTCTACAAGGCAGTTTTGCTTATCACGTTAACATATAATTATTTAAAAAAAAACATAGGCAGTCATGGGGACTGCCTACTATTATTTTATATTTTTTTATATCTAAGGAAACTTAGACGTTTCTTTAAGGAATTCTTTAAGAAATTTCAATAATAAGATTTCTATTGAAATACGCATAAATCTGCCCCTCACAATGAACATTCAAATTATGTTTATCACATTCATAATTTACTCAATATTCCCTAAAACCCCCAGCTTTCACTGGCAAATGGTTTCCAATTATCTATGGCAAACACAGACGATGCCCAGATATTCCATAAGTATTTTGTTTTTTCAAATTATGTTACGAAAAACTAAAAAATACCTATTCATTGCCAATATTTAAATTTTCATTCATAGGAATATGAATATAAAAAATAGGGTAAGTTTTTAAAATTTCCAACACTTCATAATATATTTCTATACAATATTCTTATATTTAAAATTCATATCTTAGGTAACAAAAAATTTTATTTTATATATTTGTATTATGACTTTTCTTGTAATTTTTAAATGTTTTTTTTTTCAATTTAAAATCAATTTCGTCAATTATAAAATACCTGAGTATATACCTAAAATAAATTAAATACTTAATACGATATAATATGCTATATAACGCCGTAAGAATTAAATGCAATCTTTTATCTCAGGAAAATGATCGCAAACAAAATCAGGCAGCATGGTGAACAGTATTCTCGTCGATCGCGTAAAATATAACATTTATATATTTAATTTTTTTTTTATATATATGTATGTTTTATTAATAATCGGCACACAAAAATATGTGGAATGAAAAATAAAATTAAAGGAATATTAATATAAATTAAAAATAAATCAACCTTAATCTGAACCCATCTCTAGCATTAGCGATTAATGTTATGATTTTAATGTGCTTAATACAAAATTTCATTTTAAATACCGAAGATGGTGCGAAATATGGTTCTGTTGAAAAAAACTTTGTTAATGAGTTAAGTACAGTAACCTCGCTGAGTGCCTTGAATATTGTATATAAAGAAATAAAATTGATTGGAGTGTCAGTGGAATGAAATAAAAATAGAAACAATTTCCTACATAAATTTCCTACATCAAATTGATAAAGTGTAATTTAATTTCGATCTGAGTGTAAAGACAATAATCAAAATGTGTGGCTTAGTTGCATTTATTTTAAATTAATCCGTAATTGTTACGAGCACAATCTTACAAAAAAATTTAAATCATCAAAAAGATTATCGTGGAAATAGTAAATTATTGCAGAAACCAAATTGCTACCGCACAAAATATTCATGCTATTAAAAATATAAATTATATACCGAATTTATTCCAAGTAAGACAAGTTTTATTCCGCAGTTAGTTTCTACTTTCCCATTAAATATTTAGCATACGAATACAATGTTGCGAGGACTTCTTTTATTTATGACAAAATATCTACATCGCACATCCATAAAATAACGTCACACTTAAAGATTCTGAACCGAATAGAGCAACACCAGTTAAAATTCAATGATTTTATGATAATTGACGGACATCGTAAGAAATAGCATTGCAATATTGCTGCACCGGATTAAGAGTCACGTATGTTTTTTATAGTATTTTTTTAATTTTTTTTTATTTACAGCGTTATACCGGATAGTAGATATATACGAATAGATTCAGTAAATAAAAGTTGTACAAGAAACTACTATAATTTTATACAAAGAAATTAAAATGTAATGTACGTTTTATAGCTGTACAAAGAAAATTTGAGGTTACAAAGAAAACATAATCCGGCATATTTGAAAACGTAGAAAAAGGATCAGATATCGATATAGAAAATGATTACGTATTTCAACACGAGACACATCTGCTTATAAAATTATATTGAAACTTTGAGCGTTACGACAGACGGGTTGATGGAACTATTTTGAAGAAATATGTGGATAGCAAATATAATGAAACTTGAAAAATAAAATACTACACTTAGACGAAATCCAATAAACATCAATATATGTGCTCCATAAAAACTGTAGAAAAGACTTTTTTTTATTTTCAATATGAAAAAACGATTATCTCAATCTATATGCGTCAGAGAGAAAAAAATTGGGGTAAAGGCTAGAAGCGAATTCAGTCGTGGAATTTACCGGATTACTTTATTGAACATGTGGCACTATGGGATTAATACAGTTTTTGTTTCATCTGATAGCACAAATCGACTTGACTGGACTTTGGATTGAATCGAATACTTAATTTGTTCCTCATATATATTTGTGACTTAACTGAATTTCTAATCCCTTCAGAACAACACAAAATTATACGGACGTTTCGCATATTTCGTTTATCAATATAACTTACTACTGGTGGGCTGAATGCCAACTATGCCACCTAGCGTTCACTACTCCGCTAACCCTATCAAAATTATATAGTTCAAAAGTCATAAGAAAATAGTGAAAAATACCAACTTGACATGGAAACCTTTTTTCCTTACCTTAAAGAAATTTAAGCATAACTTGCTAACACTATGTTTGATTTCAGCACAAACAAGATGGTCGGGTACAATCATATTTTAAACATTTACTTTCCTTTCTTTAAATGTAAACATGAAAATCCGAATATAAAAATTGTTTTCATGACAAAAAGTTGTCTAATTTAAAAGAAAAATCACGCAATTTGTTTTTCGACTAGGTCACTTTTGACATTTCTAATGTTCATAATTACATCAATTTGTATTCGTGTTTACATATTTAGTATCTAGTAGCAAGAAAATGACAATCAATCTCGTAAAGGATCTCTTTGTATGGTAAATATTGTATTACGTGACATTTATTTAATATACAATTAGTGGTGTTTTACTACCTAAAGTCATGTATGTTGTTTGAATTCAGATTGTTAAATATTATTTTATTTTCAAGTAATAAATGTAATAAAATTATTTGAAATTAGTTTAAATGGAAATCATGTAGGGAAGAGTATGGTGATGCTTACTATGGCATGTATCTCACCAGAGAGTAATTTTTAAATTCTGTTTTATGGACAGCGACAGTCGTATTCATTTTTATTATCCTACGCAGTGCGGACCGGATGAATATTGAATAATTAAGGCTTTGGTAATAAAAAATGATGGTATTTGATATCAACCCATGATAGTTGACTAGTTAGAAAATTTAATAACGGAAGAAATATTGTATTTGTTTTTATTAATATTATATCGGAATATAAAACATAGAAACTGTATTTTATAATATATTAGCGACCCGCTCTGGCTTCGCAAGGGTACAATGTAGGTACTAATATGGTGTATTTGTGGAGCGATTAATAATATTACTGTCATTATTAAAATATATATATAATATATATAGAATATATAACAGGATGTCTTCATATACAATGTTTACAGGTGTTTTTGTAATTTATAATGTCGCGCTGAAATGCATGTTTTTATTTTTTTTTACTTGCTTGAGAGCTCCGATAAATGCGTGCAATCACTGCAAATCATAAAATGCCATAGGGTGACGCGCGTCTTATGACACGCTATTTATAGGCACGCGCCGCCGTCGTCCTTACACGACATCGGCATCGCGATTTTTGGTAATTTGAAATATGTAATATCTTCTAAAATATTAATGATAATGATTTGCTGTAAAGAGCAAAGTTTATCTACCTAACAAAAAATATATCCATCGCATTAAAATGGTCACTGTGGATTATCGATAGGATACAGATATATGCCATCTCGGACTTTTTTGTAGATATTTTTAAAATACACAATTCCATGGTATAACATTTTGATATATCTAGTAAAGTTTAGTCAGCATTAGCAATGAAAGCGCCCGAAATTCTATTTTTTTTTCGGAACACTGACTTTTCTCATATTTTTTTGTAAATATAACATGCGTCTATTATTCCGGAATAAATTATCTGAATTTTAGCGAAAACCGCATTAAAATCCGTTGCGTAGTTTAAAAGATCTAAGCGTACAGAAGTACACACATAAGCGGGAAGCGACTTTGCTTTATACTATGTAAGGATTAGCTGTGCCGACGCAAATTTTTTTTCTCAGAACTTTATGAGCATAAAGCAATATCGTAATATTAACCAAGTCAGGATATTTCTTTATTTCACTAACATCTAGATAAAAAGTATCTATCATATATGTCACTCTAGGGTACAAATTATTACCATTCCAAATTACACCTAAATCCACACAATACATTTTACGTGATGGATGAGAATGAAATTAACATACAGACAAACAGATAGTCAAACATTCTTATAACAGATTTGAATTACCTTATAACATTCTTATATAATGTCTTCCATGTACAGAGTTAATTCTGCTACTATATTATTATATCTACAACCAAAAAAGATTCGAACCTCAGTATTGTGCATGGTTTCTAATTTATAATTATTCATAGACTTTAAAATGGACCAATGGTTGACATTGGGTCTATTATGTATTAACTGCGTGTCTCAGCTTTGACCAGCCGAAAAGGGTCAAGACGTCATTTTGTTTTATCTTTTTTTTTCTTTAGTTCTATTTGAGAGTCTAAATACAAGTTTTCAGATCCGAATGCAATTTTAATTTTTCTACGTTCTATGCAATTTTCCATTTTCGTACTTTCCGGAATTTGTAAATGCTCGCTAGGATTTTTTTTATTTTCAAAAAATTATATCTGAGCCAGCACTTAGAAATACTTACAAAAATATATGCCAAATTTCAAGTTCCTAGGCTTTATATTTCTGGATATTTTATGAGTGAACTGTAATTGGGTATCATATATGTATTTACAAATTTTACTGATAAAAATACAATAGCCGTCAATATTTTTTTAAACTCATTACAAGGAATAACCAGTCTGTTTTAACCACTAGTGTATGTAATATCTGCCAAATGTTTCATAGTTGATATTTCTCAGTTCCAAATCTTTTTTTTTATTATGCTGTACTCTCAATCCGTATTATTTATTATTCATTCATACCGTAAATAGCTTCAAAGAGGGAAAAATATATGGACATTCGTCTCAAATATTCATTTCATTCGTGCATCATAGGTAAAATGTGTGTGTGTGTATATATATATATACATATAAATATATAAATATATATATTTATATACATATATATATATATATATATATATATATGTGTATATATATATATATATATATATATATATATAAATATATATGTATATATATATATATATATATATATACATATACATATATATATATATACACACACATATACATATATATATAGATATAAATTTCCAATTATAATTATTACACAGAAATTTATAATTCGCCTCATTTTTGGTTATTAATTATCGATGGATACAGGCGTAATAAAATGATAACACATACATATGTACACATATGTTTTTAATAATAAGTTTCATTGATTTCCGATTTCAATTTTTAATATGTACACTTAATGTCATAACTTATATGATCACACATTTTAATTATTATCGAGTAATTTTAGAGTTTTCATTTAAAATATAATAAAAATAAAAGAAAATAATAATAATATATAAGTCATATTCCGTCGTACTAAAATGCATGATTATTAAAAAAAACTAAATTCCAGATGGTGTACGTTTACAATACGATTAATGATTTCTTTTTGGAATATAGGATATGTAGTAATAACAATATTCAAACTATACATTGGTATGCAATATTAATTATTATTATCGGGATCTTTGAATTAAAAATTTCAATCAAAAAGTTCGGTGTGTATTTCAGGAAATTGGAAGTTCTGTAAATTTTAAAAATATATGCTTTTTCAAATTCCTATCAAAATAAATTCCAAATAAATAAATGTTTATTTCATTATTGCTGTACCGGAAAAATATATAAAAGTAGAATGTAACCAAATCTTTAAACAAAAGGGCGATTTCTAATTTATTACAAACCAAGCGTTTTCTAAACCCTACACACTTTGTATTAAATAAATTATTGTCTATTTAATATGTTTATCTGATCAAAGAATATAGTATCAAAATATACTTAAATACCACGCACAACATTTTTCATTTAGATTAATTATCTGGAAAGTATTTTTGGAGATACGGGCCACTCTCCGCGTCATACTGCAGAAATCAACCTGTGTGAAAATATGAACATATTACTTAGCGTCCCGATGTTGCTGCATAATTTACTTCGGTAAAAATAGTATTTTGGTATAAATAATAAAAATTGCTCTATTTAATACGAATTAAGTGGGAATTCTAATTACAAAGATAACATCCGCTGAAATTATTTTCGTAAGCATGATAAATTTATTTTAAATCAACTATGCCCATGACTTCGTTCGCATGGAATTTAGAGTGAGAAAAATTATTAGGAATTATTTTTCTATTTTATTTTCTTTCTCTTAGAGCTCTATGAGCATCAAGTTTATTAAAAACGCTAGTAGATGGCGTTGGCAGCCAAACCGAATCTGCCGGTTCTGATATTAGCGCGCATAGCGAAATAAGCTAAACATGTTTTATTTTTTGGTAAACCGATTGAAATGGAACAAAGTCTCTAACATATAGGTTTTGTTCATCACTAGCTAATCTAAATACATCACTGAAAATCGCATCGAAATCAATTCAGTCTCTGCTGAAATTATCGTTTATAACGAAGGTGCGCATGGATAAACAGACAAAAATTCTGAAAGCTGCCCTTTTTGACTAAGTAACGTATCTTTAGCAAATAGCACTTAGTTTTACTTAAAAATATTCCATGCTCAGTCTCAGTTTTTTTTATGATTTTATTGTAGCGTAGATGAAAGTGTAATTTCAATGAATCTTCCTACATAGAAATAAATTTTGACCTAGGGGTAAAACTTATATCATGTTTCGTTTCTTTTGCACAGTATACACAATATTTCTATGCGCATATGATACACAAACATTTCATTAAATTTCAATAATACTGGCACATTTCGTGATTTCCCTTCCTAAAAATATAATTCGCAGATATAACTGACGTCAAACATGAGCATCACACCGCTTCGTTTCCAATATTTAAGACATAACGAAGTCGTGATAAAGTTTTTATTTCACAAAATTGATAATTTAGAGCTACTTTATTAGAGCTACTTCTGATTATTAAATTCTTCGCCCCGGTTTAGCAGCGCGCTCGCCCCGAGCACCAGTCCGGGCAGCATTCTCTCGCTGAACTTGAAATTTATCGCCCGCCTCCTCTCTATTGGCCCTCATCTGCCTATGTATTATGGAGATAATATAATGGTAATATGTAAGTGCGTGTCGTAAAGTGAACTAAAAAGCAAAATTAAACATTTTGCGAAAATCCAAGACGGGATATAGTTGTTGTAATTGAATAATGATTGAATACTTTTTTTATGAAACTAAAAGAAAGTAAGAACCTATTAATATAATTAAAAACCCAAGGAAATCCGTCGGGGCTGCCATACACTGCCCGTGCCTAAAATTTTGCAGTTTCAGTTCGTGAATAATTTAAATTCTCTGAAAATCACAAATAGCTTTTATATACTACTATGGTGTAATTTATATTGAGAACGGAAATGACAAATTAATTACGACGACTACATCGGTCATGAGTTTTTTTTAGAAATTCATTTTTTCTTTTTACCCGAAGAAAGGCCACAAAGTAGTTAATCCAGTTCTGTCAAAAATGTTAATGGCATTGCCCCCTGACGAGTTAACAACATAACACCTAACTAGTAATCTTGGCCGTTAAATTACAAATTTTTTACCGAAAACCTTATCTAAATCGGTTAAACGGTTTGGGAAAAAATTGGGAGCATTCATTTGCAACAAAACGTTGCAGTGCCCTCTAGTGAGCTAATACCATAATACAATTAGTTGCAAATATTCTGCAGAAAACCGTATCTGTATCGGTGAAACTATTTTGGAGATAATTCTATATGTTCGTTTGTAACAAAATGTTTATTGTGGCGCTACCTGGTAGAATGGGAACATAAATGGGAACATTCGTTTGCAACAAAATGTTTATTGCGTCACCCCCTGGTGAGTAATCACCGTAACATCTATTTAAGAACCATTGCCAATGGATCTCAAACATTTTACAGAAAACCGTATCTAAATCGTTAAACCGTTTTGGAGATAAATGGGAACATTGGATTGCACACACGAACAAACAACCTCTCACCCTAAACGCGTATACTTCCTCCGTTCCGTTATAGATGTCACAATTGACCGTTTGTCTATTTAAAAAGTTCCCAACTAGATCTTTATCAGAACTTAAAGTCTGAATGTTAAATATATTTATAAGGAGTTGTATATTCGTTATCGTATAATAGGAGGTAATAACATAATAGCAGCTGAAATGTATATAATTGTAGTATGACTGTAGTGTAACTAAATACATATGAGTGGGTTACACGTTCTTATCTCCCTACGTTAGGAAGTCTTGTATATTTGGAGAGCCACATTTCGGGAAATTTGTTTAATTTTGATTGTTAAACGGTGTCTTGCCTAATTAAAATTTTAAATAACATCCACGGGGAAATTAATGAATGTTATATTTGTACTTAAGACGAGATTATAATTAAATTAAATAAAACACTGTTAAATTAATTTAACTATGAATGTGAGAATATCTAAGAGAACAAGAGTTAAATAATTAGATATTCAGAATTATGTGTACAAAATTGTAAATTATAATATTACATATGAGAAAACAACAAACTCGATAATATCTACGTATTAGTGTTATTCACGACTTCTATCATATCGTTACAAATTAGTAATGAAAAGACTCCTATTACGCAGGCGTGGCGTAAAGGTTGATCAAGAAGTGTGAAGATGTTTTGATTAAATGGAAAAAAAATTGAAACAATGACAAAAAAATAGTGACACAAACGAAACGGACTGATAATTATCATAAAATAAAATATGCGTGTGTCCAAAAGCACCCTCAGTAGACGGAACTAGATTCAGAAAGTAAAAAATATCTATAAATGATAAAGATATATAAGAATTAATATCTACTACGTGCAGTGTATTATATTTACTTTACGCTTCAACACTTTATATCTCTTCTGAAACTAAGTTATTCGTTGCGTCTTTCTGTTTGTCTGTCTATGCGTGCTAATTTCAGTCCACTAAATATATCTTTTTCCATATTTAATTAGTTTGTAGGTTTATTCCATGGGGAAGATTACACATATATATATTGCGTAAATAAACAGATTTCTGACGATTTCTTTTACAAAAGAAGCAAGAAAAAGTAATAGGTCATAATTTCGGTAATTATCTTTTATTATACGCGGAAGAAACACCTGTCACCAGAGAATATAAAATAATGTCTCCAATGGTGCCTGTCTAGCTGTCTGTGCGAGTTAATCTCAGCGAGTACTGAAAGATGTTTGTTTCGGTTTTCATCAATGAATAAATGTCTTCCTGGGAAAAAATAACTAATATACGACAATAAAGTCGCAAAAAAATTAAGCGCCTGAGAGATTTCTTAGCGTAGACTGCATAATCCGTTAGAATTAAATCAAAACGATATGTGGTAAAATATGTCCGTTACATTATTCCCATAGAAAATTCTACTAAAGTTAAGCCAAACTGTAAAAAAAGAGATTTTGAAGAAATACTTCATTAAAAGAGAGTCTATTAAGTAGATAAAATGAAAACCTTTTCAAATTCAATACGTTTTTCGTTTCATGAATTCAATTTAAATGAAAATTTCCATGTATCTTGAATCATTTAGAATAAACCATTTGGATGTCTCTCGTCATAGCTTTATATACGATATATTCATAAAAACGATTTCCATTAATTTTTTAGCATAATGTTTCAAATTACGTGGCACAATATTTTTAATTATTAAGTAATTTTTCATAATTTGTTCAAAATAGTCGATTAGGTTAGTATTTTCATTTTCAAGAAGTCCCTGAATATGGTTAATTATACATATATTATATACGTAATATGTAAATCAGAATCTATTTTTTTTTACACCTAGGGGAGAGATACCCAAGTATTTAAAAAATAAACATTTTGTCAAGTTTAAAAAGATATATTTTAATCACAGTCCATATATACATAAAATTGTACCCGTACTGGTACGCTATTATGCAATTAATTTCTAATGTTGGAATTAATGGTAAATTAAAGTATTTGGTTCGATGGCTTCCTGTTATTTAATTCCTTTTTGATACTAAAATCCTGAATTGATTTCATTGAAACTTACGATATTTGGTCTTTATGACCTACCTTTAGATATACAAATCCTTGTCAGTTTTGTCTATGTATATAATAAATAAATTTCAATAAATAAATTTCACACATTCTATACTAAACTTTTATACAAGAATGTATTTTAATCGTAAAACATTAGATATCATAGTTATTGACGAATTAAGTTGCAATAATAAAAGACGCAACTGACGATACATTTATATCGCATTGTTAAAAGATTTTTTACGCTAACTATGAATCTATCTGTGATCTTAAGCTAAAGTTAAACTTCAAGCATAGAATATTAATTATTACTCTGTGTTAGCATGAAACTAGTTTCCAGTTTCCCTCCGGGCAAGCCAAACTTCCCCACCGGTGGAACCGCATGCAAAAGTTATTACATCACGAGTGCACACAGTATTTGTTAGAAATAATAATTTAGGCGCTAAAATAAATCTTTAGATTATTATTGGACTCGCTAAAAATATATTTTTGAAAAGTAATATTGCCCAAAATTATATAACTAACCTTATGTGTTTTTACTTCAATGAATTAGTACTTTTTCTGCCTACTGCTTTTTTACCTATGACATGCAATAATTGACTTTTATTTATCTAGGTGAATACCACGTTCGCTTGAGAATGACTCCATTTATCCAATTTGTGCTTCAAAAACATTAATACTATTTAAACATGAGCACTGTCGTTAAATATTAATTTAATAATAAAATTTTAAATATTAATTTAAAAATAAAATAATAAAATTTTCACACCATAATCGAGTAGAGGCTTCATGGGTATTGATATTTAAATTTTGTTATGAAACTAAGCACAAATGAACTGTGTGCAATTAAGATTTTTAGGTAAAGGGTTTTTTAATATGTGGCTATCATCGAAATCACACAAAAAATTAGTAACAAAATTTTAGGCTATTTTATACAAATATAGAGCTGTAGAAACTGTTGGTCCATTCATATGTCACAGGTGGGCAAGCAGACGGCCAGCACACAATTAGAAGCGTTCTTTAGTCCACTACGGAAATCTAGAAAATCACTTTATTTTAAATTTTAGTAAAAATAATAAACCGAGAAAATAAACGGATTTATATAATATTTAGACTATACATTTTGTAGTCACATGAACATTCCATAAATAGAAACTGCCAATAGATCATCAAGGACAAGGATATGGACAAAAATAAGTGAATTCTAGAGAAAAATATATCAGTATCCAAAGAATAAGAAATGACACGATAGTTGCCGTACTATTAAACTACGCTACTTCCCTAACTTTTCTAGTCTTGTAGAAAAATAAATAAGCTGTAACCTTATAAACTGTAAGAGAACTATGTCTGTACATTATTATAATGCTGTACAGCTCTATGATATTTAGGCTTCTCTAAACCCAAAACTTATTTCTTCTGAAACGTTTGCCTATCTGAACGTTTTTCGAGCATGATACAAAAACAACTGGACTGAGTTGAAGGAATATTTCACTGAAGTAATCCTTGAGATTTGGTTTGAAATTTAGGTTTCAATATAACGTTTTTTAAATTATGTCCCTTTTACATATTATCTACGGGCCTTTTGTTTATTTATCCATATTTTGTCTGTACTATACCCATATACTATATGTCTGTTTATTTAAGCATTACGTTAAAACTACTAAACATGTTCCAATTAAACTTCCACCATCTACCATCGATATTTCGACTCCTGAATTAAATGCAAACTAAAACTTTCGGCCATTGTACTTAAAATTTTATGTACTTGGATTAACTCTGATTTTTACTCCTCAATTTAAACTGTCATATTCTTTGAAATAAATCCATTTATATTGTGACACAGATAGATTTGTAAATAATAGTTATCGCCCAATGGTCGAAATTTCATTAAATTTTTAAGTTTGAAAGTTATTGAGGTACTTTTGTCAAAGTGTATACCTCTAGATTATTATGTGTTTGACATTGACAGCAAGAACACAAGTAATGAATCTTTTAATGCACTTGTAACACATATTTTATATAAATTTTAGCTTTGTGCACTCTTTTTCTAATTAACCTCCAACTATATTATATCTCACGCCCCTTCGTGTGCCCAAAAGAAGAAATATTTTTCTATTTGCGCATTAATATGTAGCCAAATTATATATAAATGTAGCTTTCTGCACTCCTACTTCATATAAACATAAACTATGCCAAATTTCACACTCCTCCCTGCACGCAATATGCTTAAAAAGGTGCACAAATTTGTATTTTTAGGTAATAATATATAAATACTCTTCGTATTTGAAAGGGGTTCAAAATAATGAATTTCTTGCATATTTAGAATCTTACCGGCTTAATGTATGGATTGCGTCTAAAGCAAAATACCATAAATATTCTAGTGAGAGTCATGAAGAGATAGGATGAGCTATTGAAACAAATTTGATGAAATCAAATCATATAATCTTGCTTTCATTTTATTTGTATATTTCGACCTAAGTGGTATTGATTTCGATATTACAATCTACTGATACAAAAAGATACAATTACAATTTCTTTGAACATCTTTATCATCGTTTATAGAGAATAAAGTACAAATAATCACAAAGTATTTAAACATTTTGTTCCTTTCGTGCAAAGATTCACATTAAATTATTCATTGTTTTTAAATAATCATTATTATTTTGATCAATAATTTTCAGCAACAATGTAACAACTAAAAATAATATAATAATAATAATCTAACAACTAAAAATAAAATAATACATTCCTTATCACTGAACCCATTTTAACACAAATAAAACATCACCAAACTAGGCGAGATTAAGACAAGATTAGTGCGTCTGGGTGATATATCAATAAGCTGTTCACGAAAATGCTCTAATTCTATAACAAGATGTTAATAACTATACACAAATATTTGTGATAAACATTTAAGTGACGCACAAAAAAATAAGAAAATATTGCGCTATTTTATGAAATATAATTTTGTCGGGCTAAAACAGAAGGGCCTCAATATATGTAAATAATTTTGGCCGGTTTTATAAACTGAGGCAAATATTGAATGATATCGGTAATTATGGTCTAAAAGAATAGATCAAAGTTTATGATTTTAATAAAAATTTAAATTACACACTCATCATCATTAAATGCATTTCTGCTCTAAGTAAGATATATATATATATATATATATATATGTATGTATATATATATATATATATATATAGTACAGTGGGCCAGGAAACAGATTTCTAAACCGATAATATAAATGTTATCTGCGATTTTTTATATTTTTCTTTTAATTTAATGTGGAATAGATGAAAAATTCCTCACTTGAATCTCTGAAACCGATTCTTAGTCGTATCATAAAAAAGGAAGCCATAATTTTGTATATATTGTGTGCTTCTTCACTCGCCTTTCGAACAGAATTCAGGAAGTAAAAGCTGTATAAATTCTATTATTCTGTAAAAGAGTTTTGTAAAATTTCCATATTTTATTTCTTTTTTACTCGCCTAAACTCAGTTGTTAACGAAACAAAATATTGGCCTAATCATTATATTCTCTGATAGATTTTTTGAGAAATTTCTGTAATTTTACAAAAATCGCTGAAAAAAGTCCCAATTTCATTTGATACCAACTTAATAATTATTCTGAATATAATTTAAACTAAACAAATTCGGACATAGATATTGAATAGAGTATAACCATTTACAACAATGTTGTTACCGCTATCCATGAAAATGTCGAAATGAGGGATCCATTTTGCAGATTCTCACTAAAAATAGTTTCAGGTACCATATATTAACTATTAAACTTTTTGTTTTCTATTGGAAAAGGTTAAGAATGAAAAGATCAACATATTTTATTTTATTGATAATTTTTCTAAATTATGTGTGTAGATCAAATTATTCGTACAAGTGCAGATGCACAATTTATAAAAAAACCGGCTACGTGCGAGTCGGACCCGTACATGAATGGTGATAGACATAGTTATTGCTGCGGGCGGTACCAAACATTTCCTATATCTCAAAAGCTAAACAGCGTATTTCATTCAAATTTTCTTGGAAATTTTAGTGTAAGTTTCACAACCTTAATTTTTTTCAGAATTTTTTACATGTTGGTGGAACAGTTAGAGTGGGGGCAAAAACTTTTTAAAATTTTAGAAGCGCATCGCTTACCAACTATTGACCCAAAAAATATTATGTTGGAAGAATTATACAATTATACTATTATTAAGCATATCTAACGATATCTTACACGCCTATGTGCGCTGGATTTTATTTTAATCCCTCAGGTACATGAATGGTGGGTATACCCATCCCTAATATTATTGTTTTGACAGTCCTATTATTTCATTGTTGGCATTCGGAAACATCTACTATTCAAATGCCATCTATATAATACCAATAGTCTCCGAGTAAAATGGTTGTGACAGATAGATAGACAGAACGAAATTATAAGTGTTCCGATTTTGCCTTTTGGCTACGGAACCCTATAAAATGGATGATACTTTGCACCCAAAAGTAATTAAGGGACAAAATAAAATTATTATTTATTTAAGAGTATAAGCAAATATAACCAGATTAAAAAAGAAAATATGATTCGTAATACATATCAAAGTAATCGATAACAAAATTTCGAAGAATATGGTTGAAAAGGTCTCGTGAATATGTAGTAATAAATTGAGATGTAAGAATGTGAAGGAATCAGGAAAGTAAATTGTGGTTAAAAGACAAAAACATTAAGGCCGTCTTTGCAACTTCTTTCTGTGCATTGTAAAATAATAATGTAAGTAAAACACAGGCATATAAGCACCTAAGTAATTAAGTCATTAAGTATGGAACGTCCTATTTCCGGCGTAAATTTTGGTTTATTAAATCTAATTGAAGAAGCAAAGAAATAATCAAAGTAAACGGCGTTGTTCTATCATCTTAGTAGCAGCTTATAAATGCCAAAAGCAAAGAAGCCTGGAAAGTTAATAATATTAAAATCACGAAAGACGTTTTATATAACCTGCTGAGGATCAAACATATTTTTTTGCAAAAAGTGATCAGAGGTCTGAAAAAGACAGTAGTCAGTTGGGGTAAGGTTCGCAGAATATAAAGGTGAGTTATATACTGAGATTTCAAGTTCATTTCAAGCTCCTATTGTATGAATAACGTTATTCGTGCGACATGTGTTCGAGTATTATTAGGATAAAAGAGAATTAACATATCTCCAATCACCAATGTTAGCTGTTCAATTGCAAGCACACTCTTAATTTTGTGTAATTAGTTATAGTGGATAAAAAAAGGTAAAGCTGTGGCGGATAACACCAATGCACCTACAAATTAATACTATTGGCTTTTTTTGTTAATATTCGGTTTTGATTTGTGCTTTGAAACTTTATCTACATTCAATCATTATGATGAAAACTTGCAATTTTGAAAAACGATCCATTTTCCGTCGTTCTTACCAATCTGATGAAAAAATTATGCGTCTTTTTGTTGCGAAAGCAAAGAAAAGTAAGCTTCGATTAAATTTCCCTTTTGATGCTAGTTTAATTCGTCAAATGGTTCAATATTGTTAAGATAGTAACGTTAAATCTTGTTTCCGATTCAGGTATAGTATGATATATATTATCTTCCAGTGCATGCATTTTTTGGTTCATCATTTTCCACCTTGCTGTCTGATCGTCCACGTGGTTTATTTTAAAGATTGGATTTTTTCCAAACCATCAGCGTCTTACATTTTCATTAGCTATATCCTTGATCCACAGTATTTTGAGCTACCTGCACTGCGTTATTCCCACGAATAAACTCATATTCGGTAATAATGCGAATTTTTTATTTATATGTTGATTTCAAAATTGAATCTATAAAAAACGTTTAGATACATGACCGGAAACAAAACATATGCTTGATGACTCACTTACACAAATAAATAAAAAACGAAAACTAACAAAGTTGAATTTCAGGAATTTCCAAAATCAAAGTTGAGGTTTGAGGCTATCGAACGTTTCATACCTGAATTTCTTAACAAAGTATTTCGGTAAACAGTTACTGTAATCAACACTTTATGCATTGATGAAAACGATATAAATTGCAGTTTAAGTTAGAGATAAATTTAATTTCATATCTTTATAGTTACGGTCGAACACTCTCATTCACTCACGTTAACTTAAAAGAATTGGAAACGAAAATTAGTTTGACAAATAAACCCGAAGCTAAATGATTTTAGGACAAAAATAACAAGGACAATCAAATATCTATACATAAAACAGGATAAACACACAGTATACAAGGAGATTAAAACCTTTGGAAATTTTGAAAAAAATATAATTAATTAGGTTGCTTGCCAAAGCTCTCTGCCATTAAGCAAAGAAAAATGTTTCGCTATTGTCGCTCAATACGGAAACATCCCTCACCTTGAACGGTGAGTTGGCAAACCTTGCTACTGTTACATAATTTACTTCAAAAATTTATCGAGCGAGGTCGAAGCATTGTTGTTACACAGGAAATCCATTTAGTGACGTGCGTCTTTTCAAACTTTTTATTTAGTACGTCCGTATATGAGCGTAGTATGGCCGTGAATTTGCTCTTTATTTCCATTAAGGGCTGTTATTTACATGCTTCTTAAAGTTACATTGAAAATTTCTTATTTCAAATATGTTATATTTATTTATATATGAACTGAGCATCGCAATTACATAGCCTGGCTGGAATTTACTATTTCACATTTTTTCTTAATGAATATTGCCACAGACACTAATTAATTAATTCTATGTGAGTCATTAAATTCACGTGAATCAACGAAGATGTATTTTCTTAATATTTCCGAATCTTTGAATTAATTTGGGATTATTCAAACCTACATATCATATAATACTGTATTCATTGAAAATAAGCTGAAGTATAAAATTTCGTGGGCTGATCTCAATAATAATGTTGGCCTCAGTGATGATCTATTTTTTATAATCCCACCCTAAAATATAGACTATGCCTATTTTTAGTATTCACCGTATTGAAGGTATTGTGCATTTATTAAAAAAAGCTGTCGGTCTTAACGTATAAAGACGCAAATTAATATTTTTTATGAGATAAGTATATTGTAACAAATCTTTTCTATATTAATTCGTTGACTTTACAAGTGATACCATATACTTATATACTATATTTCCACAATAGTTATGTCAAAACGGAAATGCATAATTGAAGGTAACACGCCATAAAACCTTTTGGAATGCAATGTGCTTTAAATTTTAAAGGATATACCGTAGTACGTAAAAATCCTAACTGTTAGGTACATCTCATAAAGTTAATTGAAATTAAGCGTGTATGTGACTAATTTTGGAGTAATTTTGAAAAACGTTACCAAATTAAACTGTAACAGATACAAAAATGCAAGGAAGAGGTTTCAAACAATTCACTAGTCTTATTAATACTCAGGAAAACATAAGCGTAAATTTTGTGGATTAATTATTTTACATAAATTAATTTAGTGTAGTATATATTCCGGTTATAAACATATTGCTGCTCTTTACTAAGCGTAGTGCAACACCATAATATTATTCCCATCAATGTGTAGTGAAACTAATTTTCTTTTGTGTAAGTTAAAGCGACATTTGGCCAAATATTATGAAAGGACTAGCTTTTGATTGATGTTCCGTTAGGGTTAAAATTCTTGTTTGCATTGACTATTTAATATATATATATATATATATATATGTATATATATATATACATATATATATATATATATATATATATATATATATATATAACGAACCACATCGGAGTATATGGGTATGTATAATCGTATGTAAGTATGTAGGTGTATGAATATGGTATCCATGCATTTTCAAATGTTTCTCAAAATTGAATGGAGTATCCATCAGTCTTCGAACTTGACAGAATTGAGAAAATTTTTTTCGCTTTGAACCTAAGTCCGAGAAAAATGCGAGAAAATATTTTTCGACACACAACAGATAATTTGTTGGGTAAATGGTACCTATTATATTTATTAAAACCAGAAAAGCTATTTTGAAAATGTGACGAAAAAATTATTTTTTTCCGTGTACTTGAATGTTACTCACAATTTCGGGTCAAAAAGATTAAATAAGCCATGCGTGCCCTGAAGAGAGATGCCTGTCACATTACTGTCGTTATCATAGTTATTTTATTTAACAGTTCAGAGTAATCATCACGTAACCAAAATTTAACAGGTAATTTTACATTTTGGTTGCGTTATTATTTTGATGAGACACCGTCCTCTATATTTGATGGTTGCCTAGAATTCATTTATTTCATTAAATTACTTTTGATTTAAGCAACTTTAATTATCAATTTATCTGTTGAGAAATTATGTAACAATATGCAGATAATATGACAATACAAGTTGATAAAGACAAATACTAAGTAATGTTTATATCCGTAGCAGGTCCTTCATGAAAAAAAAAATTGCTTAGTCTCTAAGAACTGCCTGGTATTAGGTATTGTGAAAACTTTATATTTCTTAATTGACCAGTTCGTTGCTAGTCCAGAATCGCACTATGTACGAATTACTTAGAACGCTTACGCTTTTCTCTATTGGTTCGTATATTAGTGCCCTTTAAATCGCGCGCATATCCAAAAATGTAAATTTAAATAAAACATCACTTTCATGTACAATCATACTTTAATTTCTAAAGCTAGTTTAATGCATAAAAAATAATTAATCCCATAGCAAACTAGTGTTGTGTCACAGATGTTTAGGCAACGTCGTTAATTCGTCATTAAAAATTTATGCAAAACTATTTTTTTAAATAAACAGAATTTGGTGTAATAAAATTTTATATATATATATATATACATATATATATATATATATATATATATATATATATATATATATATATATATATGCATATATATATATATATATAAATATATATATATATATATATATATTTATATATATATATATATATAAATAGAAATAGAAATACTAACGGTAAATTGAAATATTCACAAAACATATATTTAGGTTTTTTTTATTATTAAAGGGTTCATTTACATCTTAAATTTAAAAGTCATGTATTGCGTCAACATTTCCAAAAATAAATTCTTAATTTTCTAGTTAGACTATACTATGGTTTTACTACGTCATTTATTCGTACACCGGGAGCCATTTTTTTTTAAACTCTAAAAATTATGGCAATATTTAATTGTAACCAATTGAATGATGTCGCCAGGTACTGTACTTAATTCTTTATTATTTCATTAGTGGTAAGACCAATTATTAGGCGTGTCCCTCAATATAATAAGGTTTTGGTACTGTGAATAATTTATAATAAATGTTTTCTTAAATGTTTGGAATATATATCTATTGAGTTTAAATAGTTAACGACAGAAAAATTAAATGAAAAAATCTTTCATTTAACTATCAGTTAACGCCAATAAGTTTAAGGTTACTAAAGTAATTACAAATCATATAATAAAAGGTTTCACTTCATATTATGAGCTGTTTGCATCGAAAATTAACCTTTTTTTATATAAAATGCAGCAGCAATTTGCATAAATAATGCGAAAATAATATAAATATGGAATGTTAAGTAATTTTGCAGTCAAATTATAAACATATTTCTGTCTTTCTCAAATGTCACAATAATAAAGTCACGTTATTCCTTTCAAACGTAGAAAGAGTTGAGAAGCTTATTGAGCTTAGAGGATTTGTGTAGAAAAAAATACATTATAGATATTTTCAAAGAAAATATTTGAAACATAGTAAAACGCTTTAAAGGAAACCAAAGGACGAATGACTTTTCATTAGATCAATAATCATTTAGTTGTTAAGTTCTTCATTTTTCCAATGAACTCATATTTGTGTAAAATTATTTCGTTTTTTTACAATCCTTTTCTTTTTTTTTATTATAATCTATGTTACTCGTGGTAATTTATACTTATTGATAGGAAAGCCTATTTATTAACTACACATTTTTTATCATCAGCAATGAACTGCCGATTATAAAATATTGTAATGAATGTAAAGTAATTTAAACAGAAATTAATCAGACAAAAATTATTTTATCTCTTAATTAATCCAAAAATTAAAAAAATTACTTGATCTAAAAAAATAAACTCTTAATCTCGATGGATTTCAACGTATGGGCTTACTAAATTAAACACACCTTAAATTTCATTATTAGAATAATTACGCAAAACGGCATATAGTGAACAACATCAGCTTATTCGCTTCAAAATTGAATACGAAGTCCCGCTGAGACATAATTTTACGATCCTCTAATTAGGGAACTAAAAATTAAAACAAATAATATTCAAGATTAGTAAGAAAGGAACTTAATATGTTTTAATAAAAATTTGTTCTGGAACAAAAAAAAATGCAGGTTTTCCTCAAACGCAATTTGGTCTTCCAACTAGCGGTGGTTGATATGTGATTAGTACTTCTAACTGATTGATGAGTGTAAAGTTTATATAGAATATCTCTATATATAATTTTCTTACTAATAATTAAATATTTACATAACTTCGGGAAAATTAGTTCAACTCTAAATAGGCTACCGAACAGCATATGATTAAAATGTTCACAGATATATTTTGTGAAAAAATTTAACATGAAAAAGTATAGGAGTATTTGATTATTATAAAGAACAGTTTTCCATTTACTACATTTGAATAATGGACTTATAGCATCAAATTTATATTTTACTGCTAAGACCTTATAGCTGTGATAATGGATTAAATTGTATCCTAACAAGTCTTCCTACGTTTGAATTTAAAACTAAATTCTACAAAGCAGCCTTGTTTTCCAAATTTATAAATGATTATTTCAAAAATAATTCATACATTCAAATGGCACTCAAAACTCAAAAACAAAGAATAAGGAGGTAAAGCGACAAAGGGTTGAGCTTTAAAGAATCTCTCTGCAAGTATAATAGGCTTATATTTTTCGTTTGCTAATTTTACAACTCAATTCGCGTCGTGTGCTACAAAGTTCATAATGAAACTATCCTACTTTATATTCTTTTCTTACTGTATGTATTCTACACTATAAGCATTTCACAGCTGTTCCCATAACACAACTACAGTGAATCCTGGATGTTTGGATGTTAACAAGTAGGCCCAGTTATTTAAATTTTAACAGAGACAAATACTTGATTATAATATATGTGATTTCAAATTTGTGTGTACAATGAGTCTTCCGGGACATTTGACATAAAAATTCAATCAATTTCGTAACTTATTCACTTGCTCATTCACTAACAGATCATCAAAATCAAAAGACCGCTTCGGAAACGGATAGAAACTCAAAATTTGATAAACACATAATTTTTAGAAAACCAATGAAGAAATGAACCAGAAATATAAAAATCGTGGCTAAAATTAAGGATAAGTTTGAATTTATGTTTCTTCCAAGTTTAATGCAGGTAAGTGTGAATTGGTTTTACCATCAAAATTTATGCGTAGTTTGTTTCTAAGACTCTGTATACCACGGAACATATTTTATACTCTTTGCTATATATAAAATCTTCTGTGGTTATAGGTTTATTTCTATGGTACACCAACAATCTACGATTCTGTATTCATTGCTACGCTCTAAACTTGCAAACTTCAATAATTGTAATAGCGATTTGATTATATAAACTAATATTTGAACTTTTGTTTTGCAGATGATCGGAAAATTAATCATATTATTTGGTTCGTTTGAAACACCTAAAAATGTCGGTTTCGTTAAGCGAAATTCTATCCTTGAGAAAATAAATGCTTATTTATTATTATTGTAAAAGTTGTTTTATACAATAAACAATACCTACATACTTTGGAGGATTTAACTGAAGATAGCACCTAGTTTCTAGACCATGGTAATGATCGTCAGCTGTGTGTCTACAGCGTAATTCATTTACTTAATATTTTGAACTCTGGGCGGACTTAACACACTTCTAGAGATAATTGAAAAGAACTTGTAGTTTTCACCTGTAACTAACGACAAAAATTATACATCAGCCGTATTCCAGGTTTCAACCAATATGGGACTTGATTATACACTGTTGAAAGATCATAAACTAAAGTGACATCTTTATAGTAATACTGTTAGTCTTGCGGAATGCCCGCGTTTCCATCGGAATGACGTTTGTGTATGTTATGATTTTCATGAAGTTGGAGGAAATTCTTGTTTTCACTCGATGCAAGTCAATTTGCGGATGTAAAATCTTAATGACAATAAATTGGTTAGAACAATGAACAAAAGAAAGGGGCAGTCGTCAAATCCTTAAGAAAAGGAAAGTAAAATTTCATCAAAACTTATGTTTTATATGACTAAATTTATCTTTAAAATTACGAGGTAAAAGCAATGAGATAAAGCAGCCAAGTTTTTTCAGAAATTTGCAAGAAAAATGTTAATAAATGAATTGAAATAATGTGCATGGAATATCATGCCTATCATTATATTGAACTTAGCTTCCGTCAATGTTTTTCCCTTTCATCTAGTAATAAGAATCTACTCAAAAATCATTAATCGCCAATTTTACCGACAGGTAAAATTCAACACTTTAAATTTTTATCGAAAAGAAAGTTGTATGACATGTCTAAACTTAAATACGTCCTAAAAATCCCCTAATCAAACAATTAACAATTTATTTCGCAAATTTCTGGAATTCAACTCTGAAACTGTTGACAGAATTAGTATGGAAAAATAAAACAACATGAGATACTAAACAATTTAATATTAATGAAATATAATATAAATTAGAATAAATAAAAATAGACGGTGCTTTGTCAGTCTATGTAGTCAACGAGTTATTTTTTTTGCTTCTTCAAAGTTATTAATCAGAATAAAATAAAAACTCTGCCTTATGATCTGTCTCTTTAAACCTATATATATAAATATGTATATATATATATATATATATATATATATGTATATTTATATATATATATTTATATATATATGGGTAAGATCTAGTCCACAAATAAAAAATAAAATTTAATTCAGTCTTGCAGCATTTGCTGAGGAGTAAAAGTCTGACTAAAATAATATTTCTCTCGCTATTTCTCTCTGATCATCCCACTTTTGACTTAAAGATAACTCAAAATAAATTAAAAATAAATGTTGTAAAAAGTTTAATTTGCATGATCCAATTGTCGTTCCAAACTTTTTTCCGCGAATCCGATTAAAACATTTTTCATAACGCTGGAAAGCATTTTAACGTATAATTTTATAAAATAGGGCAGTGACGAGAAACAACTGTAGATTATGTGTCACCATTCAAACTCAATGACAGCTGAATAAAATTGTGTCCTATTTCCTAAAGACAACTTGACTTGGAATCATATTTATTGCAATATGTGGTCATCACCGATTTACGATTTGTCGTTCTATCGCTAATGAATAAGTTATGTAAGAGTCGAGGTTGATGTACATTTACTTAATATTATTAGTTATTTAGCTTTCTTCGATATTGCGTACGCGTTTAATAATATAATTTATAAATATTGGATCTCGAAAAAGCGATAGTAATGAAGATATTAGCGTACGTCCTATATACAATGTGACAAATACATTAACAATACTCCTTGTTTTTCGCATGCAACAAGAATACTTACTAACAAAGACAGAAAATGATATCAACAACCGCCTTCGTGAGATGAAAGTTATATATTAGTTTTATTGAATAGGATAGATATTATCTATGTGAAATTATTTATATGCGAAGTATTATACTATTGGACTATTTTATATGCGAAGTACTATAAATGAGAACTTATATTTTAGAGTTATAAAAACTAGTTTCTGATTTTACATACCTCAAATAGAGAAAAATATTATTTACGTATGCGACTATGTATTTGTCTTTCAAATTTAGTGTGATGATTTTCACGTCGAATGGTTTCTGAGAAAAATGCCTGGCAGGAAACAGTCATGCAAGTAAGTAATCTTTGAAAATTTAGTAATGAAGTACATAAACCCACAAGTAAATTACTCACTCAAAAACATAAATATAAAAATACTTGAGAGCACTAATTAAAAATTTTAAAAAACTTACTAGCAATTATACTAGTATGTTTTTTTTATTTTTTAGGTTGTATGGAAACATTTTTTTAGACATTTCAAGGAACTATAGTGAAAGGCATACAGAAATATATCCCTCGCCCCCCCATTCCCAGAAATATTGAACATAAAATTATGAAAATAATACTGCTTCGAGAAATGTATTTTTAATTAAAAAGAAAAATCGTAAGAATTATACTAGTCCTAATAATTTTACATGAATTCCGATATTTCTTTCGACTGTAAAAAATGTACTTATGATAAATTAAAGAGTAATTTTTCTGAATAGTTAATTTGAATACTACGTAACTTAAATGTTTAAACTTTAATATGTTTCATTTTTTATGCATATTTTAATAGAAGTAAGCCTCAAAAAAACAACAAAATGCTTCAGTGTATCTGACACTCTTAATACAGCTGCAGTTATTTGATTTATTGTATTTCATTAAAGATAAAAACAAATATCACTATTTTTGCATATCTCCCAAAATATTACAAATAGCGAATTTTCTTATTGATATGGAAACTGAAGAAATTATTATACTCGTGATCAGTAGAAATTACCATGGTATTTCTATCGACTAAATATATTTTCTTCCATAAATTATCAGATGGGTTAAATGGACACATAATCTGGGGAAGGTCTCTGGAAATCGTCTGGTGCTAGCAACACAGGATTGATATTTCTAGGAATCTTTGTGGAAAATCAATGTTCAACAGTCAAAATCTTCTACTCAATGAGGATGCTGATGATTAACAATAAATGATGAAACATCTACGTAACTAGTTTCATACGTTCCACAAAAAATAACACCAAAAAACGGTCTAATTCTTTCAATAATGCATAAAGATAACAAAATAGACGATACTTCAAAGCATGATAAGCCTGAATTTAATTTCTTTATAACCTATAAGGGGTGTATGGATGTAATGGGCTGAAAGGGTTATATTCAGTGTCCTGGATAAACTTCAGATGGTCAGTTACATTATTTTTCCGATATGAACATTAGCAGAATAAATAGCTTTATTATATATAAAAAACACATAATGTAATTGTTGTAATTGCTGGAAGCTTTTTCAAATAAAAAAAAGCTTGCTCTTGCGCTTGTCAATCCACATCTAATGAGTCGATTGTCAATTCCAAATTTTCCAATAAACTTGCGACAAATTATTCAACGCATTACACAAACTCTTACTAGTAGTAGTAGCTCCACGAATATATTAGGGCAAATAGATATTGAATTTTGTAACCTACGTCCAAAGAGAAAAAAAGAGCAAAAATTAAAAAAGTGTGTCGTCAATTCCAAAGATATATTTGCAACGAGCATAAATTATTTACTTGTACTGACGTGTGATGGATCAGGTCAACGAAAGTGATGAAAATTTATAATAAAAACTTTTGTTGTGGGTTTATTTACAATTATGCAAGAATTTAAACTTTTTTAATTTGAAATAAGTTCCTCATAAAAAAAATTGTGTTTCATTACTAAACTAAGGTTGACAAAAGTAATAATCATAAAAATACTAAAGAAATATTAACATTTTTATTAAATAATAATAATTTTTTTTTCCTAAATCCCTATTTGAACATTTTGCTCACGCGCGACCACTGACGGTTTAATATAATGGGGAGATATTAAATGTATATATATATATATATATATATATATATATGTGTGTGTATGTGTGTGTATATGTATACCGACCGATATATGTAGAAAGCGAGTAGGCTAACAATACATTTATTTATTACGATAATTTTAAAAGAGTATTTTGTAAAAACCTATACGTTATCAGATATATGTAATTATTAAAATAAATATCAAACGCTACTAACATATTAGCGGAATATCTACTACTAAAAGAGTACGAAAGAAAATCTCTCTTAATTCTTCGCCTACAGGGCATAACAAATTGTTAAAAAAATTAGTTAAGCAGCCTTTTAAATTTTATGTATACCTACGTCGAATTCCAGCAAACAGAGCATTGTTTTGCAAAAGTTTAAGTTTATCGTTCATATACTTTCTTTTGGCGCTTATCTTGCGTTATTACAGTAATAAAACGTTTATATGTCACGTCATACAATATAAAAATTTCAAGGAATGAACGTAAGAAATATGTAATTCAATTTGTTTGTCTATGGAAATGTATGCGAGTTATAAACTGAATTACATTGTTTATATTATTAAAAAGATAATAGAAAAATCGCCTTTCCAATAACGGTTATTATCGAAACAGGATATTATTTAATTATTATTATTAGTATTAACGTAGAGATGTCCTCTGTTCATCTATAATTTGATGAATTTCCCTTCCAAGATAATAATATTTTGCACGATTAACTGTTAAAGTAACGTAATTTGTATTAAATTAGTCCAATAAAGAGCGATTGTTGTAATTAGTCTATTTTAATACATATTTCTTTTTACATTTAACATGGCCTCTATACCGCAATAAAAATATACAATTATACCAACACGTTCTCAGTAACAGGTAATTTGTATATTCACCAACAATATAACTCATCGGTTAGTTAAACGGTCCTTTGAAATCACTTTTATTGTAATTATTAATTAATAGTGATTTGTAATTAATCAATAAACTGAATTAAAGCATATGAAAGTAATGAAAAATATAAATATACTAAGATGACCAACGTGCTACCATGGTATTGCTCTAGATAACGTTGAACACGTTTCTTGCTTATTTTGATTAATTTCTTTAATTTCTTTCTTTTAGGTTCAGTAGGTCAAATAACTGCAGGGAAATGGAGCGTATTAGATGACAACAAGACATATAAAACAAAATTAGTCAATTGGAAGTTAAAGTTGCGCAATTAATATTCTGTATCATCATTTACGACTAGATATAGACATCGATATGTATACATAAAGTCCAAACCAGTCGCGTCTAGTGCCCGCGCAACCCTTCGGTCTAGACTGTCGTATAAACAATATTTTATTAACATCGTTATAACTTAATAAATAACGAAAGAAAAAGGAAAAGATCATAAATTTTATTATTATATTGTTATATGAGTCTGTATATAAATAATATATCCATCACTATTTTTGCCATCAATAATATCTCGATTCTAATTTTGATTCGGTAATAAAATGTTAATAAATTTTGATAAACATAAACGTTAAAACCAATATCGACATTTTGATAGATTTAGCCAGTCTATAGTCTTTGAGGCCGTGAGAAGGTAAAACGATTTTTCAGGAATTTTTCAATTTTTTTTTTGAAAAGACAGGTAAAAAAACTTATTCATTTTCAAATGCGCATTTTAATAAAATTTCTATTGAATGTTGTATTCACAATTGGCACACAATCCGATGCCAAATGCTTAGGGAAATAAAAATAAATTACACATAAATTAACCTCAACCTCAAATCAACTCTAGCATTGGCGATTATAAAATAAACTCGGAACTAGTTAGTGTGAAGTTGTGATTTTAATGTACTTAACAAAAAATTTCGTCTTAAATGCCGACATGGATGATACAAAATATGGATCTGTTAAAAAAACTTTGCAAGTGAGTTATGTACGGCAATCTCGCTGAGTATCTATAATGTACACAAAGTATATATAATGTACACAAAGTATATATAATGTACACAAAGAAGAAAAATTTATTGAAGTTCCAGTGGAACGGAATAGACATAGAAAAAAATTGCTGCTTAAATTTCAAATTGCTAAAGTGTAATTTAATTTCAATGTGAGTAAGTGTAAAGACAGTAATCAAAATGTGTGGCTTAGTTGTTTTTATTTTAAATTAATTCGTAAGAAAACATGTTACGAGTACAACCTTACAAAAATATTGAAAACCTAAGTATCAAAAAAATTATCACGGGGAAAGTAAATTTTTGTGGAAATCAAAATGGCTACCGAATAAAATATGCATGGTAATAAAAATATAAATTGTGCACCGAAGTTATTCCAAGCAAGACAAGTTTTATTCGTCAGTTTATAATTTCCCATTAAATGTTTAGCATACGAATACAATGTTGCGCAGGATTTATTTTTATTTATGACAAAATATCTACATCGCACATCCATACAATAAAGTCACAATAACATCACAGTGAAAGATTCTGAACCTAATAGAGCGACACCATTTAAAATTCGATTATTTTGTAATAATTGACAGACATCGTAAGAAATAGAATTGCAATATTGCTGCACCGTATTAAGAGCCCTGTCACGTATGTTTTTTGTAGTATTTTTTTTATTTTTTAGCATTTACAGCGTTATACCGGATAGTAGATAAGTAGATTCAGTAAATAAAAGTTGTACAAGAATCTAATACAATTTTATAAAAAGAAAGTATAATTTAATGTAAATTTTATCACTACGCAAAAAAAAATTAAGATTGAAAAGAAAACATAATGCGACATATGTGAAAATGTAGAAAAAGGATCAGATATTGATGTAGAAAATGTTTACGTATTTCAACACGAGACACATCTGCTCATAAAATTATATTGAAATTTTGAGCGTTAAGACAGACGGGTTGATGGAATTATTGCGGAGAAATGTGTGGGTATCAAATAGAGAAACTTGAAAAATAAAATACTACATTACTTCACTTAGACGAAATCCAATAAATATCAATATATACGCTCCATAAAAACTCAAGAAAAGACGTATACATAAAATTTTTCAATATGGAAAAATGATTATCTCAATCTATATGGCTAAGAGAGAAAAAATTGGGAGTAATGGCTAGAGGCGAATTCAGTCCTGGTATTTACCGGATTACCTTATTGAATATATGGCGCCACGGAATAAATACAATTTTTGTTTCATCTGATAGCACAGATCGACCTGACTCGACTTTAGATTGAATCAAATTCTTAATTTTTTCCTCATATCCGTTTGTGACGTCTTGAATTTATAATTCTTTAATTACAATTAAAAGTTATAAGTACGTTTCGTATTATTGTTTACAGCACATATGCAACTTTTTGAAATGTTTATTTATCAATCTATGTAAAATAGATATTGGTGTGCTAAATTACGAGAAGGCCGCCTAGCGTTCATTACTCCTCTATTTAAAGATTTAATGATAAAAGCCACATATTTTAAAGATTTACTTTTCTTTCTTTACAACTTTTTTTTTTTTAACATGAAAAAACCGAACTTAATAATGTTTCCATGACAAAAACTGGTCTAGCGTCAAATTAAAAAGGAAAACCACGCAATTTGTTTTTTTAATCAGGGCAGTTTTGACGTTTAAAATGTTTAATAATTATATCAATTTATATATGTATTTGCATATTTAGTATCTAGTACCAAAAAAAATTATAACCAATCCAACGAATTTATTAAATATAATTAATTTTAAAGTCTGTTTATATGGTAAATATTTTATTACGTAATATTTAGTGATATTTTATCACCTAAAGCCATGTATGTTGTTTGAATTCAGAAAGTTCAATGTAACTTTATTTCAAAATAATTTAAATGGATTTCATAGAATATAAATATATGATAACGCATAGAAATAGTATGATAACGCTTACCAGGGCACGTGTTTCACAGAATATTTTTATTTTCCGTTTTATAAACAGCGACGGCTACGATAATCAAAACGATTACGTTTTGATTATCTTACGCAGTACGGACCCGATGAATATTGAACATATTCGGACTTTGGTAATAAACAATTATGTATATACTTGACTAGTTAGAGAAGTTAATAAAGAAGAAATATTGTATTGATATTATACCGGAATATAATACGTAGAAAGGCAATTTTACAAGTAAATTAAACTACCTTTTATAGTATTCTAGCTGTGCCCACGCGATTTCGTTTGCTTGGAATTCGGTGTAACACAAGTCATTAGGAATGTTTTTCTGTTTTTTTTTTGTTTTTTTCTCAAAACTTTGTGGGCATAAACGTTACTAAAGCGATAATAAATGGTGTTAGAAATAGCAATATCGTAATGTTCACCAAGTTAGGGTTTTTTTTTATTTCACTGACATCTAGATAAAAAGTATTATGTAATCTAGGATATAAGCTATTACCATTCTAAATTAAATAAAAATGTTTATTTATTTTATAAATATTTACTTATTTTATAAATTAACATACAGACAAACAGATAAGCAAACATTCTAATAACAGATTTTCTGAATTCTACTGTAATTCTATAAAATAAATCAACCACTCTTTAAAATATTTTTCATATCTAGAATTAGTTCTGTTTTTTTAGTAAATAAAAAGATTCAAGAAGAAAATATTGTGTATGGCTTCTAATTTATAATTATTCACAAACTTCAAAATGGCCCAATGGGTCACATTAAGTCTATTATGTACTAACGGCGTGTCCCAGCTTTGTCCAGCAAAAAAGTCAAGACGTCTTTTTATTTTGTAATTTTTTTTTCTTTATTTCCCCTTAAGAGTCTAATTTTTCTACATTCTATACAATTTTCTACCTTCATTTTCACACCTTTCGGTATTTCTAAATGCTCGTTAGAATTTTTTTGCAGAAAATTGTATTTCAGCGAGCACCTACAAATACTTAACAAAAATATAACTTAATCAGACTATTAGTAAGTTGTAATTGGCTATTACATATGTACATGCAGATTTCACGGTTGTTAGATTTTCAGTTAAAAATACAATAACCTTCAATATTTTTGAGTGTCATTACAGAAGGAATAACCAGTGTGTTTTAACCACTAGTGAATGTAATATCTATAAAATATTTAATAGCTTATATTTCTTAGTTTCTAAATCTTTTTCTGTTGTGCTATTCTTTTAATCCGTATGATTCATTGTTTATCAATACTTATAAAATACTTACCTTACAATTAGCTTCAAACAGGAATAAATACATCTTAATGTTTTTTTCCTTTTGAAAATCTATTCTCGGTCTTACTTTGGATTTTCGTCTCAAATATTCGTTTCTTTCATTCCACATCATAGCTAAATAATTAAATCTATATAACGTGAACTTTAGCTATTACCAATAAGTAAATGTCTAAGATTACAAGTAGCTGCAATAAACACTCACACACACACACACACACACACAACACACACACACATATATATATATATATATATATATATATATATATATATATATATATGTATAATATATATCGTAAAGTATAATTGTAATTATCACACAGAAATTTGTAATTCTCCTCATTTTTGTGATCGTCAATGATCCATGAATACACATGTAATAAAATGGTAACACGTACATATGTATATACATATCGTTAATAGCTAAATTTTATTGATTTATGATGAAGTTTATTTCAATTTTAATACATATACTTCATGTCATAAATTATAAAGCACACTTTTATTTTCATCCATTACTTTTCAAGTTTAAAAAATTATTTGTATCAAATTATAAATTCAGTCTACGTCGTACTAAAATTTACAATTATTTTATTAAAAGTAAATTCCAGCCTGTGTAGATTTACAATCAAATTAATAATTTTTTTTCAATATAAAATATTTAGTAATAATATTATTCAAACTGTAGATTAGTATACAATATTAATTGTTTTATCGGGATTTTTGATTTACAAATTATGTTAAAAAATTCCGTATCTATTTCAGGAAAATAAATGTTTTGAAATTTAAAAAATACATTGTTTTCCAAATCCCTATTGAAATAAGTTCC
Organism: Druceiella hillmani; assembly: GCA_039881145.1. Classification (NCBI taxonomy): domain Eukaryota; kingdom Metazoa; phylum Arthropoda; class Insecta; order Lepidoptera; family Hepialidae; genus Druceiella; species Druceiella hillmani. Next base: position 4,795,484 of record JAYKKI010000022.1, read on the forward strand.
CAATTTATAAATATTTATTTCATTAAACTATACCGTATAAATTTATAAAAGTGGAAAATAACCAAATCTTTTAATATTCGTTTGGTTTGTAAGAATTTCTCACAAACCAAACACTTCCTAAATCCTGCACAATTTTTTATTAAAAAAAAATTATTATTTATATTATACATTTATCCGATATCAGAATATAGTTATCATTTAAATACCACGCGTAATATATATGATATACATTAATTACCTTGAAAGTATGGTGAAGATACTGTCCCCATTCCGTATTGCAGAAATAAGACACCTGTGTGAAATCGGAAGTACTGTATAAATATGGACATATCACATAGCGTCCCAACGTCGCTGCATAATCTACTTCAGTAAAAAAATAGCAAGTTAGTATAAATATAGAAAAAAAATTAGATCACGGCAATATAATAAAAATATAATAAGTAATAATAAATTAAAATGGAAAAACTTCAAAATAAATTAAGTGAGAAATATAATTAAAAAAATAATACCCGCTGACATTATTTTCGTAGGCATTTCATTTCGATGATAGGTTTGCTTTAAATTAACTATGTCCGCGACTTCGTTCACATGGAATTAAAAGTAAGAAAAATTATTAGGAATTTTTGTTTGTATTTTAGTTTTTCTCTCAGAGCTCCATAAGCATAAAGTTTACTAAAAACGCTAGTAGATGACTTTGGCAGCCAAATCAGTTCCGTCGGTTCTAATATTAGTGTATACTAGTAACATTAACTAAAGATTGAATATTTTTATATGTGAACCGGTTGAAATAAAATCAACCTAAATATTAGCACAATCTATTCTAAATATAGCCGTTGCCGAGATTAGCGTACACAACGAAAGTGCGCATAGATAAACAGACAAAAATTCTAAAAGATGCTGTTCTTGACGGTCTTTAGCAAATAGCACTTAGTTTTACTTAAAAATAGTCCATGTAGAGACTTAGTTTTATTTTATAATTTTATTGTATATTTAGATGAAAGTGTAATTTTAATGAATTTCCTTACACAGAAACAAATCTTAAGAACTTTGACCTATATGATAAACTTTATATCGTGTTTCGTTCCTATTGCACAGCATACACAATATTTCTATGCACGTATTACAGACAGAAATTTCATTAAGGTTCGATACTGCTGGCATATTTCGTTATTTCCCTTCCTAAAAATATCATTCGCAGATATAAATGGTGTCGCTTCGTTTCCAACATTTAAGACATAACGAAGTCGTGATAACGTTTTTATTTCACAAAATTGATAAAAGCTATTTCTGATTATTAAATTCTTCTCCCCGGTTCAGATGCGCAGCGCACTCGCCATGGGCACGAGTCCGGGAACATTCTCTCGCTGAAGTTGAAATTTATCGCCCGCCTCCTCTCTATTGGCCCTTATCTGCCTGTGTGTTATGGAGATAATAAAATGGTAATATGTAAGAGCGTGTCGTAAAGTGTAAAAATCACATAAAATGAACATCAAAAAGGCATAAATGAGAAATTTGTTTGATTTACGATGCAACTCCACTTGAATTTTCAAGTGTGTCACTGTTGACCGTATGATCATTTAAATAGTTCCCGACTGGATCTTTGTCCTTAAAACGATAGATAATATGTTGTCTATTCGTTATCGTGTAAAGAAAATAATAATATGATAGCAACTTAAATGTATATACTTAAAAGAATGAGTTTACTGTAAGCAAATACATTTACGTTGCTATCACATTGCCATATCCCTTTGTTAGGAAGTTTCATATATATGAAGAACCATATTTTGTTTAATTTATGTAGTTAAAATATGTTTTGCGTAACTAAAATTATAAATAAAATCCTCAGGGAAATTAATTAATTATTATATTTGTACACAGGATGAGATGATATTATAATTATTTTAAAAAATTTTAAATTCATTTCATTTTGAATTTGAGAATATCTAAGAGAACAAGGTTAAAATTAATTAAATATTAACAATTTTATATTCAAATATTAATATCGATTATATTATTACGAATTAAGGACAACAAACTCAATCAAATCTACGTATTAGTGTATTCACGACGTCTATAATGTTGTTACCAATTAGTAATGAAAAGGCTCCTCTTGTACAGGCGTGGCGTGAAGGATGATCAAGAAATGTGAGGATGCATTAAATAAAAGGAACAAAGAAATAAAACAGTAACAAAAAAGAACAAGATGGAGAAAGCAAAAAATATCTGTAAGACGTATAAGAATTAAAATCTACTGCAGGTAGTATAACATATGTACTTTATGCTTCAACACTTTATATATCTTATAAAACTAAGTTCCCCTTTGCTAATCTCAGTCTCCTGAATGTATCTTATTCTAGTTTTAAGTAGTATGTAGATTTATTACTTGGGAAGGTTTAGATATGTAATATATATCGTGTGAATATGTTTTGTAAGTTAACCGACCTTTAACAATTTTTTTATGAAGGTAACAAAAAAGTCAAAAAAATCAAGACCCGAGAAGTTTTTTGGAATATGCTTTTTATTACTTGGGAAGGTTTAGATATGTAATATATATCGTGTGAATATGTTTTGTAAGTTAACCGACCTTTACCAATTTTTTTATGAAGGTAACAAAAAAGTCAAAAAAATCAAGACCCGAGAAGTTTTTTGGAGTATGCCAGGCAAATCGTTAGAGATGCCTAAGAAAAATATATGGCAATATTATTTGTTATTGAATATAATATATGGCAATATTATTTGCTTTTGAATAATTTTATAGAAATACATTATTTTTTTCACATTTATCTCTACAAATTGCCCACCTGAAGATGTTATCATAGAACGACACCTAGGTCTTTGTTAAGAGTTTAAATAAAATAGAAATAATACTACATCACGTAGTTTCACTTAGTTGTGTTTTACTTAATAGTTATACAACAGTATTTGGCACGATATATATAATTTATATGTAAGCTTTAATAACAAAATTAATTGTTTATAAAAACATAAAAATTACTATCGCACTTTCAGTGCATTTAAAAACGAATCCTGATCCATTTAAATGTTTCTGTGAATTTTCGTGTCTTAAGAATAAAGTGACGGTTCTTCATATTATTTTATTTGAACAAGTAAATCAGAAATATTTTAATCACTATCTATATATGTATATGTAAATATATATATATATATATATATATATATATATATATATATTAAGTCGTAACCATACCGGATCTCTATTATGTAATTAATGTCCAATGTAATAATTAGCTGTGAAAGGATGTCCAATTTTTAGTGAAAATAAATACTCAATTAAATTATTTGGTTCGATCTCTATCTTTTATTTAATTTCATTTCTACCCTAAAATCCTGAATGGATTCTATTAAAATTGACGATATTGAGTCTTTATAACCCATCTGTAGATACACAAATTCATATCAGTTTTGGCTTTGTTTTACACGGATCTAAAGATAAATTTCACACATTGTATACCGATCTGTTATAAAAGAATGTTTTAAGATAAATAATAACTATCTTACTTATTGACGAATTAAGTTACATTATTAAAATACGCTACAGATAATACGTTTATATCGCATTATTAAAAGAATTATTACACTAAAGGATAAAACCTTAAGTGATCTTAAGGTAAAATCTAACTGCATGCGAAGCAGGTGCTGGAGCTGGGGGATGGAAGGCCCGAAAAGTACGGTGGGCGAGGAAACAGATTTCTGAACCGATAGTGTATTTCACGCGTCACTTTACATGTGGGAGGTCTACCCTTTTCTGAAATGAAAGGAGTTTTAAACTCATATAGTTCTCAAACCGACTATTTCCCCTTATTCCTTAAGGCATACGATTAGCTTCCTTTTGCGGTATGATAATTACTCGGCCAGATAATATACATTTTACCTGCGATCTCTTGCACTAACGTTTTTCATTTTTTTTTCTTTTCATATAAGAGAGATTTTCCTCTCCTGTATCTCAGAAATCAATTTTTTATAGAATAACAGACTTTTATCCATCATTTTGTATACATTGTGTGCTGCTTCGATTACTTTTCGCCTTACACGGATTTAATAAAGCAAGGGTAGTATCAATTCTCTTCCTGAAATTCCCATATGGCATCTTTTTTTATGTGCTAAAACTCGGTTACTAACCAAACGTAAGACTTAACGGCGCAACCTTTATAGACATTTCTAGATATTTTAAGAAGTTTCTATTATTTTACAAAAATCACCTGAATAAGTCTCGATTTCTTTACATGCCAAATTGATATATAAAGTAAATATATTTGAAAGTAAAAAATTCGGAGGTAGATACTTATTTTTTCTATTAGATCTTGATTCACATTTATATATTGTAATTTATTTATCTACGAGCCTTTGTGCAAGGTACATTTTTAAACTGTGCAGTGGCGCTTTTCGTGAACATGCGACTGCTCAGCTAGTACAACAGACCTTTTGACGTGTCGGTAACGCGCGATAGCAATTAATTCTATAATATTTAATTCAGATACGTTATGGTATTGATAGAAATTGGAACCTCAGTGACAACAACTAGTGACACAACTACGTGAAAGTTTGGATCGCGTACAACATCCATAACACCAAATTCCATAACACAAAACAATATTAAACTTATAAGTTTGTATTCCTCAAGACAAAGTTATTACTGAACTGTCGGTACCAAAAATATCCCATATCTCAAAAACTAAACATGTTTCATTAAAATTTTCTTTGAAATTTTAGTGTAAATTCTAATACCTTAATTTTTTCAGAATTTTATACATGTTAGTTGAAAAATTAGAGGGACACACACACACACACACATATTTTTAGGATTTTAGAAGCGCATAATTAATGAAATGAAAAAATAATTTTGGAACATTTTTATCATTTTCAAGACATATCTAATGGTATCTCACACGTCTATGTACACAGGATTTTATTTTCATCTCTCACATATATTCAATGCCACCCCTAATAATATTGTTTTTTACAATTCAATTATTTCGTTATATAGCAGTTCATAGAAGACACCTACTATACAAATATTATATAATAGTACCAATAGTCTTCGAGCAAAATGGCTGTGACATACGAACAAACAGATAGACGAACAGATGGACAGAATGAAATTAGAAGGTTTCCTGTTTTGCCATTGGCAATGAAACCCTAAAAAATTTATAATAATTTAGAGTCAAATAATAAATACAATTATTATTTATTTAAGAATGTAATAAAATATAACCGGATCTGAAAAAGTACTTTTCGTAATACGTAATAAAGTAGGGTATAGGAAATTTTTACGAATATGGTTGAAAAGATCACGTAAAAATATAATAACAAATTAAGACGTAAAAATCTGAAAGAAACAGTAAAATATTGATAAAATATATAAATAACATTAAAAACAGACGAATTTTCATTGTTAAATAAAATTTGATAAAATTCACAAGAAACATTCAAAATCAAAAGCCAACGTTGCAGCTTGTTTTATTACATTAGAATATATACGCAAAATAATGATGTAGGTCAAATCAGGTATATAAACACCTTTTAGGTCATTAAGTGTAAAACGTCCTATCTCCAAATGAAATTTTGCTTCATTAATCTAAGTGAAGAAGAAACAGAAATAATCAAAGTACGCTCCTTAACTATCGACATCGTTTTATCATTTTATTGGTAGCTCATAAATGTCAAGAGCAAAGAAGCCTGGATGGCGAATACCAATAAAATCGTGAAAGGTATTTTCTACAGTTTGCTTAGGATCAAATATCTTTCCTTGCAAGAAGTGATCCAAAATGTGAGAAAGACAATAGTCACTTAGGTTAAGGTCGGTAGAATATAGTGGAGATACTGTGATGACTTTTCAAGCCCTGCTCCTATTGTTTGAGTAACATTGTTTGTGTGACATGCGATGCCAGGATAAAAGAGAACCAATATATATCTAATCAACAATGTCAGCTGCGTGATTGCAAGCACCCTCATAATTTTGTGAAATTCATTACAGTAGATATCCACTATAACCGGTTCATCCAGGTTCGTTAAACTGTGGCGGGTAATACCAGGGCTGCACTTCCAAACTTATACTATTAGTATTTTTGGTTAATATTTTATTTTAGATTATGCTTTGGCACTTTATCTACATCCAACGATATATGCTTGCATTTTTAAAAACTATCCATTTTCCGTCATTCTTAATAATCCGATGAACAAAATTATACTTCTTTATGTCGGGAAAGCAAAGAAAAGCAAGCTGTGGAAAGATTTCTCCTCCGATGCTAGTTTAATTTGTGCAGAAGCCATCTATTAAGTTTCCTAATCTTATCAATTTGTTTCAAATGGTTCAATATCGTTAAAATATTAACATTAAATTATATTTGTAATTCACAAGTAGCTTAAGATATATTCGCTTGGATTGCGTCCGTATTTCGGTTCATTATTAATCACCTTGCTTTCTGGTCGCCCACATGATTAATTTTAAAGACTGTTTTTTTCAAACCATCAACGTCTCATACTTTCATCAGTTACACCCTTGCCAAACGCCTTGTCGGTATTTTGAGCTGTTTGCGCTGCGTTATTTTCACGACGAGACTCACATTCAAAATAATGCGATTTTTTTATTTATACGTAGCTTTCAAAGTTTAATCTACAAAAAACGTTTCGATACATAACCTGAAATAAGATATATTTTTGAGAGGCCAATGTCTCAGTTTCAAAAATAAATTAAAAACGGAAACTACCAATGGGAAGTTTTGGTATATCGAAAATCAATGTTGGTATTTGAGGTTATCGAACGTTATACACTTAAATATCTTAACAGTAACTTTCGTTAAATAGTCATTGTAATCAACACTTTATGCACTGGTGGAAACGACAAAAATTTCACTTAGAGATAAATTTGATTTTGCTTTTTTATAGTTACGGCCAAACACTTTCATACACACACTTTAATCTATGAAAAGCAAGATTAAATACTTAGAAAAAACCCACGACGGATGTACTCGTTGTAATTGAAAAACGATTAAATCTTTTTTTAACCCCCTTCCCATCAACTAAAAGAAAGAAAGAACCTATTAATATAATTACAAGTCTAAGAAAATGCGTCGGAGCTGCCATTGACATTTCCTTTTACAATGTCAATTACATGGCAGCATAGAAAATTTACTTGCCCACTTAAGAGAATTTTAATTAGTTCAATTAGTAGTTAGATTTTTGTAGGTGTGTAATTGTATTAAAAGGTTCTTACTTTCTTTTAGTCGAAGGGTTTTCGAAAAAAATATTTAACCGTTTTTCAATTACAATGATTACATCCATCGGGAGTTTTTTCCAAATGTTTAATTTCGCTTTTTATCTCCCAAACGGTCTGACCAATTTAGACACGGCTTTCTGCACAATATTTGGGACTAATCAGGGATCTAAGGTTCATCGCCGATTAATCCCAAATATTTTGCAGAAAACTGTATCTAAATCAGTTGAACCGATTGAGAGATAAATGGGAAAATTCGCTTGCAACAAAATTTTTATTGCGGCGCCCTCTGCTGAGTAATCGCTGTAACAACTATATAAGAACCATTGCCAATATATGACAAAAATTTTACAGGAAACCGTATTTAAATCGGTCAAACCGTATTGAAGATAAATGGGAATATTGGATTGCTCACACAAACGAACAAACAACTCATCACGTACCTCCTCCGTTCGTCGTGGGTAATAAATGGAAATATTCGTTTCCAACAAAATATTTATTGCGACATCCCTGTTGAGTAATTGCCGTAACAACTATTTAAGAACCATTGTGAAGGTAAATGGGAACATTTGTTTGCAACAAAATGTTTATTGCGGCGCCCTCTGGTGAGTAATGATCCTACCAACTATCTACGAACTATTGCCAATGAATCGCAAACATTTTGCGTTGGTTAAACCGTTTTGGAGATAAATTGGGACTTTTGATTGCACGCACAAACAATCTCTCACCGTGAATGCATATTCTTCATTCATTCCGTCATGGGTAATAACAGTTAAAAGCGAAAATTACTTTTACAAATAAATTCGAAACTCAGTGATTTTACAACAAAAAAACAATCGTATACATCAAATAGGATGATCATACAATATACGAGGAGATTGAAACATTAGGAAAATATATAATTAATTAGGTTGCTTGCCGAAGCGCTCTGCCGTTGAACAAAGAAAATATTTTACTATTGTCGCTTAACACGGAAACTGCCCTCACCTCAGCGGGGAGTTGGTAAACCTCCCTACTGTCACATAATTTACTTCAAATATTTATTGAGCGAGTTGGGAGCATTGTTGTTACACAAGAAACCCATTTAGTGACGTGCGTCTTTTCAAACTTTTTATTTAGGACGTCCGCATCTGACCGTGACTTTGCTTTTAATTTCCATTATGGGCTGTTATTTACATGGTTCTTCAAGTTATGTTGAAAATTTCTCATCTAAGATATGTTGTGTTCATTTAAATGTAAACAGAGTATCACCTGAAGCATCGTGGATAGAATTTTTGCTAAAAAAATGAAAATTTCGGACATTAATAAATTCATTCTCTGTGAGCCATAAGAAATAAAGTGAATTAGCGAAGAATGATTAGCTTAATATTGTCAAATCTTTAGATAATTTTGAAATTATTCGAAACCCATATATGGTTTAATCCTGTATTCATTTGAAATAAGGTGAATCATAAAATTTCTTGGGCAGATTTCAACAATAATGTTGGTCTCAGTGAGGATCCATTTTTTATAACCCCACCCTAAAATATAGACCCACCCTAATCTTTCCTGGATTAATTCGTTCGTTTTACGAGTGATACCACATATTTATGTACTATATTTCCACGATATATTAAAACGAAGCTAACACTCCATAAAACCTCTTCGAATGCTATGTGCTTTAAATTTTAAAGTGATATATCGTAGTACGTAAAAATCTTAATTGTTAGTACGGGTGTATGTCATAAAGATAACCAAAATTATACGAAAATCCTACAAATTTTGGAGTAATTTTGAAAAACCTTATCAAATTCAACTATAAAAGACGCAAAAATACAAGAAAGAGGTTTCAAAGCCTTCACTAGTTTAATTAATATTCTAGAAAACATAAGCATACAATTCGTAGCTTAATTATTTTAGATAAATTAATTCAGCAGAGTGCTAAATTCGGTTACCAACATATTGCTACTTTTACTAAGAGTACTATATAAGCATAGTATTATTCACATCAATGGTTTAAAACTAATTTTCCTGCATGTACTTAAAGCAATATTTGAATAAATATTATGAAAGGACTAGCTTTTGACTATTGTTCCGTTAGGATCGCTAAAGGTCTTGTTTGCATTAACTATTTAATTATGGCTAGATGTGTATTTAAATTCTTGTTTCTGATTCTAAACTATATGCTTATAATAACTTTTTACTTACATCAAAGTATTGAAGTATTGTATTAGTACGTAATATGGAGTCGGTGAGACATAAGGAGGGAGGAGGTTTCAGAGCAAGATAGTTAAAGCATATTTAGAATGTACCACATCGAAGACTATTAGTATGTAGACCTGTGAGTAAGTAGGTAGGTGTATGCATACTGTATTCATGCGTTTTCAAATATTTCTCAAAATTGTACGAATTATCCAATAGCCTCCGAACTTGACAGAATTGAGAAAACCGTTGAACTAAATATGTTAAAAATTTGAATACTGAACTGAAAATTGAAACAACTTTTTCGATTCAAAACAAATAAAATAGTACTATTATTTTTTATTAAAACCAGAAAAAGGTTTCATAGATCTGACCAAAAACAAAATGTATATTACTAGCAAATTCAGGTCAAAGAGATTAAATAAGCCATGCGCGTGTAGAAGAAAGATGACTGTCACATTACTGTCAATATTATGGTTATTTTATTGAACAGTTAAAAGTAATTATCAGGTAACTAAAGTTTACCACGTAACTTTACATTTTGTTAGAGTGCTTATTTTGGTGAGACACCGTTTTCTATATTTGATTGTTGCCCGGAATTCATTTACTTCATCAAATTATTTCCAATTTAAAGAAATTTAACTTTTATTTATATGGTGATAATTTATGTAACACTTTGGAGATCACATGTCGATACAAGCTTTACAAATATTAATTAATATTTACATGAGTAGCAGCTTCTTCGTGGAAAAAATGCTTGTTCGCTAAAGAATTCGTGATTATCGAGATAGTAAACTTTACATATTTTAATTGATCAATTCGTTGCTAAATCAGAATCCTACTATGTACCAATGACTTAGAATCCCACGAAATATTATGTACTTTTAAAAAAATTAATTATTTTTTCTACTCTTATATTTATAATCTATTCTTCGATCTTATTATTTTGATACACACACTCAACATTTAAAAAGGATCCCTTTTTAATTACTTTCAAAAATTGTTCACCGAAATAGGGGTAAATATATTTATGTATGTCTGTATGTATGTATGTGTGTGTGTGTGTATATATATATATATATATATATATATATATATATATATATATATATATATATATTAGTTATTTAATCGCTCATACCTTTTATTTCACATCACACTCAAAATTCCAAAAAACAATTTTGCAATTTTTAAAACTAATTTAATTAACTTTGAAAAGATGATATGATATACGCCAAAATAGAACTTGAGACATGGAATGGTATAATAATGTCCCTGCCAAATTTCGTTAAATTTCTATTGAATTTTAAGTCTGTTTTCATTTTAAATCGCTTGTATTACAACTATATATGCACAGCCAATCGAACCTACACTATATGCTTTGCTCAGTATGAATACCCTTCAATGAATTCACAAATTAAATATTGTAGCTTATGGTAACATGTATAATACTAATTAATGACAAATCATTTTTATTTCTTTATTAAACTAAACAAAACACTAATGATCTTTAATTAAAACACTTAATGTTAATTACTATGTGTAGAAAGAAAATTACGTCTCAATAACGAAATGCTTATATAGTTTTTCGATTTCTGAGCATGGGGATTATATCAGTCACATAATGGCACGACCATTGTGTACTAAACTTGAAAGAGTAGCTAAGAAGCTATGAGGGACCATATTTCAATAATCAGTAATGCGAATATTTCGAGGCAATGAAATAAAATCCACTAAGTCTAGAGATATCAAACGCACCCAATTAAGGGTTAATACTCTAAAATTTTGACAAGAGTATTTATTGTAAAAAGTTAAAATCAAATAAAGTGAATATTAATAAGAATTTACAAGATTCAAATGAATCTGAATTATTGAAGAAAAACATTTACAATTTTCAAATAGCGTTTGATATACATATTTATTAAATTATTTAATTCATTTTATTAATAGGAGAAAGTTCGTTTTAGTAGCGCAATCGCTACTTATAGTTTTGTACTATGCATATTACATTGCCGATATATGCAGTAGTATTTTTTGATAACTTGGTTATTACTTCGAAGCTATTAATTATGACTGATCACAAATTAAAAAAAAATGTTTAGATTATAATTTAACAATTTGTTTTAATTAAATATGGTTCCCTATATTATGCCATCTTATAGAACTACGGAATGACAAACATTAAATTCTACATTTCTTTCATATGCGTAAAGAGTATACCACTCAAGATAATGTTAAAAAAATCAATATCTGAATGAATTTTCTAGTTAGTTTAAGTCATATTTTATTGAATTGTACTCATGCTTTCAATGTACAATATTTGTAGTAAAACTATAACTATAAACTATACAATATTTGTAGCAGAACTGAAATAAAGAAGAAGTCTGTGTGCAGCACTTGTAAATTAGTAAGGATTACGTGTCTTTATCCCATTAAAATATATCATACACCACAAAATCAATATTTAAATTCGATTTTAAAAAATTATTACCATTTTTAAAATCAATCGAGTTAACTTTTACAACAACAAGGAAGGCACCAATCACTATTATGGCTGCTAAGAAACATGGACACTATACATAACATGTTGGTTCTTCGTATGAATAAATTTACCACCAAAAAATACAATTTATTCATTTGGAAAAGCGATGGTCCTTAATAGTATAAATAATTACTTAACATGTTGGTCCTTTATGTAGAAAAATTTCTTCAAAAAAAAAGAGGAAAACGCCAGCCCAATTCATTAGGAAAACGCCAATCCTAAAAAGACTAATTACATTTCATTTACTTAAATGAGAATTCGTTTATAAATTCGAGGTTGTCTCCTACAATTAAATTTCTTGAAACTTTCTTATTGAGAAAATGCGCCAAAATTTACTACGATATCACCTGAAGTTTTATTTTATCTTTCGTTTAATTGATTTGTGTAATATTTTACATTCTCCTATTTAGGCGACCTAGTGGTATCTTATGGTTTTATCAACCGAGCGTACCGTTATATCTAGAAGTAAAAGTAGAATACCTGACAGCTCAAATGAAGGTATCAGCCACGTAATATCTACACCAATAATACTATCATAATATTGCCAGTTTTTTGGGCTTTTTGGGTCAGTAAACTCAATCAATAGGCACGCAATTGTCGGCGGCAAGTAACAATTTAGTATGATGTTTATGCTAGCTGGATATGCCTCCACAGAAGTATAAACTTTAGCGTAATTTACAAGACAAAAATATTTAAACGGGTAAAATAAATATTGCTTAAATTGTAGCTCCAGAAGTTCGAAGAAAGCAGTGCTTACTTGAAATTGGGAGTATCGTGAACCAGATATGAAAATAAATACTATTTAACGTGAACGGTACCAGGAAAGGCGAGACAGCATAGATACTATACCAAACAGGAGAAAATAATTGTTTGTCGCAATATTAAGTGAACACAACGTAATTTACAATGTAAAAATTAATACATTGGTAACATCGTAAATGTGATGAAACTAATTGTTAATAAATTTTATGTTTTTGTGCTTCAAGGTTTTTAAATCTGTAATATCCAAATAAAAAGAATTCATTATAAAAAATTTTTTTTTTAAGTACATTGGCGAAGTAAACAGCTTTACTGTATATAAAGAAAATACACACAATATAGTTGTTCGAAGGGTTTATTTGGAAAAGCTTGCTCTGACGCTTGTCAATCCACACGTAATTAGTCGAATATCAGTTCCAAATTCGCCAATAAATGTAACTAAAGGTGACAAAATTAATAAATATAATAATAGTAAACAATTATTAACCTTTGCACTAAGTAAAAATAATAATAACAATTGTTTTTTTTTCCTAAATTCCTAAGTGAGTATTTTACTCAGGAACGACCACACGCCCATACCACCAACGGGTTAATGGATGTGACAGGGAGATTTAAAAAAAATATTTGTATACACACACACACACACACACATATATATATATATATATATATATATATATATATATACAAATATGTACATAAACACATAAATATGAGAGTGGGAGAGACAACTTTATAACATGGAAATCTGGTAAGTGCAATGACAAATTAAAATGCTTTACGATGAAGGTTATCTTCATTTTCAAATTAACTTCCTAATAAAAGACAAAAAATAATGTAGTTACTAAACTTATCGGTTTTTAATTATTTAATATTTTAAATATTTTATATTATCATTATATTTTGATTTCGTAATTAAAGTTAGGGACCAAGTATTTTATCAAATTTTTTACGTTATCAGATATGATCAATTATTTTCACTTATATTGTATGTACGTTCCACATACATGAAAATAATACATTTTACATACATTAAATTAAGATATGAAAATAAATATTAAACGTTACTACTTAAGTAATCAAATTTTACGTGTAACTTTATCGTAAAGTCTGCGGGTAACATGCCTGTAAAACCTATATTGAATTATCAAAGTAAATTACTGAACAATGTTCTAACCCAAAAACAAAATAAAGAATGCTAAATGAAAATACATTCAACCATTTCGAAAATTAATAAAATAAAATATATAAAAATTATTATGCCTAGTGTATTATATACACACTTAATACCCCATATATTACTAATGTATTTTGAACAAATATTACAAAAATTAAATTAATTTTTTGGGCGTAACTTCTTTTGAATTTGTTATACACCTGAAGGTGAGTTTGAAACCATATGAGTTTACTTTATAGAACTTCATTTTCGACTGAAAAAACCTTTCTTTAGGTTACTAATATTTTTTATGGTTACTAATATATATTATTACGTTATCCCAAAAATTTCAATTTGATAGTTTTCGTTTTTAATTTATTTGTGAAAGTGAGTCCCTGGCTTCTCAAACAAACGTTTTATTTCAGGTTATGCATCGAAACGTCTTTTGCATATTAAATTTTAAAATATACGTATTTGTAAAAAATTTGCATTATTTTGGAATATGACTTTTGCCGTGAAAATAATGCAGCGCAGAGAGCTCAAAATACCAACAAGATGTTTGGCAAGGGTGTAGCTGATGAAAGTATAAGACGCTGTTGGTTTTAAAAAATTCATTCTTTAAAATGAATCACGTGGGTGACTAGAAAGCAAAGAGAATAATATTGAACCAAAAATCGGACGTTGTGCAAGTGAATATATATTTAACTACACGTGAATTAGGAACAAAATTTAAAGTTAATATTGTGCTCCTGAACAATTGGAAACAAATTTATAAGATTAAGAAAATGAATAAATGAGTTCCACACGAATTAAACTAATGTCAGAAGAGAAATATTTCGGAAGCGTTTTCATTACATAAAGAAGCATAATTTTGTTCAACAGATTGATAAGAATGACGAAAAATGGATCATTTTTAAAGTTGCAAGCGTTCATCGTAATTATTCCGTGTAGATAAAGTGTGAAACATAATCCAAAATAAAATATTAACCAAAAGAAACTAATAGTATAAGTTTGTCACTGCAGTGGTGGTATTGCACATAGCTGGTTTTCTATAAATATGCACATAGTTACAATTGCACTAGACGTGTACGAATAGTTTTATCTTTGCACAAAATGTTGTACATGCAAAGTAAACTAATCGTTTACAACTTCTAAAAAGTTTACCAATTAAAACAAAATGTGTTGACTTTTTTTATTCTTACTCTTTCGCAAAGAGTCAAAATAAAGTTTGATTGTTAATGTACGGTACATGAAGTTACTTCTCGTCTGAATCTATACAATAATTTCCTTATTTCGACATTTTCATGGATGATGGTAACAACAATGTTGTAAATAGTTATACTCTATTCAAAGATGAAACATATAAGTTGAAAAGGACGGCAATTCCATTCGATACATCGTGAACCTGCAGAAATTGTGTAACCGTTTAGAAAGATACATTTAAAACAGTCTACTGTATCGTGGATGACATATTATAACTTTGATCTACTTCTTGCATTAACAATAAAAATCTCGCAAAAACGATTTACTTGAGTTGTTGTCACACACTATTTTATGTTTTATACCTACGTATTTGGTATAATCTAACGGTCCATCCTTCCCTTTACAAATTATATTCTATTGGTTAGTATTTAGATTTTACTCACTGTGCCCGACTGCCAGGATGTTATTTAATATCGTCAAAAATAAAGGATGTGGTTCAAACGTCCCATATTTACATCCAATATATACTTGGATGTATATTATGTTGGCTACGTTAGAAAGCCTTTCCGAATATCGCTGATGGGTTATATAAAGTACGAAACGTAAACAATTGAGTTTCGACAAGGAAATAAGAAACAAAATTTGTAAATTAATGAACAAACAAAATTTGTATCAAGAAGGGAATTTAAAATTATCTTGCGTCACTTTTGAATTCTACGTCAAGTTAATATACGGAGATAGTCTGATGTAGTTTTTAACTATTCTGCATTTCTAACTCTATTGAAGTTTGCGTAGCCTTATAAAGACTTTTTGTGAATCAATGCAGTAGAAATTAGACCGTGATACTAAAGTGATGCCGTCGCTGGCTGTATGCCTTTGAACGCTCAATCGTGAGTTTGCATCGCTATATCATGATACAGCATCGGAATATTCACGATGTTGCATCTATATTGTTGTGATACAGAGTAAATATAGTATCTATGTAGTTGTGATACATCAGCGACACAATAAGATGCTGGTACACAATCGTGTTTTGTGACTTGCGCTGCCAAAGGGGTATAGAATAGAATGTAATGCAGTCGCGCGTTTGCGTACAATCACTCTTCTGAATCGCTACAGAAATAAATGCATTGAGGTTCCAATTTTGAGGTTCCAATTTGAATCGACATCGATCGCGCGACTGAATCGAAGATTATGGAATTAATTGCTGTCGCATGTTACCGACACGTCAAAAGGTCTTTTGTACTATCTGAGTAGTCACATGTTCACAAAAAGCGACTCTGCAACAGTTCAAAAGTTTAACTTGCACAAAGGCTTAGAGATAAATAAATTCCAATATGTAAATGAGAATCACGAGCTAATAGAAAAAATAAATATCTATGCCCTAATTTGTTTAATTTAGTATTTATTTATTTTATATATCAAGTTGGCATGTAAAGAAATCGAGACTTATTCAGGCGATTTTTGTCAAATTATTGAAACTTCTTAAAATATCTAGAAGGATATATATAATTACCTTAGATCTATTCTTTTACTCCATAATTTCCAATATCATTCGACTTTAATTTGAATCTATGAAACCCTCCAAAATTATTTAAAAGAAGAATGAAAATAGCACATCCATTAAGGCCTCTGTTGTCGTCTGACAGAATTAGATTTCATAAAATTGCACGATATTTACTCATTTTTTCCCTCGTCACTTAAATGTTTGTCACAAATTTTTATATAACGTTCTCAGCGTCTAATTATAGTATTTTAGTGAACCGCTTATTCATACTTCACACAGAAGCACTTATCTCGTCGTAATCTCGTCTAGTTGGAAGATTTTTTTATTTGTGGTGAAATGGATATAATGCTGGAGAATGCTTCCATGGCAATAATTTCATATATAGCGGCTAAATTTTATTTTTTATTGTTAAATTACTATTTAATAAACATTGTTGCTGAAAATTACTGATTAAAATTATTACATATGTATATATATATATATATTATATATATATATATATATATATATATATATATATATATATGTATATATATATTTAAAAGCAATCAATGACCAAATGTAAACCTTTGCTTGATATAAATAGAACGCTTAAATACTTTGTGATTATTTGTACTTTATACTCTACAAACAATGATAAAGGATGCTTAAAGAGATTGTAATCGTATCTTCATGTTACAGTAGATTGTTATATTGAATTCAGTAATAGTTATATCGAAATAGAGAAAAGAGAAATAAGATAAGCTATTGAATCAAATTTGTTTCAATACCTTATCCTATCTCTTCACGACCTTCACGAGAATATCTATAGTAAACTGGATTAGAGGATATCCATACATTAAACCGTAAGATTCGAAATATGCTAGAAATTATTTATCTTTGCACCTCTTCAACATTACTCGGTTACAAATTCGAAGAGAGTCCATATCTGAATAGAAAAAAAACTACCTTTTTTTATGCATATTTTGCTTAGGGAAAAAAGTAAAATTTGGCATAGTTGAAGTTTTTACGGAAAAGAAGTGCGTAAAGCTAAAATTTATGTATAATATGTCGACATATCAATACGTAAACATAAAACTAAGGTACCAAGTTTTTTTTAAGGGTATTGCGCACACGGAAGAATGTGAAATTGAGCATAATTAAAGTTTATACGGAGAAGGAGTACGCAAGGAAATTTATATATAATATGCGTTACAAATACATTAAATTATATATTACAAATATATTAAAAGATTCATTGCCTAAATTCACGCTACCAGTGTCAAATACATAATAATCTAGAGGTATATACACTTAGACAACAGAACCTCATTAACGTTCAAACTTAAAAATTTAAGAATTACGGTCGAATTTCGGCCACTGGGAGCCCTCTAGTATTCATAAATCTATCTGTGTTACCATGTAAATGAATTTATTTCGAAGTGATTGATAATTTATATTAGAAGTGATTTGAATAGGGGCGCCAAAATCGGAGTCAGCCCAAGCATACATATTGTTTGTACAATAGCGGAATGTTTTAACTTGTATTTAATTCAGGAGTCATATGAGGGGAATATCGATTTATTGAATTGTTATTATCAGAACAGGGCTAATATTTATACGGCCTTAATATAATTGAAGCACAAATTGGATTAATGGAATGTTTCTCAAATATACATCGCATTTGCCCACATAAATAAAAATCCGAATCATATGCCATAGGTAAAACATAGCAGGTAGAAAAAGTGTTAATTCGTTAAAATGAAATACCTTTTAAAAAACCGACTTCAAAAAAGTGGGTATTAAAAAGGGAAAAATAATTTACTCAAAATAGGTGCCTACTTATTCACAATAAATAACTAAGTTACTTTTTTTGAAGTTGTTATCAGCGCTGTCGACCAACTTCAACTAATTTAAAATTGAATTTAATTTACAACGAAAATTTTAAACTTTAACTCCTTACGTACTCACAATATGAAATAGATTCCTGAAGATGTATTTAAAATTAATCTTTTACATATGTTTAAGGTGCACCGACTTCAAAAATAAGTAACTCAGTTATTTATTGCGAATAAGTAGGTACCTATTTTGAGTTAATTAGTTTTCACTTTTTAGTGCCTACTTTTTTGAAGTCGGTTTTTAAATGATATTTTATTTTAGAATTTTTAATGATTAATAATATTAAATATCACACTGACTTGATTGATGGTTCAGTTAGTTTGCAAATTAAAAACTACCGGTACTAAATATCTTGAATTACGGTTGATTTACTACGATGCTATAAGTAGTTCCATTTTTTATCTCCAGAACGCATCATATGCTTCGACATGGTCAATGGTGTAGTTATTTTGCAAAGTAAAAACTACCAGTAGCATCTTTTAATAACATAAATTAAACAAATTTCTCAAAACATGTATCTTCAAATATATGAAACTTCCTAATAAAGGGATATAATAATGTGATAGCAACTTAAATGTATTTACTTATGTTATTAAAATCATACCATAAATATATACATTTAAGTCGCTGTCATGTTATTATCTTCCTTTATACGATAACGAATATATAACCCATTATCTATTTCTTTACTGTTCAGGCTTTAAGTTCTGATAAAAATCCAGTCGGGAACTATTTAAATGATCATACGGTCAACAGTGACACACTTGAAAACTCAGATGGAGTTGCATCGTAAATCAAAGAAATTTTGCGTTTACGCCTTTTTGATGTTCATTTTATGTGATTTTTACCCTTTACGACACGCTCTTATATATTACCATTTTATTATCTCCATAACACACAGGCAGATAAGGGCCAATAGAGAGGAGGCGGGCGATAAATTTCAACTTCAGCGAGAGAATGCTGCCCGGACTGGTGCCAGGGGCGAGCGCGCGGCGCTTCTGAATCGGGGAGAAGAATTTAATAGTCAGAAATAGCTTTTATCAATTTCGTGAAATAAAAACATTATCACGACTTCGTTATGTCTTAAACATTGGAAACCAAGTAGTGTGATGCTCGTTTTTGACATCTCTTATGTCTGCGAATGTTATATTTAGGAAAGGAAATCACTAAATGTGCCAGCATTATTGAACCTTAATGAAATTTCTGTCTATAATATGGGCATAGAAATATTGTATACACTGTGCGATAGAAACGAAAATGAAATACGATAAAAGTTTGTCGTATAGGTCAAAGTTCTTAAAATTTATTTCTTTATAAGGGAATTCATTAAATTTACACTATCATTTATACATACAATGAAATTATAAAAAAAACTGAGTCTGTACATAAAAAAATGTTTGCCTATCTGTTTTTCTGTATGATAATTTGCTTATCCATCACGTAAAATCTACTGTATGATTTTTTACGTAACATCGAATGATAATATTTTATACCCTGGAGTGACGTATATGATAATATTTATCTGGATGTCAGTGAAATAAAAAAATGGTTGGACTTGATGACTGTTACGATATTGCCACTGCTAACGCCATTTAGTAGCGTTTTAATAAACTTTATTCTCATAAAGTTTTGAGAGAAAAAAACAATAAAAAAAAACAAACAAATTTTTAATAACTTTCTTATACCGAATTCCAAGCAAACAAATTCGCGTCAGCACTGCACATTGTGTAATTGTCTTTCTATGTATTATATTCTGATATAATATTAATAATAACAAATACAATAATTCTTCTGTTATTACATTTTCTAGTCACTATCATGGATTTATATTAAACACCATATTTTTTTATCACCAAATCCCTAATTTATCCAACATTCGTTAAGTCCGAACTACGTAGGATAATCAAAACAAATACAGCTGTCGCTGTTCATAAAACGGAAAGTAAAAATGACTCCTCTGTGATATACACGCCATAGTAAGTGTAACCGTACTATTTCCTCCAAGAAATCCATTTTTATTTTTATTTTTATTTAAATTATTTTGAAATAAAATTTCATTTACTACTTGAAAATAAAATCACATTTAACACAAATATTCAAACAATATGGCTTTAGATAATAAAACACCACTAATTTCCTATTAAAAAAAATATCACGTAATAAAATATTAACATATATACAGAGCCTTTACAATTAATTATTTTTTTATAAATTCGTTGGATTGGTTGTCATTGTTTTTGTCTCTAGACACTAAATATGTAAATATGAATACAAATTGATGTAATTATGAAACATTTAAACGTCAAAAGTGACCTAGTTAAAAAACAAATTGCGTTATATCTCTTACTAATTTGACGCTAGACAACCCTTTGTCATGAAAACCATTTTTAAAGTCGGTTTTTCGTGTTTTCATTCGAAGAAAGAAAAGTGAATGCTTTAAATATGCTTGTACCTGAATATCTTGTTTGTGCTGAAACAAAACACACTTAGCGGAGTAGTGAACGCTAGGTGGCATAGTCATCTTTCAGCCTACTAATAGTAAGATAGATTTTTTATTGTAATGAAGGAATTAGAAATCCAGGAAGTCACAAATAGATATGAGGAACAAATGAAATATTCTATTCAATCTAAAGTCAAGTCGATCTGTGCTATCAGATGAAACAAAAACTGTATTCATTCCGTAGCGCCGCATATTCAATGATACAATTCGGTAAATTCCAGGACTGAATTCGCCTCTCTAGCCAATACCTCCAATTCCTTTCTCCCTGATGTATATAGATTGAGATAATCTTTTTTTCATATTGAAAATAAAAGTATGTTTGCTGTACCATTTTTATGGGGCGTATTATTATATTTATTGGGTTTATTCTAAGTGAAATAATATAGAATTCTCTTTTTCAGGTTTCTATATTTGCCACCCACACATTTCTTCATAAAAGCGCTCCATCAACACGCCTGTCGTAGCATCTTAACGCACAAAGTTCTCAACTTATCGTAATGTAATTTTATAAGCAGGTGTGTCTCGTTTTGAAATACGTAAACCGTTTCTATATCGATATCTAAACCTTGTTTAAATGTGTCGGATTATACTTTCTTTGCAATCTCAATTTTCTTTATACAACGATATAACGTACTTTAAGAAAAGAAACAGGGATATACCCAACTCTATCCGTATCTTCAAATTTAGAAGCCTACAACTGGCTTATTTTTCAATAAATATTTGAATTTTTTTCAAGACTGGTTTTTAATTAACTTATATCTCACAATACTGTACGAAAAATATCAAAATTTAGAATGAGTCAACTACCGTATTGTGAAGGCGTAAATGTAGCGTGATCTTGTTGATCACGTAAATATAAAAAATATTATGAATATACAGGTTACACTACGGCGTTATACAGCAGGTTATTATAAATTAAGTATTTATTTTATTCTAGGTATGTGCTCAGGTATTTCATATTTAAAAAAAAACATTTAAAAAATTACCAGAAAAATTTTAATAATAAAAAATGCAAAGTATTATTTTTTTTGTTACTTACGATGCTGATTATAAACATTAGAATATTGTGTAGAAGTATATCGTGAGGCGCCAGGAATTTAAAAAACTTGCCCTTTATCTTATATTATTAGCAGCCCATGAACGGAAATTCAAATATTGGTATTAAAACCTATTTTTAAGTATTTGGTAACATAATTAGAAAAACAAAATACTTATGGAATATCTGGGCATCGTCTGTGCGTTTACCAGAGATAATTGGAAACCATTTAACCAGAGAAAACTCAAGGTTATAGAGAATAGTTATTCAATTACAAATATCATAAACATAATTTTCATTTTCATTTTCAGGGGCAGGTTAATGGGGATTTTAAAAGAAATCTTGTTAAAATGCGAATTAAAAAATAAATAAGTTTTTTTTTATTAAACGAAAATCGAAAAATTCTTAAAAAATCGCAGTATTCTCTCACGATCTCAAAGAATCTAGACCTGGCAAATCTATCAAAATGGCAATATTGGTTATGTGGTTTAAGTGAGTCGAAATTTATCAATATTTTATTACCTAAGATTCTTGTTAGAATCAATATATTAATGATGGCAAAACATAAAGATAGTCGTATCCTTTACATCCACCCTCGTATAAAAATATAATAAAAGATGTCATAATCTTTTCATCACATTTTCGTTATTTACTAAGTTATAACGATGTTAATAAAATACCATTTATACCAACAGTGTAGACCAAAAGGTTGCGCGCGCACTAGACGCGACTGGTATGAACTTTATGCATGCATAGCTATCTGTATCTGCTCGTAAATAATAGTATGGAACATTAATCGCTAAAAACTTAATTTCCAATTGACAGATTCTATTTTTATGCGTCTCATTGTAGTGAGCTACAGAAAAGTATTTATATATTTTAATGTCAACTGACACGTTCCATGCCGCTGTCAATCAAGGGAAACAATTTCAGCACGTTTTCTAGGGCAAGCATTTTTATCTACTGAGTACATTTATCTATTTCATTGTTTCGACATACCTTAATTCGATTGAGTAATTAATTACAAGCACATTATTATTCCATACTTACAATAAAAAAGTGATCTCAAAGGACTGTTTAACCGATGAGTTATATTGTTGGTGAATATAACTCGTTATTGAGTACGTGTAAGTATAATTGCCAATGTTAAATCAAAAAAATGATGTATTAAAATTTATTTATTTACTATTGATTTAAAACTACCGGTTTTTATTACACTAATTTAATTCAAATTACATAACTTTGATACCCCTGAATACCCTCCACTAGTCAATCGGGCAAAACAGCATTATTGGCAAGTAATAGCCGTGAGTTTCACTGCGCGTCACCTTGGAAGGAAAATTCGTCAAATTATAGATGGACAGAGGAAATCTCTACGTTGAGCATATAATAATCTGTTTCGATAATGACCGTGATTTGAAAAGCGATTTTACTATATTTTACTATTATTTTTTTTATAATATATAAAATATAAGCAAATTTAATTACAAATTTGTTACGTTCATTCCTTTTTTAATTTTTATACTGCATGATATGTGTCCACCTATAAACGTTTTAATACTATAATAACGCACTATCAAAATAAGAGACAAAAGAAAGGATATGAGCGATAATACATATATATATATATATATATATATATATATATATATATATATATATATATATACATATATATATATATATATACTTATAAATTGCAAAACAAATAACCCTATGCCAGAATAAACAAAACATTTTCATATAATTATTACATTATTTTCTAAAAAAATTGTAGTTTTAGACTAAAATTAAAACAAGTTAGCAAGTTTATTATGAGTATTATTTAAACATTTTACTATACATATATGGAAACATTATAGATAATAATACTGGTCCAAGTTGTTTCATTTTAATTATAGATTATTCATACATTAAAATTTGTATTTTTGTTTAAAAATTAAATTACAACTTATTGAAATTTTTTCTATTGTCAAATAAAACGAAATTAAGGTAAATGTTAATTATTTTTGTTTTACTTCATTTTCATTTTCATTCTGAGGTTATAGAAAACATTTATGACTTATGGATGTCGGATATTATTAATCGTTTATCACTTGAACACATTTACGTACTCATAAATATTTTGGTGGTACGTAGTATTTTATTAACTAATATTAATTTTTCACTACATAAACATATTGATAATAGGCAATTCTTCATATGTGCAAACATGGTGTACATTTCAACCATGTTAATACATAAATTTATTACCCAATTTATCTTCAACAAACATAATAAATATACGTTCTTCTAATAAAATACGAGTTTCCATGAACATTTTGACAAACCTTGGTACATGTCATAAGTTTGTCTATTAATTACTCCTATATTAATAGAGCCTATTTAGTTTTGACAATTTATCTTCTTGTTTAATTTTATGTTCTATTATTGTGAATATTTTCAGACATTCGAAAATAGCAGCGAAGCTTTTAGCAGATGTGGACACGTAACTCTAACAAAAATGACTTACTGTTTTGCAAACCGATATCTGTATCGAAAAAGTGTTCGTCCTAAATGTTTTTTCCATGCAAACTCGTAACCCAATTCATCTAAAAAACTTATGGAATGATATGCTTTACAATGGATTTAAAAAATATCACCCCATTTTACAGGAATATTTAAAAAAAATTTAAGAATTTAAACCTTGAAATATTTTTTTTAAGATTTTATTTCATATTTTTGTGGTATTTCTAAATGTACAAATTTATGGTTCAATTCAGCTTTATGGAACTAATAGGCTACATATAAACACCTGTGATATAAAGAAGGACAGACAGACAGTCGGTTTTGCCGAAAATATATGGGTTTAATTATTGCTTTTTAGAACTAATGGGCTGCACATAAAACAACTGTGACATAAAGACGGACAGACAAACTGTCGGACATAGTGAAACTATAAAGATTTCTAGTTTGGCAACCTAAAACAAGGTAATCTCTCGGTCAAAAATGAAGTCGGATATAATAAACTTTTTATATTTCAAACTCTTTTTCAGATGAATAAGAAATTCAACAGAAGTTACGCCAAAAAACTTTATGTCATTCATGTAAATTTGTTAAAAATAAAGTAGTAACATTTGTGGTGCCAAGTGTATATATAATGCAGTATGCACAATAATTTTATCTAGTTTCAGATAAACTAGTTTTTATTAATTTCGAAATAGTATTTCACATAGTATTCTTTTTGGGTTTAAATATTCTTCAGTAATTTACTTTCAAGAAAATATCACTGAGAATTCAATACAGGTTTCACGGACATGTTACATGCAGAATTTACGATAATTTTACATGTAAAATTTTATTACTTGACTAGTAACATATAATGTTTATTTTCATATCACTAAATTCAATGTATCTAAAATATATTAATTTGATGTATCTGAAACGTACATCCAATTTAAGTGAAAATAATTGGACATACTTGATAACGTATAAGTTTTGATGATATGCTCTTTTGAAATAATCGTAGTAAATAAATTTATTTTTAGAAATTAAAATATAATGACAATATAAATTGTCTTTTGACGAACAAATAATTCATTTATATGTATATATATATATATATATATATATATATATATATATATATATATATATATATATACGCATATATTTATTACGAATCAATCAGGAGTTGTTCCATTACCTTCCTAAAGTGCTTTGACTTGCAAATGATGAGCTTTCTTTTTACCAGCTAAATAAATAAACCTAAATGAGGGACACGATTCGTTATAATCAATTTTTTGTGCATTCCATCTCAGGGGAGTAATTTGGCTGTATTTTTTCTATATAAATATTATTAAAGTCAACAAGTTTTTTGGTAAAGTCCAATTAAAAAAAAGTTCAACCATACAAAATCTTGCCAACATTTTGTCGCCAGAAAGCCGTATTAATCCAAGTTATTTTTACTATAATGAACACCCCTAAGGGTTGTTTTATCTATGTCTACAAAAATACTTACCATAGAAACGGTGTCATCTAAGTCACTTTCATACAGACTTCCATACACACTGTTCTGTTTCTCTTGGTGGTTACTGTGTTCAGATTTCGGATCACTTAGGATTTCGTTGTCAAGTGGCTGTGCTCTCTTCTGCTTATACTTCTCGTAACTATTGCGATATTATATTTTGACATATTTATTGGGGATCAGACGTTCGCTCCATAATAAACTTAAAAAGATATAAGGAAAAAAAATTAACCGCATCAACTTGATGAAACGGTGAGAGCATTTTGCTCACGCTCACCACCGATGGGTTTATAATGATCGAAAAGAGGAAAATAGCTCATTTCTCTTAAATACCCATAGAATCTAAACATGCTCATAAAAATATTCATGCCCTAAAATAATCGCTACGGTTTTCTTATGAATTATAAATAAATTTCTGGGAGCAGTATTATTTTCATAATTTTATGTTCAATATTTCTGGGAATGGTGGGCGAGCTCTGAATTCTACAAGACTGAATCAAGAAGCTTTTAACACCCCCTCTCACTCGCTTAGGTATTGAATTTTACCTGTCGATAAAATAGGTGATTAATTAGTTTTTGGGTAGATTCTTATTTCTATGTTAAAAGGAAAAATATTTGGGAAATATTGTCGGAAGCTAAGTTGAACGTTATGATAGATATGATATGATATTGATTCAATTCATTCATTTATATTTTGCTTGCAAATTTCTGAAAAAAACTAGGCTATTTTATCTCATTCACTTTTAATCTGAAATTTTAAAGATAAATTTAGCCACTTTAAAAGTATAGTTTATGATGAAATTTTACTTTTCTTTTCTTAAGGATTTGATGGCTGCCTCTTTCTTTTGTTCATTGTTCTAATCTATTTATTGCCATTAGGATTTTACATCTGCAAATTGACTTGCATAAAAATCATAACATACGCTAACGTCACTCTGATTGGAATGCGGGCATTTCGCAAGACTAGCAGCATTACTGTCAAGGTGGCACTTTAGTTTAAAATCTTTCAAACGTGTATGACCAACAAAAATATATGTTGAAATCTCGAACACGGCCCAAGTATAAACTTTGTTGTTCATTGCAAGTGAAAACTACAAGTTATTCTCAATTGTGTCTAGAAGTGTTTTAAGTCTACCCAGAGAATAAAAATTCAGGAATATGAATTACACTGTGGACACATAGCTGACGATCATTAAGAAGGTCGAAAAAGCAGGTGTTATCTTCAATTAAAACCTCCCCAGTACATAGGTATTTTTTATCGTATAAAACAACTTTTATAGTATTAATAAACATTTATTTTCTCAAAGATAGAATGCCGCTTAATGAAAGCAAAGTTTTTAGGTGTTTCAAACCAAATCATATAATATAATTAATTTTGAGATTATCTTCAAAATAAAATCAGTTTTTCTAAGTCAAAATATTAGTTTTTAAAATCAAATCGCTATAGCATTTATTGAAATTCGCAAGTATAGGACGTAGCTATTAAAACAGAATCATATATTGTTTATGTACCATATAAAAAAACCTGAATAGGTAAATATATAATTTACTTAATATTGTTTACAGCCACAGTGGATTTTACATATAGCAAAGTTCGTAAAATATATTCCGTGGTATATAAAGCAATAGCAACAAACCACGCATAAATTTTGATCTGAATGAAACTTAGCAAAAATATGAGTTCAAACTTATCCTTACTTTTAACCACAATTTTCAGATTTCTGGCTCATTTCTTCATTGGCTTTCTAAAATGATATATTTACTAAATTTCTATCTATTCCCGAAGTGATGAACAGATTTTATTGATTTTAAATTCTATGAATGGACGAGTGAATAAGTTACGAAATTGATTGATTTCTTATGTCAAATGTCTCGAAAGACTTATTGTATAAACAAATATGACATTTCAGACACACTATAATCAAGTATTGGTCTCTGTTAAGATTTAAATAACTGAGTCTACTTGTTAACACCCAAACTTCCATAATTTACTGCAGCTGTGTTTCGTTTCGGGAAAAGGATATAGTGTAAGATAGTTTTACTATGAACTTTGTAGTACACGACAGTGAATTGAGTTGTAAAATTAGCAAATTGAAAATGTAAGTCAAAAGTACTCATCGAGAGAATTCTTTAAAGCTTAAGCATTTGTTCCTAAGCTACTTCCCTATTCTTTGTTTTTGAAGCTTGTGCGTGCAATTAATATGTATGAAATATTTTTTAAATAATCATTCATAAATTTGAACAACAAGGTTGCTTTGTGCAATTCGGTTTTAAGTTCAGACATTGGAAGATTTATTGGAGTACAATTTATTCTATTATCACAGCAATAAAGACTTGGCAGGGACATATAATATTTGATGCTCAAGTTCATTATTCAAAAATAGTAAATGGAAAACTGTTATCTTTATAATAATCAAACATTCTTGTACTCTCTTTTTCGTGTTTAATTTTTTTCGGAAAATATATCTGATAACGTTTTAATCATATGCTAATCTACCGATCCTATGTGGAGTAGAACCCATTTTCTCGAAATTATATATATATATATATAATTATTAATAAGAAAAGCATACATAGAGATATTCGTCTTGCTCCTCGAACTTCACATTCATCAATCAGTTAGGAGTACTAGTATCATATCAACCACCTCTACGTGGAAGACTTATGGTAAATTACATTTTGACAAAATCTTCACCATATTTTTTTCTTCCAGTACAAAGTTTAATTAAAACGTATTAAGTGTTGTTCTTGTTAATCTTTAATATTATTTGTTTTACTTTTTAGTTTCATAATTAAAGCACTATGAAATTATGTTTCACCGGGACTTCGTATTAAATTTAAAAGCGAATAGGCTGACTAGGTTCACTATATGCGATTTTGCTTCGTAATTATTCTAATAATTGGAGGTGTATTTAATATAGTAAATCCAAAGATTGAAAACCATCGTGATGAAGTTTGTTATTAAAAATATGAGAATTATTGCCTGAATTGATTAAAAATAAATTGATAACAAACATTGACAATGGTTTTATTGTTGTCAAAATGAATGGCTTTTTCCCTCTTATTTAGGTTTACCTGGTATCATGGATTAAAATCGTGCATCTGTGGATGAAAGATATAACGAGACACAATTTGCACTTTGTTTTATTTTGCTAGTTCAAAGAATTCAATATCATGAATAATAAATTTGACTTTTCTTAAAAAAAAATACAAGATTTCTCTTTCGTCTGATTGACGATTTTGATGAAACTTATAAGGAGCTTATTTTTTTTTCATTTTCTCTTTATAATAGTGTCATTTTTGTTCTAATAACACCTGTGCCCAAAACCATATGGACCTTTGCCGGTCTCCTTTGTTGTTAATTTCACTATAAAATTACTTAATATTCTACATATATATTATTTTTGCATAATTTTTGCAAATTGTTGGAATTTCACTTGGAAAAGGTTAATTTTCAATGGAAACTTCGAACCTTTTATAATATGATTTATATTCACTTTACTAACGTCAAACTTATTAATAGGTAAATAGGCCCCTGACTAATAGGTAAATGAACGATTTTTTTTCAAGTAGCTTTTCTGACATTTACTCTTTGAATTCAATAGATATATATTTCAAGCATTTAATAAAACATTTATGAAAAATTGTACCCAGTACCAAAATTATTGTTATATTAAGAGACACGTCTCATAATTGGTCTTACCACTAGCAAAATAAGGAAAATTAAGTACAGCACTTAGCAATATCACCCAATGTGTTACAATTAAATATTGATATAATTTTTAGAGTGCTCTCAAATTTTTTTTCAAGAGAAAATAGCTCTCGTTTTATGAATAAATGACTAAGTAATATCATTGTACATTCTAACTAGGAAAATAAAAAATTATTTTTGGAAATGTTGACGCAATCGATGACCTTTAAATTTGAGATGTAAATGAACTCCTTCCATTTTAAAAAAATCTAAATATAAGTCTTGCCAGTATTTCTATTTATATATAGTATTTTTTTTTTTATTTCATTTCAATAAAAACATTTTTTAGTGTAAATTTTTAATGCTAAATTAATCGGATTCTACTCAAAAATAACTTTTATTCCATCAGCGTGTGAACTCCATATTAAAGCTGTGAAATGATATTTTTATATAAGTTAAATATAGTTTTACTAAATATAGCAAATACGTTTATTTCTAACTAAAGTAATAAATTGAACTAAATTAATTTTATACAATAAATTTTATATTTCAGTGGGATATTTCAAGCTAGCATAACAATTATCTAAAATGTTTATTTACCACCCACATTTGGGTCCCTATTTATTGTGATTACTGACCTATAAAGCCGAAAACGACTGATAATCTTATTATTGTTTTATTTCGTATAAAGGATATTATGTGGTTAATATCTTCATTTGAGCCCTTTATGATGTGAGTTATTCTAGTTTTACTTGTAGATGTAATGGTATGCTCGGTTAATGGGCCCACAAAATACCACTGACAAAGTCACCTAAGTGGGAGAATGTAAAATATTTCACAAATAAATTAAATGACAGGTAAAATAAAACTCCAGGTGATATCCTAGTCCATTATGACGAATTTGTTTATTAAGAAAGTCAACATTAAACTTAACATTAAAATAATGCCAATTAAAGTAAAAGAAATGTAATTAACCTTTCGAGGATTGGCATTATCCTAATGAATTCAACTGGCATTTTCCTCTTTTTTTCTGAAGAAATGTGTCTTTATATAAAGGAACTATATATTCAGTAATAAGTTATGCTTTTAAGAAATATCACTTTTCCAAATGAATAAATAGTAATTTTTAGCGGGAAATAAATCTATGGGAAGAACCAACAGGCTTCATAAAGTGATTCCTTCGCAGCCACAATAGTGGCTGGCGCCGTCCTTCAAAAGTTAACTCAGTTGACTTTAAAAGGTAAAATCAAATCGCAACCTAAAGGCTAGTCATATGGTTCATATAATCTGTATATAATTCGTTGACTCGCTTAGAAGAAATCGTTGCAACGAAACATTTTTTTTTGTTAAGAATAATGTAAAACGATTTCCAAATTATGATAATATTCCTATGAGATCACCAACATCGACAATAATGTAATGTTTTGGTTGATAAATCAAGTCACGATTTTAATATACAATATAAATATATGTTGATTCGAGAAACCTTTACGTTTGAATGAATACTAAGCTTACTCTGTATAATATTTTCTTTTACCTTGGTCACAATTAAATGAAACTACGTGATGTAGTATTATTTCTACTTTCTTTAAGTTCTTTACGACGACCTAGGTTTCGTTGTATTACACCATCTTTAGGTGAGCTATTAGCAAAGAATCATTGCTAATAGCCCACCTGAAGATGTCACTTTAAAGAAAGTAGAGATAATACCACATCACGTAGTTGAATTTACTTGTGAATAGTGAATTTCTACAAAATTAACGCCAAATATATTCAACATTTTATCTTGGTGTATGATATATTTTAAAGGGATGAAGACGCGTAATCATTACTAATTTGCAAGTGTTGCAGATAGACTTCTTCTTTGTTTTAATTCTGCTCTGCTGAACTTACCGTCCCCTGTCTTATCTCAACTAACGTCGTTAACGTTAGATTACAGTAATTAAGATCATTTCCCCAGAATTTTCAGTTTTCTTATGGTTATGTATATATATATATATATATATATATATATATATATATATATATATATAATGTTATATGAAATATAATGCGATTATTAGATCTAATCAGAAACACATATACACAGACAGATCATGTTCTCAAGGATTGGTTACGAAACAGTCCGGTAAAGTAATATACTCCAAATAAATTTAGCTCCAAAAGTGAATGAAATAATATGTATATGATGGTTTCGGGTAGCGCTTGTTACTACTTATGAAAATTGAAAATTGTACACTAAAAGCATGAGTACAACTCAATAAAATATGACATAAACTAATTAGAAAATTAATTCAGATGTTGATTTCTTAACATTGACATAAGTGGTACACACTTTATGTATATGGAATAAATGTAGGATTTAAAGTATGTCAATCTGTAGCTCTATAAGATGGCAATTTAATATATTAATTTAGGTAAAACGACATAACTTAGGTAAAACTACATCTAATTCAATTAAACTCACAATTAAATGAAACTACGTGATATAGTATTATTTCTACTTTCTTTAAGTTCTTTACCACGACTTAGGTTTCGTTGTCTTACATTTTCAGGTGGGCTTGTAGCAAAGATTAGCTAGTGTAAAGCTAGTGCAAATACAATAAGAGGCGAAGGTGTTACTAAAGCGAACTCGGTCCTATTAATAAAATAAATTACATATGATGGGTTATTTATGTAGGGTTATTTGAAGGAAATTTTAAAACTTCACTCGTTTAACAATTCTGATTCATTTGCACCGTGTATCAAAGGAAATTATGTTTAACGTTCACTGTATTTGATTTTGACGTTTTATAATAAATATTTTCATCAAGATTTTAGCCCTTAGTTGGGTGCGTCGGATATCCACAGACTTATGAATTTTATATCATTACCTGAAAATACTTGTATTACATTATTGATTACTGAAATTTGGTCTCCCACAGCATCTTAGCTACCCATTTCAAGTTACCCGTCACAGACTGTATATGTTTTTCTAACTATTTTTCTACACATAGCAATTAACAACAAGTGTTTTATTTAAAAAGTGTTAGTGTTTTGTTTAGTTCAGTAAGAAGAAAAAAGATTTGCTATTAATAAATATTGTACATGTTAACGTTAATTACAATATTTAACTTGTGAATTGATTATGATATATGCAGATAATAATAACGAAAAGTTATATTGAGCAAAATAGATAGTATAGGGTCGATCGGCTGTGCATATACGTTTGTAATACTGGTAATTTAAAATGAAAATTGATCTCAAATTGAACAGGAATTAAATCAAATTTGACAGGAACTTTTTTACACCATTCCATCACTCATATTCAATTTTGGCGTACCACGTCATCTTTTTAAAATTAATTAAATTCTTTTTGAAAATTTCGAAATTTTTTTTGGAATTTTGAGTGTGTTGTGATGTAAAAGTTATGAGCTAGTAAATAACTAATGTAAATATATATGTATATATATATATATATATATATATATATATATGTGTGTGTGTGTGTGTGTGTGTATACCTACATATGTATATATATATATATATATATATATGTGTGTGTGTGTGTGTGTGTGTGTGTATGTGTGTGTTTGTATATGTGTGTAAATAAGAATTTTTTTTTACAATTTCGGTGAACAACTTTTGAAAATTAAAAAGAGTGAGTAAAATGGAGAGTGTGTATAAAAGGAAAGAAGTTGAAGAATAGATTATGAAAGTAATATAAGATAAAAAAATAAAACTTTTTTAAAAACATAATGTTTTTGTTTTGTCTGACGTTTTATCATTAAATATCAATTCCTACTGAAACCGGAAATGAAATCGCCTAGGCATCTGTGACACGGCACTAGTTAGCTATTTCTTTAATTATTTTTTTTATTCATACATCATTAATTAAACTATAATTATACAAGAAAGTGAAGTTTCATTTAAATTGCAAAATTATGGTGTATGCGTACAATTTAAGAGTTTATAATATGCGAGCCAATAGAGAGGAGCGGGTAATAAATTTCATCTTTAGCGCAAGTATGTTCTCTTAAATGGGGCTTGGGGCGAGCGTATAAACGAGAACGCGGAATTTAATAACGAGAACACATTACAGAAATTGTTTACAATAAAATCTTATCAAGATCAAGTTATGTCTCGAATATAGTAATCGAAATGTTTCGAGTTTCGCATTTGGTTACATATATTAGAACATTACCTATAATCTTATGAGTAGCAATTGTGATACAAAATATAAATTTTTGAATAGTGTAGTATAAGAGAGATAATTTTATAAGATGATATGCTTGAACCTACTGTTCAAGCATATCATCTTTTAAAATGATGGCGGAGCGAAGAGATT
This sequence comes from Druceiella hillmani, assembly GCA_039881145.1. Lineage (NCBI taxonomy): Eukaryota > Metazoa > Arthropoda > Insecta > Lepidoptera > Hepialidae > Druceiella > Druceiella hillmani. The sequence goes on from JAYKKI010000022.1 coordinate 4,829,504, forward strand.
GGTCCTGTTTTGGTTCTTCGGATTCTAAGTCATTTATATATAGCATGATTATGAACTAGCCATAAAGTGATGAAAACCACACAGTTCTTTAGAGAATGGGCAATTTTTTTTTTTCACAAATGAGCTGCTACTCATAAAAACATTATTTAATATTTGTATTACCAGATTGTATTGTCATTTTATCTACATTATGTTATATAATTTCTCACTAGATAAATTGAAAATTAAACTTCTCTAAATTAAAAGTGACGTAAATTAAAATGACAATTAAATATAGAGAACGGTGTGTCACCAAAGTAATCATGCAACCAAAATATAAAATTGCCTGTTAAATTTTGCTTTTAATAATGTGACGGCCAACTCTTTCCAGCATGCACATGGCTTATTTAATTTTTTTGACCCGAAATTGTAAGTAACATTCAAGTATACGCAAAATATTTCGTTTTTGGTCAGATTTTCCAAACCGTTTTTCTGACTTTTATAAAAAAACAGTAGAAAACATTTGCCAAACAAATAGCTGTTTTGTGTTGAAAAAGGTTGCACTGATACGAATAATACTACGCTCATAGGAAAAGGAGCAATATACTTATAACCGAACCACTAGCCCACTAGGCTGCATTAATTTATGTAAAATAATTAAACCACAATATATACGCTCATATTTTCCTGAATATTAATAAAAGTAGTAAAGAATTTGGAACTCCTGTCTTGTATTTTTGTATCTTTTATAATTTAATTTGATAACATATCTCGAAATCATCGAACAATTGGTCACATATTCACCTAATGTAGGTTATCTTGATGAGATATAACAGTTAAGGCTTTTATGTACTGCAATATTCTTATAGTTTAAAAATAATAAAAAATTTGCACCTTTATACTTTAAGACCGACAGCTATTTTAATAAGTGCACGTTAACTTTAATACGGTGAGTACTAAAACAGACATAGTCTATATTTAAGGATGGGTTATAAAAATATTCCATCACTGAGGCCGAAATTACTATTGAGACTAGCTCATGAAACTTTATCACCTTTTTTTTATACCTTTTTTTCAATACACATCGGATAATACCACATATGGGTTTCGAATAATTGCAAAATTACTTAACGATTTAACAATATTAAACAGATTCTTGTTTGCTAATTCACATTACTTCAGCAGTATTTGTTAGGAAAAACTATAAAATAGTAAATTAAATCCAGAACATTTTAGGTGATACTCTATTTACATATAAATGAATACATGTTTGAAATGAGAAATTTTCAATATAACTTGAATGGACATGTGCATAACGATCCATAATGGAAATAAAGAGCAAAGTCACGGTCAGACTATGCTTATATATGAACGTCCTAAATAAAAGTTGGAAAAGAAGCACAGAAGTATAATAAAAATGCTTCTTAAATTATATAACAAAACTCACCGTTTAAGGTAAATATTCCAAAGGTTTCAGCCTCCTTGTATATTGTATTATTATCCTGTTGTAGTATAGAAATTTGATAGTCCTTGTTATTTTTGTCATAAAACCAGTGAGCTTTGTGTTTATTTGTCTATTCACTATTCGTTTCCGATTCTCTTAGGTTAAAATGTGTGTATTTGACCGTAATTAGAAAGAAATGAAATCAAATTATCTCCTAGCTAAACTGCAATTTTTATCGTTTTCGTCAGCGCTTAAAATGTTGATTATACTGACTGTTTATCGAAACACATTGTTGAGAGCTTTCAGTATGAAACGTTCGATAATTTCATACAAAAAATTTTATTCTTAATATTCCTGAAATTTCACTTCGATTGTTTTGTTTTTTTTTATTCGTGAAAGTATGTCATTGGCCTCTCGGAAGTATTATGTATTTTGTGTCGGGTTACTTATCGAAATGACTTTTGCAAATTTAATTTTGAAGTCAACGAATTAGTTAAAAATTCGTACTATGTTCGAATACAAGCTTCTTCGTAGAACTAACGCAGCGTAGATAGCTCAAAATACCGACAAGATATTTGACAAAGATGTAGTTAATGATACGCTAATAAAACGCTGATGGTTTGAAAAAATCCAACACGGTCGATCGGAAATCAAGGTGGATAATAATGAACCGAAAAATGGATGCAGTGCAGGCGAACATATCTTAAACTACACGTGAATTAGGAATCAGTTGTAATGTTACTATCTTAACATTACTGAATTATTTTAAATAATTTGGTAAAATTAAAAAACTAGATACGTGTGTTCCGTACGAATTAAACAAGCACCAGAAGAGAAATCCTTCCGAAGCTTGCTTTCCTTTGCTTTTGCGACATAAAGCAATTTTCATCGGGTTGATTAGAATGATGGAAAATGGATCCTTTTTGGAAATTAAAAGCGTTCAGCATACTGATTGGATGTAGATATAATGCCAAAGCACATTCCAAAACTGAATATTATTATTATAACCAGTTAGTCAAAATGATGAGAGAGCTAAGCTGCTTAATCAACAAATCTTAATGCGATTAAGCAGCTGAGATTTGTGAATATACATATATAAGCTCTTTCAGGACAATGCTCGACCGCTTGTCGCACAAACAATTTTACTGAAATAGAAGGAGCTGGACTTCAAATTCTCTGTCACTCACTATACGCTTTGGACCTTCCCCAATTGATTACTGTCTTTTCAGACATTGGATCATTTCTTGCAAGGAAAAATATTGGATTGTTAGCAGACAGTAGAAAACATCTTTCATAACTATATTAGTATTCGCTCTCCAGGCTTCTTTGGTGCTGACCTTAATAAGTTACCATTAAGATGACGAAACTATATTGATATTGGAAGTTTCTAATGAATGTTATCAAATTTATTATTTTATTTTAAAATGAAATTCGTCTATTTGTAATATTATTTATACGTTTTAACAATTATTTACTTTTCTGCAATTTTCACATTCATACGTCTGAATTTGTTATTATAGTTTCACGAGATCTTTTCAATCATATTCTTACACACCTTCTCATTTATTATTTATTACATTATGTATTATACTATGTATTACGAATCGTAATCTGGTTACATTTTATAATATTATTAAATATGTGATAAATTAATTTGGTCTCTGGGTCAAAATTGTTAACCATTTTTAGCTAAATGTCAAAATCGGAACCCTCATAATTTCGTCCTGCCTGTCCGTCAGTCTGTACGTAAGTCACAGCCATTTTACTCGGAGACTTTTGCCAGTATAGAGAGTAAATTTGGATAGAATGAAAGGTATGAACCGCTTCTATGAACCACTGCACAACGAAATACTGGAATTGTGAAAAAAATCTAATGTTAAGGGTGGCACTCCACACATGTAACTGAGGGATGGAAAAAAAGTCGAATGTACATATACGTGTGGGGTATCTTTAGGTAGGTCTTAAAATTATATAGAGGTTCTAAAATAATTTTTTATTCAATTCAATAAATAATTGGTGAGATATGCGCTTCTAAATTCTTAAGAGTGTGTTCCTCCTTTAACTTGCCAACTAACGTGTGTAAAATAATAAAAAAAATTAAGGTAGTGGAACTTACAATAAATTTCAACGAGATATGAATAAGATATCTTGTGTAATTTTATTTTTCATAAAGTCTTTGAGAAAAACAAACCTAATGTGTATTCTTTCCTAGTTTAATATTCTTTGGTAGTAAAGAACCATCATGTGCGAGTCCGACTCGCATTTAGCGGGTTTTTTATAAATTGCACATATATACATGTACGAACAGTTTAATTCTCTTACATACTTTTTAATAAATCAAAATTAGATAAGAATTTACAACTTATAAACATTTACCCAGGAAATAAAATACGATACTTTTTTCATTCTTAATCTTTCGCAAATTGAGAATAAAAATTTTAATAGTTAATGTATGATACATGAAGCTACATCCCGTAAGAATCTACAAAATAATTTCCTTATTACATCATTTTAATGGACAATGGTAACAACAAAGTCGTAAATTATTTTACTTTATTTAAAACACAAACATTTAAGTCAAATAAGACGGCAATTGTATTTGAAATGTCTTTAACCTACGGAAGTTACGTAAAATTTTAGGTATAACTATATAAAATAGTCGATAATGTCGCAAGCAAAATATTAAAAGTCTTTATCGACTTCTCGCATAAATAATAATAATACCGCAATAACAATTTACTTGACTTGGTTTACAATAAAAATAATACTATGTGCCAATGAAATTCCAGTACCCTCGACGAATATGGTTGTATATAATTTAATGCACAACTATCTCTGTTCCTGCATATTTTAATGTATCATGTTGGCAACTAATGAATTTGTTACTTTTGTGATTTTTGGAACGTTACACAATCTTTTCCAATATTTCTTGTAAGTTATGTAAAAAACGAAATCTTGACAACTGAGTTTCGATGAGTAAAGAACAAACAAAATTTCTGGATTTCAAGAAGGTGACTTGAAATGATCTTCTTTCACTATTGGATTCTACGTCATGGTAAACAGCGATATTCTGATGTAGTTTTTAACTATGCTCCTTCCCCAACTAGAGTTCCGGTAGCATTGTAAATACTTTTTAGTATCGGTACTAGTATGGATACATTCGCGATACAGTATCGATACATTCTTGTTTACGAGTATATTGTAGCGACACAGAGTCAATACAGCATCTATAAAGTCGTGATAGAGCAACGAGACAATGAGATGTTGGTACACAATCGAGTTTTGTGCTTTTCGCTGCTGAATCGGTATAGAATAGATATGATCGCTTTCTTAAATCATTACAGCGACAAATGCACTGCAATTCTAATTTGTATCGATGTCATCACGCGACCGAAACAAAATAGTTTAGAATTAATTGCTATCTCGCCGACGTCGACCGACACTTTGAAACCTCTGTTGTACTAGCTATGAAGTCGCGTATTCCCTTTATGAACTGAAATGCCGTGCTTATATGTACATATATATATATATATATATATATATATATATATATGTAATAATGGAAATGGAATCATTCATTAAGGACGTACCATTTTAATTAACGAACAAGAAAATGTATATATAATATCTGTTAAAATTACAGTAAATTACATATTACAAACAGATTAGAAATTTTATTGTTTACATTCATACTGTCAATATCAAACACAATAATTCTGAGGTTATAATCTTTGACAAAAGGAACTCAACAAGTTCAAACTTTAAAATTTTATTAATAACCCAATTAAAAATTTAATTAATAATCGATGAGAGACCACTAGTATTCACAAGTTTGTCTGAGTCACAACATAAATGGATTTATTTCGAATTGAATGATAATGTATTAAAAAAATATGATAGTTTAAATAGAGGCACGAAGATCAAAGTGGGCCCATGTACATATACTTTTAAGTATAACAGCGGAAAGTTTTAAATTGCATTTAATTCAGTAGTGGAAGTATCAATGAGATATAATGAAAGTTTAATTGGAACCTATAGAGTAGTTTAAACGTAATTCTCATGTAATGGAAGTTTAATTGGCACCTGTAGAGTAGTTTAAACGTAATGCTCAAATAAAGAGACAGATAGTTAAAAATAATATGGATAAAGAGGCAAAACGAATGTGTAGAAACTATAAAACTATTTAAAAGAGAGTGAATTTAAACAACCTTAAATTGAAACCTTAATCAAATCCGAAAGATTATTTTGATGAAAGATTCCTTCGAATGTTTCCCGTAGTTTTTCGTCATGCTCGGAAAAACAGATAAACATGCAAAAATTCCAAAAGAAATATGTTTTGAATTTAGAGAAGCCTAAATATCGTAGAGCTATGTCTGTACATCATTATAATAATGTAGAAAAATATCTTTCTTACAGTTTCTAAGGGTATAGCTTATTTAATTTTCTACAAGACTACGACAACTTAAACGGAGTGAGGAAAGCAGCGTAGTGTAATATTACGGCAACTATCGTGTCCTTTCTTATTCTTTGGATACTGATATATTTTTCTATAGAATCCACTTATTTTAGTCCACATTCATGTCGTTGATGGTACAGTTTCAATTTATGGAATGTTCGAGTGGCTACTAAATGTGTGGCCCAAATATTATATAAATTAGATAAATTCATCGATTTTTCCTTTTGCTAAAATGAAAAATAAAGTGATTTTTTAGATTTCCGTACTGAAAAAAGAAATCCTTATAATTGTATCATGTCTGTCCGCTTGCTTCCCCAAGACAGACGTAGGGATGAACACTTTCTGAAGTTCTATGCTTGTATGAAATAATCTAAAATTGTCTAGTAGATTTTTCATACTAATAGATTTTTCATATGATCTAGATGATAGCAACATATTGAAAAACACTTTACCTTTTTCATTTTTGATGCTTAATATTTCCAAACAACCTGTGTTTGGAATTTTCAAACATCAAAGCAATTTGAAATGTATTGTCTTCCCCTCTCTTTACTAATTTTTCAAGAGTGTATTTGAAAAATCTAAATAAATTCCATCAACTAGTATAAATTATTTTAAAATACATAGACATAGATACATAAACCTACTTTATGCAAATCCCGGCATGTGAATTTTTAATATTACTTTTATGTTTGCATATTTCAATGTTATAGTAATAAATCTTAAATTCATAATTTAGTAAATAAGTAAACAAATGTTAAAAAAAAACAATGTTTCCAGTAAATAGACACCCTTATGACATCTGTAATTTTGACCAATTATCTCTTATTTAATTTGGTCCTTTCCACAGTTGTTGAAACATGTTAAAAAACTTTGGAAAAAATAATTTATTATTATTAGTTTCAAAACAAAATTTAAATATCAAATTGCATATGAAGATGAAATCGTTACGTCTCTAAATTTCCACTTGAATATGACGTGAAAATTTAATTCAAAGTGGATTTATTTAATTAATATTTAACAACGGGGCTAATATTTTAATAGTCTTATTTTATTATTTAAACACAAATTGGGTAAATCAAATACTTCTCAAAGAAATTTTTTGAAAAATCAATTATCGTATGTCGTAGGTAAAAAATTATGGGTGTAAAAAGTACTAATTCATTGAAATAATGTCGTTATCTAGTAATTTACATAAGACAGTTAATTAAAATGACAATAAGCAATATTACTTTTCAACAATATATTTTTAGCAAGTCCAAAAATAATCTAGATATTTATTTTAGCGTCTAAATTTTCATTTCAAACAAAGGTCTTGTGTACTTGCGATATACTCACTTTTGTATGCGGTTTGATGAGCAGGGAACTTAGGTTTGCCCGAAGGGAAATTTGAAACTAATTCCATGTTTACACATAATATAGTTAATATTGAAGTTAGACTAACTTAATATCACTGAAAGTTTTATCTTTTTGTGTAATAGAGCTCTTAAGAATGCGATATAAATGTGTTGTCGGTTATATGTCTTATTAATGCAACTTAATTCGTCAATAAGTATAAAAGTTATTTTTTATGATAAAACGTTCTTCTATCACAGATTGATACAGAATGTATGAAATTTATTTTTAGATCTGTTTCAAGAAATAAAACTTATTTGGATTTAAATATCTAAGGATGAGTATTAAACATGCAATATCGTTAGTTTTAATGAAATCGCTTCAGGATTAAGTATTAAAAAGATATTAAAAAACAAATAACCATCCACCAAATACTTCAATAAAAAGTCGACCTTAATCTACAGCAAATTGTAACATTGGCATTAATTACATAATAGCGTTCTAGTAGGAGTACGACAGTAATTAAAATTGATTTTTATAAACTACATAAAATGTTTATTTTTTTATATATTTAAGTATCTCTCCCCTAGGTGCGAGAACAATCAAAATATGTTTCACTTATCACCCATAAAATAAATGCATAATTGACAATATTCATGAATTTCATAAAAATTAAATTTTAAACCTAATCGATCGTTGCGTTTAAATTATTAATAATTACATAATATTTAAATATATGTGCCACGTAATTTAAACTATTGTGCTAAAAACATTGGTGGAAATAGTTCTTATGAACATATCGAATACAAGGCAACTACGAGAGCCATCCAAATGGTTTATTCCAAATGGTTCAATACCGATGGAAATTTTGAAATAAATTAAATAGTTTATATTTTATTTTTTTGTACTTAATCGATTCTCTTTTATCGAAGTGTTTAGTGAAACCTCTTTTTTGACAATTTGGGTTAAATTTATCAGAATTGTATCGTAAAACAACGTAAAAAAAACTTTATGTAGTGTAAGCCAAGAAATCTCTAAGACTCTTCATTTTTTCGCGACTTTATTGTCGTAGATCAGTTAATTTCCATAAATTATACTCCTAACCCTTCGTCAGGAAGAAATTTATTCATTGGTAAAAACCGGAAAAAAATCTTTCAGTAGCCATTGAGATTAACCTGCGCAGGCACACAGCAGGCGCAATTGGAGACATTGCTTTTTATTGTACTATCTAGTGATGTTTTTTTCTACATATAATAAAATATATTCTGAATTATTAGTTCAAATAAATTAACATAAAGAATCACACTTATATTCCACACGCTACTTTCATAAAAAGAATCTTAAAAAAATCGGCTAATTTACGCAATATCTACAGAATATTTATTACATATCTAAACCTTCCTAAGGAACAAATCGACATACTGGCTAAAACTAGAATAAGATACATTTAATATACTGAGATTAGCGCGCATTGACAGACATGAGATATATAAAGTGTTGAATTGTAGAATACATATATTACACTACCTGCATTAGATTTTAATTCATATACATCTTTGCCCCCTATAGGTATTTTTTACCTTCTCCATTTAGTTCTATCTACTGGTGTGGTTTTAAATATTTACGTGTTTTATTTACTGATAATTGTCAGTATGTTCCCTTTGTGTCACTATTTTTTCATTGTTTTTATTTTTTTTCATTTATTCGAACACTTCTTGACCCCCTTTCATGCCACGTATAAACAATAGAAACCTTTTCATTACCAATTTGGAACGATATGAAAGACGTCGCGAATACACTTAACACGTAGATTTGATTGAATTTGTTGTTTCCTCGTTCTTAATAACATAATCGATATTAAATTACACATAATTTTTAATATCGATTCTCATATTGTTTTACTCTTGTACCGTTAATTATTTAATTAATTTAAGAGTTGTTCCATTGATTTAATTATCATCTCGTTTTACGTGCAAATGTAATATTTATTAATTTCCTTGTGGATTTTATTTATCGCGTTAGTCAGGCAAGGCATATGAATGAAACAAATTTCTTAAAATATGGGTCTCCGAACATATGAGGCTTCCTAACAAAGCGAGATAATAATGTGATAGCAACTTTACTTATAGTAAAATCATACTCTAAGTATATACGTTTAAGTTGCTATCATGTTCCTATCTTACTTTATACGATAATAAATATACAACCCATTATCTATTTCTTTAATGCATAGGCTTTAAGTTCTTATAAAAATCGGGAACTATTTAAGTGATCACACGGTCAATAGTAACACACTTGAAATTCAGATGGAGTTGCATCGTAAATCAAAGAAATTTCGCGTTTACGCCTTTTTGATGTACATTTTATGTGATTTTTACACTTTACGACACGCTCTTACATATTACCATTTTATTATCTCCATAACACACAGGCAGATAAGGGCCAATAGAGAGGAGGCGGGCGATAAATTTCAAAGTCAGTGAGAGAATGCTGCCCGGACTGGTGCCCGGGGCGAGCGCGCGGCGCTTCTGAAGCGGGGCGAAGAATTTAATAATCAGAAGTAGCTTTTATCAATTTTGTGAAATAAAAATGTTATAACGACTTCGTTATATCTTAAATATTGGAAACGAAGTGGTGTGATGCTCATGTTTCACGTCAGTTATGTGTGCGAATTATATTTTTAGGAAGGGAAATCACGAAATGACAGCAGTATTAAACCTTAATGAAATTTTTGTCTGCAATGCGTGTACAGAAATATTTTGTATACTGTGTTTCCAGTGGGAAGGAAACATGATATAAAGTTTATTGTATAGGTCAAGGTTTTTGAAATTTATTTCTGAGTGGGGAAATTCCTTGAAGATATACATGTATAATGTATTATTATGTAAAGTAAACTTATGTTAGAAAAGAAATGCTTACGAAAACAACATCAGTAGCTTTTATTTTTGTAATTAGCGCCCGCCTAATTCGTATCAAACAGAACTATTGTTATAATATTAATATGATTTTTTAAACTTATTTCTATATTGGAAAATATGCCATTTTTTACTGAGGTAGATAACGCAACGATAACGGGGCAATATGCGATATGTTCATATTTATAGGGTGTTTCTGATTTCACACAGGTGCCATATTTCTGCAGTTCGGCATAGAGAGTGACCAATATCTTCACCCATATTATTGGAATAATTAATCTGTATCAAATATATTCCCCGTGGCTTTTAAGTAGCTACTATATTTTTTCATGTCATATAAGTATTTTCATGTCAAATAAGCTTATAATTTAGATAATACTTTTTTCACAATAAAAAAAATTTAAATTATTTTATACCTTAGGTTTCATTTTAATTTAAAAAATAGTTTATGTTTTACTACGATGGAATATGATTTCACATATTTTGACTGTATGTAACTGAAAACTCCAGAGTTAATGGATAATAATAAAAGTGTGCTTTTTAGTTTATAACATTTAATGAAATGTGCTTATATTAAAAATTGAGGAAATTTTCATCAAAAATCATTGGAATTTTCTATTAACTACAGGTTTCTAAAAATGCGTCACCATTTTATTACATGAATGGTAATAAAAAATGGGGAGAATTACAAATTTCCGTGTCTTTATACATGCATGCATATGTATATATATATATATATATATATATATATATATATATATATATGACAATTCTAACTATCTTGGGGTGATATAAAACATTTTTCTCAATTTATTTTTTACCATAGTCTTAATTTATTCAATAATCATCAGATCAGAGTGCGTAGGGTAATAAAAATGAATGCAGCAATGGCTGTAGACAAAAAGGAATATAAAAGTAGCTCTTTTGTGACATGATGCCATAGCAACCGTGACTATATTATTTCCTATTCTATTAGGATCCCTTTAAATGTTGAAATAAAATTATTTTAGTGATTTAAAATAAAATCATTTTTATCACTCTGAATTCAAACGACATAGCTAAAAATAAATACAAACATCGCTACCGGTTTATTTAAAAAAACAAAATTTCATGTTTTATAATACTTACCTAATGAATTATGTGTTACAGTTCTTTTCATTGTTTTTCCACTAGATACTAAATATGCAAATACGAAGAAAATTTTGATGTAAGTATTAAACTTTTTAAACGCCAAAAAGTGACCTAGTAGACTAAAAAATTGCTTGTTTTTTAATTTGATGCTAAATAGCTGTTGGTCATGAAAACCATTCTTAAATATGATTTTTAACGTTTTCATTTAACGAAAGACAGTAAATCGTTAAATGTGCATTTACCCGAATACCCTATTTGTGTCGAAATCAAATGAATTTTTAAGCAATTTTTACTTATTTTTCCTGAGGGCAAGGAAAAAACGGTTTTTATGCCACAAACGAAAATGCGTCAAGACAAACTGTGTAATACTTACTCTGGTCCGAACGTTCTATTTTTGTATGTTAGTTATGTGTGTTAAGACGTGTCTATGTGCCTGCGTATTACAAAGCTTTGGTAAAAAGCCAGTGGGTGTATTATTTTATGTATAACATAAATAAATTGACGTAAAAACTTTTTGGGCTCGTCCAGGATTTGAAACCAGGACCTCTTACACCCTAAGCGACAGTCATATCTCTAGACTAACGAGCCATTGTGATGACCATTGAAATCTTGATATACATAGGTAAACTTATTTTTATTATGATTGCAACATTGAGTTAAAATGTAAAATGTTGTTTACATCTTTTTTATAAATTTATGGAACTTATTAACTAATTGATTAACCAAAACACCACTGCAACTTATAGAAATGTACTAAACATTTCAATAGATGGCGCTATACTGATGGCGTTATACTATTACTTATTTTTTTGTTATTATTGTTTTTTTATTTTTGTAATAATATAATCTAAATTTACTTATAACGTATTGATATTTACAACAGTAAAAATATCCAATAAAAATAAATTAAAACCCTAGCAACATTATATTCGTTTGCTAAATATTTAATGGGAAAAGTTTTTGTTATATGCTATTTGTCATAAACAAATAAATTCTGCAAAATATTTTCCAAATTTTTTCCTCACTTTACGTTTCTCCGTTTTTGCATCAAATAAACATTACCTAAATAATTACAATTTCATTTTCACGTAAATTGGTTTTTTGGTTAACGTGTGCCATGGTTTTTTGGTTAACGTGTGCATACGTATTACCATGGATATAGTATAGTAATTTAAAATAAACAAACTGAAGAATAAAACTTGTCTGTCTTGGAATAACTTCGGTAAATAGTTTATATTTGTATTAGCAAGAATATTTTGTTTGATGGCAATTTACTTTCTGCTTTAACTTTACCTATGATAATCTTTTTAATGTTTTGATGTTGGTTGTTTTTTTATAAAATTAACCTCTTTTTTGCTCGTAACATGTTTTCTAGCGAAATAATGCTCGTAACATGTTTTAACAATTAATGCTCTTAACATGTTTTCTAGCGAAATATTTTTAAATAAATGGAACCAAGATTTTGATGGAATTTAAATTACTTTTTAGGAATTTTAAATATACATAGAAAATTATTTCTATGTTTATTCCATTCCACTGGTGCATCAATCATCTTCTTTTCTTTATGTACAGTATAAAAGATACTCAAGGTTACCGTAATTAATGCATAGTCTTTCAGCACACAAATATTTCGTACAATCTCGTTGGCATCTAAAGCAATTTTCTAATAAGAATATTAAATCCAAACTTCGTACCAACTGGTTCCAAGTTTGTTATTTAATCGTTAATGCTTGAGTTGGGTTCAGGTTAAGGTTGATTTATGTTTTATTTATATTATTATTCATTGCATTTTCATTTTTCATTCGACATTGTTTTGCGTCCTGATTGTTACATATTTTTTTATCGCCGCTTAGAGCTTTACACACGCTGTAAAGGTGTAAACATAGCATGATCTTGTCGATCACGTAAATATAAAAAAAATGTTAGAAATATAAATGACATATTTTATGCGATTGACAAAAACATTGTTCGATCTGCTGCCTGATTTTGTTGGCCAACACTTACCCGAGATAAAAGATTATATATATTTAATTACTACGGCGTTATATAGCACATTATTTTATGTTAAGTAACTATTTTATTTTAGACATATAATCAGGTAATTTATAATTTTAAAAAAATACAAAATAACAAGGAAAGTTATAATAATAAAAAATATAACGTGTTAGTTTTCGTTCTTTATGATACGGATTATAAATATTAGAATATTGTGTAGAAGTACTTGTTTATTATGAGGAATCCAGAATTATAAAAGCACTATATTCCATGTTCAAAAGCCTATGAATGAAAATTTCAGTATTGTCATAATTTTTTTTAGTATTTCGTAACATAATTAGAATATCTGGACATCGTCTGTGTGTTTGCCATAGATAACTGGAAACCATTTGAAACCCAGAGAAAGTTGAAAATTATAGGAAATAGTGACTCAGTTATGAATGTGATAAACATAATTTGAATTTGAAATGTAAAATATTTCTTGTCACAATAAATTTTAATTAATCGAATTCAAATTACAACCAATATATTAATGATGCCAAATAATATTGATAGACATATTCTTTATATCTATCCTCATATGACAATATATTAATAAAGTTGATAATATTTTTTTCATATTATTTATTAAGTTATAACGACATTAACATAATACTGTTTATACGGACAATCTAGACCGAAAGGTTGCGTGCGCACTATGCGCGACTGGTATGGACTTTATGTATACATCGATATCTATATCTGCTCGTAAACTAAGATACGGAACATTAATCGCGCAACTTTAACTTCCGATTCACAGATTTTGTTTTTATGCGTCTTGTAGTGAGCTACAGAAAAGTATGTATATAATTTAATGTCATCTGACACGTTCCATGCCGCTGCAATTACTTGATCTCTGAAGCTTATGAAAGAAAACAACTAGGGCAAAAAATTTCAGCATGTTTTCTAAGGTCTCTTTAAAATATTGGCATAGCAAATTAAAAATGATTAAAGTAATAGAAATAATGCCATTTTTGGGTGCTATTCCTTGTTATATTTTAGATTAGACAAACAATTTTCATGTAAGTATTACATTTTTCCTAAATAGTTTTCGTTTTCGAAAAAAAATTAAATTGGTTGGCCGGTTTGAAGTATAATTTAGGTATATTACTATACACATGTGGAAACATTGCGGATCATAATTCTTGTCTAAGCTGTTTGATTTTAATTAAATATTATTTAGATAGAGAGAATTATTTATTTTAGTTTAAAATGATATTACAACTGATTCGAATTTTTCTCTGGTGTCTAACAAAACGAAATTATGGAATATGTGTATTATTTCCTATTTTGTGTCATATTTATTTATATTCTAAGAAACAATTTATAGCATATGCATTTCCACTTTATTAATCATTTATTACCTCCAAAAACCAGTCAGGTACGAGCAGAATTATTACGAGGATTCTGAACACATTTACGCATTCATAAATATTTTAAAGTTACATGATATTTTGCTAAACAATTCATTAATATTAATTTTTAACAATATAAACATATTGCCCACTATAACTTTCATATTTGCAAAACATCGCGTATATTTCCATAGTATTACTTCTCACCATGTTAATACGTAAATATATTGCTCATTATATTACATTTTTGCATTTGATGTTACTTGCACGGAGTGTCAATGAACCTTTTAACTAACCCAGATACATGTCATAAATTTGTCAACTATTAATTACTCCTAAATTAATAATATAAATATATAAATGGTACGTTTCGTAGGTTAATTATTTTAGATCAAATATTGAATATATTTGGCTTTAATTTTGTAGAAATTCATTATTCACAATTAAATGAAACTAAGTGATGTAGTATTATTTCTACTTTCTTTAATTTCTTTACCACGACCTAAGTTTCGTTGTATTACAACATCTTCAGGTGGGGTATTAGCAAAGAACGAAATCTAGGTCGTCATAAAGAAATTAAAGAAAGTAGAAATAACACTACATCACGTAGTTTCATTTAATTGTGTATTTTAGATCAGTTAATTCAGCAAAGTGCTAAATTAGGTAATAAGCATATTGCTACTTTTTCCTAAGCATACTAAATAAGCATAGTATTATACGCATCAAGGGGTTAAAACTAATTTTCTTGCATGTACTTTAAAGCAATATTTGACTGAATATTATGAAAGGACTAGCTTTTGATTACTGTTCCGTGAGCATAGCTAAAAGTCTTGTTTGCATTAACTATTTAATTATTGCTAGATGTGCATTTAAATTATTGTTTATTAATCTAAACTATATGCTTATAATAGTTTTTACTTACATCAATATAATAGTTTTTACTTACGTCCGTGAGACATCCCTCCTTATGTCTCACGGACGTAAGTAACGTAAGTAAGGAAGGTTTTAAAGCAATATAGTAGACCTGTAAGTATATAGATGTATGCATAGGGTATTGATGCGTTTTAAAACGTTTCTTATAACTGTACGGAGTATTGATAACCTTCGACTTTACCGAATTGAGAAAACCTTACCATTTTTGAACTAAAAATATTTAAAACATGAAAACTAAAGAGAAACTTTAAACAACTTTTTCGACTCAAAACAAATAAAATGGTGCGTATTATTTTTTTATTAAAATAAGAAAAATTATTTCAAAGATCTGACCAAAAACGAAATGTTTTCCGGATACTTGAATATTACTGGTTAATTGGAGTCAAAAAATGAAATAAGCCATGATGCGCGTGTAGAAAAAAGATGACTGTCACTTTACTGTCGTTATTATGGTTATTTTATTTAACAGTTCAGAGTAATTACCACGTAATCAAAGTTTACCACGTAACTTTACATTTTGTTCGCGTGGTTAATTTAGTGAGACACCGTTTTCTATATTCGGTTGTTACTCGGAATTCAATTATTTCATTAAATTAGTTTTAGTTTAAAGAAATTTAATTTGTAGTTAATTTGGTAAGAAATTATTTAACAATATGAAGACAAGCTGTTAAAAATAAATATTAAATAATATTTACATGCATAGCAGCTCCTTCATACAACAAATGAACACTGCTTATTCTCTAAAAAAACTGGTTGATTTTCGAGATTGCACAAATTTTAATTTTTTAATTAATCAATTCGATTCTAGTTCACCATCGTACTATGTACAGATGACTTAGAATCCCACGAACTAAAACAAGACATGTACCTTTTGAAAATGCCCCTCTTAAACTCCACTATCGCTATATTTATGTTTTATATCACATTGTTACATTTGTTACTCATAAGCATATACGTAATGTTCTAATATATTTAAATTATTTATGTAACACTTTGGAGATAACATGACAATACAAGTTGGTAATTACAAATATTAATTAATATTTACATGCGTACAAAATAAATACTGCACAAAACAAGACATACAGTCAAATGTTAATTTGGTATGACTCCGCCCTACTGTCCAAATATATCATATTTTAAAATACATCTATTATACTCTATCATTATTATATTTATATTTTATACCACAATTGCTACTCATAAGAATATACGAAATATTCTAATATATTTAACCAAATGGGAAAATCGAAACATTTTGATTACTATATTCGGGGCATAACTTGATTTTGATAAGATTTTATTGTAAACAATTTCTGTATACCATTATTAAATTCCTCGTTCTCGTTTATACGCTCGCCCCAAGCCCCATTTAAGAGAACATACTTGCGCTAAAGATGAAATTTATTACCCGCTTCTCTCTATTGGCTCGCATATTATAAACTCCTAAATTGCGCGCATACTCCATAATTTTGCAGTTTAAATGAAACATCACTTTCGTGTATAATTATAGTTTAATTGTTGAAGCTAGTTTAATTCATAAAAAAAAATAATTAACGAAATAGCTAACTAGTGCCGTGTCACAGATATCTAGGCGACGTTATTCCCGGTTTCAATAGGAATTGACATTTAGTAATGAAACTTCAAATAAAACAATTATTATGTACATTTAAATAATTTTTTTATCTAATCTTATATTTGTAATCTATTCTTCATTTTCTTTACTTTTACACACACTCCATATTTAAATAAGTAATTTACAAAATTGTTCTTCGAAATAGTGATGTATATATTTATGTATATATGTATGTACACACACACATACGTGTGTATATATATATATATATATATATATATATATATATATATATATATATATATATATATATATATATGCTTTCCTCAGTATAACTTGTCGTTATTATTATCTAAATATATCATAATCGTATTTATTAACTATCTTTAATGAATTCAAAAATTAAATATTGTAATTTATGTAACGTATATAATACCAATGAATGACAAACAGTTTTTATTTACTAATTAAACTAACCAAAACATTAATGCTATTTAATTAAAACATTTAATGTTAATTACTATGTGTAGAAAGAAAATTACGTCTCAATAGCAAAACGTCTATACAGCTTTTGGAATTTGGAGCATGGATATAATATCAGTCACATAATGATCGTGTGTGTACTAAACTTGAACGTGTAGCTAAGAAGCTGTGATTTCAATAATCAGGAATGCAATATTTGGAGGCAAAGAAATAAAATTCACAGTCTAGATATGTGACGCACCCAATTAAAGGTTAATACTCTAAAATTTTAATAAAAGTACTTATTATAAAACGTTAAAATCAAATACAGTGAATCCCAAAATGAATTTCCCTTGATATTCACACAATGCAAATGAATCTGAATTGTTGAAGAAAAACTTTTATAATTCTCTACAAATAGCGTTAAACATATATATATATATATATATATATATATATATAAATATGTATATATATATATATACATATATATATATATATATATATATATACACACATATATATATATATATATATAATGTTACGTAAATTATTTTATTAATAGGAGTTTGCTTTAGTAGCGTCTTCGCCTCTTATTGTATTTGCACAACATATTTTGCATTGCCGATATGCACAATAGTATTTTTTTGATAACTTGGTTATTACTTCCAAGCTATTAATTATAACTGATGACAAATTGTAATGTTCGTAATCCGTATCATAAGAAACAAAAAAGTTACTATTTCTATTTTTTATTATTATAACTTTTCTTTTATTTTTTGTAAATGTTTATTTTTTCAGTTACAAAATACATAAGTATATGCCTAAAACAAAATAAATACTTAATATGAAATAATGTTATGTAACGCCGTAGTAATTACATACATACAATCTTTTCTCTCAGGAAAGTGATCGCCAACAAAATTAGGCAGCAGGGCGAACAGTATTCTCGTCGATCCTGTAAAATATGACCTATTAATTTTTATATTTTTACGTGATCACCAAGATCACGCTACGTTTACGCCTTCACAATGTGTGTAAAGCCCTAAACGGCGATCGCCATCCTGCGATGAAAAATATGTATATTTTATTAACAATCGGCACGCAACACGACGCTGAATAAAAGTTAAATGAATAATAATATAAATTACACATAAATCAACTTTAATCTGAACCAATCTCTAGCTTTAGCGATTAAAGGACAAACTCGGAACTAGTATGTATGAAGCTAGGATTGTAATGTGCTTAATACAATATTTCGTTTGAAATGTCGAAAGATGGTGCGAAATATGGGTCTGAAAAAACGTTGGTAATTTAAGTACAATAACCTCGCTGAGTATATTGAATGATGTACAGAAAGAAACAAAATTGATTGATGTCCCAGTGGAATGGAATAAACATAGAAAAACATTTAAATTGGCAAAGTGCAATTTAATTTATATTTGAGTAAATGCAAAGATGTGTTAATAAAAACAACCCGGCCGTTTTTATCTAAAATTATTTCGGAAGAAAACATGTTACGAGCATAATTTTATAAAAAACAACCAAAATCAAAAATATTAAAAAGATTAACGTAGGTAGAGTAAGTTAAAGCAGAAAGCAAATTGCCATCGAACAAAATATGCTTGCTAATACAAATATATAGATTATTCACCGAAGTTATTCCAAGACAGACAAGGTTTATTCTGCAATTTGTTTACTCTAAATTACCATACCATATGCATGGTAAAACATATGCTATGATGTATATTTTAACCAAAAAACCAATTTAGGTGAAAGTTAAATTATAATGCTAATTATTTGGGTAATTTTTATTTGATGCGAAAACGGAAAAACATAGTCAGGAAAAAATTTGGAAAATAATTTGCAGAATTTGTTCGTTTATGACAAATAGCATATAAAAAAAACTTTTCCTTAATAAATATTTAGCAAACGAATATAATGTTGCTAGGATTTTATTTGATTCACGATAATATACGTACATCGCACATATACACAACGTCACAAGTGCTAAATTTTTTTTTATAGAAAAGCACTTAAATATTCTGAACCTAATAGAGCAACATCATTTATAATTCGATGATTTTACAATAATTGACGAACAACATAATAAATAGAATTGTGGGATGGCTCTATCAGATTAAGAGCAACTATGTTTTGTGTGGCTTAACAATTTTTTAAAAATTTTTTTAGCATTTACTACGTTATATCGATTGTGCCAAATGTAGATTTAGTAAATGAAAGTTGTACGAGAACTCAATACAATTTTATACAAAGAAAGTATGATTTAATGTAAGTTTTATCGCTGTAAAGAAAATTTGAGATTGCAAAGGAAATATAATCCGACTTATTAGAACACGTAGGAAAAAAAACACATAGAACAATAAGATAAATGTCTATGAAGCGTATGTTCCATAAAAACTGTAGAACAGATGTATTTTTATTTTCAAAATGGAAAAACGATTATCTCAATCTATATGCATCATAGAGAAAAGAATTGCAAATAAAGGCTACAGAGGCGAAGTCATTTCTTGAATTTACCAGATTACGCTTTTGAATATACGGAGTCACGAAATGAATAGAGTTCTTGTTTCATCTGATAGCACAGATCGACTTGACTCGAGTTTAGATGGAATAGAATACTTCATTTATTCCTCATAATCATTTGCAAATTACTGAATTTGTAATTCCTTAATTAAAATAAAAAATTATGAGGAAGTTTCGTTTATTTGTTTTTCTATAACATAAACAATTTTTTTTAAAGTTTATCAATCCGTCATACTTTGATAGCGCAAATCGACTTGACTCGACTTTAGATTGAATTATTTGTTCCTTTTGTCCATTTGTGACTTACTAAATTTTTAATTCCTTAATTACAATAGTAATAATGAGCATGTTTCGTTTATTTTTTTCTAACATATACACAAATTTCTTAAAAGTTTGTTTATCAGTTTATCATACTATTAAGTCGGCTCCGCGATGATAAGGTCTGCTAGCCCTGTCAGTGTTACATAGTACGAAAGTGTTAAGAAAATAAAAAATTGTGTGTGTATGCAATTCACACACGGTAGAAGTGAAACAACAGTATTCAAGTACTTACTTATTCACACATTTAAAAGCATAATTTTATGTTCTGAAGATAATTTTATTGATTCAAAATTTACTTTTTCATATACATGTTAGTTATGGTTAGTTATTTCTACCATATTTTAAAGTGATAGTAAACAACACCATGATAATTAAAAGTTAACGAGAGGTGTCGGGGGCAACCGGGATGTAAGGAAGTTTCTTTCGTTATAAATTATGTATTAAATATATATTATTTACATGAATATAAATATTTCAGGATAATAAAACATTATTAATCCTAAGATATGAAAAAATAATAAAGTCTTTTAATTTCAAAATTGTGGTTTCAATTGTACGTATTTTATAACCTAAAATGTAAGAAAAATATATCTGTCAAGAATACGCTAGAAGCAATGAGCACTTGCTGCGACTTAATTGGCCTATGCAGTAGCGAAAGTACTATCTCGAAAGTACTATTTTACGCAAAAGTACTATCTCACTAGCACAATTGGAACAACTAACCTTAAGAAAATACAAATAATTAAATTTAACTTTAAATTTGTTTTGATTTAATAAGGAAATTTGAAAATAATAAAATGAGAAAATATTAAAAGTTTGAATAATAAAATTTAATGTTAAAATTAGTCTTAAATTTAATTTATTTTTTAAATAATTAAATATAGACTTAAAATTTACTTTACATTTAATTTCATTGATTGAATAAAAAAACATTTAAAATAACAAAATTGTAAAATAATTAATTGGTAGAATAACCAAATTTAATTTTAAAATTGATTTTAAATTTATTTCAATTTTGAAATAATGAAAATTAAAATATTTTAATTTTAAAATATTTAAATTTTGATTTCTAACATGAAATTTTATTATCGTAAAAATTAGTTTTTTTTTATTTTCTGCTCTAATAAAGTTTAATTAACAATGACAATGAAAATAAATGAAAATGCCGACAATTTATTGTAATTTATTAATTTTAAATATTTAATAAATTATAAAGCCATAACGGAAATACGTGAACTTGCCGAAAATATTTTAATTTATCAATTTTAAATATTCAATAATAGATATAGTAATAATTTATAATTTATTATGCAAATAAATACATACCGAATTGGAAACGATCTGGCAGATGAAATAGATGGTTGACTTACAATAGAAAACGGGTAGAAAAAAATACATTGACATCTGAGATCAATATGATATGTGTTTCACATGAGAGACAAATATCATTGAAAGATGATTTTTATTCGATATTTTCACTATTGTAAATATTAATACAACATAATTAAGTTTAAATTATATTATTACAAAAATTGGGAAAAAATTATAAAAAACTATATTAAAAAAAAAATAAGTAATAGAAAAACGCCATAAGTATAGCGCCATCTGTCGAAATGTTTAATACATTTCGATAAGTTACAGTGTTGTTTAGATTAATCAATTACTTAATAAGTTTCTAAAATTTTAAATTAAGACGTAAAAAATATTTTACATTTTTAGCGAATATTTTAATCATAATAAAAATAAGTTTACCTATGTATATTGAGATTTCAATCGTTGGTCTAGGGGTATGATTGTTGCTTAGGGTGCGTGAGGTCCTGGGTTTAAATCCTGGATAAGCCCAAAAAAATTTTACTTCAATTTATTTATATTATACACAAAATAATATACCGCGCAGGCTTTTTAATAAAGCTTTGTAATACGAAGGCGCATACACACGTGGAACGTTCGAACCAGAGCAAGTATTAGACAGTGTCTTATTTCTTTGTCGTGACGCATTTTCGTTTCATCGAGTTTCAAATCACGATGATCCTAAAGAAGTTTCATTTCAATAATGGAACATATCAATTTGTCATAAAAGCACATTTTAACAATTTACTTTCTTTCGTTGAATGAAAACGTTAAAAATCATATTTAAGAATTGTTTTCATGACCAATAGATATTTAGCATCAAATTAAAAAAAAACAAGCAATTTTTTAACTCGGTCACTTTTTGGCGTTTAAATAGGTTAATACTTGCACCAAATTTTCTTCGTATTTGCATATTGTCATTGTTTTTGGCAGTAGATACTACTGGCAAAAACAATGGCAAGTAAATCGATAAAACTGTAACAAATAATTCATTCTAAATGTTATATTTATAGGGGAAGTATTGCAATACATGAAATTTTATTTTTTTTAAATAAACAGCTAGCGTTGTCTGTAACTATCTTTAGCTATGTCGTTTGAATTCAGAGCGATAGATATGATTTTATTTTCAAGTAATAAATATAATTTTATTTTAAAACAATTTAAAAGGATTCTATTGGGAAATAATATAGTCACGATTACTATGCTATGACGTCACAAAAGAGCTATTTTTATATTCCTTTTTGTCCCCTAAGGGCTCGGATCTGCCGAATATTAAATAAATAAGGACTCTGATAAAAAAGAAATTGAAAAAAGTATTTATCACCCCAAGATAGTCAGAATTGTTACAAAACTTAACAACAAAAGAAATATTGTATTTATAGTTATTATATATATATATATATATATATATATATATATATATATATATATATATATTGAAATGTATTATATACAAAGTCTATTATATAAGTAAAATAATAACATTTCATAACCTGTAAACAAAAATTCGGAAGTTCTTATTATCGTGCATGGCATACTCGTATAGTTTCTAATTATCCATAAGCTTCAAAGTGGATCGATGGGTGTCACTGTGTTCATTATATACTAGCTGCATGGTCCGGCTTTGCTCAACAACAAAAGATCATAACTTTTATATTGTATTTTTATGTAACCATTTTTAATATTAATAATTTCCCAAAAACGATTAAATATTTTTTGGTATCCAAAATTCATCCACATCAGAATTTCTTCTTAAATATTCACTTCTTCCATTCTATATTATAGCTAAATAATTAAACCAATTTAACACACACTTTAGATATTAAATGTAAGTTAATGTAAAAGACAAGCTTCAAAAGATATTTATGTGTATTTATACATGCATGCATAAATTTATATATATATATATATATATATATATATATATATATATACATATATGTATATATATATATATATATATATATATATATATATATATATATAATAAAGGATATTCAGTAATAATAATATTCACACTATTTATTAGTTTGCAATATTAATTTTCATTACCTGGATTTTTGTATTACAAATTTTATTCAAAAGCTTCAGTATTTATTTTAGAAAATTTAAAGTCCTGTATACTTAAAAAATATATTTAATAATACATTTTTTAAAAATCCTTGTCAAAATAAGTTACGAATTAATAAGTGTTTATTTCAATATTGCTATAACATACAAATAAATAAATTTGAAAGTAACAACATGTTTAAACAAAGGACGGTTTCTAATTTCGCACAAATCAAACGTTTCGCAAATTACAATTTTTTTATTGTGAAAAAAGTTCTCTCTTTATTATAAGCTTATCTAACATGAAAATATAGTTATTATTTAAATACTACGCGGAATATATTTGAAATAGATTAATTATGTGCAATAAAAAATGGCATATTGATATAGAAATAAGTTTAGTAAACCATAGTAAGATTACAAAAATAGATCTGTTTGATACGAATTGGGCGGGCAGTCTAATTACAATAATAACATCTGCTGACATTATTTCCGTAAGAATTTCTTTTCTTACATAATTTGTTTTACATAAATGTATATTATACATGTTTATCAAGGAATTTCCTCACTCAGAAATAAATTTCAACCTATACGATAAACTTTATATCATGTTTTGTTTCTATTGCAGAGTATACAAAATATTTATGTGCGCATATTATAGAAACAATTTAATTAGGGTTCAATGCTGCTGGCATATTTCGTGATTTCCCTTCCTAAAAATTTCATTCACAGACATAACTGACGTCAAACAGGAACATCAAACCGCTTCGTTTCCAATATTTAAGACATAACGAAGTCGTGACAATGTTTTTATTTCACAAAATTGATAAAAGCTACTTCTGATTATTAAATTCTTCTCCCCGGTTCAGATGCGTAGCGCACTCGCGCCAAGCACCAGTCCGGGCAACATTCTCTCGCTGAAGTTGAAATTTATCGCCCGCCTCCTCTCTATTCGCCCTTATCTGCCTGTGTGTTATGGAGATAATAAAATGGTAATATGTAAGAGCGTGTCGTAAAGTGTAAAAATCACATAAAATGAACATCAAAAAGGCGTAAACGCGAAATTTCTTTGATTTACGATGCAACTCCATCTGAATTTCAAATATGTCACTCTTGACCGTATGATCGTTTAAATAGTTTCCGCCTGGATCTTTATCAGAACTTAAAATTTATACATTAAAGAAAGAGATAATGGGTTGTACATTTATTATTGTACAAATGAAGATAATAACATGATAGAAACTTTAATGTATATATTTGTAGTATGATTTTACTGTTAGTAAATATATTTACCCACCAACGGAAAGTATTATCAATTATCGTGAAATAAAATATGCGTGTATTTAAAAGCACCCCAGTAGACAGAACTAGATTGAGAAAGAAAAAAAATTATAAAGAGTAAAGATGAATAAGAATATGAGTCAACTGCATGTAGTGTATCATATTTACGCTTTAACACTTATATCTCTTTTAAAACTAAGTTCTCATTTGCGTCTGTCTCTATGTCTATCTATGCGTGCTAATCTCATTCCACTGAATGTATCTTATTCTAGTTTGAACTAGTATGTAGATTTATTCCATGAGAAAGATTATATGTATATGTTGCTTAAATAAGCCAATTTTTAACGATTTTTTTTATGAAAGCAGCAAGAAAATCATCAGTCGGGAGATTTTTTTAGAGTATGCTCGACAAACTATTAGAGATGCAGTTTAAAAACACTATAAATTATTATTACACTTTCAGCGCATTTCAATTTGAATCCTGATCCATTTAAATCTTTGTGTGACTTTTTGTGCCGGAAGAATATAAGTGTATTTTTTTATATTAATTCATCTGAACTAATAATTCAGAATTTCTTACCTGTCACCAAAGAATACAAAACAATGTCTCCCTTCGTGTCTGTCTATCTGTCTGTGCGAGATTTTTGTTCCAGTTTTCATCAATAAATTTTTATACTTTTCCATAATTTTGGATGTTTTGTAAAAATTTACCGATCTGCGACAATAAAGTCACGAAAAAATTAAGAACGTGAAAGGTTTCTTGGCGCACACTGTACAATCCGTGAGAAATATATCAAAACAATAAATGGCAAAATGTTTGTTAAGTTATTTCCATAGAAAATTCTACTAAATTTATCCCAAACTGTCAAAAAAGAAGTTTTGACGAAATGCTTCATTAAGAGAAAACCGGTTAATCAGAAAAAATTAAAACCTTTTCAAATTCAATACATTGTATGTTTCATGAATTCAATTTAAATGAAAATTGACATGCGTATTGAATCATTTAGAATAAACCATTTGAATGGCTCTCGTCACAGCCGTATATTCATAAAAACAAGTTGCACCAAATTTTTAGCACAGTGATTCAAACTACGTGCCATAATATATTTAAATATTAAGTAATTTTTGATAATTTGTACAAAATAATCGATTAGGTTAAGATTGTCATTTTCAAGAAGTCTCTGAATGTAGTTAATCATACACATATTTTATACGTGATATGAAAAACAGAGCACTAACGGGAGAGATACAGAAGCTACGGTAGAGATACTTAAATATATAAAAAATAAACATTTTACCTAATTTATAAAGATATATTTTAGTCACTGTCTATATATACTAAATCGTATCCGTACTGGATCGCTATTATGCAATTAATTTCCAATGTTACAATTAACGGTAAATTCATGAACAATTTTTTTATTAAATATAAGTACACAATTAAAGTATTTCTTTCGATGGCTATCTGTTATTTAATTACTTTTTTATACTAAAATCCTGAATCGACATCATTAAAACTTACAATATTTGATCAAAATACCTACCTTTAGATATACAAATCCATGCCAGTTTTGTCTCTGTTTCAATTAGATTTAAAGATAAATTTTACACATTGCATAATCTATTATAAGAGAATGTTTCTTTAACGCAAAAAATATCTATCATACTTATTGACAAGTTTAGATACATTAATAAAACATGCAACCGACAGTACATTCATATCGCATTATTAAAAGATTTAACACACTTAAATATGAAAATTTTAGTGATCTTGAACTAAAGTCTAACTTCAAGCATAGAATATTAACTATTATAATGTGTAAACATGGAATTAGTTTCCAGTTTCCCTCCGGGTAAGCTAAACTTCGCTACCATGAGAAACCGCATGCAAAAATTAGTACACACAGTATTTGTTAAAAATATGAATTTAGATTCAATTAAATGAAACTGCGTGATGTAGTATTATTTCTACTTTCTTTAAGTTCTTTACCACGACCTAGATTTCATTGTATTACAATATCTTCAGGTGAGTTATTAGCAAAGATCTTTTCTAATAGCCCACCTGAAGATGTTGTAATACAACGAAACCTTGATCGTGGTAAAGAACTTAAAGAAAGTAGAAATAATACTACATCACATAGTTTCATTTAATTGGGAATAATGAATTTCGTCAAAATTAACGCCAAATATATTCAATATTAATTTAGACGCTAAAATAAATATCTAGATTATATTTGGACTCGCTAATATTGTTGAAAAGCCATATTGTTGAAAAGTAATATTGCCCAATTTTAATAAACTAACCTTATATTTCGTTATTTCAGTGAATTAGTATTTACTATACCTACTACTTTTTTACCTATGACATGCAATAATTGACTTTTATTTACCTAGGCGAATGCCACGTTCGCTTGAGAATGACTTCATTTCTCCATTTGTGCTTCCGTAATATTAAGATTATTTAAGCATAAACACAGTTGTTAAATATTATTTTAATAAATTTTGAAATATCAAAACGAACTGTGTGCAATTGGGATTTTTCCAAAGTGTTTTCAACGGGCTTTAAAAAATGGATGCAACTAGGATACAACCTAATTTAATAAGAGATAATTGGTCAATATTACATATGGTATAAGAATATTTATTTACCGAAAACATTAAATTTTTTCAACGTTTGTTTATCTATTTGATAAATTACATATGTAAGGTCTATTACTATAATATTAAAAAATACAAAAATAAAGTTACTATTAATAATTCGCCAATTGCGGGGTGAACAAAGCAGGTTTATATATTTAAATCTAAGTATTGCAAAATTATTGATACTAATTGCCCAAAAATAATTTTATTTCAAAGTTATACCTGTAGTCAAATAGTTGTGTTGAGAATTAATTTAGATCTTTCAAAAATACTGTTGACAAATTATAAGTGGAAGGGGAGAGATAATACATTTCAAATTGATTTGATATTTAAAAATTTCAAAAATTCAATTCGAAAATACCAAGCATCAAAAATGAAAAACAGTATAGGGTTTTTCAGTATTTTGCTATCGTCGAAATCTTGAAAAATCGACTAGTAAAATTTTACCCTATTTTATACAAATGTAGAACTGTCACAAGTGGGCAAGCGGAAGGCCATGACACAATTAAAAGCGTTCATTATTTCGCTACGGAAATCTAAAAAAGGATTTTATTTTTAATTTTAATAAAAGAAAAAGTTGATGAATTTATATTATTTAAATAATATTTGGGCTATACATTCAGTAGGCACTTGAACATTCCATAAAAAAAACTGTACCAATAGACGGTCAACAACATGGATGTGGACAAAAATAAGTAGATTCTAAAGGAATATACATTCTAAAGGAAAAATAAATAAGCAAACCCTTATAAACCGTAAGGGAGCTATGTTTATACATTATTATAATGATTTTCTTTTTCAATTTTTGTCTATCCGTTTTTCCAAGCATGACACAAATACTAGTGGACAGATTTGAAGGGATCCTCCACCGAAATAATCCTTGAGATTTGATTTCAAATTTAGTCTCAATCAATCTGTTTATCCATATTTTGTTTAACTATCTGTCTGTTTATTTGAATATTACGTTAAAACTACTGGACAGGTTCCAATTAAACTTCCTCTATCCATCATCGATACTTCGACCCCTGAATGAAATGTAAGTTAAAACTTTGGTTAAAATCGCTATTATACTTAAAATTATATTAAATTCAATCTTTGCGCCTCTATTTAAACTGTCATATTCTTTTAATATATTATCAATCACTTGGAAATATATCTATTTATATTGTGCTTACTAGTGGGGTCGCTTAGTGGTCGAAACTCAATCATATTTCATTAAATTTTTAAGTTTGAACGTAATAGAAGTTCTTTTGTCAAACTGTATATGTCTAGATGCGCTTGAAATTGACAGTAAGACTATAAACAATGAATCTTTTAATATACTTGTAATACATATTATATGTCAATTTTAGCTTTGTTCACTCCTTTTCCATTTAACCTTTAACTATGCCAAATCTCATACTCTTTCGTGTACGCAATATACTTAAGAAAAAGCACAATTTTTCTATTCATGTATTGATATATAAACATATTTTATATAAATATAGCTTTTGCACTCCATTCCATACCAACTTCAACTATGCCAAATTTCACACTACTCCTTACACGAAATATGCTTAAAAAGGTATACAAATTTTTCTTTTCACCTATTAACATATAAATACCCTACTTATTTGAAATCGAGTAATGTTGAAGAGGTTAAAAATAATGAATCTCTTGCACATTAAGAATTTTACAGGCTTAATGTATGGATCGCACCTAAACCAAAATACCATAGATATTCTAGTGAAAATCATGAAGAGATAGGATAAACTATTGAAATAATTTGATGATTTCGACCTAACTGGTACTAATTTCAATATCGCAATCTGCAGATACAAAAAGGTAAAATTACAGTTTCCTTGAACATGCTTTTTCATCGTAAATGGAGAATAAAGTGCAAATAATCACAAAGTATTTAAGCGTTTTGTTCCTTCGTCCAAAGGTACACATTAGATTATCGATTGTTTTCAAAAATAGATTATTATTTTAATCAATAATTTTCAGCAACAATGTTTTTTAAATACTAATCTAACAACTAAAAATAAAATTAGAATGCGAATGCATCCTGCAATAAGTAATGCATCCTTAACACTGTATCCATTTTACCGCAAACACAACATTCACCAATTAGACGAGATTATGACGATATCAGTGTTTCTACATAATTTATGAATAAGCGGTTCACGAAAATGCTTAGAGCATTATCTATTCTATGATTAGTTGTTAATAACGTTATACAAACATTTGTGACCAACATTTAAGTGACTAAGGAAAAAAGTGAGGAAATATCGCTAAAGCAGACGGGCCTTAATATATGTGCCATTTTTATTCTTCTTTTAAATAATTTTGGAGGGTTCCATAGACTGAGACAAATTTTGATATATATATATATATATATATATATATATATATATATATATAAATTCACAAAAAGCACGCCATTTTAGTTCACAAATATATATAAATTTCATTTCTAATTAAAAAAATAAATCTATCTATCCTATCTATCCTATCTATTAGATAATATGATATGTGTCTTACAAATACTGGAGCTGGAGGAAGGTATGATTTGGAAAGTATGGTAGCCGTGGTAACACATTTCTGAACCGATTATGTCACGCGTCACTTAATATACGCAAGGTCGACTCTTTTTCTAAAATGAAAGGAGTTTTAAACTTGTGTCAAATAGACTATTTTCACTTTTTCATCAACGCGTAAAATTTGCTTTCTATTGCAATATGAGAATTGCTCGGTCAGTAACACGGCGCTAGTTTGCTATTCAGTTAATTATATAATTTTTTATTCGGTAAATTAGCTTTAAAAATTAAAGCATAATTATATATAAAAATAATATTTTATTTAAATTTAAAATTATAGGATATTTGCACATGATTTAAGGGTTAATAATATAGTAGCCGACAGAGAAAAAGAGACTAATAAATTTCATCTATAAAGCAAGTATGTTCTCTTAAATGGAGCTTGGGACGCTAAAGATGGGAGCGAGCAATTTAATAATCAGAAATTGTATAAAGCAATTGTTTAAAATAAAATCTTAATAAACATATCGCAATTTTTATACGCAGTATAAAAAAGTACAAAGTAGCGATATGTTTATTAATTAATTCATGTAAAATAATTAACCTACGAAACGTATGCTCATATTATCCTGAATATTAATAAGTAAACTAGTAGTTTAATTAAATAAAGTTTTTTAAAATTGTTCTAAAATTTGTCGCATATTCGCCTAATTTTGTTTTCTTCATGAGATATAACAGTTAGGACTTTTATGCACTACGACATATTAATTTAAAATTTAAAGCACAATGCTTTCCAAGAGGTTTTATCGAGTGTTAGCATTTATTATCCTTTTCCATTTTGATATATAATAAATAGAAAGTTATACTACATCAATATGTGCTATCACTTGTAAAACAGACGAATTAATCCAAGAAAGATTCTTTACAATAGTTTGAATGTTCCCTGTCTCAAAAAAATTTGCGTCTTTTACGTTAAGCCAACAAACATTTTAAACAAATGCACGTTAACTTTAATACGGTGAGTACTAAAAACAGGCATAGTCTATATTTTAGGGTGGTGTTATAAAAAATGTATCATCATTGTGGCGGATATTATTATTGAGACCAGCCCACGAAATTTTATATTCCACTTTATTTTCAATGAATACATGATTAGACCAAATATGGGGTTCGAATAATCGCAAAATTAATTAAAGATTTGACAACATTAAGTAAACCATTCTTCCCTAATTTACGTTACTTCTTATGATAAATTTTAATTTAATTAGCAAAAATTCTACCCAGGATACTTCAGGTGATACTCTGTTTATATTTATACGAACACAACATGTTTTAAATAATAAATTTTCAAAATAACTTGAAGAAGCACGTAAATAACAGCCCATAATGGAAATAAAGAGCAAAGTCACGGCCAGATACGGACGTCCTAAATAAAAAGTTTGAAAAGACGCACGTCACTAAATGGATTTCCTGTGTAACAACAATGCTTCCACCTCGCTCGATAAATATTTGAAGTAAATTATGTAACAGTAGCAATATTTATCAACTCACCGTTCGAGGTGAGGGAAGTTTCCATATTGAGCGACAATAGTGTAAAATTTTTCTTTGCTTAATGGCAGAGCGCTTTGGCAAGCAGCTTAATTAATTATATATTTTCCCAAATTTTCAAAAGTTTCAATCTCCTTATATAATGTACGATTATCCTGTTGTATGTATAGGTATTCGATTGCTTTGTATATTTTTCTTAAAATCACTAAGTTTATTTTTCACACTAATTTTCGTTATCAATTCTTTTAAATTAAAATTTATGTATGATAGTGTTCGACCGTAACTATAAACACATAGAATTAAATTTATCTAACCTAAATTGCGATTTTTGTCGTTTTCATCAGTGTATAAACTATTAATTGCGAGGACTGTTTATTCAAAGACATTGTTAAGACATTTAAGTATTAAAAGTTCGATAAAATAGAACTTGATTCTTGATGTCCTTGTAATATCACATTGATAGCTTCCGTTTCTTCCTCCGTTTCTCTTAAATGTATGTTTTCTTTCCGGTCACGAATCGATATGTCTTTGGCAAATTAAATTTAGACACCTGCGATATGAATAAGTTAAAAATTCGCGTTATTTTCGATCATCAGCTTTTTCGTAAAACTAAAGCAGTGCAAATAGCTCAAAATGCCGACAAGATATTTAGCAAGGATATATCTAATGAGAGTATTAGACGTTGATGCTTGGAAAAAATTCAATCTTTAAATTCGTCTTCGAACAGAAAGCAAGATAGATAATGATGAACCTAAAAATGGACGCAGTACGACCGAAAATATCTTGAATTACATGTGAATTAGAAACGAAATTTAATGTTCTACCCTAACTATATCGAATCGTTTAAAGAAAACTGGTAAAATTAAGAATCTAGATAGATAGGTAAGGCATAAATTAAACAAGCAAACGTTAACGTTACTTAAACAATAGAAGCTGAACTTGAAAACTCAGTATTACCCACTATATTCTACCGATCATGCCACAATTGACTACCGCCTTTTTCAGACCTTGGAACACTTCTTGCAAGGAAAGATATTTGATCTTCAACAAGCTGTAGAAAACGCCTTTCAAGGTTTTATTATTATTCGCACTCCTGGCTTCTTTGCTGTTGTTTAATAGTTAATGTGGCATGGTCGGCAGAAGATAGTGGGTAATACTGAGTTTTGAAGTCCAGCTCCTGTTGTTTGAGTAACGTTATTTGTACGAAATGTGTTCAATGATTGTCAGGACAAAAGAGCAGTAGCATGTCTCTAATCACCAATGTCAACTACTGAACTGTTAGCGTCCTCATAATTTTGTGTAATTGTTTATAGTAGATATCCACTATAATCGGCTGATTAAGATTTTCTGAAGGATAATACAAATGCTGCACCTCCAAACATACGCCATTAAGTTTTTGCCTAATATTTGATATTGGATTGTGTTTTAGCACTTTACTTGCATCCAGTCATTATGATGAATACTTGCTTTCCTCCATTCTTTCCCGTACAACTGAAACAATGTGCGCCTCTATGCCGCGAAAACAAAGAAAAGCAAGCTTCGGAATAATTGTCTTCTGATGCTTGTTTAATTTGTGCGCTACCCATCTATCCAGATTGAAGAAAACTTGTAAGGTTAAAAACCTTACAAGTTTTCTTCAAATGATTCATTATTGTTTGGGTAGTAATGTTAAATCTCGTTTCTAATTCACGTTTATTTCAAGATATTTTCGCTCGCAAAGCGTCCGTTTTTCGGTTCATCATTATCTAGCTTACTGTGTGATAGAATGCGTTGCCTATTTTAAAGATTGGATTTTTTCCAAGCATCAACGTCTAATACTTTCTTTAGCTATATCCTTGTTAAATATCTTGTCGGTATTTTGAGCTATCTGCAATGCGTTAGTTCTACGAAGAAACTCATATTCGAAAATAGCACGAATGTTTAACTTATTCATAGGTTTATAAATTTAATTTTCCAAAAACATACCGATTTGTGACCTGAAAGAAAACATATATTTAGGAGAAACGAACGAAGAACCGAAAGCTATCAAAGTGACATTACAAGGATATCGAGAATCAAATTTTTTCTTGAAGTTATCAAACTTTTCATACTTAAATGTCTTAATAATGTATTTGAATAAACAGTCATCGTAATCAACAATTTCTACACTGGTGAAAATGGAAAAAATTGCAGTTTAGGTTAGCAAAATTTAATTCCATGTGTTTTAGTTACGGTCGAACACTATCATACATATATTTTAACCTAAAAGTATTGATAACGAAAATAAGTGTGAAAAATAAACTTAATGATTTTAAGAATAAATACCAAAGACAATCGAACACCTATACATACAACAGGATAATTGTACATTATATGAGGTGATTGAAACTTGAAATTTTGGAAAATATATAATTAATTAGGTTGCTTGCTAAAGCGCTCGGCCATTAAGCACAGAAAAATTTACACTATTGTCGTTCAATACGGAAACTTCCCTCACCTTGAACGGTGATTTGGTAAACCTTGCTACTGTTACATAATTTACTTCAAATATTTATCGAGCGAGGTGAAAACATTGTTGCTACACAGGAAATCCATTTAGTGACGTGCGTCTTTTCAAACTTTTTATTTAGGACGTCCCTATCTGGCCGTGACTTTGCTGTTTATTTCCATTATGGGCTGTTATTTACATGCTTCTTCAAGTTATATTACAACTTTTTCATTTAAAACATATTGTATTCATTAAATATTAACAGAGTATCGCCTGAAATATCCTCGATAAAATTATCGGACACTAATGAATTCATTCTATGTGAGCCGTGAGAAGTAACGTGAATTTAGCAAAGAACGATTTGCTTAATGTCAAGTCTTTAAATTATTTTGCAACTCTTTGAAATCCATATATGATTTTTTATAACCCCACCCTAAAAGTTATACAATGCCTGTTTAAGTACTTACCGTATAAAAGTTTATTTATAGACACACATTTATTTTTTTGAAACAGGAAATATTCAAATTATTGCAAAGAATCTTTCCTGAGTTTATTCGCCAGTTTTAAAAATAAATATGTTGTAGTATAAATTAATATGTTCGTCATAATTATTATGTATAGTTTAAATTAATATGTTGTAGTGCATAAAAGTCTTAACTTTTATAGATAAAGATAACCAAAATTAGGCGAACACGCGACAAATTTTGGAATAATTTCAAAAAACGTTATCAAATTAAACTATAAAAGATGTAAAAATACAAAGAGGTTCCATCTTTACTAGTCTTATTAATATTTAGGAAAACATAAGCGCACGTTTCGTAGGTTAATTATTTTACATGAATTATTTCAGCATAGTGTTAAAACGGGTTATAAACTTATTGCTACTTTTTACTAAGCGTAGTGTATAAGCATAGTATTATACGCATCAATGTGTTGAAACTAATTTTCTTGCATGTACTTTAAAGAAATATTTGACTAAATATTATTAAAGGACTAGCTTTGACTGCCGTTCCGTTAAAGTTTCTAAAAGTATAGTTTGCTTTAACTATTTAATTATGGTTAGATGTGCATTTAAATTGTTGTTTGTGATTCTAAACTATATACTTATAATACACTTTTACTTACATCAAAATATTAAAGTACAGTGTTAGCTATGGGGTCCGTGAGAACTGAGGAAGGAGAATGGTCTATGAGTATGTAGACCTGTAAGTAAGTAGGTAGGTGCATACATATGGCACTCATGCGTTTTCAAATGTTTCTCAAAATTGAATGGAGTATCCAATAGCCTACGGAATTCACGTAATTGAGAAAACCTTACCGCTTTTTAACCCAGGTTCTAAAAAAACTTGAGAAAAACTTTTCCAACACATAACAGATAAATCGTTTGATAAATGGTACGTTACTGTCGTTATTGTGGTTATTTTATTTGGCAGCTCAGGTAATTATCGAGTAACCCAAAAATACCACGTAACTTTACATTTTGGTTGCTTGGTTATTTTGGTGAAGCACCGTTCTTTATATTTGATTGTTGCCCAGAATTCATTTACTTCATTAAATTACTTTTAATTTAAAGGCGTTTAATTTTTAATTTATTTCATAACAAATTATTTAACAATATGAAGACAAGCTGGTAAATATAAATATTATATAATATTTACATGCATAGCAGCTCCTTCGTACAAAAAATGACCACTGCTTAATCTCTAAAAAATTGCTTAATTTTCGAGATCGCACAAATTTTCATTTTTAATTGATCAATTCGATTCTAGTTCTTCATAATACTATGTACATATGACTGAGAATAAAACAAAACAAAACAAGACATATAATTAAATGTTATTTCGATATGACTCCGACCTACCCTCCAATTATATCACCTTTTATAAATACCTCTCTTACACTCTACCATTGCCACATGTATATTTTATTTCACATTGCTACATTTACTACTTATAAAAATATAAGTAATGTTCTAATATATTCCACCAAATGCGAAACTCGAAACATTTCGGTTACTACATTCGAGACATAACTTGATCTTGATAAGATTTTATTTTAAACAATTGCTGTATACAATTTCTGATTATTAAATTCATTGCTCCCGTCTATACGCTCGCCCCAAGCTCCATTTAAGAGAACATACTTGCGCTAAAGATTAAATTTATTACTCCCTTTTCTCTGTTGGCTCATATATTATTAACCCTTAAATCGCGTCCATATTCCATAATTTTAAATTTAAATAAAACATCATTTTCGTATATAATTATACTTTAATATTTAAGGCTAGTTTAATGAATAAAAAAAATATAATTAATTGAATAGCAAACTAGTGTCGTGTCATAGATGCCCAGGCGACATCGTTTGCGATGTTCAGGTGGAATTAATATTTAATAACAGAACGTAAGATAAAGTATAAATATTACGTACTTTTAAAAAAATCTTATTTTTTTATCTACTATTATATTCGTAGTCTGTTAATCAACCCCTTTGCTTTAGTACACACACTCAACATTTAAAAAGTATCCCATTTTAATTTTCGAAAATTTTTCACCGAAATAATGGTATATACTTATTTATGTATGTAAGCATGTATGTATGTATATATATATGTGTGTATATATATATATATATATATATATATATATACATATATATATATATATATATATATATATTTATATAATTTATTCATTCGTACCTTTTATTTCTATCAAACTCAAAACCACAAAAAAAAACTTCGGAATTGTCAAAAGGAATTTCATTAGTTCTGAAAAGATGACGTCATGTGAAGTGATGAGTCATGAAATGGTATTAGGAATGCTCTTGCCAAATTTCGTTAAATTCTGTGGAGTTTTAGATCAGTTTTTTATTTTAAATCACCAATATTACAAACA
Source organism: Druceiella hillmani (assembly GCA_039881145.1). Lineage (NCBI taxonomy): Eukaryota > Metazoa > Arthropoda > Insecta > Lepidoptera > Hepialidae > Druceiella > Druceiella hillmani. The sequence goes on from JAYKKI010000022.1 coordinate 4,866,737, forward strand.
TAAATGCATAACCGATCGACCCTATACTATCCGGTTTGCTCAATATAACTTGTCGTATTTACTAATTGTCTTCAGTACATTCACAAATTGAATACTTTATTTTATGGTAATATATACAATACTAATAAATGGAAAATCGTTTTTATTTCCTTATTAAACTAAACCAAATTCTAATACGTTTTAATTAAAACACTTTAACATGTTAATTACAATGTGTAGGTTAGAAAATTATACAAGTACGTTCAGTCTGTGACGTCCCAATAATGAAACGCCTGTATTAGATATTTGATTTCAGAGTATGTATAAAATCGGTGTAAAGTATTTAACTTGAACCGGGTAGCTAAGGAGCTGCAAGAGGCCACATTTCAGTAATCAGTTTTGCAATATTTGGAGGCAATGAAATAAAATTCACTAAGGCTAGGGATATGCAACGCATCCAATTTAGGGTTAATACTCTGAAATGTTCATAAAAATAAGAGCATTATGAAACGTGAAAATCAAATACAGTGAATATTAAAAAGAATTTCCTTTGAAACACGGTGCAAATGAATCTGAATTATTGAACAAGTAAACTTAAAATTTCCTTGAAGTAACCTTACATATATTTATCATATTATTAATAGGAGCGAGTTCGCTTTGATACCACCTTCGTCTCTCGTCGTATTTGTACTCCACATTTTGCATTGCCAATATATGCAGAAGTACTTTTAGAAAACGTTTTATTACTTCGAAGCTATTCATTATGACTGATCACAAATTAAAATAATTGTATAGATTATAATTAAACTGTTTGTTTTAATTAAATATGGCTTTTCCTAAATTACGCCATCTTATAAAGTTACGGATTGATGAAAACTAACTCTTACATTTCACCCATATGCCTGAACTGTAACTCTTACAGCAATATCAATAAATTAACACCTGGATGAATTTTCTAATTAGTTTACGTCATATTTTAGTGCATTGTACTAATGCTTTTAGTGTAAATTTTTTGTAGTAAAACTGTATATATAAATATATGCAAATGTTACCCAAAACCAATATGTAGATATTATTTTATTCACGTTCTGAGCCAAATTTGTTTGAAGAAAATTTTATGGCTAGACTCTTTTTTAACTAGTCTTCAAGATCATGTTGCATAAATACACATGCGTATATGTCCCTCACTAGACCTAATAATCGCATTAGAGTGGATATAACGTTTTATATCAAAACATAACCATATTAAAAAAAAATATAATTTATCCGTTCAATATCAATGACTGATTTGATTTCTTTCAAGCAAAAACTTTTGAAAGAATTAACTTTCGTCATGCCTCGCATTTATTTATTTGAGTAACATACACGTACACAAAAGTCATTGCTTTCGACAATTTTTTTGAAATGTTTTTCGTTTTAATGCCTTTGTAGAAAAAAAAACATAATTAAACAGAAAATTTCGCGGGAAATAACGTTACCTATAGGTTACAATTACTGTGATCTAACATTAACAACGTTAGATGAGTTAAGACAAGGAAAAGAGCGGTCAGTAGAGCAGAAGTAAAAGAAAGAAGGAATTTGTGCAAATTGGTAACGATTACATGTCTTTATCGCTATAAAATATATTATACACCACAAAACTAAGATTCATGTCTCGAGTTACCAAACACTATTTTTTTTATTCTTAAGACCCATCATAAATTATTAAAAAAAAATTATTACCTACTAATAATAACTCATATTACACATATTAACATATTATACTGGGTAAGCCTAAATAACTCATATTAACATATCATACTGGGTTAGCCTACTAATCATTCAAACGTATAGGTCCCACGAATGACCATTCATTTATATCGTGTATTAAAACTGTGATTTAATTTATCAACGAATACATTTACTTATGGTCAATGTCATCTTATCATATTTTGGATTTCGTTTTATAATCTTTATAATAAAAAAAAATTTAATCACAACGATTTCTTATAAACTAGTGAATGATTTATATATAAACCATATAATCTATAAGAACTGCCTTTAGGTTGCAATTTGATTTTTTCTTTTAAAGTCAGTTGAGTTATCTTTTGATGAACGGAGCCAGCCACTATTGTGGCTGCCAAGAAAATTAGACACTACACTGAGTATATTGGTTGTTTCTGTAGACAAATTTCCCGCCAAAAAAGTACCATTTATGCATTTGGGTAAGGGATAGTCTTTAAAAGCATAACTTATTGCTGAATATGTAGGTTCTTTTTACATACAATTTCTTTCAAAGAAAAAGTAGAAAATTCTAGCCTGATTAATTTTCAAAGAGTTAATAACATTTAATTTACTTAAATTGGCATTCCTTTCCAAGTTCGATGTTGTTTCTTGCAATTAATTTGTGTATTTTATCTTTCGTTTTATTTATTTGCCTAAAATTTTACATTCTCCCATTTAGACGACCTTGCCAGTAGCATCTTATGGTTCCATCAACCGAGCATACCGATACATTTATAAGTAAAACTAGAATACCGCACAGCGAACAGATCATGAAAATCTCAAGTGAAGATGATCTTGTTAGCTCCATAATATCCTCTATATGAAATAAAACAATCGTGACAATGTCAGTATTTTTGGGCTTTTTGGATGATTAAACTCAATAAATAGATACGCATATGTTGGCAGTAAATAACAGTTTAGGATAATTTTTATACTAGGTTTAAATAATCCCACAGAAAAAAAATTTAGTGTAATTTATGTGAAAATAAAATTTATTTAAGGGTTTAAAATACTTACTGCTTAAATTGTAGTTCCGAAAGTTCCGAGAAAACAATGCTTACTTGAAATTTGGAGTGCCGTGAACAAGATATGTAAAAAATATAGATAGTTTTATACCAAACAGGGGAAAACAAAGATTTATGATCACGTTAAATGAACACAATGATATTTGCGAACTAAATATTAATACCCACGTATTAACTAATTTCGTAAAAATGACGAAATTCATTGATACATCATTGTTGATTAATTTTTTGGTAAATGTTTTCATGCCACAAATCTAATCAGGAATTTCCTTTAGTTCAATTTATTGCTTTGTTTAGAAATAAAGGTGTTTGCTTTATTTAATTAGACTATATTTAACTAGTATAAAAAATGTCAGTTTAACTAATATAAAAATCCCAGCTTTAATATATGGTTCGCACGGTGATAAATAAATGAAAAGTTATTTTGGAATAGTAACCGGTTAATTTAATGTTAAAAATCCAGCCCGTTTTTTTAAATTTAAATAGGCGAAATAAGATAAAACTAAACGGCATGTAATTAGAAATACTGGGAAAAAGTGTATTTACGTTTCTTTACTTTGACAAAATTTATTTAAATCTTAAGTTTAAAAAGTCATCGACTGCGTCAATATATCTAAAAATAAATTCTTAGTTTTCTAGTTAAAATCCTTTATGATTTTACTTAGCCATTTATCCATAAACCGAGAGTAATGTTGTCTTGAAAAAACTTTGTGAGAAATTTAAAAATTATGTCAATATTTAATTGTAACAAATTCTACGATATTGCTAAATCCTGTATTCAGTTCTTCTGTTTCGTTAGTGATAAGACCAATTAATATACTATCTCCCAATACAACATAAGTTTTGGTACCATGAATAATTTATTATAAATGTTATTTTATAAATGCTTAAAACATATATCTATTGAGTTCAAACATTTAATGTCAAAAAATTAATGCAAAAAATCATTCGTTTAACCATTAGTTAAAGGCAAAAAATATGATGTTACTTAACTGAATATCAATCATAAAATAAAAGGTTATACTGCGTATTATTAGGAGACCACAGCTACTACAGAGTTTGCGTAGAAAATTAACCTTTTTCAATTATCATAAATGATGGAAAATTAATATTTATATGGAATATTAATTAATTTTACAGTGATTAAAAACAAATTTCTGTTTTTCCCAAAATAATTGTAATAAAGTGACATTATTTCTTGTAAATGTAGAAAGAGTTAAGAAACTGAATATTAGCGAATTTTTGTGGAAAAAAGTATACTATAGATATTTCAAAGAAAACATGTGATACATAGTAAGAAGCTTTAAAGAAAATTAAAGGACGACTTGCTTTTTATTAAACCAATATCGTTTATCTCTCAGGTTCAACATTTATATATTGAACTCATATTTGTATAACTTCTGACGTAAATTCGTTTTTTGTATTCTTTTCTTTTTTATTTTAAATTACAGTTTATGTAACTTATGATAATCAGTACTAATTGACAAGAAAGCCATTTACTAACTCTAAAATATTTACGGACAATAAGCTGCCGATTATAAAATATTGTAATAAATTCAAAATATAGTAAAAATTTAACATGTTAAAACTATTGTATCTCTCACTTTAATACCCAACTCTTATCTCTATTGATTTAAATGTATATACCTATTAAATTAAATATACGTCAAATGTTAATATTAGAATAATTACGAAACAAAATCACATATAGTGACTCTAAGCGGCCCATCCGCTTATTGAATACGAGTCCCTGTTGAGACATAATTTCACGAAATTTTAATTAAGAAATAAACCTAAAACACAATGTATTAATCAAACTTTGATCTGAGATAAAACAAGATGGCAAAGATTTTACTTAAATGCAATCCTTTCCTCCAATCAGACGTCACTGAGACGAGATTAGTACTCCAAACTAATGAATGTGTTGTTCTAGGAGAAAGGCTTATGTCTCTCTATATATTTTTCTCACTAATAACTGTATGATGATATAACTTTGAGAAAATTAATTCAACCCTAGGTAGGAAGCCGAACAGCGTATGAATAAAATATTCACAGATATATTTTGTGAAATAAATTAAACTTGGAAAAGAGAGCACAGCAGTGTTTCATTATTATAAAGATGACAGTTTTCCATTTACTATATTTAAATAATACACTTACAGCATAACATTTTATATGTTCCTGCCAAAACTTTTATAACTCTGATAATAGGGTAAACTGAAACTTAATAAGTTTCCGAACGTTTGAACGTTTCCGAACGTTTTTCAAATTAATATATGATTATTTAAAAATTAATTCAAATATATAAATTGTTTCAAAAAAAGATACAGAAATTGAGAAACAGCAACAACGTCCCCAGATACTTGTACCCTTTTCCTGAAGCGCAAAAAGCAAAACTTTTTGACACCCCCATAACATAGCTAGAGAAAATTCTAGAAGTGTAAGTTATAACAGATACGCTCAAGTTATTTAAGTTCTAACGGAGACAAACACTTGATTATAATGTATCTGAATTGTCATATTTGTTCGTATAGTAGTCTTCAGAGATATTTGATATCAAAAATCAATTAATTTCGTAACTTATTCTCTCAATAATTTACTTTCAGATCATCAAAGCTTATAGGTCGCTTTGAGAAGAGATAGAAATTCGAAATTTTGTGCATGCGTAGTTTTTAGAATACCAACAAAGGATGAAGCCAAAAATTTGGAAATTCTGGCTAGAAGTAAAAATAAATTTAAATTAGTGTTTCTACCAAGTTTCCTTCAGATAAGTTTGAATTGGTTTTACTGTCAAAATTCAATTATCTCTATATTATAATATACCTAAGGCTCTAAATACCACAGAACATATTTCATGCTCTGTGCTATATACGATATTGTAATATTACCCGTGGTTCTAATAAATATTAAATAAATCATGAAATAAATCTTAAACATAGTTAAATAATTTCTGTGATACATAAATAACCTACGATTCTGTTTAATATTTCTACGTACTATACTTGCGATCTTTAATAACTGCGATAGCAATTTGATTTCACAAACTAATATTTTGATTTAGAAAATTGATTTTGTTTTGCAGATGATCGAAAAATTAATCTTATTATATGGTTTAGTTTGAAACACCTAAAATGTTGGTTTTGTTAAGCGGAATTATATCCACAAGAAAACATATATAATTATTCATACAATAAAAGTTGGTTTGTACGATAAAAAATATCTACATATAATATGTAGGTATGTTTAGGAGAGTTTTATTGAATATAGCACCTAGTTTTTAGGTGTCAGTGCTGATCATCGGCTGTGAAACCACATGTTAATTCATATTCTGGACTATATTCATGTTTATTCACTGTGTGTAGACTTACTACACTTCTAGAGATAACTGAGAGAAGAACTTGTGGTTTGCACCTCTAACGAACAGCAAAGTTTATACTCGTGCCATGTTCCAAGTTTTAACCAACTTGGGAATTGATCAAACGCGTATGTAATATCACATACTGGAATACCAACTTGATAAAAATGTTATTGCTTGTTATATGGTCCTGTTAAATGCTTGCATTTCTATCGAAATTATGTTAGGGTATATTACGATGTTTATATAGTTAGCAGGTAATATTGTGTTTTACGTCGAAGCAAGTCAATTTGCACAAGATTGTAAAATTTTGATGGCAATAAATATATTAGAATAATGAACAAAAGGAATTCGCTTATCAAATCTTTAAGACAAAGAAAGTAATATTCCCTCAAAACATTATAGTAAAAACGAAAAAATGTAATGATACAATTTAAAATATAATTGTAAAAATTAGTGGTATAAAATAGTCCTGCTCTTTCAGCAGTTTAATAGAAAATGTTGAGTTAGAATGCGTGTATTGAGTATTGTATACATCACAAATTTAACTTAACCGTCGTGAAAAATATTGAAATGAGAATGAAAAATATTCATATATTTATTATTTTAACAATCAACGATATATAAATAGAAATTTCCAGTAATTAATGGACATATGGCAAAGCAATAGAGATAAAAATTTGTTGTCGTTTACATTTTTACTGAGAAATTCCGTATTATATTACTAAATAAAAATATATCGACAGAATTTTCACATAGCAAGATACGTACCAATTTAGAAGATTGTTCTAGTACCTTTTGTGTAATGATAAGAATTACAAAGATATTAATTGCTTATTTCTATTTGTACTGAAGTACTGTATACACATCAGAATAGACACAACCTATATATGCTAACCTTCGAAACGTGTGCAGATATTTAACAGTGAATAAATCAAAGGTTTTATCCGAAAAAGATATAATAATGTATCGTAACCTAATTTGCCAAATTGCTTTTCAATAGAGCTATATAACATTCTAAGTTTATTTTAACAAATGAGGCATTAAAATCTGCCCTATCAATAAGCACCTAAGCGTTTTATGAAATGTCGCAATTTCCTAAAAGGGTTTGTAATATTTAACAATGTACCGCATTTAAATGTGTTTACTAATATTACAAAATTATTAAGAACGTAGTATTTTACAAATTTAGTTAATAATATATGACAAATTCGTTACGAGACGAAAATTTTAATTAGAAACATGGAAAAATTCTATCTGACCTCAGTCAGGGAATTTTTCTACTAGGATCTATATAAATCGGTTAACTTGAAAGTTACCAATTTCGCTTAAACTCTATACGTAGTAATGACAGCTTAAGCACTAGTAATAACAGATATTTGTGCTGGAACACTTTGTGCTGAATACCACCTCTATAATTTTTTTTATCACATAGAACCACGAAAAATAAAAAATGAAATAAATTTTACAATGGCGTTGTGGAATATCAAATTTCCTTACAGTTTCGTACATTTAATTCCAGTTGTACTATAATCCGACTGAAAATCACTCAGGGAAGAACATTTTCTTGCGGATATTTATTAACATTACAATTTTTCTTCAAAATTTGCCAATCGATAAATTTGTGGCATTGTTATAAAAAAAATATTTAACTTTTGCTGGAATTTTGAGCGTTTATGTATACGATTAACCCTTTATTTATGATTTTTCACCTCATTTTCCAATAAAAGTCATTATGGTATACCGTTTCTCTTAAATTAATGGATGGTTAATTATTTTTATATAGACATTTCCTAACTTTCGCTAACCAAATTCGGTATTTTCCTAACATATATATGATACTGATAAATTATAAATATAAATATTTCCTTTACTAAATTATGTTTCCAATAAAGGATTATAAAGCTAACTCTTTAATCGACTAAACGGATGAAAATTGGGAGAAAAATCAAATACGGTGATAAGCGAAACGTTCCGTCATTAACATAGCAAAATTTACATAAGTTACAAATAAAGCAAACGCACGCCGGAGCTAAACATATTTATCATGCTAAATTCCTTTTTTTACGAATTACATTTTTCATTCCATTTTTATGAACATTTTAAACTGAGAGCGAAAAAGGCATAATTGGCCTTAGGATTTTATTAGATTGCAATTAACATGAGTTTCGTTGTTAGGCTGCATGTTTTCAAGATATATTCAAAGATTAAATATCGTAATTCTAAATCCTAAGTTTATTAGATAAGGTTTACTTTCGCCCTTTGAAATGTCACTCTTTTACAAAATATATTGACTTCTGAAACTATTCATCCACATATAAATATTAGAAAATAAGTTAATAATCGAGTAATTTAACCAGTCGTCATAAGTCGATGTCTCGTATCAAAATAGTTCCAATAAATAGTAAAAAATTCTATTATACTTTTCTCTTTACAAATTACATTTTTTTCTATTCGTCCTTCCGTTTATTTAATTATTAGGATTCTCATAATATACTTTTACAAGGTTTCTTTTTATATGTAACTTGGTGTTTCTTCATTATCGAAAATTATTATGTGCTTAGCCAGGCAAATAATGGAAAACGTTGAATATATTTGGCGTTAATTTTGTAGAAATTCATAATTCACAATTAAATGAAACTATGTGATGTAGTATTATTTCTACTTTCTTTAATTTCTTGACCACGACCTAGGTTTCGTTATAACTAAACCTAGGTCGTGGTAAATAAATTAAAGTAAGTGGAAATAATATTACATCACGTAGCATTTAATAATGGAAAATATGTTACACAAATAGATGAAACCTTTCCAGTTAATATTTTTCACTGTTTACAAAAATTACAAGTTTCTACTTTCGAACTAAGTGACTTTTCCTAATCGTCACAACAAAATAGTGAAAACTGTAAATTAAACTTCAGTGCACTTTGTCATTTCGGAAACGAGTAATGAAATAAAAAAAAAACAAAAGAAAGACAGGACAATCTTTATAAGATCTGTTAACATAGTGAAACTCTTAATATCTTGTAAAATTAAATTAGCAATATTTTGTTTGACTAATTTTCATCTAAAAGATCTATAAATGCTACCGTGGGTAAACAATCGGTAACATTATTCAACTTAGTTTAACACTGAACTTATTGGCGGCGTTCGTTCAAAATTATTTTATTATCAATTTCATGAAAAATTTATTCAAGTTGTATTATATTATATCCGCTTGATAACCATATTATGTCCGCTTTTTGGTGCAAGCAGGTTAAATATACGTCAGAACATATCCTAGTGCGTACGTTTGGATAAATCCTGTCCTAAAATTGGGTTTTGTGTCTGACATAAAAAATTAAAACATTTGATTAAGTATTTGAAATCACTTAATCAAATATTATATACCTATTTCCAAATTCAATCTCATCTGATGGATTGCCTGCACGGTTCCAATCCTAAGAATTTAACTGCCACTGATCTCACAATTGTATGGATTATGTGGCTAGGGAATTAGATTGTGGACGGCAAGTAGAGATGCTCTATTTTGATTTTAAGAAGGTATTTGACCGAATCGCTAATAATATTCCCCTAAAATTAAATGAAACTACGTGATGTAGTATTATTTCTACTATCTTTAATTTCTTTAACCACGACCTAGGTTTCGTTGTATTACAACATCTTCAGGTGGGATATTAGCAAAGATTCAATCTTTGCTAATATATTATAATAAAAATAGAATTAATCTTTGCTAATATCCCACCTGAAGATGTAATACAACGAAACCTAGGTTGTGGTAAAATAAATTAAAGAAAGTAGAAATAATACTACATCACGTAGTTTCATTTAATTGTGAATAATGAATTTCTACAAAATTAACGCCTAATATATTCAATATTCCTCTAGTAAAATTATTTTTTGACAAAATTTTTGACTAATTACATTTGGCTAGCGAGCAATAGTTTCCAAATTTCAAATCACGGTCTCACCTGCAATTAGCCAAGATATTAATTTAGGCACTCTTTTGTATCTCATTATCATAAACCACTTGCCCTCAATTGTCAGCATTGCTCGTTGCCTTTTCTTTGCCGGTGATTTAAAACTATTCTCGGAGTGGAAAATAATCTTTTTTTTGAGCTGTTTCTAAGTGATGTCGAGTTATTATTCCAGTAGAGACTGAGCATACAACAAGTGCTTGTATTTCTACATATTGTCACATTATTAATTAAACTTTATTTAGATCGATTAACTAAATTTAGCAATTCATCGTAGATATTTAAAATTTTAAAATTTAATTATTTAATAGAATTTAGGTTATTTTAAAATTTTGTTTGCCTTAATTGTTTGCCTGCTAAATAAACGTGCTTATTCTTGTATTATGCCAAAGAAATATGACTTCTAATGTGCGTGCATAAGTGCACACACATTTTTTTGTTAATTTTTATGTAGAATTTGCACAGACCTCAAAAAAACTAATATTTATTACTATGTACTAAAACGTAAGTAATATAATGCAATTGACACGTTCACACGTGTAAATTTCTATTTCATTACTTAGGATAAATAATTGTTATATTAAACTTTTAAGTGTTTCATAAAAAGCCTTTCTTTATAAGTCGATTCTAAAAATATATATTTAGAAAAGCAAAAAACCAGATACAAAAAAGACAATATAACTGAATCGTCTTATTTTTTAAAGTTGCTTCAAAATAACGACAGAATTTTATTAAAAAGCTAAATGTCCTTCAGACTAAATAGCTAGTTTCAAGGAGATTCATTATCACTTGATATGGAAAAGTATTTTTAAACTGCAAAATATTTTATTAGTTGGTCTATAATGAATAAACTATTGCAGAAACATTCACTGTTGAGTTACGCTGCTGTTTATCAGTAATTCCGAACTACAAAGAAAACTTGTTGCTGTTAACGTAGGATTTAATACTCCATAATTCATAATAACTAAAACTTAATAAGATTTAAGTAAAAGAAAAACGATTCTACGAATGTATTACATTATATTAATATCACTGGATATCGTTTATTTACGATAAGAGTGACTCCAATATTGATTCTGATCAAGCTCAAAACACTTCTCTATGAAGATAAAACGTGACTGTTATTATTATAAACAAAAAAGTAAAGTCAAATTCATATAACTGATTTATTATGGAAAAAAATCAGTCAATATCGTCGGACTATTCTTTAAAGAGTGCAAGTTCAAGAATATAAACTACATGTAATATTGTAAAAAATATACTTTTTATCTACGAAAACACACAGGTCCATAAAGCACATTTTGCCATGCCTCCGTTTTAGTCGATTTTGGGTTTTGAAAATTCACTATATACGGAAGGATTTTTTTTACTATTTCCTAATTTAGCAAAAAAAATTTGTTACCTTTGATTAGAATTACATATGAAAATAAACATATTTTCATTTACATGACTGTTTCTTTAAAAAATACGCTTAGAATTTTTAGCGACTTTCGTAAAGTTTTTCTTTAAAATCTAAAGCAGATATTTGCTAGATTTTCAACATTACTTATTGAAAACATGTGTCATGATATCTGCACCTTAGATTTCTTTCAAAAATAAATATTTGCCAATTTATACTGTTAGAAGTGGGGACACAATAAAATGAAAACCTTTAATATTCCAAATTGATATTAATAGCCCATAAACATCAATAAAGAACATTGAATCAAATACAAATCGACTGAGGGCCGCCCCTCGTCATAAATAGCGCGGCTCCAACTCCCGGGCGTATCGCACAGGTTGCAGTTTTATTGAGGCTCATGAAAAATGTATCGACGCTAGAACTCGGAATTTCCTCCCTTTATCTGCGTCGGGCCTCGCGGGAAATTATTTAAAAGTGGCTCTCACCGATGGTTTCCAAACTTGTTTCGTAAAACTTATCAGGCAATCTAGAAAGAAATAAAATGTGTACCTTCCGTTACTTCATTTCGTTTCATGAAATTTTGAAAAAAATATTAAGTCGCTTTAAAAATCAAAATATGTTAACCGCGTTTATGAATGAATATAAATTGGCGGCAAAAGCAATATATATGTCAATTAACTATAATAAAAATATTAAATTGAGGTATTAATATCAACTAATGGATGAATACTAGCTAATCTACTTAAAACTTCGTTTGATAGTTTATAAATAAAGTTACACGCAAATATAAAGAAATGAACGCCTTGTGAACTACTTTTTGATAACGGGACGCTTTATAAGGAAAATATTAATTTTTTGCGGTCTTGTAATGAAATACATTGATACAAAATTATGAAATGTTTGTATGGATATACTCGAAAAATTACACTTATTCTAATATTTTATCGAGATAAAATCTTTTATCGTAACGTTTAAAAATCAGTATAACGAGACGATTAAAATATTTCATATGAATGAAGTAACTCCGTATACTATTTCAATTACTCATTAAAAACCATTAATCGTGTTTTGTCTTAACAAACTTTCAACAAATGAAATGGAAAACGTCTGGAGAAACCTCGGCTCTAAGATATCTTTTTCAGAGTAATATTTTAATATAACCAAATACTACAAAATTAGAGCAATTGTAAATCATGGAAATCAAACAAATATATTTTCTCTATCCGTATAGCACTTTAAAGAAAAATAGCGATTGTATAATTAATTGTAAAAAGGCTACTTCCAAGTTAAACAAGATACTTTGTGTAAATGAATACAACTTATTTTTTTTAACAGACTGAGATACACTGATCGGATGGCACGTTCGACGCGTTCGCCACTTAGCGCCGCCGCCGCTCAACTCGCGGTTCGCCCCTCGCTCTACGCTCGCTCATTTAGCGCTCGCCGTCAATCGACATCCACGAGAACGACGCCGCAATACATCAAATGGGGCCCTGTTTTATTTAAATAGATCTCGTGAATTTGATACTCCGTGAATTATTTATATATTTAGAAATAATAACTGTAAATGTATTCAGACCTGTAAACAAAGTTTTTTGCTTATTTAGCCTTCAAAAATGTTTAATTAAGTTATATTCTAAATATTATCTTGAAATGTAGCATTAACCACAAAAAGTTGAGCATTTGAGAAGTGTCTGAAATACGATCAAAGCAGTGACGTCATAAACTCATTTTTTTAAATTTAAGACTTGTTAAAATAAATGCAAGTAATAGTTACTGAAACATTTTAATATGCATTTAGTAAAACAGCTCTTCAGAAACACTATACAAAACCAAAAGGGGAGAATTTCTTTATTCTTGGATATTGCACCTATGAAAGTAAGACTCACTTATGAAAGTAAGACACACCTATGAAAATAAGAGTAAGACTCTTGTAAGACTCTATGATGCATCCCATAAATATACTTTATTTATGGGTTAACCTCTATACCATCAAATTACGAAGCTAAACTAAATTAACAAACATATATCAAAATTGCCGCACGTCAAACGCCATACAAGCAAACGAAAACGTGTAGGACTGTTTGTTGCGAAGGACTTCAAATTTATCCATTGTCGTTCCTCTCCATATAGGAAACTCTCAAATGGAATCTCCGTTCTTGTGCCAGTTCGCAATTTCCGTAAATATTTAGTATTGTTCTTGTAATATCTATGAATATCGTAGTTTCTCTAGCAACGCGACCGTAGACTTTGGGTTGTACTGTTCAACGAACCGGAATAACAAATACGTTATAATTTTTGAAATTTGTTTTACGTTTTCATAATTACAGCATTATGAAAATAAAGGTACAAAATATGGACCAGTTTGTATAAATTATATATATGTAAGCCAAAGTTAACAAATTACGTAAGATTGTGGTGGATATTTATCATATTATCATAACATTTATAAGCTCCCAAGGTTTAAATCTAATTTGGGTATACTCATTGATTATAGGTAAATACTTGAAAGTATGTTGATTTCATTAAAAAGTAATATTTTTCTTTGATAAAAACACTAAATATATTTACAATTACATCAACATGCACATCCACTACATTTATATCCACAACTATAATATTCTACATAAATCATAAATACACTAAATGCCACTTATAATGTTTTCACACTCAGTACTTCCTTATCTTTTGACCCACAATTTGGGGTAGTATTATAAATATAACGTAATCCTTTTTTCCATCCCATAATTTAAGTATATTTATTGCTCTCTCTTCCACGAGTATACGACCAAATTGGGAAATTTACAAATTTACCTGATACTCCAAATATAATCTAAATTTTGTACAAAACAGTAAAAACTAAAACTTAAGTTTCTTTTCAATTTAGAAATGCATTATTCGTGTGTGTATATCATATATATATATATATATATATATATATATATATATATATATATATATGTGTGTGTGTGTTTCTATGTGTGTGTGTGTGTGTGTGTATAGATATGAAGCTTGTTTCATCGCAACGTGAAATGTGTATTTTGTAACAACACGAACTGTTTAAAATCAAATTCTTATTAGCACGACGATGCATTGATAGTATGTTTGCCAACACTAGCTCCACTGTAGGTTACATAAACAGATATTTACAAAAGTTTATTTTAGTATTTGTATCATCGTTCATATACTTTGTTATTACATTTCCTTGAATGCTAATGACTTGATATATGTTGTATTTTGAGCCGTTGAAAACATTTGCCTGACATAAAATGAATATCGTTGGAATAAAGATTTCAATTCGTTAATTACTATTTGTAATATTTCATATTGATAATTGTGCTCCCACAAAATTGAATAAAGCCCGGTATTTACTTACTGAGGCAGTTCAGCTAATATCGGGGCTGATAATAGTGTCACGCCATTCTAGAAGGTGCCAATTAATAGCTATTTTGATGAGAATTTTTGTTCAAGATTTCGATTAATTATTTCATCAGATTTAGTAGAATAACATTCCTATTTTTACAGTAATAATAAGCATCAAATTCAATCCAAGAAACACACTGTCTTTAATGTACAGTCAAAACCATCCTTTTCGGTTCAAGTAACATTACTAACTATGTGATGATATTCTTACGTACTTTATATATCAAAATTTTAACATCCGGAAGTGTCATGGCATACCTGTACTTTTTTTACTATATATTTTTTTTTAACTTTTTTGACCCTTCCTTTTGGAAAAAATTTACATTCTGAAAATTTTATCACGTTAATTTATGAAACCGTATCCTCAACTCAATATTTATTTCAAAAGCGTTTCTCGACCTTTTGTTTAAAAACACTTTGTAAATTTAAAAGTAAAGATGAATCACACAACATAAGTTGTTGACCATGTAAGCTTTCTATTCTGTACTAACAGACAACGAAACACCCATTTAAGTCTCTAGCGAACAATTGACAATTTATCTCACCGATCACACGCCGCTTGAAATATTATCGAAAAATAATAATCTCCGTCAAATTATTATAGGCCTTAGCTAAATTGTAGCAGTTTCTACATTATCCAGAAGATATAATAAATTACCCAATATAAAAAGCAATTTATTAAATTCCCTCTCCCTTATCATTATTTCTAATGGCACAAAATTATAACTATTCTCTCAAATCCGCATTTAGCCGAAAATATTTATTATCCGGATTTAGTCGAAAGTATATAGATAACTTAATATACGTTTGAGGATGATTAAGTTATATTTAAAAATACAAAACACTTAGATATTTAACTTAAATTCCATGGCCGTATTGTGGATATTTTCTTAATGTGTACTGTAATTTGTTACTCATTGTATGTCACTGTTATTTGTTACTCGGAAACTGTATAAACATGTAGCTCTAGATTCTAATTTGTCTTGCTTATTAGAAGTAAAACCAAAATTGGTGTTAAACTGCTGGCTACGTAATTTATAATTTGAAATTAATTGTGGTAAATAAATTCATAAAATTTTATACTTGAAAGTATACTTTTTTATTTGTAACAATTTCTCACTAAATTAAACTCATACATAGTCAATGATTTTTTTCTTCTTATTGTCGAAAATTTATTTTTAATTGTTTTACAAACTGAGGGCAAGAACCAACGTTTTTAATTATTGTCGATGAACGTTTCTGTTGAACGCAATTCATCTAACCAGATTTTGAATTTCTTTCTACTTGATTGGCTCTGTCACGGATAAGTTCACAAGGCCTTTTGAAGCTTCATGACTTTTTAAAATGTTTTACTATATGTTATCTTTGTCTTCTCGTTGATACAACAGTAAAATGCTATTTTCACAAAAGTTAAGATGCAAACAACCCAAAATATAAGCCAGATGAACTAGGAGACTAATTTTATAATCCGAAAACGGAATCAATATACAAGGATTTTTTCAGTACTTATTCTGTTTTTGAGACTTCTTTCAAAGTATTACGTTAATATTAAGATAATAAATGTTGCTATCATCTTAATATTTACTTTATAATACGCACTAACATCAAAATAAGGAATTCTGCTTCTCGCCAGACAATTGCGCTGATCTATCTTCTATGGCGCAAAGCGGCTCTCACACAGCGCATTCTGATGTAAACCCGTTCTTCTACTTTTCATTGTCCCGTCACTCTAGCTTCAAGACTGAAGACCACTACAACTTCAGCTTCGCCTTCGCCCGGCAGGTGTATGCTACAATTGTGTTATATCAATGCGATTTGGGCAGAACAACCAATACAAGGGTCATTGCACCATAAAGTGACCCAGAACGGATAAAGTTAATAAAATGTAATCTCGTACTCAGAGTTTCAATTTATATTGTCCATAACGCTCCATTGTCAAGACTATTTCTTTAAACCGCAAATGGAAAACGATACGTGGTTTTATCTAATTTAAAACATTTATTGGAGCTAGAAAAGAAACTTATTTTGTTGAATTGATCATAAGAGACTAGAAATAAGCCATGTAAGGAAAGTATTAAAGTTTACGCATTTACATTCCTGTAAATATTCTGACTATATTCGGAAATACTCCCTATAACTATACTGAAAATACAATTTTTGATCTAAAAATAGCATTAAAAGCCTATCTCAGTCAAAAGATGGATACAGGCTCTTTCCGATACGCGTACCGTTACGTTGAAGAAAATTCCCGTAAACACCAGCTGAGCAGGCGAATTAGCGACTGTATTGGATAACTTCTCATGCCAATGGCACTGTTATTCGTCACGGATCTGTGATATTATTGTTATATAGCACAATTTTATTAAGTTTTAGTAGTATAATTATTTAAATAAGCTAAATAACTAACACACATGATAAAAAATATTAACTCTTTTAATCGCCTGTTAAAAATATTGCTGACTAAAACTCTGTCACGGGAACAAGTAGATTCAGGCTTTACAAATGTTTCAAACATGACTTGACGTAGTGTGTTTCAATATTGACATGATCCAATATAATTTCAATTGCAACCATTGACAGACAGCAAAGTGTCATTTTTGTTTTATTTTATTTAGATAAACCATTTTATTTTATTAAAAAAATAAAGAATATTGAATATAATTGGTGTTAATTTTGTAGAAATTCATTATTCACACTTAAATGAAACTACGTGATGTAGTATTATTTCTACTTTCTTTAATTTCTTTACCACGACCTAGGTTTCGTTGTATTACAACATCTTCAGGTGGGATATTAGCAAAGATATATGTATATTTGTAGTGTAAAAGAATAACAATATGTAGTGTAAAAAAATATATAGTGTAAAAAATATATCGTACATATGTAAAAAAATAACATTTAAGTGTAAAAAAATAACAATAGCCACTGTGACCGTTTCGTTTTCTTGACATACGACTCTTACGATTTTCAGTGACAAGTTACGGTAACAAAAATTAACGAATGATTTTTTTATCACATTCGGTTTTACCGTATAGTGAGAACACACGCAATATGTTTGAATACGCCGCTATAAATCGCACAATACATACTGTTCAGTTAGTCATTTTCGGCAGCAATGTTTGAACGCACTATCATGGTGTTATATAGCTACACCTACAAATGATGTTCAGCTTACAGAATAAACTTGAGATAATTTGAATATGCCGATTTACGCGCTTCAGCTGGAATTGAAATTAATACTTTCCCGTAATATAAAGACAGGTGTCCATGACACTAATAATGGTTCAAAAGCTCTCGATGGTCGAAATTAAAATTTGTATCTGTAAAACGTGGATCTATCCGTTTATGTGAGAGAGTTTGGACTAACTATAATACGAAGATAAAGAAAAGATAAATTTTCCATCCACTTCTTATATAATGTAGATTTAGATACACTTTAGTAAATCTTCACCCTTTTGGAGTAACATAAACAAAATTTTATATATGTTTTTATTTGAAGATAATTTTAATTTAATAAAACAAAAGATTCAGTGTCAAAGCGGTGGCATATACAAATATAAATTGGAAAGAAAAACATTTCGTTACTATGAAAGAGCCTGAAAACATTTTTTGGGAATAATAATCCTTAATGTTCACCCACACTGAAAATTAAATAAACAAATTCATAATTGATATCAAATATGAGACAATTCGAATTCGGAAAGAATTCACAAAACCTCTTATTACATAAATGTAATATATAAACATACATCTTTCATACGTCTGTACGATATTAAACATTTTTTTCAGTTACTAGATTTTAAATGGAAGCTTCAATACTTATCATCAAAAAAACTGCTTGTAGGGCGCAAACATCAACATTCCAAATGTTTCGCGTATTCCATTAACCTCGCAAGCGGTTCGGAGATAAATTCTTGACAAAGCAACACCGCGTAGTGTTGGGATGCTGATAGCAACGTAGGCTACTTTCCAACTGAGGCAACTAGATGCCTGCATAATTTTTATATATTATTATTATTTGTTTTTAATTTTAATTCGGCTCAACATACATACAGGTATGTTTTAGTTTATGTATTACATACATGTGACTCGAAATATTTGTATGATGTATAAAATTTATATTCCTTCCACCGGGGATTTCAATTTATATAATACTTTACGGAAGTCATGAATTACTTAGCTTTTTGTTCTCTTTGATTTGAAATACTATTAAACGTAGTCAGACTATGAATTATGTACCTAGTTAAAACAAATTTGGTGAAATATCGTGCTAGTTACCTGATGCAATCGTAAGGGTGTTATGGGTTATAATCCTCCTTCAAAGTTATTTTTTATTTGTTTGCAATAATGGCATGACCGATAATAATGTTGCTCGATTCGCAACATTATTATTTGCTATCGCTAATCGCTAGATTATCGCCTATCGCGATTTTTGTTCGAAATCTACTTTATTTACGTCTTAGGTTTTGTAAGGTACGTAATTTTTTAAATAAAATATTAAAATGAAAGGAGTGCAAATTGTTTTCTACCACAAAATAAAAGCAATACGAATATTTTTCAACCAATTTCAAAAGATACAATCAAAAAAAATGTTCGATCATTGTACATATTATGTATATATTACTGAAATAAAAAAAACAGCCTAATAAACTATCATTAGAAGAAAAAATTATTTAGGTACTTAGTTTTAATTCCTGATAGCGTGAAACATATTTTCTGTTATTTTATTTTAACAATTATATTATAACAAATATATTAGAAAAATTCTCAATTTGAAGTCATTTTTTTAGGATAATTACACATGTTAGATTTATAACAACCTTAACGATCGTATCTACTCTAGCCTTAGCGGCCTAATCTAGATAACAGTCTTACTCACTTTCTGTAAAAAAATTGGCATCTGAAATTCTATATATATATATATATATATATATATACACATATATATATATATATATATATATATATATATACATATATATATATATATCTTTAATACATAAAACACAAATTTGCAAATGCTAAAAACTATTGCAATTGAGTACTAATGGAAAACAAACGCACTTTTACGTGCTCGTTAGTTTTAGCGAGCAAGATACAAATATTGATAATGTCTTTTTTCAATCCGCAACGCCCTGTACGCTGCTGAAAATATTAAAATCGATAAGATATAATGATCGTCAATTTATTACAGCCCCGACCTAAATTATAACAGTTTCCATGGCAATGAGACGATATAATAAATTATCAAACATGAAAACAAAATTATAAAGTTGCCCAATTCCATTTATCATTATTCCTAATATTAGGACATTATGTCTTTATATATTATTTTAAACTATCATTTAGCCCATAAAGTAAATTATATTATGTCTGAAGAAGATTATATTGACTTTACAGTTTCAATAATTATGTGAATAAATGTTTCTACTATTATAATTTATCATTGCTTTATAGCCATATTGTACGTTTTAAGTACATATTAATTACACCTGATCATAAAATATACGTTATTGTTTTATGTTAATATATAACCAAACAAGTTAAGTTGTTGGTAATATATTAAATGGTGAGTTGTGAGAAACACACAACAAAGTGGGAAATTTACTCTAGCAACTGTCGCTTGCCATCGAGTTCTCTGAGAGTTAAACATTTATGGAGACTGTGAACTGCTGCGCAATAAAACCAATTTGCTTCGTTAGTAAAGTGTGAGTAATACGCTGCACTTATAGAATGAATATTCAAAGCTGACGTATGTGGTACCCACTCTTCCAAAATTCAAAGAACATGCGTTGTTTGAGGAAGCCTCAAGCAGGTTACTTATTAGTTTACTTTATTAAGAATTATATCTATAGTATTCTACGGTTTGTCACAGGGAAAACTAAATATAGTACTAGTAATAATTGTAGAAAAAATTCTGTTTTATTTGGCGTCTTAGCCCCAAAACTAAAGTTGACTTTAATGTACGAAATATTTCTGTCAGCAATATCTGTACTTTTTGGTCGACACTCGTATTAATCATGATTAAAAAAGTTGTATGGCTTTATAAATAGAAATATAAGACTATGAATCTATTGACTAGCTACTCATTTTATCTTAATATCGTATGGGCGAATAACCTGATATCAATACATTAGTGCAGTTAGCGACTGTCGACGATATATTTCGCATTTTCCAATTGTAAATTAAAGATGGTTGTAAAGTATTGAGAATTAGATATATGACTGGCATTTTTAAATGCTACAAAATTATAAGTCTGCATTTCTTGTCCCGCAAAATCGTCTGGTATTTTCCTATATCACATAAAAACTGACGGTTATAAAATTGCTTCGTTACGAATATAGGTTATATATTTTAGACCGTGGATATTTTGGATTTTAAAACCTACGAATCAATGCTGTAAGACGTATTTGCTTTGAGAATTACTTGCAATTTGGAAATTTCCTCCTTGTTGATTTGATGTCATTACGAATACGTGCATGAGATTTGTGAACAAATTAAAATTTCTTGAAAATTTTCATTTAGTGGGTACGATATTTTTCTAATAAATGAATCTGTGTGGTTGGCTTATCATTCATAAAGTTGAAAAATAAAATATGTCTTTCACGCAATGATAAGTATGAATGATTTGAAATATTAGATTGACTAAAAAAAATAATTAGTCTGTATTAATACTCCACATGCAATTTTCATGTATTATTTCTCAGCCTTTCCTTCATACCTTTCTTTCTGCGTTATATCCGAAAGATTACTGTATTAATGAGATAATAAATTTAACTACCATCTTATTTTTTATTTGGCAATACGTATACTATTACCTTACGCAAGACAACAACTCAAATTGACGTTTCTACTCACAAGAAGCAACAGCGCCGTCGCCCAAAGCTCAGGTTCTAACTTAAATCCATCTTTTTATTTTTGTTGTCACATCTCTCACACTTCACCAGAGGCTATATGAACAAATTGTATTATTCAGTGTGAATTGTCAAAACAAAGCGTACGGCGTCATCGACCCACAGATAGGCCCAAAAGGGATAGCTAATAAATTTTTCATATTGTTGTTTTCATTTTCACGTTTCATTGACATAATTAGTTTTGTAACACGCCTGTTTCCATAGCACTCCCATAAAATTGCTATTGAAAACTTTGCCCTCCCTAATTTTCAAATTTAGTGTGAAATGCAAAAAGCACGTCATATTATTGTATGTAATAATTTATTACAAGTCATTCGTATCACGAAAATATGGAAGGTATTATATTAGCATTAAGCTTATTAATATTCTAACTATATTCGTAAATTTACCTCATAGTAACATTTACAATGTATTGTTTGAGCTAAAATGGTAGTATTTTAATATCGTAGTTTGATATATAAGGTTTTACTTAAAATAAATAATTTCAAAAGTTCAAATTTATGAAAAAATTAAAACAAATTCAAAAATATTTTTTCATCTTTTCAGTAAACACCAACATTACGAGTTAAAATATTTTACTCTTACACATACAAAGTGGTGCAGCCTCATAAATTTTTTTTTCACTCAGAGGAAGCACAAAACATTCGCATGAAGCTTGCATACTTCGCTTAATAACATTAATATCACGCATATTCGAACTCAAAAGCGTTCGTTTTCATTGTCGATCATAACGATGGCTATATACTCAAATTACTTTATCGAAATTACGTTTAGACCAGGACACGACAAAGAAAGTACTACAGTCGATGCGATTAAGTATTGATCTACACTCTAATTTTTCATTGTCATCCGTGACGCCATTCATTGAGTTCGCGCAAAGAATTCTTTTAATTGACATTTGACATGTATATATATATATATATATATATATATATATATATATATATATATATATATACGTATACACAAAAATATTGGACGAACTTTTCTTCGTGAAATTCCATAACGAAGATTTTTTTTAACATTTCATTGCAATAGAACATTTTTTCAAATTTCCACATATCATTAAATGTTAATATTTTATGAAACACCATATTTGTCCTATTTATTTTTAAGGTTCAAAATAACCAAGATCAAACCACGATCCATATCCAGAACAAATTTTATAAATCTATCCAACAGTTCAGGTGTAATAGAGGAACGAGCATTCGAACATATTTTTTCGAAATATTAACATTCTATTCGTGCAAATGCAACGATAACTGCCAACATATACTTTCATACTAAATTTTATAAAAAATTGGTTTTTATTACAGAGTTGTTAGGTACCATTTATTAATTCGGAACGGCAGAGGAGTTTATATATTATAACAGAAAGAAAACCTTTTAGAAAATTTTGGAAAAAAGTGTGGAAACAAGTCAAATTTCAAGTGTAGTAATTAATATTTTTATAAATTTACGTAACATTTTAAGATCAAATCGGTTCATTTTCGTAATTTTCAAACCTTAACAGTGTTCATACGAAATGCAAAAATTTTTAATGAATACTAACTTAGCTGTTCTGTTCAGTATCAGAGAAACTTTTCGTTCCAAAATCTGGTATCTTTAATTGTTGTTTTCTGTACTAATTTGTAATAAAATTATGTAATATGGATATGAAGTATAATCGACATTAAAATATTTTTGCACTCCCCATGAAACACAAGTGTAGCATTGAAATCATTTTACATTTAAACACTCGCCCACCAAGACAGATCACATTAAAGTCCCGTCCTACGCTATGTCCCAATTGCATATCATAACACAAATGCTTCATCTATTTTTTTATTGTTATATTACTGTCACTCTACAGAAGTTGAATATTTTAAATATTATCATTCACAAAGCAAAACTAAACTTATAATACTGATAAATCTTCACTGTGCATTCAATTATTCGGTTCATGTTGTTATTTTTTTGGTTTTATTTATTACAAAAGCTGAGGGGCCTGTACTGAAATCCCTTTAAGGAATAGTCAGAAACCCCTCGTGGACACTTTGATATCCAGTGATCCTGGTCTACTTATATTTATTTCCTCCATTATCTCCTTGCTAACGAACTTGACTATGACTGTTAGCTATGACTGTTAAATTTGTTGGAAACAAATTTATTGTTCATTTTAGGAAAACTAAAGAACACATCAAATATTGCCGTGGTATTTTTGCTCTTTAAACAACTCTAGACGTCTCCAGATGTAAAGATGGCAAGAAAGCTTTCAAGGTGACCTTTCCGAATTTGTACTACTAACAAAGCAAAAAATACATCATTTTTATTTACGTTCGAATAATGGTTCATTAAAGTATCCCTAAAACCTTGAATAACACAAAGAAATCCAACTACATATGCAACATATTTATCTATGACTTATCAGCGTCTAGAGGGAAATCATAATGTACCTGCAATTTGAAACTCTAGAGATGTGATTAAAGGAAACCTTTCTAAAAGTTTTCCTTATTATCCAATTGTTTTTTCTGCAAAGTTCTTAACAATCAAATGGTGCTCTTAACAATCAAGGGCATAGTGTGGATGTATTAACAGAAAACAGCAAAATCACATAATTTTTGACAAATGTATCTTATTTGGTATGGCCTAGCTTTATCGTAGGAAAAATAACTCGAACCCGTTTATTTTAGTTTATTAGATATCGTATAAGGTTCCGAAAGTAAAATTTTGCATTCACTAGAGATTTCTCCGGAAGCAAGTCAAAATGAATAAAGTTCTCGGTATTCAAATCTTGTTTAGCTTCAGCTTTCTAGTTACTTTTGGGGTTTGGATACTAAGACTCCTCTTTCCTCTACATTATGCCATTCGCGTTTGTATTTATTATTAACACTTTTAACATACCTCTCATCCTCAACTAGTAATTGCTTCAACCAATCAGTTTTTCTTTTATGGAATCTAAGAATAAAAGTCTCTAACATGTTGCTAAAAACATGTTAGCCAAACGTGTATATGGTGATATTCAAAATTTTAAATTTACTATCTAAAAATAACTATTACTCTAAATGGGTTCCATACATTATTAAAATGATATGTAGAGAACAAATTATAAGGAAAAAAAATATATAGATATATATATATATATATATATATATATATATATATACATACATATATATAATAATAATAATTACAGGGAAAATAATTCAAAGAAAATAAATTATCGAAGGCGTTTCTCCTTCGATCGTTTCTTATAGAGCTTGAAAGGAATTGAGCTAAAGACGTGTCGAAGTGTTAACAATTAAAAGTTTATTAGTTTTTGCATTTATAAACTTTTAGAATGACGGTAATCCCACTTATCCATTCAATCTGACCCATAAATATTGAGATAACATTTTACTAATCTACCTTAAGCGAAGCATTTTTTGCCATGAAAGCTGTTGATTATAGGAAATTAGAAAAAAATCAAATTTATATTCCAGTGGAGTTGCAAGCGTTTAAATATCGGTAAAAAATTCCACTCTATTTGGTTTTCCAAAGAAAGTGACAATATGGTCTTATGTCCGAAAAAAAATTTGTTATTATATTATCTAAAATTTTCCACGGTTTACGAAGGCAGAAAAAAAACCAAATAAAATGAAGATTTGGGTTGATGCAATGGATCAGATGTTAGTACGTTACATAACACATAAGTCGACTAACCAATTAACTCTCGTTTTTTTTTATAATATTTTGAGTATCGGCAATCTTGCAAGTTACTGACTTATTATGAAAAAAAAAATTTTAAAAATACTAACGAACGCCGATCATTTTTAAAGCAAAAATAATTATGTAAGTCAAAGATTAAAGATAGATCTCAAAGTATTCAAATCATGAAAAATTTCACCACTAAGATTGCTAACGAAAGCATCGACGGAAAACCAATGAATCCCGCATGCAGAGCTACAACATCAGCTAAATCTAGTCAACAGACAGATTTCACCGGATGAAAAGTTGTTGTAAGGTCATGCTATGTCTGTTACCACGGCGTCTACAAAACATGGAAAAAGTCACGAAAATCGTATAAAGATTTGTGATGAATATTCAAGATGAGTAACCAAATATAACGTATGTTTTCAAGAATAAATTCCATTTGAATATATTTTAGATATAATTTGTAATAAAAATCGTTAACACGTAACGTTACATTTATTTATATATAGTAAAAATTTTTCTACCCTAAAAATTAATTTCATTATTGATTATTATGCAATTCTGTGGGTGATTTACATTCTTAAATTATTCCTCGGGTGTTGATCAAGTGGGTATTCGAATTTAACACTTCAATTTATTTATTTTTACATATTTAAATTTCAGAACGTATATGAATCAATGTCAGTTTACTCCAATAACAAGGATCTGAAAGGATTTAATGATCGTTCGTTAAACACATAACATATGTAAGTAAGAACATGCTAAAGGGTACCCGGAAACCTAAATATTGACATAAAGGATAAATTCCCATTTACGCATATACATACAAATTTCATGAAAGTACAGAGACAGGCTTATTGTTTTAAACCCATTGGATGGCGCGACACAATTGGCTAGTTACATAAATTATTCAGCACGTACACTTTGTGAAGTTCGTGCCCTGTTTGGAAGTCGCTTTGATAGTCACGATGATCACGTTCACAGTCAGCAAGAATTTGATTCTATTAAGAATCTATTCGTGAATTCGAAGCGTACTAAAGGCAAATTTAAAAAAAATGAAAAAAAATTCTGTTATGTTAATAAAATTATTATAATTATTGTTATTCTTTGCTTTGTACAATTTTTAGGGAATACTATGACATAGAGAACTGCCAGAAAAAATGTTTCTCAGTTAGTAGCTGCCTGTCAAACAAAATGAACAAAGAAAGTAAGTAAATTCATAGAAGCAGACATATGTAAGGCAATTTTGAATGCGTTTCACCTCCAGAAAAATGATGTTGAAAATCACGTTTCAGTTTACACAAAGCTTAATAAACTAACGATTTGTAATTTACTTTTTTTTTTTAACAAAGTATTTAGTTACGCATCAAGTCCTAATGTGACACTGCAGACTGTTAACGTAGCTCAATACAGCAGGTGAAAATGGTCATAAAAAGCCACGGAAGCTCTAGCGATATTGTATACAAAATATTATCTAAAGAAAGAAGAATTTACTTGCCGTGACAAATTTTTATGGCTCCTCATCTAGTGTCAAAATAAGCTTGTACATCCAATGTGGTAGTCAATATGTCTAATAAGAAAAAGTTTATTATCCATTTCTCGTTCATATCGCAGGGGAATTGAAGGAGAGATTTGCCTCCCGTGCACATTCGCAATTTTCAAATGTTAGTTCCACGTCTCATTGTAATTTACGTACTAATGCAGTCTATGACTAATTCAAACTATGTTCTTGATTAATACAACATCCAAAACTTTAAAAGTAGATTATCTTTTGCGAAAAAGGAAGTCGATAGCAACTGAATCTTCTGTGAGAAATTTGGAGGTTTTCAATGAATACGATGAATTTTATTCCATGGCGACAACAGTCATAATGAATTTGTGTGATGATCCCGGTGATAACAGTCACAATGGACAATACTGAGTCACAATGAACAGATCATGGGGACAACAGTCACAATGAATTTGTGTGGTGATCCCAATAACAACTACAACACTCAAACAAACTTTCATATCTGCAAAATGAATCTCGATATGCCTGACTAAAAGAATTAGTCGGCGAAAATTGCAACTTTGATAGCAGCTCTTCCATAATTTATACAAGGGAATTAATTGAAAAACTCGCACGCTTCGGAAGACTTAATTTGATTTTAGAGTTTTTTATGAATTTATTTTTAATTCCACTTTTGATTTTCATTTCACAACACATTTTATTACTACATGACTATATCTGTATTATGTATATAAGAAAAGTATTTAAATGTTATCTTATCTATACCTATATATATAAACTCTGGCTTGCTGTAAATTTTTCAATCAGTGAAGCTAGGCTCGCTAGTTTATTAAGAAAATATAACGGCTTATCAAAGACCATTATTTATTAAGAACGACCTTTGGCGGTGTATGGAAACGTAAAAATATTCATGTCCAATAATAATACATCATGAAATTAACTTACACTTAAAGTTATTTACACAAATTTTTATATTGGTAACAATTTGTTATCATTTCTTAAACATCTGCACTAGGCCTTAAAAAACTATATACAGCATGCGTATCGACATGCTGTTCTGTTCGGAGGCAAGTTCATGATAATGATGGCATGCTGGTAGCAACGTACGTTATGTTTTAATTAAGGCACCTCGATGCTTGCCTAAACTTATGTTAGTATTCGTTTCGACATTATATAGTATGTTATAATTTATATATTATACATTCCTTTGGTTAGTAGTAACTGTCACAAAATACTGTATTTTGTCGTGTTGAAAATATTTGCATAATTTTATTATAATAATATTTCATACTTATGAAATATTTTATATATTTCTAATTACTTTGAAATATCGTGCAATATAATGAGATTACCAACTGCATTTATAGAAAGTTATATAAACTGCTATGCTTGTTCACTGATGCAAACATGCGAATTTTGTGGCTTATAATAAACATCATATCGTCTATAGATGTATGGTTTAATTTCTTAACTTAGCAGATAGTTATTTTGCTGGAAAATGTTTTCACCTTTTTGGATTTTATTTCAGGACTTTCTTTAATTCGATCCAAGATTTTATAAGGTTAATAACAAGTTATTACAAAAAAATATATTTCTGTAATAAAGAAGCTTTTCGAACTCAAATAATATATTATGCATATTATTGGAATTACAATATTCCTAGCCTACTGAAAATCATCGGGTTAAAAAAACTCAATTATAATTGCTTGCATCATTGAACATAGACTTGTTGGCAAGGTGCTATTTTATTTTAATAATTATGGTGTAATGTATTTATTAGAAACATTTACATTTTAATGGTATTTAGGACTACATTTTTTTTTCTTATTCACTAATTTGGCTTGTTAAAGTTACGGTCATCTTAACAGTCATGTCCGAACAAACAATCTATACTCGCTTGCTGACATTCGCTTGGAAAATAAAAAAACTAGTAACTAATTATTAAATTTTTATAACATCGTTGCACACTTTCTATATTAAATATTAGCGTCAAGAGGTTTTTGAATAAACGGAAAATATTCTTTACTATAAATTCTTAAATATGCCGTATATATCAGCTTATAACAATTGTTCAGTTGTTTATTACAATCCTCTTTATAAAGGGAATTAAAAACACATTATCGTACCACTTGCTGATCTTAAATAACATTTACAAGACGTACCACTGTCTCCAAGGAGCGAGAGGCGGACGATAGGTAATGTCTTTCTTCGATCCTAAGTGCCCTGTGCGCTGTTGAAAATATTATCTCTTAGTAATAATTGCCATCAATTTATTATAACTTCGAGCTAAATCAATCAGACGATGTGATAAGTTATCAAACATAAAAAGCAATATATCAAGTTTCCCATTAAGATTTTCCATTTACTATATTAAATTAACATATGATATATAAAGTTAATATGTCTTAAATTTGGAAATATTTAATTTAACTTAGTTGTCTCATAATTGTTGTGATTAATTTTTTCTTCACCATAATTTGTCATTTAATTACGATTCTTATCCGTGTATATTCAAATACATCAATGGGTTGGTCATAAAATAAACATTTCCAGTGTACGCAAATATATCACAAATCACTCAAAAACGGGCATCGGAATAAGTGCCGTGGCAAAAATAACGAAGTGCAAAATACATTTATACTACTGGCGCCTGCTGTCGAGTTCACTGGGAACATATATTTATGGTGACTGCCAATTGCGTCAGAGTGAAAACTATTTTCTTTATTGGTGAAGTCTGGATAATTTGCTTCATTTTAATGTTAAGAAGTTAACAAATTTCACATACGCACCTTTCTATTATATAAGACATATATGATGTTTGGATATAACTTAGGTAGGTAACTTTTAAACACAGTAATTTAATCTTTCATTGAAATTTTGATATTATCGTGCGGTATTCTGCAATTTGTCATTCGGAAAACTAAAGACACTACTAACAATAATTATGGAAACAAAACTCCTTTCGTTTTGTTTATGGAATAATTATGAAAACAAAACTCCTGTCATGTAAAACTAAAATTTAAATGTTTTTGGTTTACGATGATGCGGTTAAAATTGCTTAAATTTTGGATTTGGATAAAATTGCTTCGTCATCAATTATGTATTATAAGCTGGATATACTTAATGTTTTAAAAGCTGTAAATACGAATCAATATACTAAGTTTTTCTCTCTGCTGAGGGTTTTACCCGATTTGGATATTTTCTTATTTGGATGACGCCATCACGAATATTTTTGGGGGATTCAAGATTTATTGGATGTTTTATTTTAATGGATGTTATATTTGTTTATAAACAAGTCTGCGTGGTTTCAATATTGTTCGTAAAGCTGACACAAGAAGAAGGTTGGACGATTTAAAATATCGACCGATTCACTAAAATGATAATTTTATAATTCATCAATAATAAGTACTTCATACACAGTATTCCTCAACCTTTCATTTCGTGTCTTGTCCTAAATATTACGATAATAATTAGAAAATAAATTTTAATCTTATCTTAGTTTTCATTTTACAATATGCATGTTGAATTTATCGCAAAATATGAACTCCCACCTCTCGCCAGACAACTACTCCGGTCTACATTTCCGCCGCCTAAAGGAAATAATTGCTCCGTCGCCTAAAGCGAGCATTCCACCGTAACTTGTTTTTCTATATTTTATTCCTACGCATTCTCCCAGTAGCTATATGAATCAGCTGGGTTAATTCCGTGTAATTAGTGCAGAAGAAAGAATACGGGTATCGTCGCCACACAAATAGATCCAAAACGGATAAAGTTAATTAGTTTTTGTCGCATTCATAGTCGTTGAATCTTTTTTTACCCTTGTTTTCATGTTTGAAATAAAAAAAATAACTCTGTAACGCGCCAATTTCCACAGTGGCTTTCGTGAACGCTATTGAAAATTAAGATTCTAATTTTGTCTATTTCCCAACATTAGTTAGTAATTTTGATTAATGTAACATTCACTAATTTTCCAGATTCAAATAGTAATTGTTGCTCTATCGACAAAATATTGTGATTTGCATTAAAATGGAAGGCAATAAAAGATTTGTTAGTGTATCGATATTTGTCGCAGTTTTGCATTTATACTCTCTTATGTGTTGATCATACATGATCATGTGAAAAAAAAAGTTAAAAATTTGAATTATGATAGGTCAAAATATAAATAAAGGACTACTAAGGTTTCTCGTATTTATTCCATCTAAAATATTATGTGAAAACATTACAATTTGCATCAATCTAATAACTTTAATATTTTTTTAAATCAACAGTTTCCTATGATATATATTATATATATTCAATTTGCAAATGAAATACTTTTACAACATTTTTATTTTGATAAATGTGTTAAATAATTTATTACAGCAAAAAGCTGATGTTTAAACAGAGTTATATATCAGTTATATTATTAGTATTTAAAAATACTTGTAACAAAATATTTTTTATAAACAATTTAATTACTTATGAGTATTATTCTAAATACCTCAAATTATTATTGTTTTCAACAAATCAATATCAAGGAATTATTTCGGTAAAGAATCGCTGAATTAACAGACGCATATCACTTCACTATACCTTCTCTTGTTTAATAAAAAAGTTTAACAACATACCACTATTCATGGTACATGTGAGTCATAACTCCACTAGGATGTAAAAAAATTAATGTACTCTTAAATATTATCACAATATCATTGCATCTATTAACCATTAAAGTACAATCTATTTTCCATTTGATAATACTCCAAAATAAGCTCTAAATTGAAAAATATATCGCTTTAAAAACATGTTTAAACTTATAAATTTCCAAACCCAACCAAATAAATGTTATTAAATAATGGGCCCTAATATCAGCAAATAAACTGAGGTGCTCAATTTTCTAAATCTTAATCACATACCGCATATTTGATACAAAAAATAATCATAATTTGCGAAACTAAACAACGGTTATTATAAAATGGAAAAGCGATTCAAAAATATTATCCCTTTTTTTCAGCCAACTGTAATATTATAACTAAAACTATTTTATTATTACAACTATATTATTAGGAAGCACGAAGCGTCCGCATTAAACTTCCTTATTGTATGCTATAACATCGGCACCGCGTATGTTTGAAGTCAAATGCGCTCCTCTTTATTGTTCCATAACTCTGAATCCACTTTCTTATTTTCCCGCCGGCCATACGTTCAAATTGCGTTATCGCAATACGTTTATGTAATAGCAGGACAGCGAAAACAAAGTACTACTCCCGCACAAGAACGCCACGAAAGGATAAAGCTAGAAAATTGTCACCGTGCGATCAGACGTCGATCCTATTTCTTATTTCATGCTTTCATCAGCGACGCACCTCATTGAGTTCGCGCAAAGAATTCTTTCAATTATCACTTGATCAAAAAGGGGTCTTATTTTACATGTTTATGTACACATATATGTGTGTATACATGTAAGCATTAACCAAAATTATAATTGTCTATTAAATTATATTAAAATTTATATTTGTTCAAATACCTATTATCTTATTTCTAACAGTTTTTTTTTAAATTCCTACTTACTGATAAAAGTGTTTTACCCAGTTTATCATCTATTGATAAACACTTTTTATCATCTATTGAAAATGGCCAATATGTAACATCCAATCTATAGGAACTATGCTTAGAGCAAATTTCATAAATCTACATGACCATTCAGGTATAATTGAGTAACGAACATTCAACCACATTTTTTAAATATTAATATTCTACAGGTTCAATAATAGCCAACATATTTTTTTCATTATGCACATGTAATAGAAAGGTAATAGAAATTTGTCTTTGGTTACACAGTGGTTAGGTATTGTTTAGAAATTTGAAAGAGCAGACGATGTGTATGATATATGTTATAACAGAGACGAATATTTTCAGGAAATGGTGAGAAAAAAATTAACAATTCGAATTTCAGATATAATAATTAATTTTTTGTAAAAATTTCTGCAGTTATTTAAAAATAAAATCAGCTCGTTCATTGTAATTTTCAAAGTTTAACAGTATTCATGCAAAATCCTAAAATAATTGTATAGTTTTTAGTAAACATCGACATACAAATTAAAATTGTCTTATCCATTGTCAGGCCATCTATTCGTTGCGTAAACTGGTATTTATTAATTGTTCTTTCTTTATCCTATTTTATTATTACTATACATTATGTTATCATCAAAACTACGTATGTGCATATGGTATAACGTGAAGTTGAATCGATGTTAAAATATTTTTTTACTCCCTGCGAAACGTAAGTATAGCAGTGAAATAATTTTACATTTTAAGACTCGTCCGCCCCAATATAATACATTAAACTCCCGCCCTATATCAACTTCACCACTGCGTATTCTAACACAAACGCTTCATCTTATTTTTTATTGTTCTGTCACTCTGACTGTATCTAATCATTTGGCCGGCAGCTACGTGTTACAGTTGTGTTATCTCAATGTGACTGGGGTAGAGCGAACAGATACAGCGGAACGCCTTCTGACAAAGGAAACCCAAATGGATAAAGCTAATGAATTTTTACCGTGCACTGAGTTGTTAGTTCCACATTATTATTTTTGTTTTCATTTTTTACAGCAACAAGCGCGTCTTTGCCGCAATTCCTTTAAGTAAATGTCAAATACCCTCCGCGTAACTTTCGTTTAGTGTCTAGTAATTCCAGCCTACTTTTATCTATTTTCCCGTATTTTATTGTTAATGAATCTAAGATATGTAATGCCCGATATTGTGATCCTTTTAATGGGAAAAATTTTAATTTTACGTTCGTACACACTGATGGATCAACCAAACCATTAAACTAAAGCTTTTATTTTTTTCTACTATAAATACATGTAAGGATCGAAAAAAAACTTTCAGTGTTTTTATTATCTTTTGAACTATGTCATTTTATAGCAGACATCTATTTATTTTAGTGCGTATCGACAGCTGGAATTTGAATTTTTATTTTTAAGTTTCAGAGAGCCAATGTATTTAGAAGGGCAATAAAAAATAATATTACCTTAATTAACTAATTTTTAACCTGTTTTAAAAAAATAACCAATTTAATTTTTTTCACGCAGAGATCAAATAAAATATGCACCATATTTGTTTATCAATGACTCTAGCATCTGAAAAGTAGTTGTAATATACATGGAATTTTAAAATCTAGAAGCTTAGATTAAAGGTTTTCCAAGCTGATGATTTATTTTATTCTGTTGAGCTGTAAAGAAGTAATAATCTGATAAGTGAATGACATGGACACATCAACAGAACGCAGTCCAAATCCTGTAATTTTTAACGAGCGTATTTTGCTTTATATGTTTGCTGTATGATCAAGCGTTATCGTGAAGAAAGTAAACTCGAACCGTTTATATTAATTTTCACTCAAATTTCAGACAGTAAATTTTTACATTCATCGTAGATCTGCCAATTAAAAAACCATTGACAATAGACTCATTGACTTAACTTTAGCTTTCAGGTTTAGCTATTCATTAAAATTCTAAGTACTGAAACAAGAATTTCAATGAATAAAAATTTCATTTCAACTCTAAGTACTGAAACTCTTCTTTTTCTTGCACTACACTATTCGCATTTACATTTATTGTTTATGCACGTAACCTACTTCTAAGTTTTAGTTACTAATTGGTTCAACCAATCGAAATCACGTGGAAAACGGGAATAACATCAATATTTTTAAACACGTATTAATTCGTTAAATCGTAACGTTAATATTTGAAGTCGATTTAAATCCATTTTCCTTTATATAATCAACTCAACGAGTAGCGCTCTCATTAATCGAAAGTACTGAAGACTATTTATATCTTATAATAAAATATTCTGAAAATTTCGACTACCTTTCTAGAAAAGTCTCGAACACGTTGCTGAAACCATATCGGTAAACCCAACATACTGTTATATTCACATATTTAAATTCCGATTCTGTAAGCTGATAATAACTTGATAAATATTTATGTGCCATTTTAATATGCCATTTTATCTATCCAAAAAATAACATCCCTTGTTCTATATGTGTTCCATGTATTATTAAGATGATTATTCAATATTAAGAGGAAGTCATATATGGAAAAAATTCTAGGGAAAATAATTCAAAGAAGTCCAGATTCATTGTAAATTACACTTTAGGCTATATAATGTAAAGGGAGCTTTTTCTTCAACAATTTTCTGAAAGCACCATAAAGAGATTAGACTATAAATACACCAAGGTTATAAAACAAAGAATAACGATATGGCTCCGAAAATTGTATCCGTCATTTTAGCTACTTGCTTAAATATCTGTTTAAATACAATGGTACTAACTTCACATTGAAATTTTCGGGTACATAGTGATACGCGAAAAGTAACTTGCAAGTTATCAATAATTTAAAATATATTGCATACATAAATTATTAAAATTTTAAAGTAAGTTTAGATATATATATAACCCTGAGCTATTTCCGTACGAAGTTTCACTTTCAAATAAGAATCCCATTGCACCATGTGGAATATAAGAACTACCTTTGCATCCAGTGCGGTATTTCAGCAAATGTGTTCAGAATTTATAGAAATGTGGATAATTAATAGAATATTAATTCTTATGAAAACTGCTCTTATAATTAGCACGTTTTTTTATTTTTTAATATGGCTTGATACTCTTATTTATTACAAAAATATTTCATCAACTATGATTCGGACTTAAACTCACCTACTTGAACTTGCAAACTTGATGAACTTGCAAATTGTCAAGCTACTAACAACGAAAAGGAGTTAAAAATCTTCAAATAATTCACTAATATCAATTGAAAAGTTAAAGTTCCATGAAAACTATTCCATTTGACCTATCCTGAGTAGGAATGGAGAATTACAGTAAAAAGGTGCATTCAAAATGAAGAATTGTGGAACTGTCGCAAGTAGTGAAGCAATTGTTATGAAAGAAGATTTGAAGGTAAGAACAAAAATTATTTTGTTAATTGACACATCGCTTTATGTTCACATTCAAGAAGTTCAGACTCCCATGGAATTATGGAATAATCTGGCACGTGCTTTCGACTATATCGACCGGTCACGCTACGTTGGACTTCTTAGAGATTTGTATATGAAAACTCTTGTAGAATGTCAAAATATAAAAGACTGCGTCAGCAGAATAATGACCACGGCACATAAAGATGAATATATCAAGTTTATGGTTGACGACAAGTGGTCTGGAATAGTGCTACTCTACAGTCCAGCAGAATTAAATGTCTTCGTACAGATAACGGACTCGAACAGAGAAACAAGGAATTCTATGAATTTATAAAAAATTCTGAAATCATACATCAAAAGACAACCCCGTAAAGACCTTAGCAAAATAGAGTAGCCGAAAAAATGAATCGAACACTAGTCAACATTTTATAAGACATCATTCACCGTATCTTAACCAACCTGCCCCAATTACATTTATGTAACACAATTGGAGCCCATAGTTGCTAACTAAATGAATAAATGGATGAAGTGAGAAAACAATAAAAATAGGGTGACGCATTTCTATTATTATGGTGTTATTGATACAAGGCGGGAGTTTATTGTGACCCATGGAGGTGGGCGGGTGTTAAAATGTAAAATGATTTTAGGACTACAATTATTGTTTAACAGCACATTTAAGAATATTTTAATGCTTATTAAACTGTATGTGTTATTATAAGGACATACTTTAATCATTTTGTAAAGTACGAAAGAGAATCAACAGTAAATGCTCGATTCAGGAGCGAATATATTGGGAAAGCCCCAATAATAAGATGTAAGGCAAGTAACCATTCATTATCATTTAATTTTTAGTTGGAATCAATACATGTAATTGTAAAAAAATATATCATTGTCCGAATTATATACATGTTTTTTCCTAAAAATTCACTGAAAGGTGTTATAAATTCCTCGGCTACTTTCGATTGTCTTATGAAATGATGGTGAAAGCTTTGCGAAACAAAAATATGTTAATATTAATTTATGATTTATACAGCATTGATTTTACGCAGTAGTGACTCGTGGTTATTGGAGTATTCTGAATTACTCACTTAAGGTATATAAGATACAAAATAATATTATCCCACAAAAAAATCTAGAGGTGTCTACGATATATATATATATATATATATATATATATATATATATATATATATATATATATATATACAAATATACAAAATATTAACAATTTTTATTCAATTCTCATCTACTTCTGTAACTCCTCTTGCCATACTAAAATTAAAAACTAATTTATTTTAAATATTAAAATTGTATATCTGCGGAACTAACATCTAGAAAAAGCAGGGTAGAGTGGAATTAAATATTATATATAAAATATCATTTCAATTTAGATATAAGCACATAGAACCCAGCACATTCGAGAAAATACACTGATACCATATATTTATTATTTCCCCATGAGCCAACAAAAGCAGAACAATTTTAAGTATGACAGAACACGTCACAGACATCGGGCCTTGAAGGTGAGACCACCCAATCTAATTGACTAATTTGAAACATTCTAAACAAGACAATTAGTCAATTTAGTATTTCAGAAATTAAAACACGAAACTCTGGTTTGTTTGCAAAATATTTACCGAATGACCTAGATTTCATTTTTCAAGAGCTAGTTTGCAAACATCCTAAATAAACTTGAATTTGTTATTCTCCAATACACTTGAAAGCTCCTATGACGTTGATAACGTGACACTTAAATCTCATTGGACCTTGAATTCCCGCATCTACGTGACAATTTCGTATAAGAACAGAGACATACTTATCATTTTAAGGCCATTGGATGGCGCAATAAAGTGACTAATTTACAGATTATTTAACATGTGCACTTTGCAAAATTCTTGCCCTGTTTGGCGTTACTCTAGAAGTCGCGGGCTTCACGATCGTAGTCAACAAGAATGTGAGGGACTTGTCAAAAAAATGTTCAGTAATATGAGACAAGAAATAAATATTTGAAAAATATGAAAAGGATGAATACTACCGATTTGTTTTTAAATATGCTGAAGGATTTTCTTTTGCGATATAAGTAAAAATTATTATAACACTTGCTATTCATTATTTTTGGCAATCTTTCGCAGAGAATGTTGTGTTGAAGAAAACTGCCAGAGAAAATTTACATACGTTCTCACTTAGCAGCTTTTTATTTATTTACTATGGACTTTAGTTTACATATATAATTACACATAAATACGGCGGACTTATTTCTTTTTGAGCTGTCTCTTCCTGTGAATTTCAATGCTTAATTATTAATATAGAGTAATTGGAAGACCGTATGGGATATTCACAAATCTACTCGGTTACATTATTTACCAATCGAAACATTAAATATACAATAATAAAGCATCGTCCGAACCTACTTTTTAATTTTTTAAACGAATCAAGACAAACCTGAGGAAAATAATGAGCTAGCTGAGATTAATGTACGTAGCCTAAAGGAATCCCAACATCAGTTCTACAAAGAGAATAACTAATAAACTCGCTTCTTTTCGAAACGAATAAATTTGACTTTACAGCGTTTTTTAATATTCATTTTCTTTCGGAACACACCCAATTATTTAAAGGCTGTATCTGCATAATGGAAATTATTTAAAATTGTATCTTACATACACTAGAGGAGAGGGAATATATTAGATGAATAAATTAGTTCTTTATATAGATTATTTTTAAAACCTATACTAGCTGAAACTAAGTAGTTTCACTAATTTAGTGAGAAAACCAGTAACTTTTGGAAGCTTTGTTCCTGAAAAATAGGATGGCTTATCAAAGCTATTTTATTTATCATTATTAATTAAAAAAAAAGGAAAAACATTTGCGGTATGTAAAAAAATTTAAGTAATCGTTGTCAATTATAACATGTCATTAAATCCACTTATGTTTCAATTGAATTAAACAAATTTATATACTAAAAACATTTTATGAAATAATTTAAATGTTGGTAAACATTTACCAAACTTCTTATTTCATAGATGTTATAAACATTTATTTCCTCTCTTCTGCATATACGAGATTAGACACATCTTCGCTACTGAATATTAAATGGAACCTCCAACAGAAATGCACATAGCGTGCAAACATCGACATTTGACGTGTTCGAAGACAAATTTATGGTAGTAAGGGCATACTGGTAACGATGCACTTTACGCTTCAGTTGAGGAAACTAGACGCTTGCCTGAGCTTATTTTAGTATTAAGTCACAAAATGGTTGTGATCAAATGCTACGCTTATCCACTGATTTGAGCATACAAACATTTGTGGGTTATTTACATACGTTCTAACTTATCAACTTTTTATTTATTTACTATGGACTTTAGTTTACTTATATGCATAAATACGGCGGACTTATTTCTTTTTGAGCTGTCTCTTCCGGTCAATTGCAATGCTTAATTATGAATATATAGTAATTGGGAGATTGTATGGGATATTTATAAATCCACTCTGTTATAATATTTACAAATCAAAATATTATATATGCAATAATAAAGCATCACCCGAACCTACTTTGTTTGTAATAAATGTTATCCCGTCAATAGAGGTAAGTGTTAATTTCTCTACTTTTTGGATTGTGACTTGGTCAGGGGTTGTTAGTGTCTGTCGAGATTTTTATTCAGGATCTTCTTTAGTTATATCCTAAGTTTGAAAAAATTAACAAATTTCGGTAATATAATTTAAAAAGCACGCATACCTTTTTATTACAAAATGCAACCAAAACAGACTTTTTAAACTCAAGTAATATAATAAAGATATAAATGTAATAACAAAAACATCAACCCAACAAATAACCATTAATATGAACAAAATGCATCTAAATTATGATTTGTGGCATTATAAACAATATTTGTTATTTGTAATAACATTTTTAGTTATTTTACAGGAAAAATTATTTTGTTAAATGCTTATTTTAAAAAATCACATTTTTAGGAATTCAGGACTGTATTTTTATCTTTATGATAATTATACTGTTAAACTTATAGCCATCTTAACAATCATATCAAGTCTCGCCTTAGTTTCCCAGTTTATGTTACAATTCCTAGCTAAATTATAGCAGTTTCTATTGAAATCAAGGAAGTAATAAATTATAAAACATAACAAGCATTCTTAATAATTGGGAATTGTGTCCATGAGTATTGCTTTAAATTACCATTTATGAAGAAATTGACTCACAAATTTCAAAATGGTTGCAGTCTTAAATAATTGGCAATTGCATTATAGCTCTTAATCATATGTATTTAGATACTCTGATATTACTACATAATATACAACCAGCCAGGCCATAAAACATACAATATCTATATGTACCCAAAATCAAATAAAGCCGTTTCTTAAAATGTTAGCTTGGTGTATGAAACTTATTCTAAATTTTAAACTAAGATTAAATAGTGCCAAAAAATCCTAATTCGTTAGATATCACATTCTTTCAATTAATGCATTTTTTTAATTTTCCACACTTGAAAAATACCGGCCTTTCTGGTGACCTATGTGGTGATTTTTCCTATATTGAAAGACAATAAAAAATAATTGACATGAATTTAATATTTTTGTGTATGTAAAATCTTGTTTCATTCGAATATAATGGAAATTATATTTAATTTCAAGATGTAGCACTTTTACAATATTACCCTTTGCTAAATTCGTTAAATAATTAAATATGGTGAAAACTGGTATTTACATTATTTTTAACTAATGTCGCAATATTTTTGAAAGTCAATGCACCTAAAAATATTTTATAACATGATTTTATTCACAGCAACCTATTTTTTGTGCAGACCTCAAAGACATAATTATATACAATAATCTAATATGATAAAATTATTTTGGTGAATAATTATTTCAGCATAAAAAATTATGACGTAAAAAATAATTACAGCGTACTACATAATTCCACTATTCATAGTTCGTGTAAATTATAACTCTATTCAACATGTAAAAGATATACGAAATGTTTAAGTGCACTTAAAGATGAATATCAAACTCAATGTTTAATTTTTAATTTAATCCTTTAAACATCATTTTCATTGATTTTCCATTACAATAAGTGACACGTTCAGTTAAGCAATTTGTCTCTAAGTTGGAAAATGTAGTATGTTTCAAATTTTAGATTTTTAAATCTGATGAAAAGGTTTAATGAAATATTGAGTAAAGTTCGTTTGCTCAATATTACATAAAATTTTTTACTAAATTAGTTATCGTTAATACTGTATTTTATTACACGCAACCCTTTTCTCAAATGTAATCGCACACCATATCTTGATATTTAATTGCCCAATAATTGCAATTTACAAACTTTTAATTAAATAATTGAAAATTTAATAATATTTATCTTCTTTTCAAACGTCAATATTATAAGTAAAATTATTTAATTATTACAACTATCTTTTTCTCACTCACAGGAAGCGCGAAGCGTCCGCATTAAGCTTCCTTACTGGATCGGCACCACGCATATTTGAACCCAAACGCACCTCTTAAATTGGCAATACTCTTAGAGCAGTATAAAGCATACGAAGGACTACCATGTCACAGAAAGACCGCGAAAGGATAAGCTAATAAATTTTCACCTAATAAAAAATAAACGCCAATCACGCGTCAAGCCATGTTTCTTATTTCTTGTTTCCATCAGGGAAGCGTCTCATCGAGTTTACGCGACGACTGATGTCAAATAGTCGTTGAGAGAAAAAATGTATTTATTTCGTATCGTGTGTATAATATACACACACAAGAAGAATGTTTTTAAATAGCTCATTGTTAGTAGGACTTTTTACAATTTTTATGAACATAAATAAATTTTCTTACTTAACTTCCTGTGGGATAAAGTTTGATACTACGGGAATTATGCTATTTGTAAGGTTAGAAAGTGGACAATATGTAGGTTTGAATCATGAACTACGCCTAACACAAATTTCATGAATTTGTTTAACCATTCGGGTGTAATCCAAAAACAAATAGTCAAACACATTTTACAAGATATTAGTATTCTACGCGTGTAAACCTAATGATAACAGCAAACATATTCGTGCGTCATACACGTGCTAAATTATATGGAGAATTGTTTTCAGGTAACAGAGTTGTTAATTATCATTTATTTAATGATTAAGCAGCATATAGATTTGAAGAGACATTTTTAAGCGAATGATTAATTTTTTTTTTTTATTTAATTCATGTAATGATTTAAAATGAATCAGCTTAGTATTCAAGGTTCACCAGTTTTAATTTTAAAACACAAGCAAAATTCAAAAAATATTCAGTGTCAGAATATCTCTTCACTTCGAACTTCTTAATTGTTACTTCTCTGTCCTAATTTATTATAAATATTCATAATGTACATATTATATTTTAATCACTCTGCGCAACAACTAAGTCAAATATTGAAATCATTCTGCACTTTAACCCACCTCAACAGACCACAATAAACTTCTGCCCTATGTCACATCGCCACTGTGCAATCTAATACAAACACTTCATTTTATTTTTTATTGTTCGATCACTCCAACTACAGCTACTCATTTAGCCGACAGCTAGGTGCTCCAATTGTGCTATACGAATGCGATTAGGGTACGGTGAACGGTTATGGCGAACCGCATTCTCGCAAAGAGAATCCAAATAAATAAAACGAATAAATTTTCACCGCGCACTCAGTTGTCAGATCCATGTTGCTACCTTTTGTTTTTATATGTTAAAAAAAATAGGCTCGTCTTACGCAATCCCCTCAAATAATAGTCACAGACCCTTGTGGAATATGCAGTGATTCTAGCCCACTTTAATTTAGTTTTCCCCTATTTTCGCACTATTCGCACTATTGTAATCCTATTTAAAGTAAAATTTTCATTTTCATTTCTTACACAATAAAAAATCCATCAAAGGTTGCTGTCATATTTTTCTATTTTAAATAAATCTAGGTAACTCTAGATATTATAATCACAAAAAAGTTTTTAAAATGACTGTTTCAAGATAGAGCTATTGATGAAAAACGAAGTATATACCCATTCATATTAACTTTCTAATAACATCATAATAAAGTAAATATCTAATCCTTTAAGTAAATGACTGCAACAGGCAATTTTAATATACACTTCTTCATAATTTTAAAAAAAGTTATATTGATTATTAAAATAGCCACAACGTAAAATAATATTATCTGGATAATAAGTTTCTAACCCTAATATGTTTAAAAAATAAATATTAATGTTACAAAGAAATTAAACTATTCATGCAACGTGCATACGTGTATTAATTGCATCTTGATAACAGTCACATAATCATGCAATTAAAAATTTGCATGTAAACGCACGAGGTCATCAAAATCGACAGGATGAAGTTGTTCACAAAACATAAACTTACATGTGTGTACCAAATTCAAAATAGGTATTAATATATATTGTAAATGTATTTCTTTAAGTTACCTTTGGGTACCTCGGTCGGAGGTAACCAAAAGTAACTTAAAAAAATACACTTACAATACAATGTTCCAGTCATTTTATTATTTTACTTCCGTTATCGAAAGAAGTTAAGTATACAAATTGAAAATCAAACTATAATAAAATTAATAAGAATAAATTTTAAAAATGAGAAAAATGTTATATACTTTCCATTCACATAATTTTGATTTATTCATTGGTAGTAAATATATAGATTGATTGAACTTTGACGTAAACATATGGGACAAGAACTTTCGACGGAACCGCTAGTATTGACAGTATATTTTAACGTAACCCAAACATAACCGAATAATTTTGAATATGAAGGTGTCACAGTCACTTAAGCTGGAAACCTGTTGTAGTTGAATAATCTGAAATATTCTGAATGGCAACCACAGCATATACATATTGACGAATGAGCAAACAATCGAAAATTTCCACAATCACTTTAATCTATTTTTTAAATAATTATCACTTTAACCTATTTTTTAATTTATTTAATTAATTTAACCCATGTACTTTTAAGCTAATGTAATATTTAATTTTACAAATAATTAGACATTTATAACTCAAAATCAATCAATATAAAACAATCAATCAATTAATGAATATAATATAACAAATTCTAAAGATTGCAACGCTATCACGATTTGCATGCAAAATAATTGCCGTGTTC
Organism: Druceiella hillmani; assembly: GCA_039881145.1. Lineage (NCBI taxonomy): Eukaryota > Metazoa > Arthropoda > Insecta > Lepidoptera > Hepialidae > Druceiella > Druceiella hillmani. The sequence continues at coordinate 4,910,846 of JAYKKI010000022.1, forward strand.
CTTAAATTTAATTTCCAAACAACTGACTTGCAATTATCAAAATATCCCTTAAATTTTTCTTTATTTTCTAGTAGATTTATAAACTTCTATATTCTATGAAAGCAACACGATGGCAGACAGTTAAATGTCTCAGTGATTTGAAAGGTGCACTTTGGAAAATTCCTGCTCTATTTGGAAAACGCTTTTGTAGTCACGGTGGTCACAGTCATACTCACTAAAAACTTGAGTATCTCGTCAAAAAACCGTTCATGAGTTCGAAACATAAGAAAGACTTGATAAATATAAAAAAATCGTATAACACCGATTTGCTATTGAATAAACTAAAGGAGTTTCAATGTAACGAGATGAAGTAAGAATCACAAAGTTCTAAGCGGATCGGTAGGAATGTTTCGTTTCATTGTGGAAGCTCTGTATACCCTCTAAAATTATATTTTATCAAAGCGGCGTTATATACTAAAAAAAACCTTTTGTGGTGTATGAAATGTAGAAATATTTATCGCTAATAATAACATCTCATTTCGTAAAGTAATAAATATTTATTTCATCTTTTTTACATCTACGATGTTAGACATTTATTCAACTACTGAACATTATATGGAAGCTTCAATAAAACTGCATATAGCCTAATTACTTACTATCCACAACATTCGATGTGACCCATATATTCCGTTAATAGTGCAAACTACTCGGAGATATATTCATGATAGTGGGGGGTGTGCTGGTAGCAATGCAGGTTACGCTTCAACTGAGGCAACTAAATACTTGCCTAAGCTTATATTAGTATTCGTCTCAACATTCACGTAATGTGTTATAATTTATGTATTATATATTTCCTTGAATGCTAATGACTATCATCGTATGCTTTATTTTGTGTTATTTAAAATAATTGTATGTATTGTAAAATTAACATTATTTTCATTGAGGATTTTAATTTATGTAACACTTTGCATTCAGTAATGAAATTTTTAGTATATATCTAGTTGCTTTGCAATATCGTTCAGTGTAATAAAATGTGGATTTGTAATATATAGGAATTTAAATAAAGCGCTATGCTTGTTTATTGATAATACTTTGTAGTTCATAATAAATTTCCTCCGGTCTATTGATGTGTATTATAATTTCTTATCTTAGCGGATAATACCGTTGCTGAATTATGTTACCGTCAATCAAAACATTTAGTCGATACCTTCTTTAGTAATATAGATTTTATAGTAACAAACATATTATCAAACAATTATAAAATCCAACAAAATATATTTTTTTGAATTCAAGCAATATAACAAACATATCACTATAATAACAAAAATACCAGCTCACAAAATTATTATTTAGAATCGACTAAAATTCAACTAAATTATAGTTTACTTCATCATGAATAAAACAAGTTTAACAATTATTAAGTAATCCATATACATGTATTACAAAAATGGCATTTAGGGTACATTTTTTTTCTTTGGGTCTATCACACTTGTTATAGCTATATCAATAATTCTATATAAACTTTTAGCATCAGGAAGTTTTTTGACAGACAGAAACAATTTTAGTACATATATTACTGAAATATGTTTCTGTCCGTCATAAAGCATTTTCACCAAAATGTTCAAGTCAGTTCAATCTTTTATTGTAAATTGCTTCATACAATGAGCATCATTGTATCTAGCGCACAAGACGCGGACGATTGTTAACATCTTTTTATCAATCCTCACCCCTCTGCGTTGAGTAATAATTCCCATCAAATGTTTATAGCGCCGAGTTATATTATAAGTGTTTCCATGGAAATTAAACACTATAATAAATTACCAAACATGAAAAGCAATTTAAAAGTTGTCCATATCGATTTCTTATTTTCTTAATGGTAGGATATTATGTCTTTAGGTATTATTGAATATTATTATTTAATCCAAAACCTAAATATACATTAAATCTTAAGGTGATTAAATTGACTCACTAATTTCAATATTGCTATAAATATTTTTTTTCTGCCATAATTTTTCAGTGCGTTGCAATTTTATAAAATTTTTGAGGTATTAGTACCGATATTAAACTGGTCGTAAAATATATATTGCCGTTATAAATTAATAAATTACAAAACAACTCAAATTAGTGTGACTTGTGACAAGCGTGGCAGTAAACAAAACAAAATATGAAATTTACTTTTGCCACTGGCATCTGCTATCGAGTTACCTGGGAATATAATGTGAAATGATTTAGAATGAAATCGATTTTCTTCGTCTGTAATGTCTGGGTACATTAAAATATGCTGTATTTTAATGTTAATAAATATGCGAAATTTATGTACACTGTTCGTGCTTTTCCATTATTCAATATCTATGTATTGTGTGGGGATACCTCGAGTAGGTAACTTCTGAGCATAATCTCGGTACAGAAGTAACCAACTTCATTAAAATTTATCTAATATGGCGTGGTATTCTGCCGTTTGTCACACGGGAAACTAAAGTCTGCTTTGAAAATAATTATAAAAAATTCTGGCTTTCTTTTACTTATCCCCACATATTTGGCGATAGAGTTAGCGACCGTTGACGAAATATCTCACGCTTCCTAGTTATTAGTTAAGGCAGCATTGAAAACAAGTAACGTACGACAAAATAATTTACAAACAAATCAAAAGTAATTTAAATATGTATGACTAAGAATGGCTGATCATTAGATACCGTTTGCAATGAGGTATTTCATTTCGTATATATTTTAGAACATTTTTTCTCTATTAAAATATTATACATAACCTTCTTGTATTCTCTATTATAAAAAAAACCGTTAGACTCGCATAAAATTGATTCATTATTGATATAAGTTTAACATTTTAGATCGCAGATATTTTGTACTTTTTGAACCACAATTTTGAGTCAATATACTGAAGTGTTTTCTATTGAAAGATATCCCCGATTTGGCAAATTCCTTCTGTTTGATTATTATCGTCACGAATATGTACATTTATATTTTGAGACAATTTAAGATTTACTGATATACTTTATTTTAATCGGTGTTATCTTTACTTAGAAATATTTATATATACACTATTCTATAATAAACATTTCTACGTATTTTAGGTTTGATTCATTAAATAGTCAGTCTTTCGTACATTAGATACTGTATGTTTTAAAATATTCGACCAATTCAATAAACATTAATTTTTAAATCCAGCAATAACCCTTTGATTTCAATTTACAAAAGAATGAGGAACATTCTCTATTCACGTTTAATTCACATTTAACTGTTTTTCCAGTATTTATTCCGTTATTTTTTAAACTTCCCTATATATATTTCATTTTTTATGGAGTCCTAAATACCACGATTATAATAATACATAAAATTTTACTATTACTTTAATTTTAATTTGATAATGCCCATATAGAATTTTATCGCAAAATATAATCTTCTACATTTCGCCAAAGACAGCTTTGGTCTACTATACCGCTCTTACAGGAAGCAAGTGAATTATTTTCCAAGTCGCGCTTTCAAACCTAAACCTGTTCGTCTATTTTTTTTTCAATAGTTCTAATTTTACCTTACACATATACCTTACACATGGGCCAATTACGTTATCTTTATATGAATTGGGCAGAACAACGAATACAGGGGTCATTACCCTAAAAGACAGGGAATTTGTAATACATGTATCTCTATAGCGATTCTATTAAATTGGTATTCAAACCTTATGTTCTACCTTTTTCTAAATTCGAACAACAATTGAAACTGGAAAAGTGTCTACTATGTCGTAAATTATGAGAGATTGCGAATCATGTATATATATATATATATATATATATATATATATATATATATATATATATACATATATAGTTATACACATACGTATATATAGATATATATATATATATATATATATATATATATATACATATATAGTTATACATATATATATATATATATATATATATATATATATATATATATATATTACAAAAATTCACACAGCTTATAAATATTCCCGAAAATTTTTATTACATCTCAGTATATCAATATTATTTTAAGATTTTAAACGAGTATTAATATTGGTCGATATATAATTGTTATATTAATATTCAATCATAATAATATCAATTATATTTCATATAATTGTTCGATATATTTTTCATTCCGTTTAATGTGTTTTTTTCAGGTAAAATTTGATATTTAAAAAATCTTAGTCTTTTTTTGACGTAATGTGGTGTTTTGTCATATATTGAAAGACAATAAAATATTTTTTAAGAATTTCATTTAATAACATCGAAGTCACGTAATAGCTTAGTTTTCTATAACATTCAATGTAACGCCATAATAATATTGTTTAAATATTAACTATTTGTACGTTAAACAGCAGTTTTATTAAGATAATTACTATTAAATTACTGAATATCTCAAGTATATATTTCAAATTTAGGCACTCAATACGTCTTTTTATACAGATCTAATTAAATATGATAATCAAAATATGGACCGGAATAATAGGAAAGAAGCTGGTTACTGTTAATGTTGTATCGGTTACACGTACCGCATTTTGGTATTTAAGCGAAATATTTTCAAACTTTAAAAAAATTAAATTTTTAAAAGGGTTCAAATTCAAAAATATTTACCTGGTAAAACTATTTTCTTTTTACAATTATGTTTTGTAAATTTTTTTGCTCACAAAAAGCACGAAGTGAATGAATTAATCTACGCCCAATAACATATTTGAAACCAAATGCTCTGCTTTTCATTACCCCATCACACTGAATCCATTCTCACATTTGCCCGACAACAATACCCACAATATGTTTAAAGCAGGATGAAGCAGATAAAGGACTATTGCCTCACAAATACAAATGTGAAATAATAAAGCTGATCAATTTTCATCATGCGTTTAGACATCCATCCATATTCTTAGTTCTTGTTTTCATCAAAGACGCGCCCGTCTTGGCAAGAGTTTCTTCGAATATAGTCGAGGAAAAGTGTGTTAGTGTGTGTTATTTTATGTTTGTTATACACTAGACCTTTACTCTCTGTTATACATATTTCGAATCGGTCTTTATATTATTTTAAGATTTGTTAAAATAGTTTTTCGTATTGAAGATGGATTTTTAATGGCTTATTTTTGAGAGTACTTTTTTCAAGTTTCTACGTGCCTACGAAATTTTTCTTACTTAGCTTGGCATAAATTATTAATAAGCTTCATTAATGTTACCATTGATAAAAAGCAAATATTATCCTAAAGATACCATGGTATTTGTAAATTTATAAAGTGAACTTACTAGTTCTATGAAATAATATAACCATTTAGGCATGATTGAATAACAAACGTTCAAATACACTTTTCAAAGTATTATTATTCTACGTGCAAATAGCTAAGTAAGGGTAACAACCGACATATTCCCACACCACACACATACCAAATTTCATGAAGGTTTTTTGTTGGATTATAGAGTTGCTAGATATAATTTAGTAATAAGAAACAGGCCAACTTATGGAATTTTCCAGAGAATGTTGAGAAAAGGGGTGAAAACGATTCAAATTGCAGATGTATTTTTTTCATTTCTCTGTTTAAATTCATGTAACGATTCAAAAGGAGATCGGCTTATATATCAAAACTAATTGCTATTTACTGAGAGATAATAAGTAATATTAGTTTGAGTAATTAATTCTGAAGACCGATGTGTTTAAAAGAAAATTCGATCTGACTATCAGGAAGAAATTATACTATATATGTAACATATGATTTACCCAAATTTTAAAAGGCTGTAGTAATGTACGAGCAACTTACAAATCCAGAGACTGAGATTAAACAAACTAACAAGATCTTTTAAAGGTTATCCATATAGTAAACAGTTTTATTCCTTAGAACTCTGAATAAATGATAATAAGATGGTTCAATATCAAGTGAACCTTATAAATATCAAGTGAACCTTATAAATGTATTAATAGGACCCAACCCAAAACCTGTAACTTTTGACGAGTGTATTTTACTACATGTGGTATAGAGTTATGATGGAGAAAATACTCAAACTTATTGACTACTTATTTTGTTAGGTATCGCTCAAGCCTGACTATTATTCCATTCACGGTAAATCCACAGGATAGCATATATAAACGAATAAAACCCTTGATATTCGATCGATAGTACATTTTCAGATCGATAGCACATTTCCGGTTTACGTACTCAGTTCAGATTTGATTAATGAAACTCCTCTTTCCCATTCTCTTTTATAATTAATACATATGAATTTATGATTAAAGTATATGCGAGTAACTTACTTCCCAGTCTCCAGTCACTAATTAGATCAGTCAAAGTTATATTTTAATATCAATAATTATTGATTCATTAAGTAGAAAAAACCGTACATGATGTGAATTTAAACTCTTTTTCTTTTATGTAATCTACTTGAAAGCATAGCACTAGTCCCAGCACATTGCTAAAAATATTTGGGCCAATTCTGTATACTATGTTTTGAAATATTTATATCCTAATTTCCTTAGATAATTCCTGATGATAATAAGCTGATGATAAATGAATCGAAATTATTAGTATCAAATTACTCTAAAATTAATAAAAATGAATTTAAACAAATGAGAAAATTTGAACATATCACCTCAATATTAGCATGACTTTCCTGTTTCATTATATTGATTATTTGAATCGAGACGTAAGTAATTGTGACATAGGATTTAGAATTTTCCAGAAATATAGCAGAATAACTTTGAATGTGACTCGAAGACGATAGCTATCGACTTAATATACCAACTTGAAACATTTTGGAAAGCCATCAGAGCACATATATATGTTGACGAATTTGCAAAAAACTGAATTTTTTTCCGAATCGCTTGTTTATTTAATAGTCTTGATGCTAATTTCACATTTTGATTCACAAATAAATAAATAACCGTATGCTCGTTTTCATGCCCAGGTTTCAGACAATAGGTTTATGTGCACATCTAATTAAAATGAAATTTTCTGAATTATATGAATAAATAGTAATCAGAAAAATAAAAATGTAGAACTAGGATGTTTTCAAATATTGAGTATATTTGGCGTTAATTTTGTAGAAATTCATTATTCACAATTAAATGAAACTACGTGATGTAGTATTATTTCTACTTTCTTTAAGTTCTTTACCATGACCTAGGTTTCGTTGTATTACAACATCTTCAGGTGGGCTATTAGCAAAGAACTAATAGCCCAGCTGAAGATGTTGTAATACGACGAAACCTAGGTCGTGGTAAAGAACTTAAAGAAAGTAGAAATAATACTACATCATGTAATTTTATTTAATTGTGACTAGGATGTTTCTTATTTGTGACAGATGAAATAAAAAACATATCGTCTGTTCATTATTTCGACAACTTCTACGAAAAATCAATTGTTCGTAATAACTTTATTTATTTTGGTCTTATAGAAAACTCATCAATGTAAGCATTAGCAACCACTATAACAGAAGGTTTGATTTTTTATGGCTTGGGTCTTGAGATTATAACTGCTCAGGGTTAGGAAGGTCCAACAATTATAAATGAACAGTGTAAATAAACAGTACCATAAGTCATACTACGTACATTATAGTGGACATCCTATTAGTTTATTTCTTGCATATTAGCCTGAAGTATATATAATAATGAAGTATATAGAATAGTTAAAGATATTAATTATATTTTAAGGTAGCCATCTTTAAAGAATATTGTGATGATAAAAACTGTTAGATAAATTCTGCATTCTAAGATGATAATCGTTTTTATGAGGCGAGATGATAAGATAAACATAAAGGTGTAAGCTGATTTGTTAGAATGTTTAATGCTATTTTAGAAACATTATACATGCTGGAAAATGATGTTAGAGCAAGCATTTTAGTCAATTCACTAATTCTTCTACTTTTGAACAAAGTTTTTTTTTAAAATCAAGTCTTAATGTGGCTCTGCAAATGGTTAACATAAATCACAATTAAGCATATTAACACGTTAATTCTCCGGAAGCTACCATTCGTGGTGCTAAGTTTTACAATGCCATCGAGGAAGCGAACAACTTGTTTGGCAGGACAGAAATTATTGCTTCTTGTAGAAAATAGAAACAATATTGCAGCAAGTACCCCCGAACATTACGAAAAAACGCTTTTTGTTCATTCTTTAGTCACGTTAAAAGAGAATTAAAATATAAATCTTCTTCTTGAGCAAATATAGTAGAAAATTTACAAATTTTCCCTGGTCCCTTTAAAGATTATGTGGATTTTCAAATTTTGTAGTTAAGTAAGTAATAATACCGAAACTTTGAAAATAGAATATGCCTTGTATAAAAAAGAAGTGGGTAACTATTAACTCTGTCGAGTGTAATGAGTTTTTCTTACTTAATCTTAAAAAATTAGTAAAAATATTTATTATAATCCCAGTATAAACTACTACGCCCGAATGGACACTTTCATCATCGAAATAAATTGAGACATACTTATGGAAAAGAACTGACTCCACTGGAGTTCATCATTTCTAAAAAAGGAAATAATTGCTGCAGTCACTCACCGGTAAAGACTGAATTTCATTTTATTAATTTATTCTTTTAATTCTCCTATCATTTCTTAACTGAGATATATATATATATATATATATATATATATATATATATGTATGTATATATATATATATATAAATATATATATATATATATATATATATATATATATATATATATATGTATATACATATGTATATATATGTATATACATATGTATAAAAAAGCATTTCAATATTATTTTTTCTATACCAAAGGGAAGTAAGAACAAAAAAAAATCAGTTGCTCATTAACCATTCACGCTAAATCCACACGTGCTTGCTGTAGACAATTTTTTAATTTAAACGGTAGTTTATGTAATTTATCAATAAAACTATTATTGGCCTTGTATCAATAAAATTATTGTTAGCTTTTGTCTTAAAAAATACGGTTGTTTGTATAAACGGTATTTCATGCTATCAAAATTTAAAAAGAAGAATATTTTAGGAGCGCGTAGAAATGTACAAACATTTCTCGCTACTAGCATATATCATCATACAAAGTCGACCTTTTTTTCCTCTCTAAGATTTGGTGACTGATTTTGGGTCGCTCATTACGAAGGTCTAATCAGTTTTCAACACGTTCAGATTTTTCAGAAAAGGGACTATGAAAAATAGACAAAAAAGACACCTTCCTGTAGTGAAAATTGTATATTTAAAAAAGTACTTAAATCTATCAGTTAAAAACTATTAAAACACATAGGTGATGTATTGTTGATAGGTGATATATATTTATTGTCTCGCTTCAGCAACCAACAGTAGTCCAGTAACATGCTTCTATTCCACTTTCCTTAATATTTACGTTCTATTTCTTTCAAGTCTTGATGTAATCTTTTACCTTCTTTCGCCTATTCCTGTCAAGTCTTGACAAAACCTTTTACCGATTGCACGTTTGAATAGCTTATTTGCTTTTTGGTTTTTGAACTGTGACCAGCCACACTACAGTAATAAATCTAACAATCTGTTGCACGATCCTGAAGTTCTCTCCGGATCCTGGGTAATTCAGACGTATTGTGAAGGTATTATTTGCCCTTTCGACCACTTGCGAAGTCCGAGAACGCACTTTGCACAATCATTGTGAGATGTCCACAACTCTTCCTGGTTACTGATCGGTAGGTCAAAATACATGTAAACATTTTTTACAAAGTCGTTTACAGTTCTTTGTTGTTTTGTCAACATGAATTTCCCACAAATGTAACAAAAACTGTCCGGTGAGGTTAAACAACTTCGCGACGACATTTTTAATTTAACGTATTAAATTGTACAGTATAACTGATCTTTAAAACTGAACTTTAAAATTGATTCAAGTATTTATATGTTTTTTATTCTCTAATGAATCAAAGTGACAAAAGATTGTAATAGACATTTAATCACCAATTAGTGGTATTATTTCGAATTGAGCTTTTCTGGCGTATAAATCACGCATTATTCATGTACCAATCAGTTATATAAGGTAGTAGTTAGCAAATTATGAAGTAGAATGTATTCTTTTGTACTAATAGAAACCATTTACATAACATCTAACCGTTAGATCACTTTTCATTATGTGTTATTAAGCTTGAAAGCGAACGCAGAAAGTAATTTTGGGCAAAATCAATATTGCAATATTTTTAGATTTTTTCATGACTTTTCCCGTAATCAGCACAGGAGAAAACCATTGTAGGTCTGTGTTATTTAATAAATGTTGTGAATATTTATTACAATATATCATACATCTTTACTAAATAATATATTTTTCCAACTACTAAATAATAAACGAAAGCTTCAACAAATGTCATCATGAAAACAGCATGAATCGTGCAAGCATCGATTTTGACTTGCTCGCTTTCATCGCAATGTGATACGTATACACCATTAACAACTAAAGTTGCTCGTAGACCAATTCTTGGTAGCGTGATGGTATAATTATGGCATGTAGATGAACACACGCTCAGCTTCTACGAGGCAACTATATTATAGCCTAGGTTTATATTAGTATTTGTCTTATCTCCATATAATATGATACAACTTAAGTACTAGTGAGTCTCTCTAAATTGTATTTTGTGCTATTGAAAATATTTGTATGACGTGGAAAATGACATTATTTTGACTTGAGATTTAAATATATACTTTATAATCAATCATGAACTGTATATTTCTGGTCCCTGAAATACTGTTCAACATAATGGAATTGTAAATAAACATGTCGAGAGTTGGGTAAAATTCCGTGTTTTTCGTTAAAGAAAGCACGCCAACGTTCTGGTATATAATAAATAGAAGTTCATCTATGCATAGTGGAGGAATACCAACTTTTCTTCTATAACTGTTTACTGGATATAAATATTAATAGATGATGTTACCGTTCATCTGAATTTTTGTTCGAAATCTCCTTTATGTACGCAATAAATGTTAATACTTTTCACGTTTATATATTTTGTAATAATTAAATCAAAAAGCATAAATATCTTATCTTTTTTAAAGACAATAATAAAAAATAAATATTTTTAGAACTTTTTTTTAACTTTTTTAAAGACAATATAATATTTTTTAAAGACAATGTACATTAAAACCCATTAAGGGACAAGAAAATTATAAACTTAATTTTAAGAACTGACATTATGGGACAACAACTACAAAAGTGGTGAAATTTTTGAATTTTTAATTTCAGCAAAATCATTTAATATTCATATTTTAATGGCATTTAAATTTACATTTCACTTTTCACGACAAGACTTGTCGAAATTTCAACCGGTTTTATAACCACATTCAACGTGACCATAGTCCTTAAATCTATGTTATATCTTGACGTATTTTCTACGTAAAATGTTCAAATCGGGCTATCTTTTTGAAATTAAACCTTTATTCCTTATGAATACCTAAGCAGGCTATTTTTTTTTTAATTTATGCGTTCAAGATTTTTATAACATTAAATTATTCAATAGCTCGCTGATCGGAATGTTTATATCAGTTTATAATAATTATTCAATGGTTTATCAACAAATTGCTTTATAAACAAAAGATTCGAAACTCTTGACCGTACAACATTCCAATTTGCTATCTATCCTAAAATTTACTTTTAATTTGCCAAACACTTTTGGTTTATATATTTTGTGTTTAAGCATTAATCACAGTCTACATTTACTTTTCTTTATTATATCAAAAACATTGACTTACTTTATTAAGTTATTTATTTTAATACCTGTTACCTTCACCTTGACATCTCTGACTTGCAGTATTGATCTATACTCTGCAATATTCGTATACCATATACACGAGCAAATAATAAACATATGTACGTACGTATATTGCGTTTCATTAGTAATTGTGAAGGTGAAGTTCAATGACCAAACGGAAGAGGGGACTATTTAAATTATTTGACGGGTGATGTAATGGAATTATTATAAGAGAAAGTCTAAATTTTACACCACAATTTCGATGCACGTAAGGGTGTGAATCTTCCTTATTTTATCTATTATTCCAACATTTTATCTATTATTTCTCAGCATTCTTTCCATATATATATTTCTTTTATCAATGGCAACATAAAATTTAGAGCAAAATTTTGCATTTCCCTGGAAGGATGCCTCGATCTACGATTCCAGCGCCCAAGGGACCCCATCCTTCTATTTTTATTGATCCATCACCCCAACTTTAACCACAAATTTTGCCAGTGGCTGTATACCCAATTGTGTTATCTTCATGTGCTTTTGACAGTACTTCAAATATGAGGATTGTCTCCCTATAAAAAAATCAGGAAGAATAAAGCTAATTAATAAGCTAAAATTCCCTAAAATTGAATAGCATGCGTGATTTGATTCAATTGGAATGATACAGGTCTAACCAATTTGGGCGATTCTAAAAATATGACCTGGTAAATTAAAGACATACGATTGGATACTGCTTACTTAAATGGTGAAACTTAATGATTTGCTGTATGTAAATTAGTATTGTGGTACCAGAGACTCTACCACTGAAGTTCAAGTTTAAGCTTTTCAGACTTAATGATACGGGTTAACTGCCTACTTAAATCGTGAGACTTGAGGATCTGATGTTTTGAAGTTAGTATTATGGGTCTCAAGCAAAGACCTTGGTACTGAATTCCGGATATCAAATCATTAGTTTTGATGCTTTATTGTACGCCTAAACCGTTAGATTTGAGAATTTTCTGTTTTCATATTAGAATTGTGGATCTCAAGTAAAGACTTACTCATAAAACTTCGAGTTCCAACTCCTAAGTTCTGATGAACAAGATGTGCTTTCTGCCTAAGCTGTGAGTTTTGATCATTTGCTGTTTTCAAAATAGTATGGTGAGTTTCAAGCAGAAGCTCTGTAATTGGTATTTTGTTTCCAATTGCTCAGTGCTGATGTTGCATAGATACTGCCTGCCTAAACCATAGGACTTTAGGATATGTTGGTTTTAAATTGGTATTGTGTGTCTTAAGTAGATACTCTGCCAATAAACTTCGGATTCTAACTCATCAATCTTGATTCTGTGGGAGTACTGACTGCTTAAATTGTGAGACTTGAGTACCTGCTGTTTTTAAATTAGTACTCTCCTTCTCACCAAAAAACTTTGTAATTGAATTCAAGAGTACTACGTGCCTAAGAGAAGATATTTCAAAATCGGCTGTTTTTAAATTAATGTTTGTGAGTCTCAAGATAAACTGCCACTAAACTATGCATTCCAACTTCTCAGTGATGATGCTGTGGAGACACTGCCTTATTAAATCGTATGACTCTCAAGCAGAATATCTGATATTGAATTCTGAGTTGTAACTCCTCCGTTCTGATGCCGCGTAATTTGCCTAAACTGTTACATTCAAGAAGTGGGTTCTTAAATTATAATTTTAAGTTTCAATCAGAACCTCTATCATTAGATTCCAAGTTTCACTTGTTTACGTAAAATGGAAATCAGTTTTACACTTGAAGTCAAAAAAGATTCAAAAAAGATCTAGAAAGTACTGTTTTTTCTATTAAAGTCCATTACATTCAAAATTTTTTTTATTTAGTAAATGAATATTAAGGAATTTGTTTTTTAGTACAATCCATAGATTGTACTAAATTCGCATAAGAAGATTTCAACATACATTTAGAAAATTTTATAAAATGTCATTACAAATCGATGTAAATATCAAATCTTCATATGAATTTGCATAGCCAATGGTCAATTTAAAAAAAATACTACAATATAAATACCAGAACACTTTTAAATACCGCTCGGGTTGTAAATTATATTTACGACTACATGTGTGGGTTCATTGCAGATATATAAATAAATACAACGTATACCTAATATGTTGGTATTCTTGTAATGGATGAAGCACATGCATAATTAGTAAAAAATCAACCATAAATAAAATAAATAAATCGACAAAATTTTGATGTTTTTTTGACACATATAATGTAAATAACACAAGGTATGCGTGGTACCTCATCTGTTCATATGTTGCGTCTGAGGCGTAGATCTACAATGCACGAATGCTCGATACTATCTTATTTAATCGCTTTGTATCGCTATATATATGTAGCTCTCTTTTGCTCTACTTCCATGGCGTTGGAATATATAGCTCTCTTTCTCTCTATGTCATATCTTTCTTCTCTCACATGTAACGAAAGGTGCCTAAACGTAACGCGACCTTAAAATTTGACTATCAATTATCGTCCACTTGTCGATTATCGAATCGCTATCTAAGAAGTTTCTTTTCAAAAATATAAAAATAAAACAAAATCATTTTAAATTTAAATCTATCTATTTAATATGTAACAGAAAGAATTTTTAATAATATTTACATTTAATCTGATTATATAAATGACAAAGCATCTTCCGTAATAGTAGTTAATTTCGTTATACAGCACTGTCTACTCACCTAGACCTTAATGACGACTAATTTATGTCATTCTAGAATCAGAGGTTATATTATTATAAAAAATTTAATATTTTATAATTGTATCATTTAAAAAAATAGTATTTACAAATTACATTAATATAAAAATTACATTTCCGTTATCTATCTTCGAGTGCATCACCGAATCTTGAGGAAATTTATAGGAGACCGCCCTTTAATAAAACCCTCACATTTTTCTCAACAAAATATTCAGAGCATCGCTTGTACCAGGTCAGGTTTATGCCAATAGTACTCCTTAACATATGTCAACACGCCACTCGGGTTAAGGATTTTTTCCAAATTAAATTATCATTCGTGCATTAAGCTGAGGGAACGAATTGCTTAAATTTTAATGGCACCGCAGGCCAATTTTTCGTTGCACCGTACGGGTCAATCGATCAGACAGAAATGACTAGTTGTTCGTTGCCTCCGTTGTTCGCGCCTGTTTTTTTAAAGCCTCAATTGTTTGTTGTATTTGTTTTGTTGCGGATTACTGCAGATCGCGTTTATTGTCATTTAAGAAAGTTTACGTACTTATTATATTATCAAGACAGAGATTAGAAGTATTTGGCGAATTGATCGATTTTTTTTGAAAAAATAGGAATATATCCGAATTGAAGAAGTGTTTTAAAATATTCACTTAAGACATCGATTTGCGCCCCCAATATCAAGAGTTTGGGCGCCGCCCAAGATGCTATTAAATCAAAAATATTCTCAGTAGGTAGGTCTGTCAGAAACTTGAAATGTGATATGATTATGAAGTATATTAACCCACATATATGCTAATAGTTTGCACTGAAATATTGACGTATTACGGGTGTCAAATTAAATTTGAAGGAACAATGTTCTTTTTACCTCATTCTCAAACCCGCGCACTGCGACACAATTGAGCTTGTTAATACATAATCTTTGTTAAAATTTAATATACTTTTTTGATAATTATTGACAGTAACGAATAAGTTTAAACAAGTGATAATAATAAAGTAAGGGTAAATTTTAAATATTATCAGATAATTTTATATCATGGCTCCTATAAAAGATTATTATTTAATATTAAATGTTACTTATAATTCTTTCCCTAAAAATTTAGGGAAAATAATTGTAAGAAACCTTGGGTCATTGGATATTAAAGGAAGACCCCTGGACGAGTTTAGGATCGTTGCTGTATTGAAAATTAAAACAGAAAATAACAACATAGAACTTGCCATTGAGTATGCGGTGAAAATTTATTAAGTTGTTGCAAAATTTTTTAACTTGCAAAAATGTATTAACTCGTTGCAAAATTTCCTTTCTTGTTGCAAAATGCTACAGATCCTTTTGACCTACCAATAGCTATAATAAAATATAATTGTAACAGGTAGCTACTGGCAAAATGTGTGGATAGAGTTAAAACGATAGAACAGTAAAAAACGAGGGCTCTGGTGAAAAGCTAGGGAAAACTGTCACCAAAATGACGTGAAGTGATGTTATAAATAGAAAATTAAGTAAATTCAGTCTTTAATAAAATTTAACTAATTTATTATTGTAACAGCGGATTGAAACTCTATATACAGGTTATAAAATAACAGTAATTCGGAATTCACTGGCTAAAAAAAAATCAGTTTATTTCCTTTACCGGCGGAAATACTTTTCCAATTATAACAAAAAAAAATATACTTACCATCTATGAACTAACAAAAATAGCTCGCAATTTTTCCGGTTCAATTTCATTTTATTTTCCTTTAGTTTTTGTAACGTAACGGAAGTCCAGGTAGTGAATATGAAAGATTTTGTTGATTTCGGCACGCCTTTTGTACACCAAAAGTGCGGCCGAAACTAGAGACGGCACACGGAATTTGAGCAATGCACCGCAACAGAAACGGACGCTCGCTAAGCGAGACAGCGCTGTATAAAAAGCCGCCACCGCTGGTACGCTTCTCAGTTCAACTCCAACGGTTGTAGAACACAGAACTCACCACGCGCCACGTTTGGTGATGACTCCACCGCTTGAACCAAGACGTCGCGATGCATGGGGCTACAGGCTTCCCATTTTTTCGCCGAAGGTGTTGCGCTGGGTGATGTTTACACCGCTCAAATAATAGCGTTGTCATGTACGGGTTGCAGTCATTGTTTATCACGTGCTGGCTTTGTCCTTTGTTGCTTTTATTTTGGCATTGTCTTTTTTGTACTATTTGATATTGCCCTCCGTGCTTTACAATAACTGGCCATCGCCGCTCGGTAGATGAGGTAAGTGCGGCTATATAGGCATAGTTTTAAAGTTTTCTGTGACATTAGTTAAGGGCGGAACGTATTTACAAGCTCAAAAACTCGTCGTTTTATTTATTTCTCTGAGCACTACCAAATAAAAAGGTCTGATGCTCCATTAAAATCTTATAAACCTTTAAATGTTCACATACTTAGATGTATACACACATACGCTGACAGACCTCCATCTAGTTCTTGCTGATCCGTTAACATTTCCTACAAAAAATTCTTCCTCTTCTACTTTAATTGACCTTTTCTTAAATGCTAAAGCAATACTGAGCACTAATTTGTCGGGATTGTGTTAAGATGCGCGGTAACAATAATAACACAGAGCTAAAATATAGCGCGTTAAGGAGAGGGAACGTCAAAATAATTTAATTAATTATTAACTTTAATGAAGAACTAGAGTTATAGTTTAAGAGCAAGGAAAAGAATTACACATAATAGAATTAGATATTAATATTATATATTATAAGAATTACATACAATTTCACAATAATTAGCTTACAAACAAACTGAACCAAGTTATATTAGATATAATCTAGGCATAAATTTGAAGAAATATATTCATTCTCATTCGGTCTTCCAATTTTATTTTCCGATATCTCATGGAAATTTAACTTCATAATAATAATTTATGAAAAAAATCACTTATATACCAGAACTTATTTATAAGATAAGTTCTGATACATAAATGATTTATGGAATTTTCTAGAAATATAAAATGAAACTTCCCCTTTTATGAAAGCAACCGGCGGTAATATAAAGAAATATTTTACGTCTTGGTATTCCAAACAACTGGACTCTTAGATACGGATCTAACCACCCATAAATATCTCATTAGGGGATCATATTAACCTACCACCATACGCGCAACATTAGCATGTGAGTAGTTTTAAAAATGAATCATTTATTTTTGATTATCTCATCACTCAGACTTAGTCAACATACCTGTCTAATGACTAAATGGTCGATTGGCATAATTTCAATGAAACCGGAAAAATTAACTGTCACTATGCAAAAGCTTTAATCAAATAAAACTAATAAATTTACGTCGCGAGATAAACATAACTAATAATTTAGATAAATTTTGTATTACTTTAAGAACAAAGCAATGCGACATTGCCTTATAAATCGGTAATCATGATCGAAAAGAGAAATCATCGCTATAGCTATTCTGTAAACTATAAATTGCTTTCTAGAAACCCTTTTCTTTTCATTCTTGGAAAACCAATGAATGTTTTTTTTGAGACTTCGTGAAATCTTGAAGACTTTATTGATGTATGTATATACATTATACATTTGTATAATAACTACGCGTAGAGCCCTAAGGCACTTCTTTGTCAAAATTGCCACACATCAAACTCTCAACAAACAAATGAAACCGTCCACGACTGTTGCTAACAACTTCGAATTTATGTATTATTGTTCTATTCTACGTCGAAAACTCTCACTTGAGAGCTTCATTCTTGTGTTAGTTTCCAATTCGTGGAAACACTTTGCATTATTCTCACCCTATCTATGAATATGCTAACTTTTCCACAAACGCAACGGGGACATAGTGTTTTATGCAATGTAAATGAATTTTGGAAAATATTAAATTTGAAGTCTTCTGATTGAGTGCAGGGATTCAAATGAAATAAAAACTAAATATTACTCTAAGTTCCAAAATTCTCCAAAATAATTCAAACTCTAGGTTCTTCAAAAAAAATTTCTTTTTTGAGTCTATAGTTTTTACCAGATGCATTGTTAAAAAAATTATAAAGTATATTTATGTTCTATTTTTGTTATCATTATTTTATTATATAATGTACAAACACGACATGTTTTTAAGATGTATTATATCTGTACGTATATATCTAAAAAGAATAGAAAATTGTTATTTATTCATAATAAGGCAATCCATATCTTATTTGCTGTTCTTTTACAATTTTTATCACATCTAATCGTGTTCAATGTTAATGTGTTGTATTTGTTTATATTAACTTTTGCTATCAATTTGTCTGGAGTAACAACTTGTTATCTATCAGAATTATATTTTTTACCATTCATGGTTGATCTTGGGAAGTAATATTTATAGCATAAATGACAAATAGTTAAATAAATGTGTCCTATGTACAATTTATGCTTTTATAAAGCATGTCAACACCGACCTATAAATATAAATATCAACTTTATTTTTCTTTTCAGAAATATCGAAATAATTTTGTTTGATTACCATTGTTTCATTTGTGACAAGTGTGATAAATGAAACAATGGTATGGGTTTAGTATATTTGGCGTTAATTTTGTAGAAATTCATTATTCACAATTAAATGCAACTACGTGATATAGTATTATTTCTACTTTCTTTTCCACGACCTAGGTTTCGTTGTATTACAACATCTTCAGGTGGGATATTAGCAAAGATTGAATTATCTTTGCTAATATGATTATCTTTGCTAATATCCCACCTGAAGATATTGTAATACAACGAAACCTAGGTCGTGGTAAAGAAATTAAAGAAAGTAGAAATAATACTATATCACGTAGTTTCATTTAATTGTGAATTTAAAAGAGTTTAGAAATGCATCAAATACAAAAAGAAAAAATTCAGAAATTCAATTTTTTAATGGATTAATAAGTTTTTTGTATAAATATATGTATTGATTCTAATTGGTAAGAAAGAAATATCAAAAATAGTAATGATATTTGTTCACTCACTGTAAACTTTCTCACTCTGAACAAAAAGGGACATAAGTAAGTCTAGTACCTTCTTTACTCTTGTTTTTCTCTTCAAATTTACCAAAGTGTTAATAACTTTACTTAAAGTACTAGAAGTTAATTTTTAGTACTAATTTATTTTTAATAGCTGTAATAAATATTAAAGCTTTTAAAAATAAGTTTAAATTACTATTAAAAGTGACTATAGTTTTACAATTATTACATATTTTGACTCACGCTCGTCCCTACAGGCAGTAATAAACACCTGACTTAAGTCAATACGCTCATCGGATATTCGTATGCAAATGCGCTATCTTCTTTTTATTGTTCTATCATTTATCCAGAACTTACGTGTACTAATTATTTTATCTCATTGTGATGTGGACAGTTTGAATGGATATTGTGGATCGGTGTTATACAAAAATTCTGCGAGCCAAAAGCCATAAAACAATTTTGACGCGCATTCAATTGTTAACTATATCACAATACGTCTGTAGTCTAATTTCTTCAAAGCATAATCAGAAACTATCGAGCAGAAAGTCCTCGATTATATATGATTTAATGTATCATTTACATTCCAATATTCAAGTCATTAAATTATTTTCCCTGTAATTTGTTCCACACAGATCCTCTTCTTAGTATTAAACCATCAATCGCA
The DNA here is from genome assembly GCA_039881145.1 of Druceiella hillmani. NCBI lineage: Eukaryota > Metazoa > Arthropoda > Insecta > Lepidoptera > Hepialidae > Druceiella > Druceiella hillmani. Next base: position 4,930,834 of record JAYKKI010000022.1, read on the forward strand.
TTATATATTGAACCTAGTTAGGATAAGAATGCTTATTTTTTTTAATTAACCAAATCCTACATATGAAGACTTTATTAAATTTCTATCAACTTGTAAAATACACATTACAACATTATAATAAATAGGGTTATGCAAGAAGTTTTAGCAACCCAAAGGTGTTTAGATATTTTTATAGAAAGATTGTCAAAACTTTTATAACATTTTATTACAAGATGTAAATAACCCCTTATAAGTTCTGTTAATAACATGTAGTGCCACACGTTTGCACAGATTACATAAATAATGGTAATTGGCTTGAGAGTTGATTGGTTGAAGCAATTACTGACTGAGGATTAGAATTGAGTGAGAAATGTTATCAAAAATGTAAACGATAATGCCATAGGGCAGGAAAAGAAGTGTCTCAGTACGCAAACCTAAACTAAATACCCAAAGTATAAAGCTTAAGCTAAACTAATCATCGAATAGCAAGGGCTTCGTTAATTTGAATATACTTCTGGAAGAAACTGCCGTGAATGCAAAAGTTTACAGTCAGAAACTTGTGCGATAACTAACAAACTAAATTCATGACATTCTAGATCTTATAAATAAATATATATTCATTAAAAATTATAAATTTTGTGATGAGTTCTGTTAATAAAACCACGTAATTTAATCGATACTGTTTTACTTCTTTAATGTTCCAGCTTAAGAATTAATAGTTTGACAGAAAGTAAAACATTTAAAAATATCTTGTCAAAGTTTTCAGTCACATTTTCAGATTTCTAAATGACAAGTACGATACGATTGCTTCCTAGATTCTGGCAAGTCACAGACAAATAGGTTGCGTACACTTGTGATGTTCAGAATTTAATTTTTTTTCTAAACAGGTCCTGATTAAACCCTAATATCTAAACTTATATTATTATTTGTTATCCTTCAGACTTCTTAGAATATAACTAAAGGAATTGCAGTAGAGACGCGTCTGTTTCTGTAAAAAATAAAAGAAAAAAATTACAATATGGACCTGAAAACTGACTGTGCGGTGAAAATTTATTGGTTGTATCTGTTTTGGTTTTCTTTGCTTCGCTATATCCGTTTGCCCTACTCCAATCACATTTATATAACGCAATTGGTACATGTAGCTACCAGCCAAATGATCAGAGAGTCGGAGCGATAGAACAATAAAAAATAAGATGAAGTGTTTGTGTCAGAATGCGCAGTGGCGATGTTGATATAGAGCGGTAGTTTACTATATCGAGATATTGTTTATCGAGGCGGGTGATTTTATTAAAATGTTAAATAATTTCAACGCAACATTTATGATTGTTATGGAAAAATATTTTAATATCAATTAAACTTCATGTTTTATCATTTGTGCCTTGTAAAATTTTAAGATAAATTTTGACAAAGAAAAAACACAGTTAAAAACTATTAAATAACAATATTGAATAATACAGATATAATTTTAATGTCTTCATTTAACAATAACTTCGCAAATATTTTTAATTTCGTTTATAAGAGAATTAAGCCTTGAAAATTACGATAAATGAGCCGATCTCGTTTTTAATCGTGACATGAATTTTTTGAATCTATTCTCCTAACAGTTACTGAAACATTCCCTCTGTTATAATATATAAATTCCTCTGCTCCTTCGAATGACTAAATAACGTGTAATAATTCTCTAAGCAAAAATCAATTTCTATAAAGTTTAATATGTGTACAATGAATGAAATTTAGTAATATCTTAAAAAATGTGTTTGAATATTCGTCACACAGTTATACCTGAAGAGCTGATATCTAAATAAAAAAAAATTAAAATAGTACAATTACCCTAGTATTAATTAGATGTTTCATTCAGTAATATAATTTAATACTGCAACTTACTAATAAATAGATGGTTAGTTAAGAAAATAATTTTTATCGGCATAAGGAAATTTAAAAAAAATCCGATGAGCAATGAATAAATAAAAAATGTAATTTCTATGTGGAATTATTTTAACGAATTTAAATCTTAATATCATTTACTGGACAAACCTAATTTTGTGTAATATTTACATACCTGCATGTATGTATATATGTACACACAAAGTAAGACACTTTTTGCTCAAGTGCTATTTGAAGGAATTCTATGAGCAAATTCGTTGTAACGCGTCACGTGACTTAAAACTTTTAACATCATTTACTTCAAGTTTAAAATATAAAAATAAAACTAATATACCAAACTACGATATTATTAGGCTAGGATTTTAGCCCAAAAATATATTGGTAAATTCAATGTACGTATTGCAAATAGTGAGAGTTATTATCCTATTATTACTGTATTATTATCCGTATATTAGGCGAAAGTAAAGTTATAAAGAAAAGACTGAGAAATAATAAAACAAATATTTACCCACGACGACACGAAGGAGGTATATGGTTTAGAATGAGAGGTTGTTTGTGTGTGCAGTCCAATGTTCCTATTTATCTCCAAAATGGTTTGACCGATTTAAACACGGTTTTCTGCAAAACACGTGGGACTAATCGGCGATAGTTAACTATTTTTTTGAAGAAACTGAACTATTTTTTTTTTAAAAACCCCCGACTAAAAGAAAGTAAGAATTATTATAATTGCAAACCCAAAAAATACGTTGGGGCTGCCATGCTCTGCATATGGCTAAAATTTTTTAGTTTTATCAGTTCGTGACTAAATTAAATTCTCTTAGGTTCACAAATAGCTTTCCTATGCTACTACAATGTAATTAAAATTGCGAACGGATAGGTCAATGGGATTCCCGACGGATTTTCTTGGGTTTGTAATTATATTCATAAGTTCTTACTTTCTTTTAGTTGGGGAGTTTTCTAAAAAAATATTAAATAGTTATCCAATTACAACATAAAAATATATTAATTATACCATGATTATAAAGTTATTACTTTAGTCAATCGAATTAATATTGTAAATGTCTTCAGCTTTATAAATGGTGCGCAAGTCGCATAGACATATTTAATAACAAATATAACATTTATAAAAATAAAGCTTCCAATAAATCTTGAATCGTCTAAAAATGTCGTGATTTTATTTGTGACATCGTCAATCAAAAAGGAGCCTTAAAGAAAATACGCCTTGGAATGCTGGCTCCTACCTGCAGCTTTTAAAATCCTTAATATCTACAGTCTATAATATATAACTTTTGTTGATAACGAAACAGTTTTAGAAGCGTCAAACCATTTTTGTGTCATAGAGGGAAGTACCAGTCGATTTTATTTAATATATGGCGGGCCAGATAATTTATTGCTAACGATATCCAATGGGCAGGCATTTTTCCGACCAATATATTTCATGTTTTTTTTTCAATTTCTTAGTATTTAAAAATGAATACCATGTAACGACTTAACTAAATCATTAAAACCCTCATACTATAATATCATGTCATCCGCCCGAATGTATTATGAGAAATTGAGTGACAAATCCATATAAGCATAACCATATATTCCCATTTATAAAATCTCTTCTTTTAACGATGATTAATATGAGTGTCAACAAAATATATACAGATATTGCAGATAGAAATATTTGGTAAATTAAAGTAATTTTTTCTTTTGCACCTAATAAGTACAACAGTATTGAATTTTTTTCTATAATTATTACTAGTATATCTATAGTTTCTTGAGTGACAAACCATAGAAACCCACACGATTTTTCAACAATATATGAGGTATCCCCAAACAAAATATATATCTTTAATAATGGAAAAGTGTGTAGCGAATATGTCAACTTCGCATATTTCTTAACATTAAAATGAATCATATTGTCCAAACTTCACCAATGAAGAAAATTGCTTTCATTCAGAAGCAATTCACAAACTTTATCACCATTCCCATGGCAGGTGCCAGTCGCAAGAGCAAATTTCTCATTTTCTTATGCATTTCTCACAACTCACATTTTTATATATTTACAACGGCAACTTATATTTCACAGCCAGGTCTTATATTCATAACTCTCGTGATGTGTGAGAGAGCAATAATTTATCTATAAATTATAATTGAAAAAAAAAATATCTTCAGACTTAATGTTATAAGTTAACGTAACGGCTTATATGATAAAATTTGAAGAAATACATAAAGAAATAATGCCCTAATATTAATAATAATGATAAGTTTAAATGGGCAAATTTATAAGTTTTTTTTTCGATAGCTTTGTAATAAAAATTTGAGCAACTTTTGTAATACAAATATTCTAGTCACAGAAACTCAGAATATTTAATTTTTTACGGAACACCGTATTTATATATATAAAGAAATTTGTAGAAAGTGCGTAAACTGTCATTTCAATTTGAAAATTAAGGCTAGTCTCGATATAATTGTTAAGGCGACTATAAATTTAATCGGCCATTAAAATGTGATTTTTGTAATAAATTGATTACACAATTATAGCTACAATAAAATAATATATATATATATATATATATATATATATATATATATACATATATATATATCACGATACCAGGAATTAAACTAAGATTCCTAAATAATTTTTTCCTAACTACTATTTAGTCGCCCAGTATTTTCTTATTTCAGTAATATTTATGTTATACTGCTAGAGATCAAAAATTTCATTTTTATTGCATCTTACGATATAATAATATTCGCATTTCTAAAATGTTATTATCGTAAAAGTATATATATTAATCTTATAAAACTTGAATTGCAAATAAAGCAGATTTTAAATAAAAACCTTGATAAGCAGTAACATAATTACCTGGACACTTTATTATACGGTATGCCATTACTGGATACAAATTAACAGGCACCTCTATAGATTGGGTTTTATTTAATAAAAAGCTATAATACATCATGATTGCATCATTTAATTAAGATGATAATGTACCCAATTTTGCTATAACTACGTATACAATTCATATTCTAATTATATTGAAAAGTATTTCAAACTGACTTGAAGAAAATGTGAAATACTTTATAACTAGACGTAAAATCTAACATAAATTGAAATACTCAATTGAAATAATATTGATTTTACATGTTATATAAATATTTTATGGGATATGTATAGAATACCTAAACTAAAACGTACTACATGAATGTTGAGATGAACACTACAATAAAATTAAGCAGGCATCTAGTTGCCCCACTTGAAAAAGAGCCTACGTTGCTACCAGCATCCTATCACTACGCGACTTCGCTTTATCAACAATTTGTCTCCAAACAGCTTGCGTTGTTAATAGGATACATGAGTTACGTGGAATGTTATTGCTTACGCGCTTCAAGTAATTTTGTTGATGAAAGATATTGAAGCTTTCATTTAATACCCAGTAACTGAAAAAAAAATTGATATTCTATTAATGTGTAAGAGAGACAGGTGTATGTATTAATTTTATATAACGAGGTGGTTTGTAAATGCTTGCCATAATTAGAATTTTTTCAAGTATTGATATCAATTATGAATTTGTTTGTATAAGTTTCAATGTATGTGTATTTCAAGAGCATTGGCATTAGTATTTTCAGATTTCTGCATACTGACAAAAGCTTTTTTTTTTAATTTTAATGGTATGCTTGAAAATCGATGGTAAATCGATGGATTTCAGGTCAAAAACTTTAAAAGTTACGCGTTTCGTTAAATGAAAAATGTTTGGCGTGTGATAGAATTTCAGCAAATGATAATTTTGCTTCAATTATCTTAAAAAGGGCGCAGAGTTCCTGCGTCGGCTTTAAATAAAGTTTAACTTAGAAAATTGTTAGAAATTTACTTCCTCTTAATTGTCAAATAATGGTGCTAATTTTATCATCTATGCATATAGATTCACGTTTTGCAGATACGTAATTTCAATTTCAATCATTGAGAGCTTCTGAACTATTATCTTAGAAACCTGTCTTTATATCATGGAAAATATTATTTTCACTCTCGTCTTAGGCATGTAATTCGGAATATTCAATTTATTTTGAACCTTTTTTGTAAATGGGACCTCATATGTAGATAAGTATCATAATTATTACTAGGTTTTCTGATGCATAATAATATAACAAGTGCCTTAAACTGTCACATATATTTGGTGACAAATCCTGAAGTAGACGTGAGAAACTAAGGAATATATCAGGGTATTCAGCGAACATTGAGAAAATAGACGAAAAAAAATATTTTTGGCGTGCAAGACCTAACGGTGGTTTGAATGGGATTTAAAACATTCTGATGGCACAACGCGATGTGCCATTCGGCCAGTACCGGTCTTGTTGACTCTTTCCAATTTATTTCGGCTAGCTTCGCATATTGTTGGTTCTTTCCTACTTAAATCTTTCCTCTCTAGTACCCCATACCTACGCACATCACGTGTGAGTTAGTGTATCGGCATTGTTTCTTATTTACTGATGCTTTCAACTATATACGTTTATATCGACGTATTGCGTTAAATTATCATAAAACGTTAAAAGTGTTTATTCATTCAAAATATAAGTTCCATTGATAGTGAAAATATATATTTTAATACATTGTTAAAAAAATTTTCTGTGACAAATAATTTCATAAAAGTAGCATAATAAAATAAAATTAATATTTTATTATTAACAACTATCTGAATATTTTTTCTTTCACTTTCACTTCGTTTAAATAAAAAAAATTCAATTTAAATATATAAAAAAATTGATATTTCCCATCGTCCCATGATGGCTTACATTTTCTTTTCTATGTGTGTCGACTCCGAAAAGACAAAACACTCTTAATAAAAGAAACACAAATATATCTATTCAATCTAGTTTATAGTATTTTCTATATCTTTCACACTTTCTTCTAATTTATAGTGAGAGAAAATAGCATTTGTAAATACATATTATATATACACACATACATACTATAGCGCCTAGTTTAATAAATTTTAAAATATCTGATAATAGTGGTTGAAATTAGGATGTCATTGGATTATGTCAATATTTTAAAACATGATATTGGGTCGTGTCAATATTTAAAAACAAACAAATTTTTTATTTCTTTTTGTACATGTAGAATATTAATTTCGAGAAAAATACGTTCAAATGTTAATTAATCAATAAAACTTGAACGGTTGGATATCCATCAAAATTTGTATGGACGTAATATATTTAACACGTGACGTAATATGCCGAATTATTATGTTTTTTTAACGTAGTAAATCTGATTCCTGTTTAGTAAAATTTGAGGATGTTTAATCTATACTGTAATTTAATACTACAACTTATTAATAGATAGCGCAATGTGTATATTAAATTAAGAAAAATTTACTATTAATTACAGAGAAATGTTATAATAGTTTCATTAAGTGAGGGACAAGTTCTACAGCTTTGTTTTGAATCGTACCCGGGTTAAACTGCAAGTAAGAAAGTTCATTATCTAAAATTATTTGTTGCAGCTTAAGTAGCTTATCGAGAAAATGTAATATATATATATATATATAAGCGAGATAAATTTATGGGATAATTCACGTTATGGCAAATATTCACAAAATCTCTTATTTCATAAAAACGATACACATACCTCATGGCCCATATACCTCTGCAGAATAATGTACTTTTAAACGGAAAATCGTTCGAGCTATCGGCGCTTCTTTACGGAATTTTCACTGAAGTGGGCGCATTACAGATGAAAATGAGAAACAATAATATGGATTTACTAATTCTAATGTTAACAACATTAGAATTATTAAATCCATATTATTCACTCAGGATATCGATAAATTTCCATACGTTCTCTAGGGCTAGATTATAAAATAATACTACTTCTCAGGTGCAAGAAAAATTTTTTTTTTTTATTTTATTTAAATTTGATGCTCTGTAAAATTATACAACCACGATGTAATAGAAGATTGTAAACGACCTTAAATTACGGACCAAATCCAAAATAATAGTCTAGGTGCAACAAAGTAAACTTGAAAGCAGTCACACAATATTTATATGGCTTCAGATATTTTTTTAAAAAATTCTTAGAAACAACGGAATCGGAATTTGAAACAATTTGTTCTTAGAAGCGTATTGCAGAAAGGGTTCTATTGTTGTGTTTCTATTCGAAATGTTGATGAATGATAATGATAATTTTGAAAATATAAAAAATGAAGGAAAAAGTGTGGTTTAGTACTAATGATATGTTGACAATTTTTTAGATATGGTATGGAAGAAATTGCATTAAAATGACGCATTTAAAAGAAACTTGTAGCTCGCGATTACTTATTATAAAAAAACCTATTTCAAAAATAAAATTACTTACTAGAAATGTTTTTCAATTTTTTGTTCCTAATTTTTGTTCACTAATTTCACAATGAAATTAAGTTTGAACATTACGCATCGTAACACTAAACAATAGAGAAAAATTATTGAAAGTAGATAAATTAAAAATAAACAAAAATCAGGTTGCTTTTAATAATATCAAATCAGAAAATAATCAAAAACCATGTAAAGTAAAAATATTTTTCAATGTACTTAAATTTTTAATTTATGATGTTTTTTTCTTTTTTGGAAAATTATAGTCGTGATTTTTTGCATTTTTTATAAAATTTAAAGTAACATAATCATTGCAATTTGTTTTTATATTTTGAATTCACTATTTGTTGTATATTATATGAAATAAAATGTGAATTAAAAATTAAATGTTTAATTAAAATAATTTCCAGTCGTAATTAATGTTTTGACAAATATTTCAAAGAAATTGCTATTCTTCGGAACACTAAACAGAAATTGGCATAGGAAAAAAATTATCCCAAAAAATCAAAACTGAGAATTCAAAAAGGATTAGGTAAAAAAGGATTATAAATATAAACACTAATTGATATAAACAAAAACGAACCCAAAAGTTTCAAAAATTGAATAAGCAAAAATAATAGCGTTAAAAGTTTTTAAATGCAAAAGCTAATTGATTTTAAAAAAAACCAAAGATTCAAATCTGAGCAAGTAAAAAGGCTACAAATGTTTATATAAAGAAAGGCTACAAATATAAACACGAACCGAAAAAAACAAGCCCGAAAGGTCCGAAAATTTAATAAAGAAAAAGGATTGCGTGAAAAAGTTTATAAATAGAAAAATTAATATTACAAAAAAAACCCAAATGATCCAAAACTGAGTAAACAAAAGGATTACATAAATAGAGGTCATAGATAGAAATAAGAATTGATATAAAAAAATAAACCCAAAAAGGCTAAAAATATAATAAGTAACAAGTATATCGTGAAAAGTTTGTAAATCCAAAAACGAAAAGACTTTTAAAAAACAAAATATCCAAACTGAATAAGCGAAAAGGTTTACTTAAAAAAATATTAAAACAAAATAAATAAATCCATAACGCCAAAAATTAAATATGCAAAAAGTGTAGCGTAAGAAAAGATCATAAATACAAACAGAAATTTACATTTATATATATATATATATATATATATATATATATGTATATATATATATATATATATATGTATATATATATATATATATATATATATATATATATATATATATATATATATATATATATATATATATATATACAAACACTATATTATTCGAAGTACAAACAATAGACACAAAGACTTAACTGTTGTTGGTCCGTACAAGTATAATATAATTGCTAAAAATAAACGTCTAAAAAGCAGTTATTATTTGATAAATGAATTTATTTCTATTCTTAATATAAATACTTAATAACTCAAAAGAAATTATGCTTATAACAGTCTAATAAGTACTTAGTGTTTAAAAAAAGTTAATTATTATTACAATTGAACTGTAGAATTATCTATAGATTAAAGTTATTTAAGAAGAAAATGTTTAAGTAAACATAATAAAAGGAGTAGAACACAAAATTACATGTATGTACGCATCACATGAAAACTACTGGACCAGTTTGGAAGGTGTTAAAAATACAGAAACGTAGAGAGTACGTACATAAGGTAAATCATAAATACGTACATAAGTAGATGGTGCTAAATATATTTTAAATCACACAATGAAGTTTATTCCTACAAAACATACATTGATGAAATGAGTATGGCCATAGGTGAAGAATAGAGTGATGCAGAAGGAGGTAAATGCTTAAATAAGCAGACATCATTATCAGACGAAACCTAGGCCGTGGCAAAGAACTTAAGAAAGTAGAACATCACGTAGTTTCATTTAATTGTGAATAATGAAATGAAAATTAACCCCACATATATTCAATGTTTATGTTACATAAAATTTTATATTAAATGCAACCTGATTTTTATTTATTTTTTAATTTACCTACTTTCATTAATTTGCCTCTATTGTTTAGTTATTCTTTAGTGAAAAATTTAAAATATTCGCAACATTTGGCAACTATCACACTATGCTTCAACACCGCCGGGACCTTCAACGGCTATATCTATTCATCACCTTCTATTTCATCTGAGTGTTAATCGATGTTTCGATCTAATAAATCGAAAATGTCATAGAAAAGTCAAAATAATTTTTTGACGATGCTTCAAATTGTTTAAAACATTGTAAATTTCCTGCAGGAGAGCATTTAATGCCATCACAGAGAAAAACCGAATATATTATCATTATACAAAAGTGTGCCCGAGCTCTTTGATCGACTTCCAAATAATCAATTTTTTTTTTAAATATTTACACGTTTACGAAATTAGTTAAGACCATCGCGCACAAAAGGTTTTTAACACGAGCACAAGTAAGTGATCGTGGTATACGGAACTGCGTTTCACTATAAAATTTTATATAAACAAGCAGAACAAGTCCTGACGATTAAATTAAAAACCGATTCAGCCTTAGTGGATAGATAGTATGGTATAGAACACGACTTTTATGCAGGTAAGTTGATATTTTTGATCAAAAATATTAACTTAAGCGAGAACTCGTAACATATCGCAATATATATATATATATATATATATATATATATATATATATATATATATATATATATATAGCCGCCTTGTAATTAAATGTTATATTTGCCCGTACGTGATACACGTTATGGCTTCTCAATCTCTTTAATTGAGTGCAAATTGAGAGAGGGATCAATTTTCCTTCAAAGGCATACAACTGCCAACGTAACAAAAAAATCAGAAACAATTGTAAAACGAAACTTACTTGATAATTTCAAAGGTTAATTGCACTGTCTTTATTTATTATTGTTTTTATTTAACCTTTTCTATGTTTCGACATTTTCAACATGGAAACCTTTATCATCAGAGTAATCATATTGTTTTACCAACGAAAAATATAGGTAAAATTTACTTCGATATAAAATGGTTTTATTATAGTAAAAAATCCACAAAAAAATGTCAGATAAAACTTTCCACTAAATTGATACCTTCTATAAATCAATCAGTTCGGAAACTTTGTGTTTTGTACCTTTGTATTTACTTTTAGAAAAAAATTTATTAATCCTATTATTACATTTATATTTCAATATAATTTACATATTATAATAAAAATGTTTCCGAAATCAATTTCTTCATTATATTTAAATTTAATGATCTGTAAAATCATATAACCACGACGTTATCGAAAATTGTGAATGACGTCAAGTAACGAACCAAATCGAAAGTAGCGGTATAGGCGCAACAAAGTAAGTAGTCACATAATATTTACACAGTCTCAGATATTTTTTTACTTCTGACACCAGAAAAATAGTACTATTTTGTCATCGAACTCTAGAGAACGTATGAAAATTTATCGATATCGAAGCAATTATGGTAGTAACAACACTGATTACTCCACGTAATTATTTCTTGTTTTCACCTGAAATATGCTTGCCACAGTGAAAATTCCTTATACAAAAGTAGATATTTCGAACGAGTTCCGTTTGATAGCCAATAGAAGGAAAGTATCTTATTCCATAGAGGTATATGAGCTATAATATAGGTGTGTTGTTTTTTTTATGAAAAAAGAATGTTTCGAGAAAGAGGTTTTTGCCAAAACTCGAATTATCCCATAAACTTATATTAAAATTTACAATTTTCAAACAATTCTTACGTATTTAAGGTCAATTATGCAACGCCTAATTGCTAGCAATTTCTTTCTGATTTCTACATAAAGGCAAAACCACAATGGCATATAACACTGTTTCGAAAGTTACTTCTTGAAATTTTCTTGATAAGCTACTGCAGTTCAGTTAAATCATTTGGAATAATTAATAAACACTTTTACCTGCAGTTTTACCCAAGTAGATAAAGGTCGCAGAACTTGTCAATCACCTTATAAAACTATTGTAACAACTCTCTAAGGTTAATAGTTAATTTTTGCTAATCTAAAATGCACATTGCGCTACTTATAAATAAGTTGTAGTATTAAATCGTAGTAAAGATTAAAAATCTCTAAATCTTATAAGAATCAAATTTAATAAGTTAAGAAATACTTGTTAATTGGAATAAAAAATTCCAACATATACAAATTTTGATGAATGTCCAACCGTTCAAGTCTTATTGCTTAATGAACATGCGAACGGATTTTTCTGGAAATTAATATTCTACGCGTGCAAAGACAAAAATGACATCCAACATGTTAATGTTACGCATGCCAAATGTTATATTTATTTATTAGTTGGATTGTATAATTGTTTGATAACAAACAGAAAGGGGAAAGTACATTTGCGAGTACAGTGACGAGATAATTTCAACCATTGACAACTATGAAATTCTTACATCTCTCATTACACCCACCGACGGTGCTATTTATACTCGTCTCATGGTAAATAAGTTCAGAACACCCAACCTGTTATAAGCCGATAATAAACATGTGTAACATCGTTCATAGCGGAAAAGGCCATCTAATTAATTTTGTGTCATTTAAGTCATTGAATGCATAAACGAACAAAGGCTAATATATCCGTATAATATTTAAATACAACAGAAAAACTTATCACAAATTTCAATGAATACAGATAAAAGAGAAGCAAGGTATTTAAATTCTGATATAATATTATTTTTTATATAAATATACGTATCCATTCTAAATCAGGAAAGAAATAATAAATATCACTAGTGATATCCACTAATTTCTCACATACCATGCCTAATGGCATAAAGAAAATGACTGTTAAAAAAAGTGTAGAGTCGACACGCCTGACTAATAATTTTTAAATTGTTTCTTTCATATCTGCGGATAAGACACATAGTTTAAAATATTTAGAATATTCTTATAATTCTTGCGAAGCAACAACTATGATGAAAAAATAATTTTACACTTAGACTGCGCCCACCTCGACAAGCCGCATTAAACTCCTACCCAATTTCAATATCATCACCGCACGTCTTAAAACAAACCATCATCATATTTTTATTATTATTTTACTTCGGCTCATTCATATTTGGCTGGCAGTTATGTGTTCGAGTTATGTGAACTCGATGCAACTGAGTTGTGTCTAACGGATAAGGCGAACCATAAACTCACAACGAAACGAGACCCCAAAACGGAGCGAGCTAACAAATTTTCGCTTTCACTCAGTCGCTAGTTAGGTATTGTTATTTTTTATTTTTCCAGACATGGATGCCTCTGTAATACACTTTTTTAAGCAACAGACCGAGGATCATCGCGGGGTCCCTATTTAATTTTCATTGAATATAGTCTTTTGTTTATTTTCCTTTTATTTTATTACAAATGAACATGAGCCTATATGTAGATTCAAATTTTAGACAATCATCTCATTTACACACTAAAAACAAATTTAACTATTTTCAAAGAAAAAAATAATTTATATTTTACCCGTATTAGAGAATCTGTCAAATATCTTAATTGTATTTTTCTCAGTTAAACTAATTTAAATAAGTCTGAATAATTCTAGAAGCGTGCGTCGCATGTTAATTACATATTTAAATGCAATGTCGCTTTAAAGGATATAATTAACATAATATCCTTCAAAACGATATAAAGTATTAACCAACTAAGGAAAGATTGATTCATATTTCTTAATATTTATTGCTGTATATCGAATTCATAAGGTTTAGTCAGACAATAATTGCCAAATGTTAATGACACAATACATATAATAGAATAATTTTATAATTTGACAGTAATTTGACAAATGTTTAACATGTATCTTTTTCTGTCACACAAACAACCACAATACGGTAGTTGACTCATTCTAAATTTTGATATTTTTCATACAATAATGTGAAATATAAATTAATTAAAAACCAATCTTGAAAAAAATTCAAAAATTTATTGAAAAATAAGCCAGTTGTAGCCTTCTAAATTTGAAGATACGGATAGAGTTGGGTATTTCCCTGTCTCGTTTCCTCTTGTTGAATATAATGTGCAATATTAAAAATGACCTCACAACACAGTATTGCCGTCCTTCTCCAAAGGTTAAATTTAAACTTTTATAACTCGGTCAATTTTTAAGATTATTAAAAATTTCTTCCGCTCTTCATCACCTTGTACCTTGAAATTATGATTCATGAAATAAAAAAAATAATCAAATACTCAATTGATAGGTAAATTGAATGTATCACGAAGATGATTATACAATATTAAGCGTTATATATCATCTCAAATGTTAATTTCCAATATAATACAGGGAAAATAGTTGAAAAACGAATGACTGTGGCTTGGAAATGTGTAGCGAAAATTTGTTAGCTTTATCTGTCTGTATTCTTTGGAGTGACGGCACTCTCATCCTAACCCAATCTCGTTGAGATAAGAGAATTGGAATATGTAATTGCGGTAACATACAGAAATGGAGACGGAAATGATAGAATAATAAAAAATAAGATAATGCTACAGTGATATTGAAACATAGCTATGGCTTATTGTGGAAAAGAATGGGTGTAAAAATTAAATTTATTTTAAATTTACAGTTTTATATAATTTAATAAAACGGAGAAGAGTATTTTCAAATGTAGTAAATTAGGTTCCATAGTATGTGTATATAATAACATGTATTTAGAAATCTTATTTCCATAGTGCGAAAAATAAAGATAATACCGTGAACTAAATTGAACAGATAGGTTTTTCCTTTTTTAAAGCGGAGTCGTCGATCACTTTATTTGGGGTCGACACACATATTATAGACACAAATAAGTATCCACTTTAAAATTTGAATTGTTTGCTTCTATTTCTCAAAGTTTGCTCAATCTTTTGAAAAATTTCTCAGTTTTTTGTATCTATTTTAGTCTTATTGGCCAAATCGATGTGGTAGTTTTACGCACTTGTTATATTATTATGGAAATTTATATTGGTTAATAGCTTTGACAATAAATTGCTTAAAAAATTGTAGTATTGTTTGCACTGCTTACTTGCAGAATTTACACAAGGTAATATGAGTATTCCGAATTACGTGCCTAAGGCAAGA
Source organism: Druceiella hillmani (assembly GCA_039881145.1). NCBI lineage: Eukaryota > Metazoa > Arthropoda > Insecta > Lepidoptera > Hepialidae > Druceiella > Druceiella hillmani. The sequence continues at coordinate 4,946,090 of JAYKKI010000022.1, forward strand.
GTGAAAATATTATTCTCCCATTACATAAGGACAGGTTTTTATGAAAGGATTAATAGTTCAGAAGCTCAATGTTTTAAATTGAAATAGTTAATATGTGATAAATTTAGCACGAATCTTAATTTTAAGATTAAGAGAAAATTAATTGCACAACAATTTTCTAATGTAATTTAGATTAGAGCCATTACATTAACTCTCCGCTCCTTTTGGGATAATTAAAGTAAAACTGTCATGTTTTGAAATTTTATTACTTGCAAACAATTTTTAATTTAACGAAGAGTGTAACGTTTAATTTTTGACCTCAAATATACCATCGATTTTCGAAGCGGTTGGCACACACCATTATAAATTTAAAGAAAGAAGTTTTGTCAATATTAAAAAAATCACAAAATATTCTTGCCAATGCTTTTAAAATTAATCTACATTGAAAATTATATGAACAAATTATGATTGATATCAATATATGAGCAAATTCTAATTCCGCTAAGCATTTACAAAGCACCTCGTTATATAAAAGTGATACATATACATCTCTCTTCAACATATATGGGATATAAAATATTTTTTTTAGTTACTGGGTATTAAATGAAAGCTTCAATATCTTTCATCAACAAAATTACTTGAACCGCGCAAGCACTAACATTCCATGTGACTCATGTATACTATTAACAACGCAAGCTGTTTAGAAACAAATTCGTGACAGGGCGAGGTCGCGTAGTGATGGGATGCTGCTAGTAACGTAGGCTCCTTTGCAACCGAGGGAACTAGATGTCTGCTTAATTTTATTTTAGTGATCGTCTCAACATCCATGTAGTATGTTTATACTACACGTATAACATACTACACGTATGTTATAAAATATTTGTATGACGTGTAAATTTAATATTATTTCAATTGAGAATTTAAATTTATGTAACATTTTACATTTAGTCATTAACTATTTGACATTTTTTTCAGATTTATTTGAAAGACCATTTTTTTCAGATTTATTTGAAAGTAATTATAGCAAATTTGGGTGCATTACCATCTTAATAAACTGATGCAATTATGACGGTATTATGTCTTGTAATCAATATAACCCAATCTATATAGGTGTGTGCTAATTTTTATCATATAATGACATGACAGATAATAAAGTTGTCAGATAATTATGTTTTGTCTATGAAGATTTTTTTTCGAAATCTGCTATATTTACATCCTGTGTTTTATAAGATTATAATACGTACTTTTACAATAATAAAATTAGAAAGGTACGGATATTGTTGTATCATTAGAAGCAATTAAAATAAAATTGTTGGTCTCAATTAATAGAGTATAATATATATATATATATATATATATATATATATATATATATATATATATATATATAAATTTATATTTATATGAATACATATATATATATATATATATATATATATATATATACATATATATATATATATATATATATATATATATACATATTTGACATTTTTGTCAAATATAAGAAAATATTAGGCGACTAAAAAATATTTATTAATCTAATTATAATTTCTGGCATCGTAAAATTTATTTTCTTTTTTTCATTATAACCATAATTATATAATTACTTCATTACAAAAATCACTTTTAATGGCATTTCTTTTTTCTTTGTGACAATTACACTTGTTAAATTTATAGTCACTTTAACAATCATATCACGTCTAGTCTTAGTCCCCAAATCTATATTACGGTTTTACGCACTTTCCATATTAAATTTAAGCATCTGAAAGTATTTTTAAGACCTAGAAATTTCTTTATACCTAAATATGCTGTTTTTTTTTAAATTCAGTATTCTGAATTTTTATTACCACATGCCGGTACGAATATTCTATTCGTACCTCATTATAACAGTTACTCAAATTTTAATTACAACGCTATCGAAATAAGCGTGTTACATAAACTAGCTTTGTAAACAAAAAGTCGATGATGAAATGTCACCCAAATCTGCTAATAATAAAAACTTGCAATTCGGAAGCAAGGCTGTACTAACAGAAAACAAACATTATTTTATGTGTTAATTATCGCGCGTGACGCGGGTCAGTATACGAGTCAATCCGTTTTTTATTTTCACCACCTCTGTAAAAAAATATTATAATGTTTTATAACTAATTGTCGTCAATTTATTACAGCCCCTAGCTAAATTATAAGTGTTTCCACAGTAAATAGACGATGTGTCAAATTATAAAATATAAAAAAAACAAATCATAAAATTGCCCATTTATATTTATTACTATTTTTAATGTTAGGGCATTATACCTTTATCTACTGCTTATAATATAGGTCGTTACGTAAATATATAACATTAAGTTTGAAGATGATTGAATTGATTTTATATTTTCAAACCTGATGTAGATAATTTTTTTTCAATTACACTTGCAATTTTTCAATAAATTATAGTCGTATCACACGTCATGAGGTATATGAATACTGGACCTGGGTGTAAAATATGCGTTGCCATCGTACGTTAGTATGTCACAAAATAACTGAAAAAATGTGGGTTGTGAGAAATGCATAAGACAATGAGAAATTTGCTCCTGCGATTGGCACCTGCCATGGGAATAGTGATAAAGTTTGTGAACTGCTTCTGAATGAAACCAATTTTCTCTATTGGTGAAGATTGGATAATACGCTTCATTTTAATGTTAAAAAATAAGCGAAGTTGACGTATTCGCTATGCACACTTCCATTATTCAAGATGTATATTTTGTTTGAGTTTGATACCTCAAATATTGTTGAAAAATGTGGTGTGGTGTCCTATGGTTTGACACTCGAGGAGCTATAGATAGTATTAGTAATAATTATAAAGAAAAAACAAAAAGATAAAACTAAAATTGATTTTAATTCACCAAATATTTCTATCTGGAATATCTGTATATATTTTGTCGACACTCATATTGGTAATCGTTAAAAAGTCGTAAGATTTTATAAATGGTAATATTTGTTTATGTCTATAAATTTGTCACTCAATTTTTCATAATACATTACGGGCAGATGAAATGATATCTGGCAATAGTATAATATAGTTTAAGGGCTTTGATGAGATATTTCGCATATTCTAGTTATAAGTTAAGAATGATTATAACGCTTTGTTAAGTCGGTACATGGCATTCATTTTCAAATACTAAGAAATTGAAAGAAATTAAAACATATTGGTCGGAAAAATGCCTGCCCAATGAATGTCGTTAGCAATGAAATATCTGGTCCGCCATACATTAAACAAAATCGACTGGTGCTTCTCTCCATTACACAAAAATGGTTTGACGCTTATAAAATTGGTTCGTTATCAACATAAATTATATATTACGGATAGTAGATAGTAAGGACTTTAAAAACTGCAGATAAAAGTCAGCATTCCAAAGTGTATTTCCTTTAAAAACTGTATCAAATTAAGACATGTCCCTTTTTTTGACGCCATTAGGGATAAGACCCTAAAATTTTTAGGCGATTCAAGATTTATTGAGAGTTCTGTTTTAATAGATGTTATGTTCACAATTAAATAAAACTTCCTGATGTAGTATTATTTCTACTTTCTTTAAGTTCTTTACCACGACCTAGGTTTCGTTGTAAAAAAAAAGATATCTTTGCTAATAGCCTATCTGAAGATGTTGTAATACAATGAAACCTAGATCGTGGTAAAGAACTTAATGAAAGTAGAAATAATACTACATCACGTAGTTTAATTTAATTGTGAATAATGAATTTCTACAAAATTAACGCCAAATATATTCAACAGATGTTTGTTTGTTATTAAATATGTCTGCGTGGCTTGCATGCTATCCATAAATCTGAAGAAATTTCAAATATTAGACTTATTGACTAAAGTAATAACTTTATAATCCAGGTATAATTAATACTCCATATACAGGTTTAATTTATACCCAACCATAGTTTTCCAAATATTTTTTTATCATTATTTCTCAGCCTTTTCTTCATATCTTTACTTTCGCGTAATATGGGGATAATAACACAATAATAAAAGGATAATAAATTTCATTATTTGCAACGTGCACATTGAATTTATCAATATGAAATATAAATCTATCTTGTAAAGACACTCACCGTATATTGTTCGGGCTAAAATCTTAGCCTAATAATATCGTAGCTTAGTTTATATGTTTCATTTTAAGGTTTTAAATGTAGAGTAAATAATGTTACAAAAATGTTATTTCATGAACCTTTATTTGTACATCATTTCAATTAAGGTAATTCTTCTACAAAATTTCCAGATGTAATTTTCCTTTTGAAACTGAGGAAAAGTTCAAAGATATTTTATTTTTGTTTTTAACTAACGCAGCTATCACAATGAAAACTATTTTATTTTTACAACTAAATATTCTCACTTACAGGAGCTCCCTTGTTAAGCTTCCTTTCTACACCCGATGACATCGAAACTACGCATGTTTGTATCCAAATGCGTCCTCTTTTCATTACCCCATCACTCAGAATTCATTTTTTCCTTTGCCCGATGGCTATAGGCTCAAATTGCGTTATCGAAATACGTTTAGAGCAGGACAGCGCAAACAATGTACTACTCCCACACAAAAATGCCCCGAAAGGATAAAGCTAGGAAATTGTCACCGTGCGATCAGGCGTCGATCCTTATTTTATTTCTTGTTTTCATCAGTGACGCGTCTCATCGAGTTCTTTCATAGAATTCCTTCAAATAGCGCTGGAGCCAAAAAATGTCTTATTTTGTTTGTGTATATATATACATGTATACATATATATTTACACAAAATTAGATTGGGTCATTAAATTATACAAAGAATTTGATTTGTTAAAATGGTTCCATGTCAAAATTAAATTTTTTAGTTACTCATTGCTAACGGAATTTTTTTCAAATTATTTATACTGATAAAAATTTATTTTCTTAACTAGCCATCTATTTATTTATAAACAATTATAATATATTTATAAATTGCAGCATTAAATTCTATTATCTAAAGAAAAATCAGATTAATCCTAGGGTAATTATGCTATTTTTAAAATTGGAAAATGATCAATATTTACGTTCAAATTGTGAACTAAGAATAGAACAAATTGTTTATATCTACCTAGCTCTTCGAGTATAATTGAATGACGAATACCCAATCACATTTTTTAAGATATTAATATTCTAACGTGCTAACACATATTAAATTTGACATAATTGATTTTTGGTTACAGAATTGTTACGCATCATTCAGTCATTCCAAAAAGCAGAGGAATTTATGTATTATAACAGAGAGAAAATGTTTCAGCAAATGTTGGAAGAAGAGATTCAAAAATTCATGTAATGGTTTTAAATTTAGTCTGCTCATTTGTCATAATTTTCAAAGCTTAACACTCTTCAAGTAAAATTTAAAAATATTTGCAAAGTTCTTGTTAAACAATATTAAAATTAAATCTGTATTATTCCATGTCAGAGCATACATTCCGTTCGTAATCCGGTAATTTCTTAATTGTTTTTTCTTTGTCCCAACTTATCTTAAAATTTTACAAGATATATACGACAAGACATGAAGTTTAATCGACATTAAGTTTTTTTTATATCCCTATGAAACATAAATGTTGAAATTATTTATCATTTAAGATCTGCCCGCCTCGATAAATGATATCTCGACATATTAAACTCCCACCAACAACGCCACACTCAACTATCTACCTCAACATCGTTACCGCGCATTGTGACACAAACATTTCATCTTATTTTTCATTATTCTATCACTCCGATTCTATCTGATCATTTGGCTGGCAGCTGCCAGTGATATAACGCAATTGGTACACGCGTACCAATTGCGTTATATCAATGTGATTGGGGTAGAGTAATCGGATATGGTGGAGCGTCTTCACCCAAAAGAAACCCTAACAGATAAAGCCAATAAACTATCACCACACATTCAGTTTTCAGATCTATATTTTTTTCTTTTATTTTTTACAGAAACAGGTACGTCTCTACCGCAATTCCTTTAATAATAGTCAGAAACCCTTTTTGGAAACTTGGTTTTAGTTCCAGTGATTCTGGCCAGCATTTATTTATTTCTTTCGTATTTTACTGCTAATGAAAGTGTGACCTGTGACTCATAATTTTGTTTGGAAAAGTTTTAATTTTTTATTTGCATAAACCAAAAAAATCTTTCAAATATATCTATCGTAGTCTTTATACACTAAACCTCTCTAAATATATCTAAATGTGAAGATGGAAAAATGTTTCAATGTGACCGTTCCGACTTTCTGCTAGTAACAAAGGAAAATGAACATGTAAACAATTTATCTTCTCTTTCGAACCATATCGTATTAAAGTAAATATCCAATCATTTCGGTGCATGTCAGTAGTAGTTAACTTAGACCCATATTTCGTTATAGTTATTTATATTTTTAAGTAGCCAATATGTACACAGAGATAATAAATAACAATATTATTTAGACAATAAATAGTCTTTAATCAGAACCTGTAAAAAAAATTTAAACTAAGGATATCAAAAGTTAATCAAACTATTTGTGCAACTTATTTATCTATGACTTACCAGCATCAATATTGTACCTGTAATTTATAAATCTGGAGATAGGCTTAAACATTTTAAAAGATATTTTTAAAAGTTGTACTAGCTCTCGAATTATTAATGTTGTAGAACATTAAACAAGCGATACAGTAAAGAGTGAATGACGTGATTATATTAACAGAACCTATATTTTTTTATGAATATATTTTACTTTATATGTTCTAATGTTTTCATGGAGGAAATAAACTCGGACCTGTCGTACTTGCTCTCGAATTATTTGTGTTGTAGAACATTAAATAAGTGATACAGTAAAGTGAATGATGTGATTATATTAACAGAACCCAGGACAAAACTTATATTTTTTAATAAATATATTTTACTTTGATTTTTTTATATTTTACTAGGTCTAATATTTTCATGGAGAAATAAACTCGGAAATAATAAAAATAGGCTAACGCGTTTGTATTGCCCAATGAGCATATTGACGTAGGGCTAGTATTTATTACGACCTCTAGGGGCGGGCGGGAATCAAAATGTGAAAGTATTTTAAAACAACATTTATTTTCTAATAACAATTTCAAGAATACTTTAATATTCATTAAACTACGAATGATATCAAGTAAACATTATTTAATAACATTTTGGGAAACTTCCCTTCCCTTTTTGCGGAAAACTAAGTTGTGAAGCCTTTTATAAAAAAGTATGATAAGTGAGCTGATGTTATTACCATTTTAATTTTTTTTTACTTATTAGAATCAATACATATATTTATACAAATAAATTTACCATTCTATTGAAAATTTAAACTGCTCGCATTTCTTTTCTCAATATTTGATGAAACCTCTAATAAATCCCTAAACTGCTTTAAATTGCCATATTATTTTACCCTTTTAACATTGTTGATTATATCTGAGTTTTCTAAATCACTTATCTTAGGTATGTAAAATTTAAAATAAAATCCCAGAAAAAAAAGAAATATCTGTAATAGAAATAATAGCGATGCTCATGATGCTGCGTTTAAAATATTATCGACGAAACGAAGAACTTACTTGGCACTACAAAAATTATGTCTCCTCGTCCACTATCAAAACAAACTACTAGGTCAATTATTGCAATCAGTATTCCAGGGCAACCCAAAAAAATTGTGCGTGTCAGCTCCGACGCACGACTGGAGTATACTCCTTAAGTACGATTGTCTTGAAATGTATAAAATAGGTAATACTCTATATAAATATCAATATAATTAAATGAAAATGGAAAATTCTTTAATAAAACAAATTCTCAGAAAATAATTATTTTCAACTAAAACACACATATACAACAAAATATTAAAAGCTATTAGTAACGTCAGACTAAGAAGTTAAAATTATAAGAGACTTTTTAATTTTATAGGATAGAATTGAGTTGAGGTTGTTGATGGAGGGTGATGGTTATTACTGAAAATAATAATTAGACTAATAGTAATAGTTTAATTTATTACGTACACCTGAATATTTGTGTTGTGTAACCTCATAGAATAACATCAATTTAATTTATTACCCTCACTAAAATACTTCAACATTGTATAACTTTTTAAAATATAATAATAACAACACTCATCCTACAATATATAATAAACTTACTAACGTAAACAGTCGGAAAACCCGTGGAAACTCCACTTCCGCTATTGTTTTGTATAATATTTAAATGCTGTTGGAAGTTTCTACGAGTCAATCTTTATAAATTGCCCACCTAAAGATGTTGTCACACAACGAAACCTAGGTCGTGGTTAAGAACTTAAATAAAATAGGAATGATACTACATCGCGTTGTTTCATTTGGTTGTGAACAAAAATAAAAGTAATAATGACTTTCTATAAAATTAACGCCGAATATATTCAAAAAATAGGTAACCTCTGAAAGTTTGAATTTTAAAAATAAGGATAACCCATCAACGCGGTGTTATGTACTATTATTCATTAAAAAAAACTACGGAAAACCGTATGTCGAAATGTTAAAATATTCATTGGCAATAATCATTAAGGCGTCATAAAATCAAATTACGCTTATAATAATTTAGACATCTTTTTGTTGATTACGAACATTTTTGAACAATTTGAATTATTACAAACATTTAAAAAAATTCATTTCATAAAAGTAATAAATATTTTCTTCAACCCTTATATATCCACATTATAATATCCACATTATGTCACCTTTTCAATTACCGCATGTTAAATGGAAACTTTAACAAAACTGTATATAGAGCGCTGGTATTGACATTCAGCGTGACTCGTATATTCCTTTAATAAAGCAAGTACGCGGATAAATTCATGCTAATGAGGGCATGCTGGCAGCAATATACATTACGCTTTAGCTTAAGCAAGGAGATGCCTGCCTAAGCTTATTTTAGTATTCACTTCAACATTCGTGTTGTATGTCATAATTTCTGTACTAAACATCCATTACTATCACTAAATACTTTATTTTGTTCTGTTAAAACTATGTGCATAATTTTATTTAAATAATAACTCATAGTTATGAAGTATTTGAAATATTTTTAGTTATTTTGGAATGCTACGTAATATAATAAGTTAATGAATTATAGTTATAGAAAATTGTATAAGTATACAAGTTTTTTGGATGGTGTTTGATGAGATATTTCGTATTTTCTAATAATAAGTTAAAGATAGTTATAATGCAGTGACAAATGTTTAAATGGCAATAATTGTTAACTACTAACAAATAATAAGTAACTTAAAGGTTTTGGATGGAGAAATGGCTGGCCACTGTATACGATTAAAGTTACTTAAAATTTTTGATTTAGATAGATTCATCTCGTTTTCAAAATAGAATATATATATTTAAGCCTGAATGCATTTAGTGTTTAAAAAATTGCAGGTACAAATCAACATACAGGGATATTCTGAATATTTTCTTAAGTTTGATTAAGGCCATCACGCATACATAAATTTTGGATGGTTCAAGAATTATTAATGCTTTATCTCAGTCGATATTATCCTTGTTAATGTCTACGTGACTTGCGGATCATTCATGGACCTGAAACATGGAAACAAAAATTCCGGATGAATTAAAACCTTGGACTGATTAACTTAATAATCCGATAAAAAGTATTAACTTTATAATCCGAAAAAAATTGATACTCCATGTACAGATTTAATTCGTACTTGAATACCGTTTCTAATATTTGTTTTAGTATTTATCAGCCTTTCGTTTCATATTATGTCATAAATATTACGATAACAATGAGATAATAAATATTACTATTGTTAATCTTCATTTAACAACATGCTTATTGAATTTATGGCAAAATATGAATTTTTACGTTTCGATAGACAAAAACTCCGGTTGGCTGTTCTGCATTCAAATAAAAACTTCCATTCTGTCACCAAAAGTGCGCATTTAAACGTAAACCTGGTTTCCAATATTTTTGTCCTTTCATCACTTCAATTTTATCCCGTCATCTTTATAAAATAATTGAGTTATCTCAACGTTATTAACGTAGAACACAAAATAGGGGAATCCTGGCGCCACAAATAGACCTACAAGCACTATCTAAGACACCTACCAGGTATCGACTCACATTCTTATTAATTGTTTTCATCTAAGGCGCTGCTTATCGAGTTTGTGCGATGAAGTCCGCCAAAAAGTAATTTAGCGGAAAAAGTGCCTTATTTTGTATTATAAATACATATATCCATGTATACATATATGTATTAATTAAAATTAGAATTGTTCATTAAATTAATATATATTAAGGTTTAAGTCTGATCAAATAATTCCATATTTAAGATCGATTTTAATGGCTCATTGTTAATAGAAATTTTTGTAATTTATACATACCGATAAAACTTTCCTTACTCTACTACGGATAACATGCAGTATTAAATTTTATTATTTAATAAAACACCAAATATTAAATCGAATCATGAATTATCCTAGAAGAAATTTTACAAATATATCAAGAAGTTCAAATATGTATGCAATGCGTTCAAATAAGTGATGATCATTCAAACACGCACTTCAAGATATTGATATTCTAATCGTACAAATCCAACGATAACAGCCGATTGTTCTTTTATCACAGATGTGCTAAATTTTAGAGCTATATTTATATGGATTAAAGAGTTGTTAGGTATCATTTAGCGATTCAAAAAGTCAGAATAGCCTAAAACGGAGATAAAATTCAGCGAATGTTAAAAGAAGGGATGCAAAAAAATAAAGTTTCAGTTGTAATAATTTTTTTTTACAATTGAAAATCAAATTGGCTTCTTTACCGTATTCAAAGTTTAAGAGATTTCAGGTAAAATCCAAAAAATATGTAAGGTCTTGTAAATGAAATCATTTTTATTTAGTGTCAAAGTACCTGTTCACTCCCGATTCTGGTATTTTCGAAAATGATTCGAAAAGTATATAATGTACAAATGACAAAAAGTTTAATCTATATTAAATTATTTTTCCACTTTCTACGAAACATAACTGTAGGGTTGAAATTTTTTATCATTTTAAGACCCGTCTGTCTCAACAAACCACATTATACTCCCGCCGTAAGTCAACATCGCCACCGTGCATCCTAACACAAACATTTTATTTATTTTTTATTGTTCTACCACTCCGACTATATCTGATCATTTGGCCGGCAGCTACGTGTTCCAATTGCGTTATCTCAATGCGATTGGGGTAGGGTGAACGGATATGGCGGAGCGTCTTCGCATAAAGGGAACCCCAATGGATAAAGCTAATAAATTTTCACCACGCACTCGGTTGTCAGTTCCATATTGTTATTTTTTGTTTTTATTTTTTACAGCAACAGGCGCATTCTCTAACTCAATTCTTTTAAATAAGAGTTAAAAGCCACCGCGCAAGCTTTGTTTAGTGTCCAGTGATTCTAGCCTACTTTTATTTATTTTCCCCGTATTTTATTACTAATTAATTTGAAATTTATAAACTCTAATATTGTTGTTCCTTTTAACCTATCTACGGAGGGACGCTAATTAGCGAATCGATCCAAACCGTCCTGAACAAGTGAAATACGCGACCGCCAAAATTTAATTATCAACTAATTACAATAATTATTTCAATGGAAACTATCTAAAACCATATATGTTTAGAAAAGGTTATGAAGTTTCCTAAAAGATGAAGTAGTATTTTTATTTACATATTTATGAAAAGATATAAAAAAAAGTATTTAATACTTTAAAAGACCAATTTCTTGCCCGATTTTCAATTATGTGACCAAATAAACTATTTTTTTATTTAGAATTAAAAAAATGTCATAAATTAAATAAGTTCAAATCATATCTCAAAAAAATTCATAAACATTGTGAAAAAATGCGAAGTGTCGAATTAGTGTGTCATTGACGCGCAGAGGAAAAATTCATTACACTGAAATTATTATAATGATTACGCTCCAACTTTACAATTTACTTTATTAAATTTTGTGTACAATTCTAGGAAATGTAATTTTTGTAAAAATAAAATTATAAATTATTAAAAAAAAGCATGGAATATTTTTCCTCATACATTGCCGTAGTACTCAATAAAACCGGATGAAATAGTATTTTTCAATCGGACTGTATAGTTCCATTTATACGTCCATAATTTTCGAAATATATATAAAGAACGAAAATAAATATTACGTTTATCTGATACGTATTTTAAAAAAATGTTGAACCTTTTTTTATTCGTTTATTGTGCATTTTATGCGAGTGGGAAATATGGTCCTTGTTTTAACTGTTTGGTTGGGATCATATTTAATATTATTTTGTCACAAAATACATAATATACGAAAGCAAAAAAAAATATTTTAGCTATAAATGTGTATATAACGAATGTTTTCACGCACGTATGATCCGGTATACGCCTTCGCATCCAAAACAAGCCAATCACATTAATTGTGAGATATATATATATATATATATATATATATGTGTATAAATAAATATATATATGTATATATATATATATATATATTTATTTATACATAGTGTACAGGAATAAGTGTCGGACAAAGAAAGACGTTATTCCTTGCCTTAAAAAGAATTGAAAAGATGACTTTTTTCAGAAAATTGAAAATAATATTCACATAGCGCGATTGACGAACGACGATCGACTGAATTGAAATATTTATGTCATATAACCCAACAAATAAGGCTGCCGAACAGCTTAATATGAGCCAATATTTATTACAGGATCGTATAACGAAGATAACAAGTCGCCTTTCATTTATATTTATTGCATAAATTCATTCGAAACTTCAGCACGCGCCACCCTTAATGGCGGGCCCGGAGCCATGCCCGCGGACTGTTAGCGTAATTTTTTTACTTCGGCCCGAAGCCGGACCCGCAGACTGCCTATGGGAAAAATCAATGACGAAAATTTTAATTTTGGCTTTATACACGCTGATGAATCTATCAAACATTGCTGTCATTTTTTGCAACTATAAATACATGCAAAGATGGTGAAAAAGCCTGTTTCGTCTTTCTAATAATAATAAAAAATAAAATATATATCATTTTTAACTATATTTTGTACAATGTCGCATTACATTAGATACGTAATTATTTCAGTTCACGTCAGCAGCAGGTAACTTTGATCCATATCTCGTTATAATGGGTTTTAAGTTTCTTTTTAAATTTTAGTTAGTCAAAGTGAAAAAAATAATATTATATTGATTAATTAGTTTTTGACCCCAATATGTTTAAAATAATATTTTAAATCTGAATATCATGAAGGAATCAATTTTTGTATGCAATAAATTTATGACTTTCTATTATATGGAAAGCAGCCTTAATATACATGCAACTTAAAAGCCTGGAGACTTAGGTTAAAAGTTTTCTAAACTGTTGATTTTTTTATTCTTTTTAGCTTTAAAAAAAGTGACAATCAGATAATGCATTAGTGTGTAAATGATACGGATGTATTAAAACAACTCAGCCCAAGTATTAAAAGAGTTATTTTACTTTGTATAGTCTGACATTATAATGGAGAAATCTGACTCAAACAATGTTCATCAATTTTCATTCAAACTTGAGATAGCAAATTTTTGAATCGTAGATATTCCATTTGACAAACTCTTGGTATTCGACTCAGCAACTTGACTTTAATTTTCTGGTTTGAGAATTCAAGTCAATTGTAATTATTGTAACTTTTTTCCTGCTCTACGCCATTCGCATTTGCATTTACATTTGTGGTTAATGTATGTGACTTACTTCTCATCACCAGTTTCCAAATGCTTTAGCCAATTAAAGTAACATCCCAAAAGCGAATAATATCGATAATTTTTAACTCTTGTGTTACCAACCAAATAAATTTAGACTATTGACCAACCGGGGTACCCGGGTATCCCTAATTTGTAGGTAAAATCATTACTAACTAATTTATGAGTAAAATTCTGCTGTAACTTCAAATTACCTTATGCATTAGATGTATAATGGTTTATTTATGGTTAAAAAAGATATTTTAGCTAAATAAAGTTATAGAATTACATAGAATGACCTTTATGATCTCAAGTCAGGTATAAAACACCGACAGCTGTTCCGTAAATTAATGAACGTACGCATTTGAAAAGCAGTTTAGGTTAGTACGTATTGATCACTCGAATGAGTAAGACGTGTAGTGTACATTTATACGTACACTACACGTCTTACTCATTCGAGTAGTGTATATAAAATAGTAAGTATAGCTACGCACAGTCAGTTAGTTTGGTTATTTTCGTGTGCCTGTGTGTTGTTTTTATATTCCAACGGTACTTATAAGCAGTTCATTCAGTTTATATTCTTTTTTTTTATACAATAAAGAACAATAATTGTAATTTACGCATTTTATACGGAACGTAAAAGATAGAGGAGATATCGAGAGCTAATTTTTTGACGTAAGGTTCTTGGTAAAAATTTTGCTAATTTGAAGTTACATTAAATTATTTTTTGGCTAATGCATACATTTATTTACTATTTAGATTAAGTGAGGCCGAAAAAGATGAGTACTTGAGACAATTATTGGGCGAGGAAGATAATAACAGTTTGCCTTCTGACAGTGAAGACGATGGCTTCCGACAAGTGATTTACTGCATAGTTCTCGTTCTATTGAATATTTCGCGATATCGGATAATGAAGAAGATAATGATCATTAGAAAGAATTGACTGAGCATGCAGATATTGAAAATGAATGCCAGACGCAAGAACCGGTAGATGATGATAGTCAGAACGAATTTGAGGAGGAGACCGAAGATACGCCTACTGAAGCATCGAAGGTAATACTTTTGTAATTACAGTGCATGTTTATACATGTATATGTGTATTTTCAAGTAATTTTACCCTTGAATTGTAATATATTTCAGACAGTAAAAGTAAAAGTGTACAACGGAATCATCAAACTCCTTCAAAGAATATTGTCAGGCAAAGGGCTGAACCTCACAGAAGTACAGAAATGTTATCAATATACCGATACGTTCAAGAAAATAATGTGTATTGGAATAGATGATGTCATCGCAGGACACGCCAACAAAAAAGCAAAAGTAGTATGTGAAGAGTATAACAGTAAGCATCCTGAAAATGAATCACACTTGTGGAAGAAAGTAACATGACAAGAAATGTATTCCTCCTTTTAAATCTTGATTTGTGCGTGTACAATATATGTGAAAAAAATCATCATTCCCTTTGTACCGAGCAACGATGAACGACAACTCCAATTCGATTTACGGTTTATACGAGTTGAAGATCAGAATACACGTCATGCACGAATAGCTGCATCAATTGCTAACGTTTGGAACATGATAAATGCAAACTTTGCTGCAATTTACAAGCCAACAGAAAATTTGACCAACGGTGAGCAGCTCTTTCTTTTTCAGACAAAGCTGTGATTTTGCTCAGCATGATGCAGAATGATGATAAGACGTCTGATGCAGCACACAATAAACCAGAAATGATTTTGTTTTATAATAAACACAAATTCGGTGTCGATATATCATATGTGTATGAGATACACTATTCAACGGCGAACGTGCAGGTGGCCACTCGCTTTTTCACCTCGACATCTCGTCTCTTGCTGCCTATTTAGCGAAAATAATAAAATTATACCAAAGAGAACGAACCAAAGAAGGCTTTTTTGCGCCAGCTTGCTCAAGAATTGGCAGCTTTGCCATTGATTGAAGAGCGAGCTTCGAATCAGCAAATCATGCGACACCATTCAATAAAACTAGCAATTGAAACATATTACGATAAGCCGATTGCAGTTAAGTCAATTGCTAATAATCCAACACGAGAACACACTGGCAGAAAACTTGTTGTTGGATGTTGCTGCATTTGCAACGACTCACCTATTCGCAAACGAAGGAAGACCAAAAAGTGATGTGATGAATGCCAAAAATAACAAAATATATAGAATGTAATAATTAATTTGATATTTTTAATTGATTTTCTAAAAACAGATTATAAGTTCAAGAAATAAATAAATAATCGAAAATGAATATTTGTTTATTTATAGTGATTTACTCCCTCTTTGCATAAAAATATTCAAATTTTGTATAAAAATCCGTGATTTTTGGGTATACCCGGGTACGGTTTGGGTATACCCGATTGGACTATACGTCTTTTTTTCCAAATCGAAAATTTCCTTGGTTCAAGTAAATGAAATAAATCTATAAGTTCATAAATCTATGGAGAATTAGTCAAATCATGGGGGATCCCCATCAGAAGTTTATCAGTGAATTATTTTTAGATACAAATTATTCAACAAAATATATGTTGATGGATACACGGGTACCCGGTTGGCAAAATTAAGTGTTAAGTAATATTGATTCATAAAGCAGGAAAATGTGTATTTCATGTCAATTTAAACTCATTTAGTTTTACATAATCTATTTAATAACGCGCCTAACCGTCATTAGCCGAACATACTTAAGGCTATTTATATCTTATAATAAAACTTTCTGAAAATTTCAGCAACCATTTTAGAAAGTCCCGAACACGTGGCTGAAAACACATCAGTCAACCCAAAATGCTGTGATAGTCTTATATGTAAACCCTGATTCTTTAAGCTGATATTAACTTGACAAATGTTTATGTGTCATTTTAACGTGCTATTTTATCTGCTCAATATATAACCGCCCTTTTTGTAAATGGGTTCAATTTTCAATTTATTAATAATGATCATTAAGTTAATTATTCAATATTAAAAGGAAAATGTATATCTAATGAATTCTACGAAAAAAATTCGCAGAAGTTCAGAATCACTGTATACAATACTTTAAACCATAAAAAGTCGAGGGGACTTGTTTTTGACTAACTGCGTCTTAAAATAATTGGGCTACAGATTTGCCAGGATGTGTAAAGAAATAAAACGGAATATTAATATTACGACTGAATGCTCGGCCAAAATTTAATAGCTTTTGACGTTTAAAAAATGTTTGTATAACGGCCATCTCCCGTATGCATTTAACCTGCCCAATCACATTAATATGACAAATTTGGACCACTTAGCTGCTGAGCAAAAGAATGGATGGGGTCGGAGTGGAAGAACAATAAAATTAGGATGTCACATTTATATGAGAATGCAAGATGGTTGTATTGATGCAAGATGGGAGTTTATCGCGGCCCATGGAGACGGCAAGTGCCAAAATGTAAATTGTTTTCAAAACTATAATTATTGTTTAACACCAAATTCAAGATTATTTCAACATTCAATAAACTATGTGTGTATTTATATGGCTTTTATTTAACAAATAATTGGAACCTTAAATAATGAAATCAATCAATTGATATAATCAATATCATTGTACAAATTAAAAAAATTCCGTCCAAATTATGAATTGTATGCAATATAATTATCGTAACCCTTACATTTCATTTTCAAAAAGCTGGCTTGCAAATTTTATTAAAAGCTTAATTTTTTGTTGCCCAGTATATTTGGAAGCTTCTGTGCTTTATGAACCTGACGTTGATGACGAGTAGGCCTTTAAAACTCTCATTGGATCTCAAATTCCCGCATCTACGAAACAGTTTTGTATAAGAACGAAGACACATGTCATTTCAATGCCATCGGACATAAAACATGATAAAACTAGCTAGTTTAGACGGATTATTTAATAGCGTGTGTGTTTTTGTGCCCCGTTTGGAAGTCGCATTTATATTTACAAGTATCACGGTCATAGTGAACAAGACCTTGAGTCTCTTGTGAAGAAGTTGCTCACGAATTCGAAGCATGAAGAGGACAGATTTGGAAAATTATTCCTCCAGCATTATTCCTCCGGTTCGTTATTAAATATACTCAAGGTGTTCTTTCTGCGATATTAAGAATATCATTCATATCATAACCATTGTTACTAATAATTTTTTTGCAATCTTCTTAAGAGAATACTATGCATAAAAGGAGTACGAGAAAAAAATTCATTTTCAGTTCGTAGCTTTTTTGAGACTAGATTGCGTGAAGAATAGAAGGCTAAAAGCAGGTATGTAGAAACATTTAATTCCATTATAGAAACACTGCATGCCCTGGAAAATTAAGTTACGGCATCACAAGTATTTTAATTCAAATAAATTCTCGAAAAGCATTAATTCGCTAGTGATTTTGAACAAAATTTTCAGCTTTCATTACGTTTTAATGTGGCTATACTGATGATCAATATGAACCCCCGAAGGCTATCTAGTATGGTCCTGGTGATGTTTCGTTTAAAATATTATTTAGGAAATTAAGAATTTTTTGGCATTCCTGAAATTATGGCTTCTTTTCTCTAGTTTTAAAACAGACTAGACGAAGCAATGTTGCAGTCAGTATCCAAGAGCAGTAATAAAAAATATTTTTTATCAAGGTATCGACCATGTTAAAGGGGATTAAAAGGATAATTTTGCCTTACGACAAATGCAATGTGTTTCGTTCTTTTTTAATGAAAATAATCGCAATGCATTTTCGCAGTGATCCCAGTAACTGTACCATACCCGAATAGAATTTTACATTTTTAGAATTTTACACATTGGAATGTTACATTTTAGAATTTTATCTTTTAAAATATTACATTTTTAGAATTTTAAATTTTTAAAAATTTTACATTTTTAAAATTTCACATTTTATAATTGTACAAGACAAACCTGAGTAAAAAGATTATCAAACAGAGACTGATGGGTCTGGTCTTCGGAAAAGGCCACGTTTGATTTTATAATGTTTTATTTTTTATTAAATTTATTTTCCTTTCGAAACATGTTCCTTTACTAAATAGTTGTGTCTGCATGTTAGAAAATTATTTTAAATTATACCTTACATATTACCTTCGAAGAATGAATACGATACCCAAACAGGTAGCCCCTCACTTAGGTCATTATACAATGTATACTAGCTGAAACTGTTTTAACTTTTCAGTCCCTTATTATGTATTATCATTAATTGAAAAAAATATTTGGCGCCATGTAAAACATTAAAAATTCGTCGCCAATAAAAACTCGTTATAAAATTCAATTGCAGTTAAGATTGTTGAAATTTATTTTAATAAAATATTTATTTTGATAAAAATTCATAAAACAATTAAAATTTTAGCACATATGTAAAATACTACCCATTTTATAAAAGTAATAAATATTTATTTCATCTTTTATGCGTATCTGATATCAGGCACTTTTTCATTACTAATATTAAGTGGGAGCTTCGACAGAACTGCATATAGAGTACAAGTAACGAGATTCGACGTATTCGGAGACAAATTCATGGTAGTGAAGGCATCCTGGTAGCAATAACGTGACGCTTCGACTAGGGCAACTGGATACCTGCCTGAGCTTGTTTTAGTATTAAGTCTCAAAATTATTGTAGGCAGACTATACTTGTTCACTGACGCAAAAAAGCGAATTTTGTGGCTTACAATAAATATCATACCGTTTATAGAGGCTTTTGTTACTTTTTCGGCTTAGCGTATTATGACGTTGTTTTATGATGTTATCGTCTATCGGGATTTTTATTTCGGATCTTCCTTAGTTACGTTCTAAGTTTGATAAGGTTGATAAACATATTTCTATTATAAAATAAAACAAAAACAAACTTTTCAAATTCAAGTGAAATAATAAATATATTAATGTGAAAACAAAAACTCCCACTAAATAATCATTAGTATAAACAAAAATTCAACTCAAATATAATTTCTAGAACCATAAATAATACTATATGTCTGGAACCATAATAATTGTTGCCTATGCAATATTTTTAGTGATGACAATTTTATATTAACATTTATTGTATAATGTCTTTACTAGAAAAATTCAAATTTTGATGGCATTTAGGTCTAAACTGTTCTTTGCGACTACTGCACTTGTTAAATTAACAGCCATCTCAATAGTTTTGCTGTAACTACTATAGCCACAGGATTCAAATTTATTTCATATTTTTCCACACTTTGTGTACCAAATTTTAGCATACGGAATTTTTTAGACAGGCAGAACCTTGTTTTCACTATAATATACCTAAATGTACTCATTTTGGGATAATTATAAAATTAATAAGCCGCTTCCTATTTATAATGTACATTTCAATATAAAACAGTTGTCAGTTGTTTTATATATATCGCTTTATAATTGAAAAAGAGCATGTAAACAGCTGACTGCAGAAATATTTGCAATGTGGACCATTGTCTTTATTGAGAGAGATACGGATGATTGTTAATATCTGTGATTCACAATACCTGCACAATGCTGGAAATATTACTTTATAATTGCCATAAAGTTACCATAGTTTTGAGCTAAATTATAGCTCGGAACCGTGATAACTTTTTCCATAGACACCAAAGGATATAATAAATTATCAAACATAAACAGCAATTGATTAGTTTGCCCATTCCTATTTATATTTATTCTTTAAAGTGTGAAATTGTGTCTTTAAATATCCCTTAAATTATAATTTAGGGCAAAAGCTACGTGTAACCGTATATTAACTAAGAGAAAGGTAAAATTTACTTATTAATTTAAAAATGAGTGCAATTTTAATTAAATTTATCATTGTATTAAAGCTCTTAATCATAGGTCTTAGTGTTCACTGATATTACACCGTTAAATACAACCGTCAGGTAATAAAATATACAATGTCTATGTACGTTAGTGAACAAAAGCAAATAAAGCAGTCTCTTAAAATCGTAGCTTCGTACATGAGATTGATTCTAATGTTTTTAAACTAAAGGTGCATAATACCAAAAATCGTTATTCATTAAATATCACATCACTTCGATTAACTTCACTTTTTCCACTAATTTTGCAGACTTTAAAAAATATTTGCTCCTCTGTTGATGTAATTTAATAATATGTACTAGACTGGGAAAATAATGGAAAGTTAATTAAGGTCAATTTAATCACTTTTGTGTGATGAAGACAATTTCCTATTTTATTCTATTTATAAATGTATTACCTTTACAATAATACAATTTTCTAAATTAGTTAAATAATTAAATATAATAACAATTGAGGTTTAAATTTTTTTAATAATATTTCTGAAGCATGTAATTCATATATTTTAACTTTAATGTACCTAAAAAACTTTGTTTTCGACGTTCCCATTATATTCAATAATTTAAAGTCAAGGAATTATTTGTGTGGCGAATCGCTTAATTAACTCAGGCGCGTCACTTCACTGTACCTCCTCTCGGGTAATAAAAAATATTTACAAAATAGTTCCCCTTTTCATGACATGGAAAATTTACGTACAGTTAAAGACAAATAGGATGCTTAACACGTTTGATAATACTCTGCAATAAGCGACATTAAGCAAATTATCTCTAATTTCAATAAATCTAGTATTTTAACAATGTATTTTAAATTTACAAATCTGATAATAAATTTGGATGAAATAAGTGCAAAGTAATTGGTCATTGTCAATATTTTATTATAGTTCATTGTTAACCGTTTCTTTTTTCAAATTTCCACGTACCGATAACACTTTCATCATGCAGCTAGTCATCTACTTGTTGATATTTATAGATTTAAATTTTGTTATTTAGTAAAAATCAAACTTTATCGTACGGGTATTATTATATTGGTAAAATAAAAAAAATAGTCAATACATAAGTTCCAAATATTAATTCAAGTATAATTGAGTAACAAACATTCAAACATATTAAACAGATGGAACAATTCAATTTATAAATGTAATAATTAATTTGTTTTTATAAATTCGTGCAATGATTTAAAATGAAATCTGTTTATTTATAGTAAATTTCGTAATTTAACACCATTCATTTTGAAACGGGCAAAATTCATACAATAAGTGTATTATTGAAATCATTTTACATTTCAACCCACCTCAACCGCCTACGTTAAACTTCCGCCTTACGTTAACATAGCCACTGTGTATTCTAGTACAAACGCTCCATTTTTTATTTACCTTTCTATCACTCCAAATATATTCACCTATTTTACTGGCAGCTATGTATTCCAATTGAGCTATCTCAATGCGATTAGGGTCGGCAATATACAAATATTTAAACTTTACTCAAAGTGATTTGACAAACATTTCAAACCGTCATTTCGTACTATTCTATCTGTTTAAAAAGTAACCGTCCTTATTCTAAATGGATTCATCGTATCATCGGTATTAAGATGGAACAAATTACAGGAGGATCATTAAACGAAATATTATTGAGGATGGGAACTTCTTCCTTGATAAGTTTCTAACTGTGATTTATAATAATTAGACTACAGACATTCGGGGGTTTGTAAAAAAATTAAAACAAGAAATAACAATATAGCACCAACGGCTGAATGCGTGGCAAAAATTTAATGGTCATTCGAGTTTGTAGATTTTTTGTATCATTGCAATCTGTCATACCCATTCAACCTGCCTTAATCACATTGAAATAATATTATTAGAACCCATGGCTGTTGGCCAAATTGATGTAGAGTGTTAGAGTGATGGAAGAATAAAAAATAGAACGACGCCTTTGCCTTAGAATGTTCACTAGCGATTTTAAAATAGGGTGGGAATTTATTATGATCTATGTATGAAAGTAGGTGTCAAAAATTTAAACAAATTAAAAAAAAAAACAAATTAATTTAAAGAAAATTTAACCTCAATTAAACTACATAGTATTGTTGATTAAACTACATAAGGGTATAATTTAATCTTTTGGCAAATAATTAGAGAGAATCAATAGTAGACTCCACTAGAGTATGGATCTAGTAAATATGTATATTTTATTAACAGGTAAATTGTCAAAACATACATAACAGGACACATGGTGAACGAACCAACATCATTACTATATTTATTTTTACTCATGCATTATTCAGAATCAATATATGTATTTTTGGAAAAAAATATTACACCTATTTAAGATGTGAATTGCTTGCATCCTTCCTCTAAATGTAAGTTAAAATGTCTGATAAATTTCTAAGCTAATTTTAATTCTAATATTGTATGTTAATCAATGCTTTTCATAGAATGTCCACTAGCGATTTTAAAATAGGGTGGGAATTTATTATGATTTATGTATGAAAGTAGGTGTCAAAAATTTAAACAAATTGAATTGCAGTTAATGTTTAACAACAATTAAAAGAAAATTTAACCTCAATTAAACTACATACGAGTTCCTCCTCTATAAACGAATTTATGCTTATAGCATTGGCTTATGATTGTAGGGATATTCTTAATTAATGTTGTAGATAAGATTAAAATAATAAAACTTTTTAATCCCCCCACCCCCTCTCCAAGGTTTTTATTTTTTTAAATCTTTGATACCCTTCGTAGTTTTTTGCAAAATTGAAATAAAGTTTTTACTTAGGTATTGAATTGTATTACCTGTAGACTAAGCACGTTCAACGACGGAGATTAAAACTCCTCTCATTATATAATGTGTATATGAAACGGTGGGATTTTATATTTATTGGACGATATCAAGAGAATTAAGTAAACAATTAAAATGAAATAAATAAATTTTAAAAAAATTAGAATCTCAATGTATCATCTAATTACCATCACATTAACTTATCGATAGTAAGTACATAGTCTTTCTTAGCAATTTCTTGAAATCGCAATACTTCTAAGACATATATAAATATGAAAAGTTCAAGAAGTTGTATTCTTGCTGTGATTTTTGTTATATCATATTTCCTTTAACTTGTCCGTTACAGTTCAGTTATCGCCATAAGTCGTTGATCTAGATCAAAGATTCAAGATATGTGTAGGATTGGACCACTTCGTAGTCCGCTATATGAGTTACATCTAACGAATTGTTTTTGGTACAATCTACTACCATCATATTTTTGCTCAAATCTTGTTCCGATTAATGCTTAATCCATATGATGACAACTAGTCGCAAGTAAATTAGTACCATCTCCGTAGCTCAAGTTCGCGATTCTGTAAAAACTAACAGTAATCTGTCTATTCTTCTAGAGTTATTGGCGTTATTATCTTTGTGTACATGTTGAGCAGAGATATTACGTGACCTTAGCGGATACATGAACTTGGATAAAAATGTTTATACAGAATATATTCAGTCCGTACTAAAGCAGTTATTTCTACATGGAGATGTCTAAGAAAGTATACACAATGTTTTTATATACCCAATGGTCTACTACAAGTGTTCCATAATATTGGCTATTTTACTGAATCAAACACTTTTTAAAAATCAACAAAGAAAATGTAAACTAATGTGTTGGATTCCTTTTGCTGATTTTCGAGCCTTTTGCTGATTTTGCGGAAAATGAGAAATTGTGAACAGGTTTTCTTTCCCTCAACAACACCAGCTTGTTTAGGTGCCATGTCTTTGAACAGGCAGGCTATTAGTTGCTCATTTAGGATATGTAACATGATTTTACTTCCAAAATATATAAGAGGTGTGAGCCAGCAGTTGCTTCATTTCTTCTTTTATCCCTTTTTATGCAAGATACTTATTCGTATGTTAGTTTTTTTTAATACTTTATATTCAGTTATAAACTACTTGACATATTTCAAGTCGCTTTAAGACACCATTCAACAAAATATAATTATGAATAATATTTGTAGAGAAAGTTAATGAATGTAGTTTACGAAAAGTTTTATGAATAATATCTTTAGAGAGTTGGGTAGTGCCGTGTTTTTTTATTGATTTAAGTACGCTAATTTTATGGCTTATAATTAATAACAACCCGTCTGTACATGTGTTACTCAATTTCAATGATAAAGATAAAAGTGAGGTAGACGTAAATGGGAGGTTGGTTTATTTAAAACATTTTACATAAGGCCATGAAACTTCCATGTACCATTTGAATTCATACTGAATCATTTTTCCAAAATACCAAATGTATTAAATTTCAGCCTCCTGTTCATCTCGTTCTTTGTATACCACATCCTCAATATTAGAAAAATGATGAGATATAAACTATTTTTCTTTATTTAACAATATGTACTTCGAATTTATGGTAACAAATAAACTTTTACGTTTTGCCCTACGGCTGATGTACTGTTCCGGCATACACAGGAAACAACCATACTATCGCCCAAAACGGCTTCCGCCACATGCGTTTAAACGTAAGCCCGTTCTTCTACTTTTTATTGTCCCATCACTCCAACCTCACACACGTATTTGCCCGGCGGCTGTATGCTCCAATTGTGTTATCTCAGTGTGATTTGGGCTGAACAACGAATACAGGGGTCGTCGCCCCACAAAGAGACCAAGAACGGATAAAGCTAATAAATTTTCGTCGCGCATTCAGTAGTTGAATTCATATTGTTATTTTTGTTTTCATTTTCCATTGGAAAAGCGAGTCTGGAACGAACCTGTGTTTGCCGATACTCCTTTCAACTGCCGCGTTTCCTTTAAACTGTTGTTGAAAACATTTGCTTTTCCTTTATATATTTTTAAATATTACTTACAACTAGGGAAATAAATCATTATATTGTAGACAATAAAGGATTGCAAGTCATTCATATTAAAAAATATAACATTTTTTATTGTAAAACTTCTAATGGCGTGTTTGGATGAAAGTAAAAATTTTCTGTGTACTATTTAATTACGCCTACAACTTTACTTGTTTATATCGCTATATCGCAATAAACTGTCTTAAAACATTAAAAGCTTTTATTAATTTAAAATATGAGTTACAATGATAGTAAAAGTGATAGAGAAAATAACCAAGATGCAAATTGCAATGAAATGCCTCTAGCATTTATTGCATGACAAACGATTAAGTGATTCAAACCAAAGGTTAGTTTATTGTTCATTTTCTTAAATCATTATTTATGTATCGTCTACTCTTGGTCATGCATGCTTTCTACCGTTTCTGCAATGTTAATCTTATATTTTATTTAATGTAAGAGTGTCAAATATCCGTATAAACATCTATAAAACATGGATACATGTTTTATAGATGTTTATACGATAACGATAAAACTTGACGTAAAACTTGTTCGCTTTTGTATATTTTCTATTTATATTCAACGTTTGGTAACGAGATTTTAAATATACTTTAAGTACTCAGCAATCGCAATAGATAAGCGATATTATAATGAAAACTCATAATGAGCAATGAAACACAGTGTCAGTCAGGTAAGAGAAAGAATTAACTTCTTTCTACATCTTATACTTATTTTTATTAATTTCTAAAATATGGCCTCATGATGAAGAGGACTTTCAATTACATAATTTTGATTGTGTTGTAATATTTAAACGAAACAATGTTAGAATTGCTGGAGTAGATGTCTATCAAAACAAAAATTTGTCACATAATCGTATAATAAATATTAATCCCTCAGTACGAAATGCAAGACATATTAATGTTAGTCGCAGTTATGTACGAAATATGCACATTCAAAATGGTAATAGACGATGGATGAGAACTATTTACGGCTCTGACGTATATTTAATCTAAACAAAGATGAAAGATGTTATTTCAGTTTTACACCAGCAATTACTTTCTACAGTTACAGTGGATCTAGAAACTTACGAGAAAGTTTAGACGAAATTCCATTAATAATAACAGGTGACTTCAAAGTCAATTTTGCAACAGATGAATCGAAATAATTAATTACCTTTCTTCAAGTAGAATTTGAACTGTCCATTAAAACGATTAGAGGGAATCGACACCTAGATATAGAATAATGTAACACGTATGACATCTAAATATTTCGTGTCACATTTCAGCTGTCATCGGCTAATTATCACTTTCATTCCATCAAAACCAACATCAACA
This sequence comes from Druceiella hillmani, assembly GCA_039881145.1. Taxonomy (NCBI): domain Eukaryota; kingdom Metazoa; phylum Arthropoda; class Insecta; order Lepidoptera; family Hepialidae; genus Druceiella; species Druceiella hillmani. The sequence goes on from JAYKKI010000022.1 coordinate 4,972,721, forward strand.
ATTACTATTACAGAAATAACAGGGAAAGATATATCTGAACAAACAAATTAATAGTATTAAAATAAATTAAACCTTTCACATCTGCCGCGCGTCCCATGACGACTAACATATTTTATTATTATCATACATCATATAAATATTTTGATTACACACGAAAATGTACGGTACAACTTGGCTAAAAATATAATACATGGGCGAAATTTTTTGTCTCTTGAAATTATAATTTAATATCTGGGTCATTCCTTAAAGTTTTAATCTACGTAAGTATACATAATATTACTATTTCTAATTCATTTATGTTTTTTCGATAAATATAACCAATTTTACAGACTTGAAAAATATTTGTTCCTTTGTTATGTGATAATTTATTTTACTCTAGAAGTCAATGAAAGATTCTTCAAAATCGACTAATTGTTTTTGTAGAAAGTAAACTCTCAATTTTCTCTAAAATTCAATGTTAAATTCCAGTATTTTATTGCTTTGCGAAATTTACAAATAGGTATATATGGTGACTAATTTGATTTTGTCTGTATCAATGAAATATGAAATATTTTTATTACGATTTTTCGATAAAAGTATATAATTGAACAAATCTAAAATTCATTACATTCAAAATGATCATGTCAGTAAATTATTTCTGTAAAACGCTTAATCAGCTGATGTATGTATTATTTCATTAGTGACAACAGCAAGCGCTATTCGGGAAGGAGAATTTCTTAAATTTTTTAGGGTTTCATAGCCAAACTAGGAACCTACATCATTTCGCCATCTATATGTCATAACCATTTAGTCGAAGGCTATTTGTGATAGGAAGCTGAATATTTTGCATGATTATATATATATATATATATATATATATACATATATATATATATATATATATATATATATATATACACACACACATATATATATATATATATATATATATACACACATATATATATATATATATTTATATATATATATATATATATATATGCAAACACCTGCAAAGACACAAACTTAAAAAAAGGTTTTAGAGTGCTTCCTTGGCATGTAAAATGAGGACGATTTTTTTTATCTTTTTTACCCCGTTGTATAAATTATAATCATTGAATAGGTTTTTAAAAATGTTTGGAATATTTTGTAATAATTCTTCAACAGAGGGATCTATTTACGAAATATTAAGCTTTCAAAATGACGTTTTCGTTAGTATGAATAGAACCAACTAAATCATTTTTTAACACATTAAATGTATTCACGATATTAGTATGTATAACTAAATCAGAAGCTACGTTAGTTCTCCTAGTTTAAGAGTAATAGTCGACCAATTTATGATATGTGGTTATGTGGAAACTCCACACAAGTGACTTAAATTAACTACAAAAATATTTTTGCGTTTTAAAATATATATCTGTTTTGTACATTTAATCATATATTTATTTATTTACATGTTGGGAAACAATATTATTTAAATTTATACCACATTTTTACGTCTGCAAAAAATATAGTGATCGATATATTACGTTACGAATAATTAGTATTTACAAATAGATGTAGATTTTATAGAAATAATATCCATTCTTAAATGTTTATAAATGTCTTAACGTGTATGGAACCTTGTAGTGTGAGTTCCATTGGTATTTGGTAGGTTTTGGGTTATCTGTATGTACGCGGAAAAAATGTTATGCATTTGAATTCTTCAAAAATTGATTTGTTTAATTAACACTTTGATTTGAGAAACAACTTCCTAACGAAAATAATAAAAAAATGAAACAGCCCCATAATCACAATAATAAGTTAATTTCGTTTTACGATATTATCAACTTATTACTTATTTCCGCTGTGCTAGAAAAAACAACATTTAATTACTCAATAAGATTTTCATTATTCTGTTGTGCATTAAATTTCCATTATTCTATTATGCATTATAGACTAAAATATAATATCAATCTTACCATTTTCGAAAAAAATACTTATCAAAATGAAATGACTATTATATGGAGATGGGGTAATTATCAACTCTCAAGGGCTTCTAGATGCGGTAATTATCAATTATTAAGAGCTTCTAGGTCGAAATATTTTTCTCTCCCTACAAACTTTTAATATTACCTTTGATGTTAATGTCTAGGTACCATATACGTAGATCGTAACCTTACTGACTGTACAAAAAATGTACATAATCTTAATAATTATCATAATATTAAATGCGTCTCTTCACCGCTTGAGCACTGTTACACTCATATTTTTCACTTGACAATACTTGGTGATAAGCGACATGGATCCCATGAAGCAATTTCACACCAACGTGAACACGCTTAAATTAAATAGCTAGTAAGTATGCGTAGAAGTAAAATTAGAAAAGTAGAAATTTGGAATCATCGTGATAATTTTCATATAAATCTTGGATAATATACATAGAATATTGTTATTCCTTTTTGTCATTTTTAATTTAGCAATTTTGAAAACAGGGGGCAACTGGTTTTTATTAACATTTTCAGAAATAGCTCTAGAACCATGGTAGAAGAAATTCGTTTTGGAATCCAAATATCTCTTCTTTCATATGATATATAGAATTTTTTCATAAGATACATAGAATTCCTATTCTTCGTTTGTTCTCTTGTGTGATGCAAGTGCATGTAAATATTCTGAGTGATAATGATTGAAATATATTTAAATTAATAGGATTTACCCCTAAGATGTTCTAGAAGAAAAGGGGCTGTGACTGATAGATGGATATAAGAACGTTTTTTTAAGGCTTTCATTTCTTCGTTTTAAGTCATAAGATTTAAAAAAATCTGCTAGTTTTAAAATGTGAAAAAGTTTGATATTACTATTAATTCCGTATTTCGTTATATATATTGGCGCTTTTAAATGTAAATACATACCGAATCTTGACATGTTACTGAAAAATTATCTCAATTTTTACGGTTTAATCAAACTTATCTAAGAACACAGGCAAACCTCAAATATATTGGTCTTGTTTTGAATACATTTCGATATTAAAAGTGAAACTATTTTATTATTACAATGATTTTTTTCTTATTGACAAGAAATAAGATCGGCACCGGACCTATTTTAACCAAAACGCATTTTATTTTTTATTGTCCCCTCACTTTGATTTAATTTTCACATTTTCCCTACTAATTTTGTAATAAAAAGGCGTTTAGAGCAGGACAGACTAAACTAATGACAACCGTCTCCAAAAACTACCATGAATGAATAAACTTATAAATTTTCACCACTCAACCAAGCTTCAATCCACATTCTTAGGCATGACTGATGACAAAAATGTCATTAATGCCCAAGTTACGGTAAATGTTTCTTCAAACAGGATGGCAGTCGAAACCTTGAAACAGTTTTCATTAACCCACAAAAATGAAACTTTCTTATTTTGTACAAGTATTTAAGATACCGTTTATGATTGCAATTATTACACTAAATAATAGTAAGAAATGTTTGCTAAAATTCTCCAATATTTACTATTGAAAATGCCTTTTTAGACTCCACAATATTTTCATATTTAGGTGCAGAAACAAAACTCTATAATACCATCTAATATATCTTCATAGATTTATTTTATTTATCAGGATAGAACCTTCAACGATACTAAAATTTCATAATTTGCATAATTATTAATAATTTTGCTTGCCGAAAACAATAAAATAAATCAAATGATCTATACTTCTGGAAGAAGAAAAGTAAATAAAGTGTTTCAGGAAAAAGTTTAAGTGGAAATTTGGGAGAAAATTTACCTTTGAAACTAACGATGTGTTTTTCTTCAATTATCATATTATAAAATATAAGGCAATCCCTCTTGAACCATTTGTAGCAGCTAAACTATTACTTCTATCATGGATACTTACCTAAAACTAAAAAAATTATTAAAAAAAATTCTCAATTCTACTTTATTTTTGTGTACACGCCTCCGCGTATTAACACAGATTTATCAAAATACGTAAATAAATCGATTTAACTTATTTAGGGGCGAGGAGGGTATTAAAAGGTGGTTTCACACAAATTTCGTCAAGATCTGACGATGCATATATCTGAACTCTGCTCTGTATTACGGTACATCACCCATGATTGAAGATGTGTTTTTTTTCATTTTACGTGTTTTTGTCAACAAATCAATTAAAGCATCACTAGGTCAAGCTTATGCCCTAAGTACGCATTAATAGATGACAACACTAGAGATTAGGCATGGTTTTTTAATTAAATAAATATTCGTGTATTCAACTGCGGAGGGCAACCGCATAAATTTAAGTGGTGCGGTGTCGGATAATTTTTTCGTTAACCAATTCGATTCGACTAATCAGGCGGAAGCGACTAGTCGTTTATTGCCTCCACCGCGCCCGTTTCTCTAAAGCTTTGCTTGTTTGTTGTTTTTGTTTACATGCGGATTATTGGGCCTCGCGTATTTCGGCGTGTGAAAAATTTACGTATAAAAATAGATAAAATGTTTTATAGCTATTGCGTAAAACACCAGCACACGTCCCCGCCATCGGGGTTTCTACTATATCCGTACGGTTTTGACGGCGGCGGCCTAAGGCGCGCCGTCGTCAAATCCGTACAAGTATGATAGAAAGTTGTATTTTCACAAAGTCAGGAAATTATATACATATATATGTATGTATATATATATATATATATATATATATATATATATATATATATATATATATATATATATATATTAGTTAACACTTAAATGTGACCATATCAGGAGGGTCAAATTAAATTTTCAAAACAATGTTATTTTAATTTCCTTATACACGCCCTTTTTAGCAGTATCCGTATCCGCACTGTTTCACAATTTAGCTTCATTATATTTAATCTTTGCTGAGATATGAAATATTTTAATAATTGTTGACAGTTTAAAATATATTTTAATAATTAGTATCGACATGCTGTAAATTTAATATTTACTATTACGTTAAATATTGATTTAAGCTTTGGCATCGAGAAAAGGTCAATTCGATAATATTAAGATCTACATGTAATCTCTTAAACTTTCAACAAATAAAAATATAAAATATAAGAAAACAGGGATAGGGAATAAAGTATAGAGTACAATAAAGTCGGACAGAAACGTCACTAAAGTGACATTTTAAACCTAAATTTAAAATAAATTCAATCTTTAGAAAAATGGGGACTGATATCTTTTTTTGACAAAAGCTCAAACTTGTTGACTATTATAAAATAACACTAAGTCAGAAATAACTGGCAAGCAAAAAATTCCGTTTTCTTCGGATATACCTCCGGAAAAACTTAAATATCACTAAAATAATATATACAATCTATGTACAAATACGAACAGCGTACGATATGCCCGATAGTGTAAATATTATATTTTCTTTATGGTGGAACGGATTTCGGACCTGAAAATTTATCGTCTTGTTCGTTCAGTTGAATGCTATGAAATAAAAAAGCCCATGGTCAATCGGATGCATCCTTTAGTTTCCATAAACTTTTGAAACCGTACGTACTTCACTAAGTTTATACACATATATAAAAACCCCGATGTAATTCATGCTTTTCCGATAACAATTTCTTTGAAATCATCCTCCTACTTTCATACATCTTCTTCTATAAATTAACGCAATACTGAGTATTAAGTTGACATGTTTTTCTTAAGATGCGCAGTAACAGTAATGACATAAACCTGATGTTTAATGAAGGATGTTAGTGTAAGCAGATAACAAAATATTTAATAATTTTTTTATAATCTAAAACTAAAGTTATTATTTTACAGGAAATAAGTGAATATTTCAATGGTAATTGAACTTACAATTTTACAAATAGTTGTCTTCAATATATTCTGTCACTACACAAAAACCATGTATTGAGGTCATATACAAATAAAACTAGATCGTATGTTTAGATATTTATTAGATTGTATTATTAAATTTTAAAACGAATATTACCATGCATGATAAATTGGCTTTATATACTGTCGACAAATGGATGATTTGAAAGAAGCACTCAAGAAAAATAAATAAATGGTAATAGGAAACAAATCACGTTTACTGATATAATGGGAAACAATCAAAGCCAATAGGAAACAAATCATGTTGCACCGTGACAAAACCAGGCCAGCTCTCTTTTAATGACTCCCTATATAATCGTACATCCCTTAAATTTTTTTTAAGGAAAACAAATTAAAAATAAGGTTGAAGACCTCGACGATGAACCTCCAAGGATGAGTCATCCCAATCCTCCAAAGATCTTAATGCAAGTCTTAGATATTGGGATTGATTTATTTGTGATTGAATACTGATATTGGTCATTTCGAAATACAGATACAGATTTTAGTGTGGAGATACATTTTTTAAACTGACTCAATGATTAGTTAAGAAATACATAATTTGTTTTGGGTATATGGTTTTCCTTACAAAATTCTTCTAAATTTCTGGCAAATTACACTCCTCAACGCCATTTCGGAAACTATCGGTTAAACAAATTATGGAATTTGGAAATATTACTAATGAAGTTTATATTCATAACGTAAACTCCTCGTATTAACGTATTTTTTTAAGAATAAATAGTGTAGAAAAAAGTTGCACGTCATATATCCGGTGACACATCTGTTTTAACGATATCATATATTGAGAAGAATAAATCTTATAATTTGCTGAAGCCAATTACTTCTTGTGATGCGAGTTTATGTTAATGATAAAGAAGCCTGTTTTAAAGTAAACAATCGAATTATTATCTTTTACTTTATTGTGGCCAGGAATAGCCACAATAAAGTAAAAGATAATAATTAAAAGGTAATAAAGTTATGACTTTGACTGGTGATGATAATATTCCATTCCTTTTTATTTGTAGCTGTGATATTTTGTTTGTTAGCCAGTAATCAACCAATTGGCGGAAATGTTGGCTTTGTGTTAGACAAATATATCCTCCTTTCATTTTAATCGTCGCTCCAGATACATTCGCAAGTACTTAGCTTCATCAACTTGTAGAATTTTAATTCCATTTATGTCGACGTGGGGTAATGCGTCAAGTTTATAATTTTTTGGAAGCTTTTCATGAATTTTTAATTATTTTTATAACCATCGGTATGATCGACAAATATTCTTAAGACCACATCTTCTATGGTTGAAATATTGAATGGGTAGAGGAAATATTTAGTTTGTCCTAACTTGCTACTCTGAGGAGCTCTAGCTATACTTTTATGCAAGATTGTCAATTCGTTACCTTATTGCATTAAAATGAATGTCGCCAAGGTAAGATTGAACGAAAATGTAATAAATAATATGGAATTGGTTTTTTTTTCAATATTAAATATTAATCTCTCCCTCTCCCTCTCATATGTCAAATTCAATCAAAAGCCTGCACGATGCCAAGGAATACTGTAATGCCATAATATTTTGGTACAAGGGATATGTTTCTGTTATATGCAATTCGTGTATCTGTTATATAGTACTGTGTTTTTGCATAACCCCTAATTTATGTTCTAGTATGAAGTTTCTTTCGTCATTTATTGACAAAAGTAGGATTGTAAGTAATATTTCCATTATTTTTGGAAAAAACTAGTTTGCAGACTAAAGAATAAAATTCGAGAATATAATTAACGAATATTATATTAATTGGCAATAGGCTTACTGGTTGACAGTAGGCTCATTGGACAGGCTTTATATATTCTAGACGGTTTTCATTGTGAAGACACAGAACCTTGTTTGGAATTGAAATGTATAAAAAGTAATAATATCCTTTTTAATATTATATAATTTATTTACGAAATTATTACAACGTAAAGGTCATCTGGTTTACACAAACGGACTATTATCAAAGGTTATGCGTATATCACGCCCTATTGGTATCAAATAACAAATTAATTGTGTTCATGTATTATTTGATGTCCGTATATCCTGAACAGACAAAGAAATAGAATATTAATCGCAAAAATTTAACTTGTACCTTAATGTTTTTTTTAATTTATTCTAATCGTAAATTATACATAATTCGGTGTATGATTTTATCTTGTTTCAGTTCTATTTTAAATACTGATATCTTAATAATTAATTCTAAATTATGAAATCATGGATAAGCTTTTTGATGTTCATCGCCACATATATTAATAGTTCTAATAAATATTAATTTATTCCTAAAAGTATTCTTTTTATATATTAATTTATTAAGATACTTCTTGCAATATCATCTAGGCCTATTACATACATCATGTATTAGGCATCAAGCCTATTACATATAATTGCATGTAAAGAGAACTTTTTGTTTCTACATTTTTTTACTTCTATGTATGGATATTAACACACTATGAAATAGACGCATTGAGAATATGTTTAATTTTAAATGTACAAAGATATCTAAGCGAGACCATCAGTACAAATAAAATTTTCATTTTATATTCATTCGTAGAAGATACACCGCCGCTCGCCTATATCAGCCACGTCGACCACCAGCCTGCTTACAACGAAATCAGCATCACACAAAACGCATTCCGCTTTTTTTATTGTCACGTCACTTGCACTTTATGTACGTATTTGACTAGTGGCTATGTTATCCAATTATGTTATCTCAATACAACCGGAACTGAGTGCACGTATACAAAGGAAACCCGCCCACGAAAGGGACAACAAACGGATAAAGCTAATAAATTTTCACTGCACGCTTAGTTGTCGGAATTGTATTGTTATTTTTTATTTTCATTTTCCATCTGACAGATAGTGTCTGTAACGCTGCAGCTACAATAACAGCTCTTTAAAAACTGGCTGGGCTCAGACAGAGTTTTCGTTTCATTCCCTGTGTTTTTGTTGCTGCGCAGCTAACGAGTAAACCCAAACGACATGCCGCTCTTGCTCACTTAACCAATTATGAGATTGTTTGTGTCTCTATATTTTTACTTGTATCCTGAAAATTTACAAAATAATATCATATGATGAATAACTAAAAAACATGAAAAAATATATTTTTAGTGATAATATTATATAATTTATGTGTTATAATAAAAAAAATATACAAGAAATATATAGGAAATCAAACAAATGATATGCTTATACTATTTTGACGTAAAAATATATATTCAAACTTTATTTTGTTAGATAATAAATACTATATTAATAATGCATTAAAAATGGTTAAACCCATACCGGATAGGTCATGTCTGTCCATATTTACCGTATAATATTTGTTTTACTTATTATGTCATCGTACTAGTGTAGATACATGCGCGTGATTGTTACGAATTAGCGTTGTGTAAAGTTATAAATTAGTGTAGCGAAAAGTGCGTTTAACCAAGATGTTGATTTAAGTATCGTTGTAAATACCCTAAGAAGTACTACTAGAAGGTAAAGTGAACAATAAAACGATTTGCTGGAATAAAAATAAAAACCGATAAATAATATAAATTACAAAAAAGTTAAAGGTTTCGCCACATATAAATCGTAATGGTGCTTGGGATTAGAAAAAAGAAACGCACGCAATTATAAATAAATCGAAGAAAATATTGCTTTGTAAGGAATCCAAGGAACCTAAAAAGTTCCAGGCTGAGCTAATACGACAGCTATGATAGTGTCGAAAAGAAAATGAAAGAACAATGCAATGTGATTACGTAGTTGATCCATCGGATTAAATGAATCGTAAATATGCTCGGAATTACAAAAAACGTAAATAACAAGAAAGCTCGTGTCAAAAAAAATTGCACGTACTTGCAAACAATTCTGCTAGACTCCCGCTGAAAGACGTACTGCAAACACATATATTGGGCGCGGCAAATATATGAATAACAAGAAACAATGAAATTACGTATTAATTTAAAACACTTCTCATCATTTTATCCCGACCTTTTCACGAAAAATCTATGGCGTGGACCCGAACTGCCTCTTTCGGCGAGGCACAATGGTACTATTACAGAAAAAGGAATTCCATTTCAATATTAATAATATACGGTTTCTAAATATGGCAAAAGAAAAGAAATGTAATTTTATATGCCTAAATAACTATGGAATTAAAATTATTATGATTTATTGAAGGATGTACTTACAGATTTTATGTTAAAATTTTCAAACACAGTCGGAAAAATTTCGTATTCAGATCCAAGCCAACTTCAACTAAAAAGGTATATTAAATTTAATTTTTCAAAACTTAATGAAACTACCTGGTGTAATATTATTTTCACTTTATTTAAATTCTTTACTACAACTAAGTAACTAAAACATTTGTGAAAACTAAGTGAAAACTAAGTATTTGTGAAAACTAAGTAACTAAAAAACTGAAATAAATTTCTGCAAAATTAACGCCAAATTTATTCAATAAATGAATATTAAATTTATTTAATTGTGAAGTATTACACAAACATTAGGCATCATTGGTATATACAATATACAGAATAAATAAGAGGAAGGGATTTTTTCGCTATAAAATTTTTTTTATGTATTAACAATTCAAAAGATAAACGGAAAGTGTATAGGTGCAGCTATAAAATTTGGTCATATCGTTCAACCATCGGGTGTCAACAATTAAAGAAAAAAGCGTCTGCTGAATTTATTATAAACGAGCCTAGGGTGAAATATTTAAGGAAGTATTTAAATAAATGTTTGATATACAGGTTGTCTAGTGGCAGATTTCAAAGTTTGAACAAACATAGTTTCTGAACGCAACATATAAGAGGGGCGCGGGCGGCGTCGTTAGAAGTGCAAGCGGTGCGGATGTTTTAGTAGCCATGGAACAGTGGAGTAGAGAGCACCGCGCTTTTTCCGTCGAGGCGTACATTTCGAGTGGATTTTCGCTGTATGTAGCTCGCCGTCGATTTAATAATCGTTACAGTATTCGTCGATTACGTGATGGACCATCGATCAACTTTATTCAGTCATGGGTAACAAGATTCAGAGCTACAGGATCAACATTAAATAGGCCCAGGCCAGGACCTACATCATTTGTAGCCACGGATGAAAATGTCGAGCTTGTTATGGTTTCTGTCGTTGAAAATCCCCGTTTATCACTGCGTATACGTTCATCGATATTGGGAATTCCGAAATCAACTTTACAGGTAATAATGCGAAAAAAGCTCAAGTTCCATCCATATAAAACTCAAATTGTTCAAGATTTACACGATTCTGACTTTGAATTAAGAAAAACTTACGCGGAGGTGATGTTGAGATTTCGTACTACTACCCGGATGGGCAACATATTCTTTAGTGACGAAGCTCACTTTCACATTGGAGGATATGTGAATAAGCAGAACTTTCGTTACTGGGATGTCCACAACCCAAGACAAATGCAAAAAGAGCCTTTACATAAGCCTGAAGTAACACTCTGGTGTGCCATGTCTGCATCTGCAATCATGGGGCCTTATTTCTTTAAAAATCAACGTGGCCAAACTGTAACTGTGAATTCGGAGAGATATGCCCAGATGTTAAATGACTTTTTCAGAGTAGAACTACAGAATAGTCCATCCTTCAACCAAAACACATGGTTCCAGCAGGACGGGGCTACAGCTCACACTGCTAATGTGTTCATGAATGCAGTGCGGCAGTTATTTCCAGAAAAAAACATATCCCGAAACGGTATCGTACCGTGGCCACCTAGGTCACCCGATTTAAGCCCATGTGACTTTTTCTTATGGAGATACTTAAAATCCGTTGTTTACGAAACAAATCCGAGCACTGTGACACAACTTAAAGAAAATATTCGAGCCGAAGTCAGTAGGATACCCCAGTCGCTCTGCAAACGCGTTTTTGAAAACATGCGTGCTAGACTCGAAGAGTATGTCAGACCCGATGGTCGCCATTTGAAAAACATGGTTTTTAAAAAATGATGTATTCTGTATTTCAGGATATATTTTACATATTGCCATGGACACGCGAAGGAATTTAAATACAATTCGGATATTGGTGAGTACAAATTTGTTACAGCAATTGTGATTTTTAGACACAGAGTACATTTAATGATATCGGATATTATGTAAACCATAATACCTGTGTATATATATATATATATATATATATATATATATATCCCGCTACTTGTGGTTACAATAAAAGTAACCCCAAGTAGCGCCACGTACCAACTAGGATATACAGGATAAGGTCCATAAAATCACATGTGCAACAGAGACAGTCGTATTGCAGTTGACAAAAATTATTTAAATTTTTGAAAATCACTTTTAGCTTTATACTTACATAATACAACATCGTTATTATATAAATAAATAATTTTTAAAAATTTCTTGTTTCACCAGTGTAAAAATTATTTACAACGTTAATTCAAATTGGAATTATAAAAAACAAAAAAAAGTAAAACATTACACAGTTGAGCGATCATGTTTATGTCTCCAGTAATAGTGTCCGATGTTTTTTTTTATCTATAATACATTTTCAACTATATATCTCAAGTTATTTAATAAAGTTAAAAATCATCGTAACAATAGAACGTACTAAATTACACGAAAAATAGAACGAATCATAGAACGAATTAAATTACACAATCATGCAAAATTCTAAAAACACTATTGTTTGTTGTAAAATACTATTCGGAGTTATCGTTTTGCTCACGTAGGAAGCTCATTCTCATTGCTCGGTGGAAACCCATTCCCGTGTCAGCTTGCAATTCGCGGAAACAGTTCGCATTATTCTCGTGCTATCTGTAAACATCGCAGCATCCCTGTATAGATGGGGGCACGAGCTTTGTCCATCGACTCGTAGCTGCGCTGTTTAACGAGCCGGAATAATAAGAGCGGGGAAGAATATAGGAATATAGACTCACATCGACGTTGTTACGCTTGTGGTTTCGTATGTGTTAGTAGATTACGTAATATTAAGACTCCATCAGTTCTTGTCTCTTCCTTTGGTACGCTAGTTTGTTTTTCGTCCAAGCCAATTTTGTCTTTCGTTTGTCACAGTGAATTTTAAAGTAAATTTTATTTAAATTATATACGTTTCTACGAATATAGATCCAGTTACTTATGTTTATCATTTGACCAATTCCACGGAAATGAAGTCTTGGAAGAGCGGAAATCTACACACAAAGGCTACATGGTACTTCGTTACGATACAAAAGTATATATAATGTTTTATTTATCACGTTTTAACCCGTTTTATTAAAAGGGATTTGTTTTTCTAAATATTAACAGATAATATTTCATGGCTACTACTGAGATATCCTCATATTTTTATGCGACGTTTCCAATAACTCATTTCATAAAATTTAAATCTTAATTATCCGAATGTAATTATAGCCCTAATATCAGAAATAAGAAAACTTAGAAAAAAGTGGCATCAGTCAAGAAGTCCATATGGTGGAACTTTGCTTAACCGAGCTACTAGATAACTAAATACAGAAATAAAAAATATTAAACAATTTCTCACAATACTTACTGCAAATATCAGCACTGAGTACTCACTAGAGAAAGCTACAAACTGTTTTAAACGACCGTTAGCTCAAGTACTATCAAAAAAACTGATGGAAAATTTGGAAAAAACACATGTGTTTGCTCAAGATCTTGAAGCAAGATTTTATCCAAATGACGGAGATGATGATCTGCCACCTCGTTTTCACTATATTTATCTTATCAGAACTCCATTAGTTACGGCTAAGGAAGTTGCTGAAGAATTTAAAAATAACCTCACGGAAAGCACTTGGATCTGATTTAGTTGCAGGTGAGGTACTTAAAAGATTTCAAAGAGAAACGTTTGTTACATTAACTACTCTGATCAATGCTTGTATTCGGTTAAACTATGTCACAGATGCATGCTGAATTTATTATGATACCAAAACCTGCCAAAAAGTAAATGAAGTTGAATCATACGGACCAATATCACTCTTGTCAATCATGTCAAAGCTATTTGAGAAACTGATTTTAAAGCATCTCAAACCTATATTTGATCAAAGAAACCTGATACGATCTCATAAATTTGGTTTCAGAAATAATCACTCGACAATCGATCAAGTATGTCGTATTACTGTTGTTATTTAAAAACCATTAGAAAACAAAAATGTATGTTCTGCTGTCTTTATGGATGTAGCGCAGGCATTTGATAGAGTTTGTCACAAAGGCCTACTACACAAATTAAGATTACTTCTTTCTTACCACTTCTATCAACTATTAAAATCTTATCTGACTAATCGACACTTTTAGTTTAAATACGAAGATTCGTATTCAGACTTGAAGCTGATTAAAGCCGGGGTCTCTCAGGGTAGTGTTCTAGGCCCAGTTTTGTATATGCTACACATTAATGATGTTCCAACAACATTATATAGTACAACAGCCACTTTTGCAGATATACGGCAATAATGGCAGTGGGAGAAACCGTGAAGGTTTAACTAGAAAATTGCAATCTGCTCCCGGCAAAGTAGCCATCTGGACAAAAAAATGGCGCATTAAATTGAATGAATCCAAATCGATATTTATCAATTTTACAAATAAAAAATAGCACAACAACCAGTCTTTCTTAATGGCACTCAATTACCACATGCTAACACCACGAACTATCTTGGTATGACTCTTGACGCCAAGCTTCAGTGAAAAGATCGTATTAAGAAGAAAAGCGGCCAACTTCACATCAAGTTCAGAAAAATATTTTGGTTGCTTGGTCGTAATTCTGAGCTTTCAACATATAATAAGCTTATTTTGAGAAGTTCCACGCCCAGTTTGGAGTTATGGAATACAGCTGTAGGTCTGCACCAGTAAAACTAATATCTAAGTGATACAAAGATTCCAAAACAAAGTGCTTAAGTGTGCAATTAACGCGCCTTGGTACGTCCGAAACTGTGATCTTGAGATTGAGATGATAGATAATATCATTAGTAGATTTGCTAGTTCCCACTTAATGAGACTTCAAAACCACATTAATCTGGAAGCATCGAGACTTTCAAATATACAAAATATTATTAGACGACTCATAACAATAAAACCTTTTGAGCTTGCTAGAGATTAGAACACAAAATAATTCAAGGGAAAAATCTTAGTATAGACAGTACATAGTATATTAATTTAGGAACAAATTAATCATTAGTTACGTAACTAGTTTTAATAAAAATTGTAAATAAAAAAAATTAAATTTAAATTTAAAACAACTGTTTAATTATTTTTGCTTTGCTCGCATGTCTAAAAAAGATATTTAATTTATTTTAATTTTTTTAGTATTTGTACGACTCCAAAATATATTGACTTGTTTATTACCTAATTTTAATTCAAACCTTCTTTTTATTTTTACGTCAGTCACGTCAAAGGAAGCAATTGTTAATTATGGCATTAACTTATAATTCATGGTAGTATTCAGAGCTATAACCAATGCAAAAGGGTATAAAGCAGCCATGAGTGTAAAGTTCATGTGCATTTAAAATAAAAATTTAATTCTACAAAATAAATCCTATGTTTTAAAAATTCTCGTAATATACTAAAATCCTTTTACGTAATATACCACCAAAACCCATCGCTGTCATTTATACCTGGCACCGTTCAGAATTATTTTCCACTATATTGGTATTAAAGTTTAATTTTTCAAGCTGCATATATATTTTAACAGATTAACAATATATCTCGTCTAGCGCTTCAATATTTCTTCCGGTCTTGCACGCAGTATACTGATACTTCGAAAACATTAAAATTGAGATCTCTAGTGAAGATGAACAAAAAAACAAACTCTTGATGATAAACTGGATCTATATATGAACTGTCATTAAGAGCATCACAGTAAGCTTGAGTTATCCAATTTCACTTATAAACCATTAATGTACAAAAAGAAGCTCTGGTAAATGAAATAACGTTTAATAACGTAGATCGCTGTATTTGCCTTTTGATGTTATTCTTGCTTACGGAAAGGCGAGATTATTATTCTATTTTCCATCTTTACCAGTGGTGCTGATTAATGATCATATATTAATTTTTTACCGATTAGACTTTTTAAATGATTACGCTATGGGGTATTATAACGACGAGGTAATTTATATGACAATATTAAGCTCTATTTATATTCTTACTTTTCAAAGTCATGGAAATAAACTTGGCAGTGTCTACAAAATAATAATTGCGTGAGGGCAGATATCGAAATAATTAATGAAATGGTGAGGGAACTAGTAAGAAAAGAAAAATTTGAAATTTTCTTTTAATCAAGGGAATATTTTACATGACTACAATCATATAATATAAAGCGATTTTACAACCTATAGCGGGGCATCCTACGTACACATCGTGAAAAGTAGCATTATGTCTAATTCGTTGATTGTTTGTTTCACTTCTTATAATATTATTCCTAATGTAATATCATTGCCTATACATATAATAAAATACTAAAAGTTATTTTAAAAGAAAATCGGTCCAAGGAATACAAAAAATATAGTAGTACTCGTAGTTAGTGAAATGTTTTGCCCATTTTTGTCTGTCTGTTTTGTTTTTAAATACATCATGCTAAAAAATACTAAATTAATTTTCAGGCAATTTCCATATCACATGTCGTCGCCGTGGTATGTTGGGTTGATCATAAGGCGTGCGGCCTTTGACGATGCGGCGTACCGCGGCGAACCGGCCGTTCTCGAACGGGGCTGGACTGATGTTGTGGTTGGCTATAAGAGATTGCTCTCGTAGTAATAAGTCCGCCATATGTATCAATTACATATATTAAAGTAGATAAATAAATAAATAAAATAGCACACCTCCCAGTGCAGCAAAAGTAAAATGAAGTATGCGTAATCTCTGTCTGTCTGTATCTCTGTTTGTTTATACTTCATATATATAATCTATGAGGTACTTATCATTTTTATACAATGTCTAGAAATTAAGTAATATAGATAAAAGTATTGGTGCACATACAAAATTTATTGCTTCAAATTACCATGACAAAAATATGTTCCTTTAAAATTGGCAGGTTGAAAAAATTTTAAAATTGTATTAAGAAATGTTAGCATAATAATGTTTTAATATCGTATCTGACTTGCTCTAGTAGATAAATAAATACACAACATTGCTATCGGTTTTGCATATTAAGAATTCCCATAAATGAAACCGTGGACTATCCTTGGTAGTTTGTATAATACGAGTACTATATTGTAACTACTTATATCAATATTTAATTAATTGTTTTATTTTCAATTTCTGCAGTATTTCCCATTAATTAATTTTTCTATGAATATAATTTATTAACCGAATTAAAAAAGTTGCTTATTGCATATCCAAGTTCGTCCAATTTTAATTGAACAAATAAATATGTTCATTCTGTCTATTTTAAAGAATGAATGGAATACAGCACAGTTTGTTTAATAAATCATTACTTCTAGACCTTATTATAAATTGAAATATGGTAAACCTGTAATCCCTAAGAGTCACAATAAATATAAGATTGAATTAAATTTTCCTTTACAAAAAATTAACAAATATTCTCACTAGTAAATTTTCAAAATGTTCAGGCCATTTCGAACCCCAGTTTTGAAGTAACGCTCGCATTTTCACCGCATAAACCCGACTTTCCATTAGAGAAACACACGAAAGTAACACTAAAATAACATCTTTCTCAACTTCTCGACCCAGCCACGTGTAAGTAGCGAGCGCCCTAAATCATCTGGCTTACAGCGCAAAACTTTCACGCCGAAAGCGCATTTCAATTTAGCCTCAAACTCTGTCCATTTTTCATGCGAAATACTTAATCAGCTACAGAAATAATTTTCAATCCCGGCCGCGACCGTGCGCTATGAGGAACGGCCCGCCCAATGCATTATTAGGCAAGTCGGCAGCGCGGTCCGTGTCGCACTTTTCATTCCCGCCCAAACAACTCACATAAATTCCACTTACTCAATTTACTTGCGTAAAAGGCGAAGCGCAGTTCGCGAGAGCATGTGTACTGTGTTTTCTTTTGCAAGAAACAGATGGTGGTTTATGTTTAACTAATTTTAAATACATTTGTTTCTAAAATATAATCCTCTAATCACCTGCAAATCTTAGGCCGCTAGTGCCAAATTTTCTCTGTAATTAATGAAATGACTAGCCATCGTTAACAAACGTAGGAGAAAAATCACTAATCATCTTATACACAGGAAGTACCGATTGCTTAAAATCTATCAAACTATCTAATTTTCTTTGTGCAAAAAAGAACGAAACCGTGAAATTCACAATACACTAAGATATTTTTAAATTCATGATCAATTCCATTTTTCAAGAAAATATTGAACGAAAATTTATGTACTAAATCTATTTTCATATTACTAATATATAATATTACTAATACATTAGATTTATCATTTATATTATATATGTTTATCATTTTGTTATTATGTCAAGTAAATTTCAACGTCACACTATTATTTATCGAAAACACCCCATAAACGATTCATTTAAAATTGATTTTTGTAATTTTGCTGACTTTCTATTTCAATGAGTTATGAAGTGGATACTGTTACCAAAATCAATATGAAAAAAAATATCACGAATAGAGACACAAGGAATCATAGGTCCGTATTCTGATTAGTAGCATGTTTACTTTAATGCCTTTTCTGTTCTATCGCAAACTGTGCCAAAAAATATGTATGAAACACGGCATTACCTTTCTTTTAAGTGAATTTCTCAGAGATATACCTATTGCGAAAATGTTTAAAATTTCAAGATAATTTCGCTATATGTGTGTGTGTGTGTGTGTGTATGTGTGTGTGAGTATGTGTGTGTGTGGGTACGTGCGCGTGTATGTGTATATATGTTTGCGCACTCGCGCATGTGAATGTGAGCGCACATGTGCCTGCACGCACGCGTGTGCAGTTGTGCAAATATATAGTATAACGAGAAGTATACACGTTCTGGAAGATACATCAAGCTAGATCAAAATGAAACTTGGCACAAAAATGGGGTTAGGATAAAAATCTAAGTCAAGTTTTTAAATGAACTAATTTTGATATTAGTAATATTAGATTATAAATACCAAAATTAAGGTGGTACAAAATATGAAAAAAAGTCATTAAAAATTCGTCTCTAAACAAAAATATATGAGTTCTACCATTTAAAAGGAACTTTCAGATACATTTTTTTAAAATTTATTCATCGACGATAATAAGATGGAGTTATAGGAAAAGCAAAAGTCATGAATTGTATTTTAATCTAAGTTCACGATTCATGCAACATATCTATGCAACATCACTTCATTTTGAGAATTTTTTTTGGAAATGTTACATTAGATATGATATTTTTGTGCATTCATTAACTGAAATATTGTTAACGAAGTAAATAATTTTTTTTTGTCTGCCATGGGTTACCGAAGTAAATATTTTTTTCTTCTCTGCCGCGTTAATACATTTTTACTAAAAGATCCGAAAATCGAAATACTACTTAGGAAAAGTGTTTTTGGTTTTTTTTAATGTAATATATTAGTACGAACTATTTAAAATCGTGCACGAGCTATTTTTACGTGCATTATTTTACAGCATTTTTCATCAATATGAACAATATAAATAGTCAAAATCATTAAGAAATTCACCTTTTCACTTGCGATCGGAGTTTTTACCTTAATTTTTTTTTAAATTAATCAGTCGACATTTTCGTGATTTACTTACATTGAAAAAACTACTTCTTTATCACCGACAGAAATAAATGAATTTGTTATTTAACACTTTGACTCCGAAAATATGAGAAGTTTTTTTTTATAATAAAAATTGCAATAAATCCCCTTTAGCCACAGACCACAGCTAATTCGAAGTGGTAATACTAAACATCGCTCTCTAATGGGGACAGGATGGAAAAGAAATGCTTCAACAGCCTTACTTGTTAAAGATAAGTAAGAGGAATGCCCGTGCGCTGCAATAAATTAGACGCAAGAAGCAAAAGTCATTGATTATTTTTTTCTCACTTTGTTTTCATTTCAAATGCAAAGTTGGGCTCGCAGTTAAATTTAAAACAGAAAAAGAGCCAATTTCTTTTTTTTCCGTTTTTGATAAGGAAACTAAATGCGTTTATCATACATAAGGTATGCTTATATCGATCGGAGAAGAAGTTAAATAGCGATATTATTTTCTTTTTCTGCTTCACATAAATATTTTCCATTGACTTGGCAAATTAATTAGTTTATTGCGAGATTTTTATTGGTATAAATTGATTTTAGTTCAATTTTATCCGGAACTCTTTCTTGTAAATGATATTGTAGCATTCGAACTACTTGAATATACCTTTTTACATACATTTGTTACTAGCTGTAAATTGATGACTACCTGCACGGAATTTCGAAATGCAAGTGTAGTGTTTTAACACGTTCATTTCATGCTATTTTATTAGAAACGAATAATTAGTTTAAATCCCACGGGAACCGACTTACGCTCCCCCACCCTTGCCCATGCCTAAGTATTTCTTCAGAATTTGTTTCATTTAATACTTAACATTTTCATAATTTTGTCTTCAAACACGTTTGTGATATCACGACCAAACAAAAACTAAAAGTCCCTTGTTTACCATATATTATGCCCATCAATAATTCTGGCTGCCTAATTTAACAGAGGAATTATTTAAGAGAAGCGACCCATGAAAGTGGTCTATACTATAATTTAGCCACTGAAAAGTAGGTAGGTAAGTTTAGAAATATTCCTGGTATTTCTAATCTCCTTCAAATTTGGATAAGTTTCAAAATTGAAGATAGAAGATCTGATAAAGCTGTTGAAAATTAGCATGAAACCAACTTTCCTTTTTTTTCACCAAATAATGTAACTATATTATAATTTTCAATATATATTTTTAATTCGCTCGGATATAATATTTTATTTATATAATTTATTATTATATAAATAAAATTTTAAAAACGATACATAAAACTATATACTCATGCATTACTTGAAAAAATATTAGTACTTAAAATTTTATAGAAACATCTAAATTTCGATTTTTCCGATTTACTAGGCGTACGGGAAAATAATTACACACGGAGCGAAAATTATGCTACGGTCCTTTTGGAACTACTTTCCACCCCCAACGAATTCAGATAGTTGATTAATCACATTGAAACTAAAAATTTGGCCTCACATTGAAAGGTATGTCAAAAGCAGAATATTCGCAACTAAAGTAACGAAAACTGAAATAAGTTTCATGAAAAGGCTTTCCACTATTCAAAGACCTCCATTTTGTGTGCTATTATTAGTCGTTTTATTTCAGTATTCGCGAAGCTGTGGGTATTTTAAAAATTATTGACAACTTTAAAAAATTATTTATCACTATTAATACTGACAGTGTACAATAATAAAATTAAATGTTTCTATTGAAGCCGAAATTAAATTATCTATTTAAATATATAAAATATTTCACGAAACATATCTACAGGGAAAACATTGTTACCAAAGAAAAAGTACCATTCCACAATTTAGCTAAATCGAGCCCAATAAATTTGAAACCAATCATAAAATAGATTAACTCAGTGAAAATAACAATTACTTTGATAAAAGGATCCATTAAAATTATTTCGTCTTCCATTATTGTGAAAATAAACGTAATTACTCATCCAAATGACGGAAACGTTTCCATCACAAAGCCCTGGCACAATAATTCTTGGAACATAGTTTTTTTCGTGCTTCGAGTTTATTTAGAGATTAAGGTGGCATTATGAATGAGAGTATTGTTGACAGGCCAAGTCTAAAGGGTAAACGAGAAATCTCGGGCTCGCCTCATTCACGGCCGAAGCTTTTTTCAACCATCTCACTTTACTCTTCCGAGCCATGATTAATTAATGCCGACTATAATTAATCACATTACTGTAGAATTTTCTGTCTCATTGTTTCCGTGATTTATTTCACCATCGTGTGGTGTCATCTTTTGCGTCAACTAAGCATAGGCCACTAAGTTCATTTCCATGTGGTGGTCATCTTTTGTGGATATTATGTGGTAGTTGTCAAGATTTACTCGCAACAAATTCGCATTTCACATCTTATATTTACATATTATTCTACGTAATGTCTTGATGGTGTGAATGGAATAGGGCTCTTATTTTTTTATTAGATATTTTTATAGAATATATATATATTATAGAATATAGATTATTAGAGAATATGTTAACACTACTAAACAATAAATTTGAAAAGCCTGCTTTCTATTTTTATTCTCGTTATCTTGAGAAATAAAAGTTTGATCGCAAATATACAGAAATGAAAAGTTTATTTTAACATTTTGTCGATTATTCCCAACACAGTAAACCGATATTTTTAACCTAACGTGTGTTACGAAATAAATCTATACATATAATAAAATCCTAAAGAAAATTATTCTGGACATTAAATATTTTTAAGTAAAACAATATGATATCTACTAAGCATAACCCAACAAAAAAATCGATTTTTGAATTTTTGTCTGTTTGTCGGTGTGTCGGTTTGTCTGTGCATACCTTTGTTATGTATGCTAATATCGGCAGCGCCTGAACGGATTTGGACTCGATTTTCAGTGAAGCTCTTATTTATTTATTTACATCATTGTATATAATTTATACATATGGCTTAGACATTGCTACAAATCAGTCTCTTACAGCCAACTAGAACACCCGTCCAGCCCCGCTCAATGAGCAGCCGGGAATAGAATCCATGTCCTGGCAATGCGCCAAACCGTCAAAAGCCGTCTTATGCCTTGCGATCAATCCAACGTACACGGCCTAACATTTAGGCCTAGTTTCATTTTAATCAGTTTACATATAAAAAAAATTTACGTCATTTTTAAATTAAAGTTCGTTATATATGCTAACATCAGAAACAATGAAATTTATTTTGCTGCGAACGCCATCTAATCTATTAGCATTTTAATAAATTGTATGCTCACAGAGTTCTGAGAGAAAAAAAAAAACAAAAAATTCGTAATAACTTTTCCCACTCCGAATTCCACGCGAACGAAGTCGCGGACAAAGCTAGTTATTAAATATAAACCTATTACCAAAAAATAGACATATAATATCATATTTGTAAACGCGCTATTATGTGCATTTACTATTATATTATTACTATTTATTATATTATATTATATATATATATATATATATATATATATGTATGTATATATATATATATATATATACATACATTCACGTATATGTGTATATATTAATACGCGTATTTTAATCCACTCATAATACACTATTACGTACCAATGTTGTGCGATTTAGACGTTTCAGTTACATTTCATTTTCAATTTATGTTTCTAAATCTTAGTGAATAATTATGTTTCAGACGATGATACTGCAGAAATATTAGCATGATGGAGATAAGTTTTCAATAATACAAAGCTTAGATCTTTCTCTTTCACAACCTCATCTTCTCTTTTGACTTCGTAATCAGCGTAGAGCAAAATAACTGAAACCAGAAGTCTGAAATAGTAATTAATTTAAATTCCCTTTGTAGTTTAGATATGAAGTTATTTGTAATCAACGTAGAGCAAAATAACTGAAACGTAGAGCAAAATAACTGAAACCAGAAGTCTGAAATAGTAATTAATTAGATTAAACGTAGAGCAAAATAACTGAAACCAGAATTAAACGTAGAGCAAAATAACTGAAACCATAAGTCTGAAATAGTAATTTCTTCGTAATCAACGTAGAGCAAAATAACTGAAACCAGAAGTCTGAAATAGTAATTAATGTAAATTCCCTTTGTAGTTTAGATGTGAAGTTATTTGTTTTATGTTCACTAGAAAAAGAAACTATTTAAAAAGAACTCTATTTATTATCTAAGTGAATTTGCACGCAGGCACATTCACGGTAATAGTTAGATGGAATATCAATTATATAAGTAAGAACAATTCCTTTCAAGGGATGAAATTTAATATGTCGAGGTGAAAATTAACTGAGAGTCAAGTAGAAACTCACAGATATGACGAGAAATATTTCATATCCATTTAATTTTTTATCTGTGTTTAAGTTTTGCAAAAATAAGACACTAATCATATTTTAATAAACGTACATATGTTTGTCATATAATATTATTGTAATCATTTTTAACGTAAATAAAGTAAGCCAAATAAACCAACAGCGTGCACTAGAATATTAATATCTCTTACAGTCTACCAACTAAATTTCAATACAAATTGTTATGGTTGACTGGAAGAGATTGCTCATGTAGCAATAAGTCCGCCATATGTACTATACATAAAAGTTAATAATATATATTCATAATAATACAAAATCAGGCCGAGCAACCTTTCTAAAAAAAACTCAGTCGTAATTAAAATATTTTACATAAATCAATAATTTCGTCGTTTTGGCATAGAAACGACTCGTATATTATTTATAACAACTTGATAAGAGGACACAAATCTAGCTCACAATTATATACATAATTGCATAGGTAAAGAATTATGAAGATAACAAGGCAATAGATATTCAAAAAAAAATTTAACAAAAATCTATATATTATCTAATTAAAACGACTCGTATATTATCTAATTTCGATTTATATTAAAGATATTATGACCTGATTATCTATTCGGTTCTTGCAATGTTGGTCGGTTTAATTTTTTTTATTTTTTGCATATATAATTCTACAAACAAAATATGTTTAGGAATATTGAGAATAAAAAAAAAATTATATATATAAATAAACAGGTTTGTAACAAATATTTCAATAGCTGTAATCGTAACATTTCATAATTAATTCCCCTATAACTTTTTGTTATATAAGCGTACATAGTGATAATGATTCTTCTGTCATCGTGGCTATTTCCTTATTAAATTTTAAATCTGATTGGTTCAATCAGATAAAGATCGAGAGAGATAATATTTTTAATACGTTTTTTAACCAACAACTGCGTAGTTATTTATATACATAATTGCTTACACATTATTACTCTAGAGTTATAAAATATTTTAGATGTTACCTAATTTTAATATTACAGCATGTTTCAAAATGCGTACTGCATTATACTCAATTTGTATAAAGGTGATTTTACCATACACATCATATTTGCAGAAAATTGTTTAATTTATTTGCAGAAATTGTTTAATTGGCAAATTTATAATTTTGTATTTTTGGAAGCAAAATACAAAATTATAAATTTACAATTTTTAAAATTTTAGAAAAATTTCATGTAATTGATATTTTATAAATTGTTGATAAATAGCAGATGTAACTACCCTTTAATCAGAAAGTAAACTTACGAAAGTGAAATCATTTTTACTAATGTAATCAATTTTTATGCGTTGTTTTTTATTTCTACTGTAAAGTTATATCGCAGCCTAGGTTAGCGCTAATACAATTCAGTATTATTTATTTGTCACTCATTACAGGATCTTTCAACTTTCAAAGGATTATTTTTTTAATATATAATAGGATTTATATATTTTTTAATAAATCATGAATGAATGATGGATGCAATTGCATCTTCTTTTTTTCGTTCCATATAGTGTCAGTTTTAGTCACAGAATTAATATTACAAATCTGTGATTTTAAGTTGTTTCGAGAATAATTTGAAACATATTCATCTACTTAAGAGCTCAGAAAGATGTAATATTAGTGTCCAAATTCATTATATAATATTTTGAACATTTAAATCATTTTTGACTATGAAAATTCCGTATAAATAAGAGTTTTATATTCACAGAACATAAAACATAAAATCGTGTTCATGTTAGTTTAGAAATAATTTACAATAAGTGAATTTACAAAATTAAGAAATAATTATTCATTTAAAACCATTTTCCAAATTTGCAGATAAATCCCATAATTTTTAAGCATAAAAATCGGTTTGTTGATAATTTTATACGTAAATAATAATAATAATGTTCAACTTTCAAAGGAAGAAATGTCTTGAAACCGTAGATTATTCAAAGCTAAGGACATAATCTACATTTATGGATAAATTAACCAAAGCTGACGAAGATATGAATAGGTTGAATAACATTATACCTGTTAAGCTTTTGTTTCACTATTTAAATAAAATACCTTTTTATCAAGAAAAAATCGGTCAATAAATAATACTAACACACACTTACCATTCAACTTTAAACTATGCTTCGTCCTATTTTATTTAAAGCTAACCATTAGGAAAAATTAAGATATGCTTCTATTCTAAATTATTCTATTCTAAATTATTCTCTTTTCAATGACAAAGTAGGTGTAATTTACATTGTCAGAGTAAATGCTCTCAATGATATTGAAATGCTCTCAGAAATTTTTCAGCAAACAAATTTTTTTTATCAAGAGTTTGTTCTAAGATTTAGATGATGGAATGAATGCACTTAGCCTAGGATAAATATTCTGAAGCATAAATTAGCTTTTAATTAGTCGAAATAAAGCTGAGAAAAAAATATCTGGCGAAAAAGTAAAGCAGTCATAGCTTTCCTTAAGTACTACTAGCATTTTTCTTCGAAATTACATTCTAATATAATATAAATTAAAAATTTAAAAATCTTATTACAATCTCAATCGATTTATATTTGTAGGTACTTACCTAGTTTTATGGAATGTCTGTTAAACTTTATTTACACTTTTTGCTTCCTTTTTAAGAATGCTAAAATTTCTAATAACTCATAATAACTACGAAACTAAGGTAAAGTCTGTTAAATGTATGCTCCATATGCTTTCTGTTTTCCAAATCCTAGTCGTAAAAACAAACTAGCCTAAAAATCATTAAACATTCGTAGGAAGAGTTTTTTTTTTGATGCTATATTTTATATCATTATGATGTTATATTTTATATAATGAAATAAGTGGTGAAATTTTAATAGGTTTCGATCAATATTCATAAATATTATAATTTAGTGATATAAGTACTCAAATTGATTAAGAAGATTGAAATTCCAATCCTATCGAGCTACTGTTAGAAGTCGAATTTTGGATTTAAGTATTAGAACCATATAATGACAAGTCGACTTATATATTTATAGTCATTGTATTATAATTTATGTGATATGTAAGCCTAATATATATGGGAATTACTACGAAATGAAAGAAAGTAGTATTATTTAAAGCGATAAATTTATTTTTCATAAAGTAAAAATACAAAATAAATTACTATTAACACATCTAACACTTTTTATTTAACATCTAACCTACTGCTGTATTTGACCATGAATTTCGTTTCCAAATTCCCAATCTTCGTAATTTTCCTTCAGCATCGCTTTCAAATTATCGACCATCTTTTGTTCCGTTGTCTCGCAGATTATGACAGTCTGAGAATGTGAAAATTTATAAATTTGCTGAATGTAATCTTACTCCCAAAAACTTGTTTTACAAAGAAATTTACAAAGAAATTAGTTTTCGCTCCTTCCGTGCTCCATGCACGGCAACAAAATGATATATGGACCTGCGATATTACTGAATTATAAATGATATTAAATAAATTTCTATAAAATATTCCCAATGGAACTAGAAAACTTCTTAAGATTCAGACAACTTCTTTTCGACTTTAAAAATGTCTTTTGATTTTCTTTCAACTTTTCTCTGAACACGCTTTCCCACATTTATTTATATCTTCGTAAACTTATAGAGCATGGCTCAATTAATTCTATTCTATGATATTTTGCTAACATTTTTTGCGTTTTAAGCAAACATGAACACCCACATGAAAATTTCTGATTGTGAAGATGTTTAATCTTAAATAGTTTAATTTCTGAATTATTTCACTACGCGACATGGAGTTCACAAGGAGATAAGGAATAAGATAAAGAGTGTAGCTTCAGATGGAAATACAAGTAAATTCTCAATGAATAAGTAGCAAATATTTAAATAGAAATCAATACATGCACAATGGAGGCCTAATATTTTAAAATTAAACTAGGGTTCTATGCATTAGATGATGATGCCTCACTCCACAAGAGGGTGCGCTTCTCTTCTCTAATTGTTTACTATTAAATATGAGAAATCTGAAAAAATATAGGAACTAACACTTAATTAGATTTTTAAATAAATTTTTTTTAGTTAATTTGCCTCAATAATATGGAAAGATTTAAACAACTACGTAATACTAGTATGCATACACAGTTATAAAATTTTAATTACAAAGTTTAGGAAAAAAACATACTCTCATATTGAACACATTGCCTGTAATATACGTCCTCTCAAGCCTCGTCTCTTTGACAGAGGCGCCTATATCTGCTATCTTTTCTAAAAGATACGCCAAGCCATTCGGCTGATCGCGAAAGGTGACCTTAAGCTTGATAAGCCGATTATCAGAGGCGAGTCCACGTTCCAGACACCGCCCCAAAGCTGTAGAGTCGATGTTTCCACCACTTAGCAACACAGCAACTCTATTTAAAATTTAGAAAAAAAATTAAACGACGAATACAAATAAAACTTTTCTTAAATTGTGTGAGTGAAAAACTATTCTGTGTAAAATATTACATTCAACGACGAAACTTTGCAAAATTTTCGAAAAATTTATTTCTTTACAGACTTTACTTAAAAACGTTAAAATTCTACATAACATAAATTAAAATAAAGGCAAACAAAACTTTTT
Organism: Druceiella hillmani; assembly: GCA_039881145.1. Taxonomy (NCBI): domain Eukaryota; kingdom Metazoa; phylum Arthropoda; class Insecta; order Lepidoptera; family Hepialidae; genus Druceiella; species Druceiella hillmani. The sequence continues at coordinate 5,001,048 of JAYKKI010000022.1, forward strand.
GAAATCAAAAAATTTTATAGTGCAATCGATGATGTACTAAAAGCTTCAAAATATTTAAAGGTGGAACCGGATTTGCACCGGAATCCAATTGGAACCGGAGTTTTGATTCGAATAAAATTTATTCAATTGATGCATTTAGGAGCAAACTATACGGAACCCGAAGTGTTATATCTAATTCATTAATATTTTAGTCAAATCGTGTCTAACACTTAACAAACAAGTAACATAGTATAATAGCATAAAATATACCAAACGAATTCCAAGCTTTATTAAAAGAAAATTATGTACCAAATTCACCCCACCATTTTATTTTATTGTGACCATACCTTCAATTCATATTAATTTTTGAGCTTTTACTATATCATTGGTAGTAAAATAACACCATTTGAATTAAACTTTGTTTGTTTCGTTTTTAACTTTTCACCACATTTTATTTGCTTGGCCTTATTTTATTATATTTATCCAATCCAGCGAAATATTACAAAAACTCCCTTTATGGCTTATTACACAAAATAAAATACTTGGGGTTATAAACACTTGTGGCTTACTTTACCAACTTGAAATAAGTAGATAGGCAAACATCATGATTTAGTTAGGCCCATAACTATAGCATTAAGGCTAAAGAGCTATAACTCTGAGTTCAGTGATAAAATATCTGCTCGAGACCCAAAATACTAAAGACCTCAGGATCATGGTTAGGCAGCAGCATCCCCGTAGATATTTGAGTTCAGTAATGAAGTTTTAGTGAAATCAGTTTAGTAATTTGAAGGTGATATTCTAGCAAATAGCCAAACAATTAGGCATACGGAAGTTCCTTAGAGTATGTTCAATCGAGAGAAAAATCTGGATTTAAATGTGAGCTCAGAACATCATCACAGCGGTTCACTCCATTCAAATCGATTGGTTAGGTTTTGTATGATATTCTGACAAATATACCGACAAATAAGCAAATATAAAAAAAACGTTATTTTGGCTTCTTTTTGAACCAAACAAACTCGCTATCTATTTTTGGAGTCAATTGAAAAGCAGATAAGGCGCCTGTATTATAATATTTGTCTATTTAACTTAACTTGTTTGTTAAAGTAGCATACAAAAAGCTAATAAGTCGTTTTAAGCGGGTAAATTATTGAAAAGATGTTTGGAGCACAAATGAGAGAAAAAAGGATTAGGAATATATTTTTTATTTTCTTAAGAACGAATGTATATGAGGAATATAATAAAGAACTTGTCTTTCATATTAAATCCTGACATAAAACTGAGTCGATAATATTAAGGAAGAGTGTGAAATTTCTCAACTTGGTTCTTGGAAAATACTAATTTAAAGACCTAAAATACCAATTTAAACTTTGCAGATCCCTAAGTCTTAAGACCAAGGAATTGGAACCACGAGTTTGAAGACAAAAACTATCTACATGAAACCGCAATATTAATCTAATTTAAAACTAGCAGATCCTCAAGTCTCACGGTTTAGGCAGCAACACCTCACAGCATCCCTACTGTGGAATTGATATCCGAAGTTCAATAGCAGAGTCTTTATTTGAGACCCAAAATACTGATTTAAAAACAACTAATATTTGGTTTATTTGGACAGACAGTACACATACAGCATCAGGTAATGTCGATCAAAACTTGAAATTATCGTAATTTTACATTGTCATGGGGACTGAATAAGTGTATGAAATTTCATAACAATCGATTAAGTAAGAGTAGTTGAAAAATTAATCGCAAGATTCGAGACATCAACAAAAACATTCCGGGCGTGAAGTTAAATTAAACCGCTTAACACGCGACATTATGTCTTTTGTTTGTACCCGTATAATTCTTTACTTTTATTTTATTACATGAAACAAGAAAAACAACAAAAAATACAGTCGAATTGAGAATATTATTTAGTTTATTGCTACAGAAATTAAAGAAGTGTTTTATTGCAGATTAAGGATAACTAAATGATGATTATAATATTTAAAACAAAGACATGTGCACACATTTTGTCACTGAAACAATTAATTATTATAATACTCAAATACATTAACACCTCCATTAACTACGCGTAACAATATTTATAACAATTTTAAAATTTAATGAGCAAAACAAGTGATTTCAGTATTTATATTTTAATGCTCCCCTAAACCAATGGACAATTTTCTTGCGGCCCCTATGAGACAAAGGAAGTGATTCTAACATGAATTACGTGGCAAACGTTTTGCACTTTTGTGTTATAATTTCATATTTTTCACTTATAACGAGAATTACCTCTTTTGACATCAAAGTACGTTTTCTATTCTGGCTTTTCTCTATTCAATTCATGAAACTAAATTCTCTTCATATTGTCTCCTTGAACTAATTTCTTTTAAATAGCACACTATTATGTGTATAAATTATTAACTAAACCTACAAATCTCCATACATTAAAATATTCGAAAATAATATAATTTCCCTAAATTACTTGTTGCTAAAATAATATAAACTATAAGTCCTTAAACACTAGATAAATATTAAATATTCTTCTTTAAATTTTTATAGTATTTCAGAGCAGTTTGTTTTGTTAAATTAAAAATAGATGTATGTGTCGAATTAATATAGAGATGTTATTATGTATTTAGTTACAGTCTTAAGTTACGTATAATAAATATTTTCGAACATTACTTGGCTAGTTGTGAATTTGACAACTTTATCATAGATCATTGCTATTAATATGAAAATGTTACGCGTAAAATACTTACCTTTATTTCACAAAATCTACATTAACTTTATTAAAACAAAATTAATACAAATGTCTCATTTGCTCAAAGATTTTAAATCAGAATTTAATCATCTGTATTGTGAATAGCGTAGAATGTATTATTGTATTTCTAAATATAGCTAGCAGCTTGAACGAGAAAAGTTTGTGATCAACGCCACCAACATTTTCATACTTTATTCCGTTCAATACCTTACGAGCTAATGACCAACATTATTCAATATATTTTTATTTCATTTTGATATTAATGCTACCTCTTAGCTTAAGGTTATGTTCTAAAAACTTTATGAATAGAAATATCTTCCAAGAAAAGTTGATTAAAAATTTTTTGTAACTTCCTTAAAACTCGTTTGGATGCATCTAAAACTATAAGTTGGACCATAATAATTTCTAAATAACATAAAGTCTATTTAAAATATTATTTGTATCTATAACGTTACAGTAAACATAAGTAAATGGAATAAAAAGGATTACAGAAAACCAGTTAAGCTATGTAATCATAAGTCCAACCTGTCTGAAATATTTATGAGATTATTATATACCATATATATCTTTTTTTATATAAATGAGTCATATATATACAAATCTCTATAATTGTTAGATAACTTGTTCAAAGATAGTAACCTTATTAGTCTGATATAATGAAAAATGTAAAATAGAATTTAATTTAATTTGCTGCGAAATTTTTAACTCACAACTAATTTTTCTACTAGGTAGCCTGAATGATGTGGAAAATGATCCAAAAATGCTCTTTTTTATATTTTTATATAAGGAAAAAACTATAATCCAAAAAGTTTTAAAACATTCAAGAGATTTTGAAAATAATTCGCCTTATGTCTTTACAGTACGTATCAGACAACTTCGCCTTATGTCTTACGGTACGTATCAGAGAATTTTGGGGAAAATGAGGGCCTACACTATGAAACAAATATCTTATTAAAATTATTTAATTAAGAACATAATTTTGGTATGATACCCAATGATGGCACATTGTTTGTATTTTACAGTGAAAATGTAAATGAAAAATCTATTCGATACGAGTGGAACTATGACGGTTTCGTAAATATTTAGGTACATATAAAATTTTAAAAATTTAAGATTTCAAAGTGTTTAGTAAACTAATAATAGTTACTATAACTATGTTATTTTTGCCGTATTTATATATTACCAAGCATGTTTTTTACAGCCCCAAAAATATCGTGCATTTCTCAAAAAACTATGAGATCTGGAATATCCGCTTTGTTTTTTTTCCTTCATATCCTACAAGCATCGTTTTTTCCACGATTACTGGTTCAGTAATCTGAGAAAAGGAGGAGGATGATAAAACTTTTGGACACATTTTGGTGCATATCTCTAGGAGTATGCCACTTAAAATTCTGAAAAAAAATGTTTAACACGATATACAAAAATTAAAGAAACAACGAATACTTAATTTCTAACCACTAAAATTACCATGTAAATATTTTAAAGTCATTACAATGGTCTATTATTTTGTCAAATTTACTGTAACAGATAAACAAAAAGTAAGACAATTTAGCAAACTTATAACCGTTCGGTTTTTTTCCTTTCATTATACAAAATTCTAAAATTGAATAATATAAATACAGATGTAGTCTTACGTTTTGTGCTTCAGTTCGGGTACTTTGTCTGACATTAGTAAAGCAATACCGCATGCCGCAGCTCCCTCCACTACTATCCGCTCCTGCTCGACCAGGGACAGAATTGCTCGTGCCACTTGGTGCTCCGTTACTGTATGCTGGTAATATATTTTAATTCCTAAATTGCATGTTACTGATTCATATGGTTGACATAATTTCTCATCTTTTAATAATTTTATTATCTTGAAAGGAATGTAACTAAAATTAAATATTTTATACCTCTATCGAAATCCAGAATGGATAAGAAGATTAAAGCAATCAGATATGGTGACATCTACTCTACATGATGTGGAGTGCAAGATAGACCGTTATTTGTACGTTAAAAGAGATGAATCCAAATGAAGACAATAATTTTCTAATAACATAATCTTAATTACTAAAAATAACTAACAAACTGTAAGGAGATTAGATATGAAATGAAATAAAAAACGCAGAAGGAACACATACCTATAACCTAATGCGCCATTGAAAAAGTTCTATGTATATATGTGTTTATTACTAGCATATGTCAAGATGGAAGAAAAATTGTAAATATCGTTAATTTCCATAACCTGCAACAGCCAAGCTATCAATACATAATATTTTTGTCTCGGTATTCAGGCCCTTTCATCGAAATGATGAAAGTGTTGTGTTAATATTAACTAGAGAGTCACATCATCTGCGCACATGCTCACCTACATATGTATGTATGTGCTTCTAAATTCTGAAGGAGATACCAATTGACTACGGAACTTTTGATTTGATAGTGCCCAGAGAAACAACCCAAACCAAATGGTAAGTTTCTGACCTCGGAAACCCATTGACAAGTTTCCCACGTTTTAATTTAATACTCAAGGGTTTTATGCCAATGACAATTTTATAGATATGTCAAAATATTTATGTTACGAAATATATTCTATAATTTAGTTTTTACTTATTTGATGGCAAATGGAGAAATTGTTGGCAATTCGTATATGGGCGTAGAGCGTACCCATTATATTTGGTGGTAATCGAAGAAGTATTTCTAGAGGTAGACTGAGCTTACGAGTTATTGCTGAAATACTGTTATTTTATAAAAGTTAGGAGGAATTGGACTCAGTAGTTAATAAAAAAATTAGCACCCCTTCTTTAAAAACCAAATTAGCTTAAAATTTAAATTTAGAATTTTATTTAATATCATTCTGATGAAAGCTCTATCGGGCTTTACTACAGACCGTTCCTTTTCATCATATTTTGATTCGCCTAAACTGACGGTGTAATAAATAGTATATAAAACTAGCAATGGAAATATACTTACGTCATCTTATTTGCATCCGTTACCTTTTGAAGTAAAACAACTTTAAAATGTAATTAAAGTCTACAAAATTAACTTACAGAACAATTTTTGACATCGATGACATCATAAAGTGTGTCATCGATGACATCATCAATTTTTGACATCATAAAGTGTGGATAATACAACCTTTGCTTAAAAATCAAATACTTTTTATTTTGATCTTTCATTGAGTCACCATCGAAAACTTAGTCCAAGAAAATACTTACGTTCTTTGACTGTGTGGGAGAAAAAACAAATTGCAAACAAAACAGTGAAATTTAAATCATTAATTAGTAATCGCCTTATGGAATTTAGTTAAAGATAAAAATATTTTAAAATTGAAAATTAAAATCGATTTTATTGAATTATTATGATAACCTTTTTTTCGTGATATAACGTAAACATAAACGAGCCGTCTAAAATAAAGCCAGGCACGACTTTCATGAAAGCGTCATTTAGCAAGCACCGATGTTTTAAATAAAAATGTAAAGTGAATTCGGTCTTTGATCAAAAAAGAGGACTACTTTTTTCTGATAACGGTTGATTAAGAATTCCTTATAACTATTTAAAAATAACAAATAGCAAACACTTTATAACTGTTACTTGATATATGTTGTACAACTGTTATTCATATGATTCAATTTCCTCAAAACAATTATAAATTAATAGTTATACAGCAAAAACTGGGAAGTAAAAATTTAATTTTTTTTTGTTTTTGCCTCATGAAATAATTTTTTTCTAATTAAAACTAAAATAATAAGCCCCATCTGTGGACTAATTTCAATAGTCTGCAATTGGTCTGTTTCCAATTCAATTCGTTTTTACTTAGTTTTTATAGGATGTAAGTTTAAACATTTCGGTAGCATAATTCAAACGAATGAATTACCCAGCTCGAAAACAACGTTTTATTCATTCAACAATGCTAATATAAAATAAAAAACTTCGGATTCCTTCAGACGCTTCCATCGTATTTTACATTCCTTTGAAAGCACACACACGTACATACATGCGTGCAGATTTTGACGTGATTTGTGTTTAATATTTCCTTTGAAAACAACCTTCTTCTCTTACTTTGATTAGCCCCTGTCTGGATGCTAATGCAGAACTTTCATTATTTTTATGAAAATATAAAAAATGGTATGGATTAACTTTTCTTGAAGTAGTTCATAATCGCTTGGGAAAACCGATAATAAAAGCGACATCCGATGTCGCCTTTATTTAACTGAACAAGATTAACTTATTATAAGTTTATTAAGCAAATGTAATCAAAAGTGTAAAGATCTATAATAAAATGTTCTGTTTCTAAGAACAATGTATTTTTTACGACTTACACTAAGGCAAAAATATGTTAGAGTAGCAAAGTAATCTCTCAACCAAGTTTTTTTATTTTCTAATATATATATATATATATATATATATATATATATATATATATATATATATACACATTATATATATATATATATATATAGTACATAACAAATTTACATAGATTCGAAATTATCAGGCATTAAGCACAGAGATTTCATTTTGAAAATGGCATATCATTGCTTCCAAGGCTACTTTCATTTTCGTAACTCATACTTTAAGCTTCAGTTATTGTACGTTATTTTGCATGATGTTATTTTTTTCATTTGCTTATATATGTTCATATTTTAGATATCTCCACGATGTCACTAGTTAAGTACTGAAATGCAGAAAGCTATCTTATGAGGATCCTTTTTTGAGACTTACATTAGGAGAAATAGAGCAAGCTTTTTACAAATGATACCAAATATTTATGTTAAGAAATATATTTTATAAAATATTTCAAATTTACAACACTTACCTGCCACATATTGTAAAATTCGATTGATAAATGTATTTGTAAAGAAATGGGAAAATCCTACTACGCCTAATGCCTGTATAGACCGAAAGGCCGCAATAAACATGTATTGTCTTGCAGTTTGTATTGTCCTTGCTAGTTTTGCTGTTCATTAGGTGCAATAAAAGCAATAACAATAGAATGAGTATCCCCAAGACGGGCCAAGTAGCCGCCCCACCACGATAGTGTAAGAGATTTTAGCCAATGAGATAATTTTATTTTAAGCACCGATGTTTTTTGTAAATCTAACAAAATTTATAAAAGATACTTCCTAAAAGATACGATTTTAATTAACATCACTTATCCAAAATCTGTGCCAAATAATTAATTTTTTTTGTGAGCGTCTTAATAAAATGGTTCGCTAGTGTTGTAACAGTTTAATAAAAATTTAATATTGTTATTTTACCAATATGCCCTAAAACATGGTCTTTCGATCCGAATAAATATACCGGGTTAATATTACCAAATGAATATATAGATAAACGCGTTCTCAAAATACCTCACAATATAAAACTCGCCGATCCAAAATTTTATGAACCGGGCGAAATTTATGCTTTACTCGGAACCGAAATATTTTGCGAGCCCTTATGCGCTGGAAATATAGAAATTCCAGGCTATAAAGCGCAATTGTAAAAATCAATGTTAAACTGGATAGTTTCTGGAAAAGTAGGCAATGAAGAAATTATTTCAAAAAATTATAACTGCGTGCTAACTTTAATTTATTGCACAAAAATATTTCAGAATTTTGGGAAATAGAGAAGTAGAAAAAAGAATATTTTTATCTGAGGAAAAATATAACGAGACAATATGTCAGGGCGATACATTGTTCCTCTATTATTTAAGGGAAACAATGAAAATCTAGATAAATCATGCAATAGGATCTAGAAACAATTCTATATATAAGAGAAAAAACTCAATAAAAATCCAGAGTTAAAAACACAATATACTGAAGGTATCCGTGAAGCTATCACACTAGGACACACAAAACGTATCAAGTAATATGAAATTAAAGAACAGCATTGTTTCCTATCACATTAAACCGTTATTAAAGACTCGAGCTCAACCAAGAATCGAAGTAAGAATCGTGTATAACACCTCATCGAAAACTATCACGGGAGTTTCTTTGAATAATTGCTTAAAAGTCGGAGCCGTCTGCAAAGCATAAGCTTTGATTTCATCCTCAGTTTTCGGACACATCAAATTGTTTTATTAGCCGACAACAAAAAAATGTACAAACAAATTCTCCTCGACGAACGGGATGTGTATTATCAATTAATTTTATGGCGAGAAAATGAAAACGATAAGTTACAAATATTCACAATCCCGACATACTTTTCGGCTGTGCATCGACACCATATTCCACTACACGCGTACTTAACCAAAAAGCTGAGGATGAACATTCAAGATTTCCAACGGCCAGTGAAATTCTAAAACGTGACTACTACGTAGACCATGTAATAAAAGGAACTGATACTATCAAAGACGCAAAAAACTCATACAAGAAACTCATTAAGCTGATGTATGCGAGGGGACTTACTCTTAGAAAATGGACATCGAACAACTCTGAGATTTCTGAGACTATAGATGAAGAACTTGCTGATATCAATCTATTTAAAGAGGATATATCTCAAACAAAAGCGTTAAGCATTCAATGGAACTGAATAAACGACGAAATCACAAACAAGGAGAAGGATGATACAAATCTAAAAGTCACTAAACGTCACATCTTATTAAATATTGCACAGATTTATGATACAATCGGTATTATAGGCCCGGCAATAGTTCGTTCCAAAACATACTTATGCAAACATTGTGGCAATGTAAAGCTGGATGTGATGATTTATCACCTGAAGATACGGACCTCTTGGATGACGATTCAACAACAATTATCAATCCTAAATAAAATAACACTTTCAAGAAAAGTTATAATAGCGAATGCTCTGCGCGCCGAAATTCATGGATTCTGTGGTGCTTGTGAAACAATTATCCACTACAGGGCTGCTTAGCTTTAAATTCGACCATTAAATTCGTTTTAGACAAAGATAGACTTATTCGTGTAGGCGGCAGATTAAAGAATTCGACATTTTTATATTCTTGTAAATTCCCAATTAACGTACTTAAGACACATCACTTTACTGCCTTACTTATACGCGAACAACAATTTATATAGCAGAGCAAAGGCAACTATGAATGCAATGAGATTAAAAATGCTACAATACATTAGCTGTAAAAATGCAATTACCAGAATATGTATGACCTGTTTTAAGGCAAAACCGACTGACTGTCCATACTTTATGGGCGATATTCCAAGTAATAGAGTCAACTAGACCATTTTAAATGCTGAAATCTATTGTGGGCCGTTTTATATTAAAGAAAAACAATTACAGAAACCGTGATAAAGTAAAAGTTTATGCCTGCATATTTATATGTTTTGCAACTAAGGCGGTTCACATGGAATTAGTATTCAACATAAGCACTGACGCATTCATTGCTAGGTTGGGCAAATTTTTAGCCAAACCTGGACAAGCTTTGAATTTATATTCTGATAACGCAACCAATTTTCTTGGCGCAAAAAATTAAACAGATAGTTTAAAAAAACTTAATACAATCAGACATTCATAATGACAACATAATACAATTTTTAAATAATAAAGGGACAAATTGGCACTTTATACCGATGAGGTCACCACATTTCGGTGGACGTGGGAAGCCGTCGTACAATAATTCAAGGCTCATTTTGTACGAACAATAGGCGATAAACTGTTCACCTACGAGGAGTTGAGACATACGTGGTAGAAATCGAGGCAATCCTTAATTCGAGACTATCAAGCTGGCAACATATTCAATATATCAGACAACACTTTTGGAAAAGACGGTACAAGGAGTATTTGAATCAACTGATGGTCCGGAACAAATGGCAGGGTAAAACACATAATTAAATAAAAACCGGTATGCTAGTTTTGCTGAAAGAAGACAACGTACTGGCCACTTGGACGCATCATAGACGTTCATCTAGGAGACGATGGCGAAGTTCGTGTTGTCACCACCAAGACACATTCAAGAACTTATACCCGATCTATATCCCGAATCTCACCCTTACCGATAATTTATTATTATATTTTATTATTATTCATTTAGAGAATATGTATAATTTAAGTAACAAAATTCAACTTCATATTTTAATTGATTTATTACTGGTTCAAGGTGGGCGGTGTTTTAGAATTGTATACTTTAAAATATTTCAAATTTACAATACGCACCTACCTATTAAACTGTATCTGTAAAGAATTGTGAAACCCTACTGAGCTTAATATCTAGACCAGAAGGCCACCATAAACTTGTATTCTCTTACATTACTTATTGTCTTCGCTAGTTTTGCTGTTCATTAGGTGCAATAAAAGAGATTACAAAGGACCGAGCATCCCAAAGGCGGGCCAAGTACCCGCCCCAACACGATAGTTTAACATATTTTAGCCAATAAGGCAATTTTCTTTTAAGCACCGATGTTTTTTTTGTAAATCTAACAAAATTGTTAAACGACGCATCGATCTTGGCAGTCAGTTCAGTCAACATCACATATTTTAAATATGTTTCAAATAATTCATTTTTTGCGGGCTTCTTAATAAAATAAGTCGTAAGTGTTGTAACAGTCTAATAATAATTAAATATTGTTTAAACCTTTACGCCCCATAAAAATCTGATCTAATAAAGGATAAACTGATATATTTAATATTTGACATCGTAACTCATAAATTTCATAACAAAAACAGTTTCCGGTTCCAGATTTAAACCCATTACATCACAATAGAATGGTGCCAATATCAAGATATAAGTTAAACCATAGACTTAGTTTACTACGAATAGACGAACAAAGCGTGCGAGCGAAAACATATTCTTTATGACATTACTGGGAGTGGAAAAGAGATGACAATACATGCACAAATAAAACTATTGTGACAGATAAAAATCTCCGATAATCTCTTCGTTTATTAGCGTCCAGCCGCATAAATAAAGTTGGTACATAAAAAAAAATAAAAACAAGTTGGCAGTCAGTCAAAAAGTGAAATTTGTATTTGATTCTTTAATAATGGTTTCAATATTATTATTCGAAATATCACTCAAAAACATGTTTTTCAGGATTCTGATGAATTCTGTACGGCGAGAAAAATGGACGAAAAGTCTTAATAGATACAACTGGACTACCCATAAAAATGCTATGGTGTATAATAATATTTCGATAGAAAATGTTTTGTACAAAGTGCATATCGACATATTTTGAAAAAGAACTCAGTGCCTACAGAGTTTGTAACGTTGTATTTGTTAACATCCTACTTTATATTTTGTCACTTATAATTAGTCATTTTATAAACGTTTAATGTTTTCTACGTGACTTCCAATGATATTATATAATATATTATATTAAAAAATTGGTAGCCTTCTTAGCCTGTCTTCACATTAACATAATTTTTGTTTTCAGGTAAACTTAAAGGCAAAAAGACCAATGTAATTTTATATTCATAAAAATATTTCTTCTAATCCATCGATGTAGTAGCCATTATTGTCGTCAAGAAAAAGAAATTTATTTTTAAATGTAATAAGTTAAACAAAAATTAAAATGTAAGCGGTAGAACGTCAGGAACTTGATGACCAAATTCAAAAAAATGAAAAAGGAAATGATGACACTACAGTTGGTGCTTGAAGAATTTAAACAAACGTCCAGGTTTTCAGGATAACTTAAACGACCTTACCACACGTTGCAATTTTTAGTAGATAGGGTAAATGGAAAAAGTTAGTAAAGTAGGCCATTCTACTGAATATTATGAAGAGCTTCGAAAATTTGCTCTAACTCTCCGTTTCTATAGTCCAAAGTGTTATAATTATATTCGTGAAAAGTTTAATCTTAGTTTACTTCATGTTAACACACTTAGGAAACTATATCAGAGAGTAAATTCCAAACCGGGGTTTTACAGCCGAGTAAAGACATTAATGGAAATAGTTAAAAAAAATCATTCGTTACCAGCACTTTTGATGAAATGAGCATTAGGGCATATACTGAATTTGTTGGGAAAACACATTTTGGCTATATTAATATAGACAATAGTTTTCACCGAGACGAATGAGCAATTGAAAATCAAGTTTTAGTATTTATGGCTATGACAGTGAATAGCTTTTGGAAACTACCATTTCGTTTCTTTCCGGGAAGAAGTTTTACGTCTTCACGAAAGGCAAATTTATTGAAAATTTGCCTCGATTTGCTTGATAAGATTACCTGTGTAGTAATTTCAATTATCTTTGACGGAATCGCTTCAAATCTTAACAGACGCCATATAGAACCAGTTTCCTTGGCGCAAAATTAAACAGTGAACCATATACTCCATATTTCACATACAAAGCCAAAAAATATTATATTTTACTCGATTTGTGAGAAATATGTTCGGTGCCAAAAAATGTTTAACGGACGGAAATAATAAAATAATGAATTTATCTTTATTACGCAATTACATAATATTCAAATGACGGAAAGTTTGAAAATAAGGCACAAAATTATATATAGACGTATTAATTATTGCAAACAAAAAATGAAAATAATTCTAGCATCGCAATTATGCTATGATTTTTTTAATTTATCACAATCTGAGAATTCGGAAGCCACTGTGCTATTTATTACCCTCGTTAATGACATATTTGATATTTTTAATTCCAGGAAATTTCTTCCTCTTGAATTTAAAAAACCTTTGTGCACAAATTTCAAACAAGGAATTTTTCACAAAATTCATCAAATATACAAATATTTTAGAAATGTAAAATTTGAGGATGATTCTGATAATGGCTTATCATAAACTCCACGCGACGTTCGGATTTATCCGGGTTCTTAATAAACACAACAAGTCTAAAATATTTATACATAGACTACATTCAAAAAGGCTACTTGCAATTTTACCTTTTTATGAATTATCACAAGATCATTTGGAAACATTTTTAGTGCCTTACGTCTTAGGGATGGTTTTAACAACTTATATCTGCACACAAAAATTTACTTTGTCATAGATATTTAAAACGAAGTGAAAATGAAAATTGCTTGGAAATTTTAAAAAAATTACTAAACTTTCTGGTATAGTTTTCTCCGCAAAACACAAAAATTTCATTATACAATATCGCAGTATTGATCTGCAAAATTATATAATAACATTTTAAAAGAATTTTAGTTGACCGATAATTTTCTAAATGACAAGATAAGATTGAAGACATATACTGTGTTTATTAGACAGACTACTTAACACTTCTGAAGCTTATCATAATTTATTAAATCAGTAGTCGAATGTGTAGGTGGGTTCGTGGTTAATAAAATATATGTATTGTGAAGTTTGTATAGGTTCGTTGGTGCAACACTAACTAATGAGTTATTTATAAATCGTAAAGATTTCGCCAAACACGGTAAGGGCTTTTTGACTTGTACACCAAAAGATATATTTGGTATATGCTTAAAATGCCAGCATTATTTTAGGCAACATTTAAAAACTAATTTTAGCTTTTATAAGAAGACTTTTTATAAAACTGTTTTAGAAATTATACAATTTATTTACAATAAAAATGTTTTTATTAGCTCAATTAATCATTTATGTGAGCCCTCTTAATAGCGACATACATCACTATTAAAATATATAAATGAAAATTATTTGACAATAAAGTTAAGATATGAAACAACTTTAAAAAATTTGTCAGAAGAAACTTTGGGAAGCCATTTGAATAAGATTATTTTATTTAAAGACCAATGATTTTTATAATAAATAACAAAATAATTATTTAGAATCATCGAAACACTTTTTTAAGCTTTGATTCCGTAATATTATTATGTGAAGAACTGTAATGAAAATTACTTTTTTCATATTGAATTTTATAATTTTGTCTCGTAGTTTAATTGTGTAATTAAAATCACTACAATGTGCAATCTCAGTAGTATTATTGTATGAGGAACTTGTGTTGACTATTTTTTAATTTTAAAAACGAATATAATTTGTTTATATTTAGTACATAAAGGTTATTTAGGTTAGATGTTATTTATTTAATTTTAAAATATCTGTGAATATTTCTACTTTTCCTACTTTTCCACGTACACATTGCATATAGTTTCAACATGAGATGTTTTCTGATATGACTTTTATTTTATTGTTTAACTTAAATTTAAGTGATTTTTCGGTATTTCTGGCCGTGATAATCAACTTTTTAGACAAATGCGTTTTAGTCAAACAACGCACCCAAAATATTTAAAGTTAAACAAATATTTGAGTATTGCAATTAATAACTTTTGAGAGGGAAGTTGTTCTTATAAAATTTAATAATTCCCAAAAATATATCAAATTGGAGGTGAGTTCCTAATTATGGGCACTGGGAAATAAATAGTTTACAAAATTTGACCAAATAAGCGCCCCTTTATTTTTATACTATCGATATAAAATCATTAGTAAAAAGTCATCACTAAAACTCACACATATATACAATTACGCACACAAGAGCAATTCAATTTTGGTGATGCAAGGCATGTTGAGTATGTACGTCTGCTCGTATATTAAAAAAATTTATCAATTTTACCTAACTTTTACTATGCATATTCAATCATATATGTTTTGAAATGGAACAAAATTATATTTGATAAGGACATTTTATAGAAATCCTATTTTGTATGTACATTCCCATTATATACTTTAGACTTTTATTTCGGGTATTATCTAGAATTCCATACAACTCCAAAAGTTTTATTAAACAGCAAAGCTCATCGATATACTCAGTACTATAATTAATAAAGGGACAATAAACAAATTAATAGTAGAATTACCTCTAAAATGCCTTAATAACCAGAGTTAACTTGATACAAAAACTGTAAAAATATCTGTAAAAATATCGAGACAAATTATTTTTTTGACACCAACAATGAATTTGTTGACCAGTTGCAGGGTTTAACCAGTTGTTATAGTTTCTATTAGTTTGAGTATTAAATCAACTACAAATACATCAGATTTGGAAACATAAATCTTAGTCTATGGAAACTAAAAAAGCTAATGGACTTAATTAATAGTTTTATAACTAAATGTTTATTAATTAATTATTATACTCCACTTACACAAACATCAATAAGATGACTGGCCGTGGCGAATGAGTTAAATCCGACGAGAGGTACAGCAAGACCATCTGCTATTGTCGATTTCATTATCGTCACAATCGGCTTCCCAGCCTTCAGAGCTTCTGAAAAACTTGCACACTTCTCTGATTCTACGCCCTAGACAAATACGACGTTGCATTAAGTTAGTCTTTTTAGGGTTCATATATATTCATTTTTTTAACTTACAAGTAACATTACTTGTCCAAAAAATACAATACAATACAAATTACTTGTCCATACAAAAGGTCTCTTACTAATATAAGAAGATTCGTTTATTTTTGCGATATTACTTTTGTTTTTTGCATTATATAAATATCCTAATAAATCTCTTTCACTGCGCAAATTTATTCATGCTCTTCTACGCGTATTTATTTTACATCGTACAACACTCTTTTTAAATACTCTTCAATTTGTTCTTCTTTGTCTTCATTCTGCTTAACCTCACAATTTTTCCCCACTCATATTTTTCATATGTACATTCTTATCGATATTTTTATGTACGGTATATATACAACGTGGCTAATTTGCCTCAAAATTCCATTCTTTACCTATATTCAATCAAATACAAGTCCTTAAATTCAAATTTAACTTTCACACTTTTCTCGACATCTTTTTGCAGATATTCATTCAATTGGTTTCATCCTTATTTTATAATACTAAAATACGTTTACAAAATGCATGTGCAAAGCATTATTTCCACTAGTTCACTGCATTCTCTCATAAACACTTATTCTTCCTAATTTCATCATAAAAGCCACATTCATTCCGTTAGTCATACGTAATTATCTTCTCTCGTTATTTTCGCATCCCTATTTGTCAACTTGTTCTTCTTGTATTATTCTTAATTAAATATAACCACGTCACATATTAGGATTATACCATACCTTAAAAGAAAAACACTTAAAACATTATTTATCTATTAGTCTCTTTATCCGCCACAGCCATTTTTCTCAGAAACCGTTTGAGATCGAAACTTGTAATTTGGCGTAATTATAAAATCTACCAACCCGTATAAATTTCATAAGATATTATTGCTCAAAAATATTAATATGGAAATTTGAGGGGTTATAAATGATCATTTTTTTGTTTAAATTATAATAATTAAATATATCGTTTGCAGTTTTAGTTCTAATAATGATTTACAAAGATTTCGAAACTATTTTCTTTAGAATTTTAAATATCCAAGATGTAGATAGCAGATGGAAAAGTTTGCCGTCTAGATATAAAAATATATTTAGCAACTTATTTTTACATCTCAACATATCCACCACTTAAATCCATGCACAACTTTTATATGGTTTCTAAAATAATTACATTGCTTATTTTCAATATATAACTAATTTATTTATTTTTGAAGTCGGTACCAGCACGCGGACAATTACATGTATTCATATCTACTCTCAAATATAATAATAATTAAATATATATCTGTATTCATGTATATATATATATATATATACATCGTGACAGGTCATTTAAAAAACCATTAGTTCCACGAAAATCAACACTTTAAAAATTATGATTTTTTTAAAATTTTTTTTTAATCTTTGCTCCAGTCACTTTAATCACTTTTGTTCGAAAACTATTTAAATTGTCATGTGATTTACATGAAATTTGGTATGAAAATAGAATAGTCATGTAGCAAGAATGTAATGGTTTTTATGCTAATTCTTAGATTCTGCTATTATTTATAACTTTGGATTGATTTTTTCTGGTTTCAAAAATAGGCACGTATCTTTGTCCTATAGTAGTACCCAAGATATATACATTTCAAAACACCACTGCCGTGAAATCTGTCCACCTAGAGATTTGCTTATGACTTTAAGAACTACCTTAGTATATGGTGACAATCTAGACAAAAAATTGTAGTGATGTAACTGTTGCAACATCTTCAGAAATTAGCATCACATTACTACGTCACTAAATTTTACATTTCTGCCATATCATCACAATTTTAATAAAACTAAATGTGTTTCTTTTAAAAAAGTCTTAATTCAATTTAGATTAATCCTAATTATTTAATTTGCGAATAATTAGGTATACATAAATAAGTACGTTTCTTTTAAAAACAATTAAGTTAAATTAATTGTTTTTAAAAGAAAGGTACTTATTTATTTATTTAAGCCTTTATTTCCCAATAAAACAGCAAAACAAACTAAACAAATATATATATATATATATATATATATATATATATATGTATACATATATAAATTGAATATTAATTTAAAATACTTTAACTAAATCACAAAACGAAGATGTTTTTGTATATGTAGAAAAATAATTAAATAAAAATATGCTTAATTTCAATAGCTAAATAATTTTGTAATAGTTAAAATAGTCATAGTAGGGCCTACGACACGTATAATATCGTCACTTGAGATGATGTGGACAACCGCGGCGGCTAGGTTCGCCGCGCGGCCACCAATGCAATATACGCTCGCTCCAGCGTCCATCCTTAGTCAGAGCTCAGCTTTGACAACTATATAATAAAGTAGGTGTAACAAGAGTGTCAAATACTTTTTTCTTTAAAAAGGTCGGTAATTTGGATTTGAATATGTATTTTAATGACCAATATCTTGACCATGCTATTTTAATCCCTCTATTTACTTCAGTAAGTGTTTGATTCATAAATGAGATTTGCTCTCCTGGGTACACGTACTTTTCGACATAGTCCAAAATATTTGATCCTATTGTTATGATTCTTTCACTATTTTTCATTACGCATGTTTTGCTTTTATTCATTTCTAAACCACATTTTTTACTCTCCGTGTCAAGAGACTGTAACTTACATTCAGATGCTTTTGGTTTTCATCTAATATTATCAGCAAAGCGTTTATTTTTGTGTCCCAATTAAAATTATGGAAAACATTCTCTAATAAGGCTGTAAATAAATTTACACCATGTTCAGTTTTGAATCATTTGCTTTAATCTTGTTTTATGTTTCTTTTAAAATGTTGACGTACTTTTTAGTGTTCCTTGTTCATATAGGGC
Organism: Druceiella hillmani; assembly: GCA_039881145.1. Taxonomy (NCBI): domain Eukaryota; kingdom Metazoa; phylum Arthropoda; class Insecta; order Lepidoptera; family Hepialidae; genus Druceiella; species Druceiella hillmani. Next base: position 5,019,756 of record JAYKKI010000022.1, read on the forward strand.
ATTCTATGCTGATGAATGCATAATAGAACAAAATGCTTTTTTTTTTTTTTGAGAATTTGAGCTAGAGTGAATATATAATCAGTGGTAGAGTAATTTGGACGGAATCCAGCTTGTTTCCTTGCTTAGTTAAATTCTATTATCAGTGTTATTCTTCTTAATATCATGTATGTAAATAATTTGTATGTTTGAAGTATGCTAATAGTCCGATAGTTGCTAATATTTTCTGGGTCACCTTTCTAATATAATAGTTTTATGGTGGAAGTCAGTTGTAATTTTTTCGTAAATTAAGATTTCATTAAATACGTTTGTTAGACTTTTTATAAATTTGAGCAAGTTTATAGCCTTATTTATTTCGCTTACTATGGATAAAGGTACCTCCCTTCATTGTTTATTGTTATATTTATAGTTTTGGGTGATATAAATTTCTCCCTACTTGTACGCATTGCTGTATAATCTCTCGTAAAATTCTGAAGCAACATACACGAGCTCTTCTCTTTTAATTATTTCAATAATGAAATCTATATTACAGCGGTTTTTAAGTATCTCTCTTCTCTCTTTGCTAAGTTATAATTTTCCAAATTCTTCTATCAAAATATCTAATTTTAGCTTTTTAGTATCTCTTTCAATTTTCTTATATAAATGGAACAATAATCTCTTTTCATATTATATTTTATTTTTCCTGGTATTTAGTAGCTTTCTTCCACCTACTAGGGTTGCAATATCTGGAGTACTATTTAATATTTGTTTTTGTATTGCTGATTTACTGGATGCAACTGTTTTTGATACTTTTAATTAAATTCGAGTATGTTTCTTCTACTAGTTCAGTTTGTCTTAATGGCAGAGTTGCTTCATAAAATGATTTTTAAATGATTCTTTATCTTGAATCGAAACGCACTTAGGTTTGCTAAAATTGCAATTAAGACAGGAATTTCACATTTAGTGACTTATATTATTACTTATACTTACATTATTTGACATTATAATAAAAATATTGTTATTTATAAAAAAAATCCAAGTTCAACTTATAGGTTATCCTAAATCGCTCGGAGTATACAAACACTAAAAGTATAGCAATTTACAGTATGCATGGTGAAATAAATATAAATTAATAAAACAGACAAAATAACACATTATTTCAAATTAAACTTATAATTCGCTAATTATCAAACATAAACTACCATGCAATTCCACAACGTTTTCCTAAAACGGTCAATGGAGCATACAAAATGTAAAGATTCGGCGCCTCTCGCTGTACTGCGTTGATTAACATAAATGCGTGAGAAACTGGTGAACGCTTCAGGATATTCACGCGTGCTCTACGCATCTGAAATAAACTATGACTCCTTCCTCATACGTAACAGTTAGGCGTTGCCAAACCCAGGACCGAGGGTTTGTCAACATAATTAGTTAATAATTTTAAAAAATTCGTGTTCAAAAGTAATTCCCCTTGGGGTTGAAAGTGAATAACAATGGAGACCGGATGACTGTATTGGTTATATATATGAACATATGTACATATTTAAAGTATAATGTTAAATCAAAAATTTTAATGTAATTTTATCGATTGTTTAAAAAAAATATTTTCCAATATATAGAAAGGAAGTTTGCATTATCAATTAAAATTTTTTCATTTATTACGATTGGAAAAGTAGGTCCATCGAATCCAAGGTTGCTTTCCGCCTTTCTTTCTATTTATTTATGCTGATTTTCCTATTTTCTATATCTTGCATTGTAGTATTAGCTAAATATCTAAATTCGTAGTAAAAAGTACTTCATTTTTGAATGACGTTAAAAACAAATAACTAATTTTAAAAAATTCAAAATATCTTTCTTCATTGCGTAGCAGGCACTTAACTATTGATTTTCACTTCAATAGTAATTTAAGACGTTTGAACATTAATTTTCGGTAGGTTTGAAAAACGCTGGGGCTTTTTCATATAAAGTCGATATTCATACATATAGAATAAAAAACGACCTCTTACATATGTCTGTACGTGTGGTTTTAAGTGTTTGATTGCAGTGATAGTTCCAGCCAAAAGAGACCCGCCACCCACGGGCACAATAACGGCATCCATTTCAGGTACCTGCTGTAACAGCTCTATACCGATTGTACCTTGGCCAGCAATTACGTGCGGATGGTCGTACCTGATATTTATAACCGAAAAATGTATTATTTGCTGATGGAATACTTTGCCTCTTAAAGTATATAGGAAAATTATTTTTATACGGCGATATCGTATTTAATAATAAGTATATGTTGATTTTTGTTTTATCGTCCATAGTCGTTGCGGTCCAGGTATATGATAATATTCATAAAGGTAAAAAACACGTAAATAGTGCTCATATTTTTTAGACTATTGCTTGCAGATGTCCACATAAAATTTTCGAAAAATGGTGGAAGACAGAGGCTTGCTAAATTCGTTATTTCGAAGACGCAAACTGTGCAAAATCACAGAAAGTGTAATATTTCCAATAAAAAACTTAACAACTTTTTGTTCAGGCAGCTGTCATATTCTGAACAACTCCTATTTAAAAATTTGGTATTTTTGAAATTGAAACATTGTAAAAGTTTCAAAAATATTTTTTAACGAGAAGGACTTAAAGGGTTATAAATAAATTTATGTATGACTAAATTCACTACAAAATTAGTCTTACGTATCCTTCTGTTACATTAATAAGGAGATCACCATCTTCTCGTTTAAAAATAATTGAAAAATAGGATTACAACGTCAAGTACAAAATGTATTTTTCTCAAATATATCATATGAAATAGAATATACGAGAAAGAATAAAGGAGGTTTTTTGGCCGTAAACACATTTCTGGCTTAAATATGGAGAATCTGGGAAATAAATTGATTTGTAGATTTTTCTCTATATGTATAAAAGAAATTTTAATTTCTCAGTCGTAACTATAATAAGTCAACTTAAAAGACTTTATTTTCTGGAGTCATATAAACATTTACAAATGTAAGAAAGCCGTTGACAAAAGTGACTCTATATATTCACCATATAATTGAGAAAATGCCATGTAAATTTGCTAGTGAATTTCAAAGTTTCTACCTATCATAACTAACTGGATGAATGTCGTCAAGATTAAATTATATTCAAAGAAATCTTTCAGAAAACAAGTATACATTCATTTGATAATTTTTTTCAAAAATTTTGTAATTCCGTTGTTCAACAGTTAGAGGCATAACTTAAACTCTTGAATCTTATTTCAACTACGGTAATAGTCACATAAAATTAGAAATGTATAAATTTAAAATGTATAATTTTCGGGCTGATAAAATAAGAAAGTGACAACGTAGCGTGGAAGTTGTAGGTAATAACTAATGTAAAATAAAAATGTAAAATTTATGTCACATAAAATAAATGAAACAAAACATACCCATTAATGTAGGCCATATTCTTTTTCTTTGCGATATCTATAGCAAATTCTCTAGCGACCTTAAGATTAGGACCATGCACAATGACTTTTGCTCCAAGCTCGTAACACTTTTGTATTTTCACGATGGGGGCAATCGTAGGCATCACAACTATTGTCTTCAGACCCATAGTGGTGCCGTGGTAAGCCACCGCCTGTGCGTGGTTACCCGTTGAAGCCGCAACCACGCCTGCCTCTTTTTGGTTTGGTGATAGAAGGGTCAAAGCGTTGCGAACACCTCGCTCCTTGAAACTAATTTAAATGAGTTATGATAGGAATTATTTAAAAATAAATGCTTTCAGCTCTAGAATCATATTCAATATATTTCTCAGGTTGATACGTTCACGTACTTTATTATATTCTACTTGAGTGATTTGTGTTTTATTTGGGGACCATCTTGCAACGTAAAATTTTAGAAGTATAAACAGATTCTATAAAGTAATTAAGCCCTAGAAATCCAGCACACCACGTCCACGTAATTTAAAGAGACTATGTAAATTTACGCTTTGCGTTAATTTAAATATATACAAAAAAAGTCTCATCCTGTTTTTTTTAAACCAGAAGGGAAATTCAAAATATGCCACGCTACCTGTCTTATACCTTTACAGAATATGAAATATCAATTATAATTAATACGTAATAAATTAATATTCCAGTGAAAATTATTTTAAGATTAAAAGCACAAATGTTTAAGCACAAATCAAAGAAAACATGACAAGTTAATAAAAATAGTCATGTGTACTTATGTACGCGTTAGAAGCCAGCAGAAAAATAAAATGAGGGACGTCAGTGACATATCCCCCTGTTAAGCGCAAGGATTGAATTGCTAACTAAAGTTTAATTAATAATTAAAATGAATGAATATGCTGAAAATTTATTTTAATTTATTAATTTTAAATATCTAATAATTTCTAATTTATAATACAAAGAAATATATACCGAATACGAAACAGTCTGGCAGATGATTAACTTACAATAGAAAGCCAACAGAAAAATAAACTATGGTATATCTATTTTTTCTCTTACCAACTCATGATCGCCTGGTAACTGCGATAAGACTATTAAATAATTGCTTGACCTCACTTTCATCAAACAAACTCCTTCATATTTAAAAAATAAATGATTAGTGAGCAACTTCGTGGTATCGTTTTTGTGTTGTATCGTTGCCAACTTAATCCTGTATTTTTAAATTTTCATTCTCATAAGTTTTTCCTAACGGGTCTAAAGAAGTAAAACTTAAAAAAATAACTCTTATTGATAGCCAGATTTTCTTTTCGCTCCATTTTATTCATAGGTAAGTTTTGTATCTCTTTTTACTTTAAAACAAAATATTTTATTTCAGCACTAAAATAAATATATTTCTTAACCTTTTAATAATTTTTAAATGACTATTCAAATGGTATCTTCCAATCCGGAGGACTAAAAAACTTTCACCTTTTAACTTTTAACGGTAGTTTTACCTGTAATTTTATAACTGAAATATTTTAACTCACGTTTAATGTTATGATTATATTAATGACATTTTTCTCACTCTATGCATTAAATTTTAATGTTAATTTGAATTAATTTGGCTGTTTAAACCTCTAAATTTAGCTAAGAGCCTAATTGATCGTGGCATGAAATAATTCCTTTCAATAATGAATATCGTCTTTGAGACTAGTTACATAAATAATTCGTACCAGAAATACCCGTAACAACCCTTCAAAATTCATGTACAGAAAGGAGAACCAGAGAATGAATATCGTTTAATGAATAGAAATAGATGATCCCTGAGGTTTAAACATTGACAAGACGGTTAAAGCATTTCGAATTGAGCGTTGAAACTATAGCTGAAATTTACACGAGACGTGAGTGCTAATCGGGATACTTGTGGTAAGCTCTGGTTATCTTAAGGGATCGTGTGGTTTCGTTACCGTTCAATTGGTTCAAATGAAATGGATGTCTACCCTTGTATTTCTGGGGGATGTTTTGTTCAGTTAACTGTTAAGTAAGAGTTTAACTATTAATATCTAGTTTTGATTTCGATTAATTAAACTTAAATATAATTTTGTTTAAACTCTTATACTTAAAATTTCAGATGTTCAAAAAAAATTTTACAAATATTTTAGATTTTACAACGATTTTAAGTGATTTTAAAATGGATTACTCCAAATAATTTAGTTCGCAATGATTTTAAGTGAAACTACGTGATGTAGTATTATTTCTAATTTCTAAACCATGACCTAGGTTTCGTTGTATTACAACATCTTCAGATGGGCTATTAGCACGAAACCTAGGTCATGGTAAAGAACTTAAGGAAAGTGGAAATAATACTACATCACATAGTTTCATTTAATGGCGAATAATGAATTTCTACAAAATTAACGCCAAATTTATTCAAGATTTTAATTGGTTTTAAAATGGATTACCATCCGCATATCATCATATCAAAAGCGGTGGATTCACAATGAAACTTAATTTATTCTGTTGTATTCAGTCAATATATGAAGCTTAACAAACATCAAATAATTATTGGGGATAAAGAAAACACAACTGACGATTGAATTCAAACAAGATCATTGACTCTCTAGAGCTATTCTTTTCATAACAGTTTAATACAAGATGTAGAGTAGACCTTATAAACTACTTGTATATCAACCTTACTGAGCACGTCAACCTCAATGACCAATAATTATAAAGCTAGTAAAATATCAGAAAACGTATACGATTCTGACCTCAATACTCAGCTCGGAGTAAGTGGTTGTCCAAATATTACTAAGTGACTGATATGGTGAACACTAATATGAAAGATAAAAGCAAATACATACAATATGCACTATGAGGATATTACATTTATATATTAAGTAAACGACAATACATATTGTAGGATACACTAAACTGCATATTTATCTTATATTTATGGAGAATTATTACTTTTATAATACTCTTGATTGTACCTGTAGACTATACAGAACAGTAAGTCCTACCCAGTTCATACAATAACAACTACACTTTTTAATAATTATACTAATAGTCGATTTTTAAATCGAGTGGTGGTGAATTCTTCAAAGGATGGAATAAAAAACATTTGTCAGGTAGAGATTAATTAAATTTTATTAACCGTAAAATAATTAATGTTTGCGGAAAAATCCAGCATTAGATAAATGAAATTATTCAGTAATAAAAGCATCAAATTCCGGTTATTTGTAAATTCAAATCTGTGAAAATTACATTTAATTTCAAATAGAGTTTAATTTATAATATTCTTGTTAAAATTATAACCTATTTTCGATTAGAATTTAATATTACTTTAACAAAATACGGAATTTATTGAAATTATAGATCCGTAATCCGAAATAAACGAAATATTTCTACATGTTCACAAATATTAAATGTTTAATTTTCTAGCATGTCTAATACCCAAATATTTTCAATCTTTATTTCTTTTCACACACCCATTAAGTTCATTCAAGGAATTATCGTAGCATATTATATATACATTTTCACATATTTCACCATCTGAAGTCTTGTGTAACAGTAATTTATAAGTGTAATAGTATAATTCGCCAATTAATTATGTTGCGGTTTGTTCACTAACTCAAAAATCAACCATAAAATTTGTTTTTCAATCAATTTAAAACAAAATTTCTCCATTGACGAGACAACAATACAACCACCTTTTGCCGCATAATTTATTTAATGCGCTACTTAATCCATTTGGCGACTTCTTTTTAAGGAGTACAATCTACGTAATTGGTGGTTAGATACAATTATAAATAGTTATTAGATCGTGACACCAGACAATGATAAAAATTAACAATACCATTGGTGTGCACTCTCCTTTGAATGTATAAACTAAGTAAGAACACAAGTAGGTATATATGAGTATATCTTTACCTTCCTGTAAACTGTAAGAATTCCTGTTTAAGATATATTTCTGCATCCAATCCTTCTGATAACTGGGATTTCTGAAAATATAATTGTTAAGCCTTCAATAAACATAACTTTACATGACATGAAATTATGAAACTGGAACCGCCATTTCCAAAAATATCTGAGACTTTTCTTTTGTTTTTTATTCATAATGCCATTAAATACTATTAAAATATACATATATACAATTAAAAAACAATATGTACAATTGAAACATATTTTGCTTCGGTCGTTTTCCTCTGTTTAATTTTATTGTAGAATTAAAGTTGATTTTGCACATCAAAATAGAAAATAGACGTTTAGTTCATCATCAGTTGCGATATCAAAGATCTACAAAATAGGCGATACCATAGAACTCGAACCTATCCGATATGACGACTCCAAACTAAAAGATGCTTATAGCCTTACATTGGCTTGTTTCGCAATTTTTCAATTCAAACTACAATACAGAAGTATTTGTATTTCTTGAATTCATAAGTTTTGGAACATGGAGCACAGTACTTTATATCAAGATGATATATTTTTGTATCGACACCTATTTTTTATTGTTTAAACTATATACCATTTGAATTAATTTGATAAATTTTAAGTGGCAATATTTATTGACACGATTGCTATTTAAAGTCAATTAAGATGGATATTCTTCTGCTTCTAGATTCACGAAAAATATAAAAAAGTCATAAAAAAAATAATTTCATTACCCACTCTTTTGCTTTTCAATTTTAAAAATACTTTTCAAATTTAAAAGTAATAAAATACTTAAGATTCTTTCATTTTAAGTTTTATCTCTTATTAGTTCAAATTCTAAATATCTTATTCATAATTGTGTAACCGTTTTAATTTAAAATTTTAAGATTAATCAAATTTATGGGCCGTGATTAACTAAAAAAATCACTTTAACTTGCTGCTATAATTTCAGCTATCAACTACTAAATTCTCATTGTGAATATCAATAACATTTAAAATGTTATTTAGGTGATGTAAAACTTAATATTCCTTACTATGCATGGAGTCAGTTCGACGTAATTCTTTATCCGATATGCTGCAGCGCTGACATCATTGAATGTCACAACCCTTGGATTGTTTTCGTCGCACCAAGGATCGAAATCAGGGGCCTTCAATAATATTTTTTTTAAATTAATATTTGTTATTTTTAGAAAATGTTTATTTAATAATATGTGTAATCATTACCTTACGATTCTTGAATTTTTTATAAAATATTTATTCCATTAAAATTTGGGAGATGTAATGTAAAATTAATATAAAAAAAAATATTACGCAGATTTCCCTATTCATTTCTCATAATGTTTAGCTAAGTATTTAATGAACTGATAACCCAAACTACATATAGGTATAATATTAATCAATTGAATAAACAATTAATTAAAAAATATATCCAGAGATAATCTTCAAATCATATTTAAAAAGTCCCAAACACAAATATCCAAAAGCATTCTTTAATTAATGTAAGCATTCCGAATTAATAAAACGGTGTACTTTCTTTCGATATATACCATTAGATATGCTAAAAGGCACAAACTTGGAAAAGATGAAATTTTAGATACGTTTTATCGTATTGAGTTCACAGGAATTTGAAGAGAAGAAAAGTGTCGGGGTGTTATTACCGAACACAACGTGCAAAATTAAATTTATTTGCCGATATGGTAGAATATGAACCTACCTTTCCCCACACCCCTCTCCAAAAATGGGGTAGCATATTTCTACATCCAACACTGAAATCGTACTATTTAAGCTACCAGCCTTACTATAATGTATAATGCGCTTTTTTCTTATGATCTTCTTCTTCTTAAATTATTTGAAAAAAAAATTTAGAATTTATTTGTCAAGAATAATTGTTATAAATAGTACTTTAAGCTGTAACTAAATTTCTGGACATGAATATTAATCATAAGTCAGAAAATGATATTTTTTAAATTTTACAATAAGGTTAGAATTTATAAAGAGTGACTTTAAACCATATTCATAAAAAAATATTTTTCATTTTGCTTTTCTAACTGGATCCGAAATTTAACTGACCAACGAGCTCTTTCACAACAATCTTACATTTTTTCAAAATTTAGCTTCAAATAATACTCGATATATCTTTCTTTACATTACGAAACTTTCTTAGGGCCGATTTTCATATAAAAAAAAACTATTATATATGTAAATAACGAATAAACTTCTTCCCCTTATATTATTCTACATTGTGAAAATTATTTAAATTAACTTAATACAAGATTATATAAGAGAGAAATAAAGGTCAAAGAAACTCATGTGTTACATCAGTACAGCTGGAAAAACAAACATTTGATATTTGTCAATATGTAAACAAATATCCCCTTCCATACTATCTTATTGCTTTGATTTTTTGCAGCTATAATATCAATAAATTAAAAAAAAAATAAAAAAAAGAAATATATATATATATATATATATATATAGTAATATAATATAAAATTCTATTTAAAATGAATAGTAATTTAAATTCATTTCGTTTCATGTGAACTCTAGTTTTAAGTACATGCATTAAAGATACTTTGTAAATTGAAATCTTCTTGACATAAAGAATTATGTAAGTTATTAGCTTTGAAGAATAATCCACAATACTTGTATATGTTTATTAAAGTAACGCTGATACAGCATTCAACGTCATTTACGGCTGGATTTTCACAGCTATATCGTACATATTATAAAGCGCAGAGACAGATATTATACGAAAATGCAGTAACTTTTCCTGCCTTCAACCACCTGATCATTCACCAAAAGTATTTAATGCAAAAAAAACTATTTTTTCTTAAAAATTGATGTCGCTGTGATATAAAATAATTATAAAATTTTAATTACATCAATTTTAGATACAAAACATTTATTATTAATTTCTTAGAATGATACAAAACAAGAATAGTCGTTATTGCAATAACTTTTAATTAAAAAAATTTAACACTGATTAGTGAAGTTGGACACGTAGGCGTATTTAAACGTATATGCAAACTCATTCGTTATAATTAAATATATATATATATATATATATATATATATATATATATATATAATATATATATATATATATATATATTCATATATACATTTGAATTATCATGTGATGTAAAACACATGTACTTGTGGAAAAAAAATTGTTCTGGGAAATCGATTACTATTTTCATTTTTTGTTGCTAAGTTTCAATTCGAAAATTTTGGAAAAAATATTAGATTAAGCTAAGAGCCAGATTGTTAGGTAACTTTGTGAGCGGTAAAGATGTTTATATTACAAATTTACTTTAAAATATCTTTATGCAAAAATGTGCATTTAAAGATGTGAAACACGTCGTTTTTTCCTAACCCGTAAATAATATTTGAAGGTTTTGTTTGCTTTAAATAATTGTTTATTGCTGTTTATGTCCGAGTAGTTTTCATGCAGTTTTATCAGGGATTGGAGACAATGGATCAGATGTTTTCCGGGAAAATTGAATTGTTTCAGTTTTAAATGTTTATGGTAAAATCAAGTCAAGGAAAGTTTATGTATATATTGCATAAAAAATATTAATTTTACTGTGATTTGAAGCAATGCTTTTGTTGAATGTAATCATGAATTGTATATTACAAAAGTATATACCACAGTAACAATATGCTTCGAAAAAAATGCACATAACAGTTTTTACATTATAAATTCCTTAATACGACTGTTTTTCCATAGATACTGTATTTTGGTTAATATATTATAGGAAAAATAAATTTCAAAAAACTTTTCAATGCGGGTAAATAATTTGTATATACTTTTAAGTTATAAAAGTTAATATCGCAACATAGAATAATATCTCATGAATTCCTTCCATATTCTGAACTCCTTGTGTGAATAATCATGAATTTTAAGTGCTTATTTTTATTATAATTTGGGGCCATATATTATACTATTCATTCATAGGTCTAGTAATAGTATAACAGGAACTCTAGCATCAGAAAGAAAGACGTCATGAATATTTCAGAAAGTCTTCCCAATACTGAAATACTCCTGATGCATTGAATATTTCAGTAGTTAAAGACTATTTTTAATGATACGTAAGCAGTGAAAATTTTTAAATTCTGGGAAACTTTCTAGTAACTCTATAAAGCTTGATGTTACGAGAATTTGTTGAAACTTGGAAAATTAAATTTTACCGGATAAAAAAAGTACAAAAAAAAGTACATTCTACTTTTTAGAATAACTTACCTATTGAAACCTTGTATACACTATTTGGAACTAAATAAAATAGCAAACAATTATAGAAAGAGAAAAAATGTTTCAAGTTTTATTTGAAGATCATACAATAATAATAAACTTGACTTTCGCCCTAATTATGAGTTTTCGCAGAGTTCTTGTAATGTATTTTGTATCATACATAGATTAATATTTTATTAGTATATTTAACGCAGTTAATACCAATGAAAACTGTTATTTTTTTCTTTCATTCCATGAAATACCATAAAGTAAAAGTAAACCATACGTTGGTTTATATTTAGTAAACAAAATTTTGCTCATGAATATTATAATAACAAAAATCTATTTAAAAATAATTTTTCCCGAAAAACCACGATAGGTCTGCTGTCACACATGGCTTATAAATACGACTGTCAAACATAATGTCACCATATTTGGATTTATGTAATTTCATTTTGAATTTGCATATTCAGCGGTTAGTGTCAGAAACAATGGCATTTTAGGTGATGAAATTAAAATAAGAAGTTTATTGCAAAAACGTATTTTTGGGCTTTCAAAGCCAAACTAATTACTGTTTCAATCTATATGTAATCCAAACTAGGAAAAATTGTAGTACCTGATTGTCTGTCTGTATCCATGTTAAATGTCACTCGTTCGCTATAGGTGCCACAAAGGTAAAATTTGGCATAATTATACATGTTTATAATGCCCAAAAAGTTATGAAATAAAAACTTTAAAAAATTTGTTTAGGTTACCTCCTCTAAATGGAAAAGTTTCGTGTCGTAAAATAGGTCTTTCAAAAATATTAGGAGTATGTTATGAACACATTTTCTCTACAGTGTTCCGTTTAAGAAGTATTAAGCTCGAGCATAGTCATTTTTGTTAAAATTAGTAATCCCACCACTATCAATTAAACCACTATTTTTTTGTGGTTGGAAAGTATTCATGATAGTAGTACATATGACGAGATTAAAAAGAAAATATTTGATCATTTTCCATAAGAAAAATCCACAGTTTACAAATAAAAGTTGACAAGCTTACAACATGTAGTCAGGTCTAAAAAAATTTCAAAGAAACTCCATAAATATAAATTAAACCAACTACAAAAATAACTTAGTATTTAAAATGTATATTTATTGTCTATGATAGATATAATAGATAATATAAGATGAGAAATGATATTAATATTTGTAGTTTAAAAGACGTACTATGTACGCTTAAACGTTTATATGGGCTTAAGTATGCACTGAACACTCACAGTGCAAGTTATGCGCGTATTTATCAAGTTTATTTTCTAATAAAATAATTGAGAGCGGAAATTGTTTTTATTAAATAGCCTTTTGAAATCTTTTTTTTTCATTTAATAACCAGCAAAAAGAGAATAAAATTTTATACTGCATTTCTTACCTTTTATTACATGTATGTATTACTATAAACGCAAATAATTGTACGGACATAAACAGCAATAAACAATTATTTAAAGCAAACAAAACCTTCAAATATTATTTACAGGTTAGGAAAAAACGACGTGTTTCACATCTTTAAATGCACATTTTCGCATAAAGATATTTTAAAATAAATTTGTAATATAAACATCTTTACCGCTCACAAAGTTACCTAACAATCTGGCTCTTAGCTTAATCTAATATTTTTTCCAAAATTTTCGAATTGAAACTTAGCAACAAAAAATTGAAATAGTAATCGATTTCCCAGAACAATTTTTTTTCCACAAGTACATGTGTTTTATTCATATATACATTCAAATGTATATATGAATATATATATATATATATATATATATATATATATATATTTAATAATAACGAATGACTTTACATATACGTTTAAATACGCCTACGTGTCCAACTTCACTAATCAGTGTTAAATTTTTTTAATTAAAAGTTATTGCAATAACGACTATTCATGTTTTTATTACATGTATGTATTACTATAAACGCAAATAAATTGCAGTTATATCTAAATATGTATTCAAGTTTTTAATAAATTTAGTGTTTTTAATATCTTTAAACGTCTATTTTAAATGTATCGATACATACCTCCTCTGTGGAGCTATAATGTTTCAAGGGAAACACAGAACAAGCGGCATTATTCAGAACTTTAAAATAATATTGCGGAGATTTTGATAGAAGCATTACTTTTTTAAGTTTCTAATGAAATTTTTTCAAAGAAAACCATTCCGTATGAGCGAAATTCAGAAAAGTAAAACAAAAAGATAACAGATATTTTAACCGATAACTCTAGATTTTTTTCCTGATATTCTGGCGATATTATATATTATATTTCCTTTGAAGGGAAATGTTATCTCTCCTCTGTCAAAAATGACATTGACAATTTTTTCAGTTTGTTCATAATTTTATTTTTTCCCTTGAAATTGGTTATAGTCGCCTGAATTATATTTATTTAAAAGAAAAGCTAATACAGCAAATAAACTATTAAATAATAAATCACACTTTACGTTTCTTTACGAAACCCAATGGTGTTAACAAAATATTTTTCTTACTATATTTGCCCTGTATCCAATCGTTCTAGTCATAAAAGACTCAAAGCAATATTTTCTTCTTCTTTTATAAATTCAAGATTACCTCGTGTAATATTGTTTAAACCAAATAACATGGTGGACTTATTACGATACATTAAATTTGTTTTACGGAACAAGACAGAATGTGGCATATAAGACACATAAACGCGATATTAACAACATAAACGCGGTGGCACATAAACGCGGTATTATCGCCCTACATAAAACAATATCGCGACATGGCAACCAAATCACGACAATAATAATAAATGTTATAGTGTTGTTGGTAGACTATTTTTGTTAACCATTACCACAAAATCAAAAACACATAAAATAAAAATATGTAAATTTCAGGCAAAATTTTACCTATATATTCTCAAAGTAAAGAATAATAGATACTCTAAATCGAATAGGTATAATTATATTCCTGCTGATCTGCTATTAAATACATTATTGCCAAAATATATTCTGAAATTCCCCACATCCATAATAAATACATGGAGAGTTTGCAAAATATTTTGATTCCAATAAAGCTACTATACACTCATTAACGTTGTGTTACTTAAATCATTTTAAAGGGTTAAAATTGAAATGTAAATAAGTACACTCAGTGGTAAACCCAAATGATTACATCAACTGTCCAGTAAATCTTTTCAAAACTCTCAAACTACCCGGTTTCCAATCCATATGGTTATACCGGATATTGTCCATTGATATTGCTGTAAAATTTCCACTTGCTCAATCCTTATAATGAGACCAGATTGCAATTGAAAGTTCTGCAATGTCAGATAGGCCAAAATATCAACTAGATGTTATGAAAGTAAGGCAATGTCCATCTTACTTTCCTTTTAATTTCAAAAGAGCGTGTTTCCCTCTGAAGAAGCGTATTTCCCTCTCTGCTTTTCCATGACAGTTAACGGCTCTCAGGTACTACTATTGACATATTCAATTTACGTAGCTATTCGAGTGTTAATTTACACAAATACTGGATATATTATCATTAAAAAAATTACATACGTTGTTTAAAAAATTAGGATACATAGAATATGATGGCTCCTCCTCTTATAGTTAAGTAGGTATATACCTACTACAGTTAAGTAAGGGAAAGTTAAGGAAAAAATGTGACATTTGGTAGCATCATTATTGATTTCCTACAAAAATCGCTTCGGCTACTAAATATCATGTTTATTTTCAAAACTATAGGTTTGATATTTTTTTTAATTAATAGAGAAAAAATCATTTTTTTTTGCATATTTTCATAGTTTTGTCTAAAATACACTACCTAAAATTTTCAATCCTTATAACTAGCTCTTTCAATTAACGTCCCACATAATTAATATTATATGTGTATATATATATATATATATATATATATATATATATATATATATATATATATATATAACTTTATAAATTGTTTTCGAATTCTTTTTTCGCCCATAAGACAATGTCATTAAGAAGAATAAGTTAAAATACTTTAAGTGTTAAAAATTAAACTTTTTAAGCTAAATGGTTTCCGAGAAAAACGGATATAACAGACGGATAGGTGAACATCTATTCTACGTACGACAAAAATTTTCCTTCTGCTCGATTTTCCCTCAACCATCTCCTCAGTCCGTCTCTTTCCACTGTCATAAAAGGAAAAAAATGAAGGTTTCATTGAAATTGATGAATAATTTCTAAGATTAAGGTCCGATACTTTAATCAGCTGATAGGAGTAAAACAGAAGTTTTGTTTTAATTTACGACAAAAATACAATAATTTTTGCAACGATCATGAGATTGTCCAATATGTACAATACTCTCATTTATTTTAATAATTTCTCATAATTTTGTCGTAAACATAAAATGAAATCTATTTAATAAATTGAGTATATAGTAAAGATAGCCGACGTATAAATAACACTTACTGTTGCGATAAAAAAACTATACACAATATTATCCTCGCTTGGTGTGAGCCGCTATAATGGTAAAGAGTTCTTCAATGATACCGCAAAATTATATTACGAAATTTTGAACACTTAATATATAAAATTCATAAGCTATACTTTCTAATATATATATATATATATATATATATATATATATATATATATATATATATATATATTTAGATATACATATATACATATGTATGTATATATATTACACATACAGTAAAAGTGACACTGTCCAACGTATTAACATATTTATCACATCACCACAAGGTGAGATAACGAATTAGTCATAGATTGAATAGTACATTTCCAATGACATTTTAATGAGGTTAATAAAATGTCAGAATATGAAGAAATATATTATTTGTATTCTATATGCCCCACCTCAAAATAAAATGTTTAAAACACTTGAATTTTATTCAATATATGAATACCGCTAAATAAAATATTTTGCTAACAAACCTATGCTAAATAAAATATTTTCGCAACGGTTATTAAAAAATTGTATCATTATTCGCATAATAATACTACAAATAATATATCAATATAAACAAAAAAAAATAATAATTAGAGTAATTTTTTATCGGTTGTTTTCAATTTTAATTAAATTTATTATGAAATAAATATAAATTTAAGTAACTTATTTTGAAATGTTATATTACATCTTCTCTTTCATTAAGAACTCATTTTTTCAATAACGGCTACGAATAAAAATTCAATCTAAGAAGTTCATAAGGTAATATAACTAAGTTAAAATTTCCAGTCTTATTAAATTCTCGTTAGTCCCATTAAAAATAATGAACGACAATAAAGCGCCCCTGACTGGCTCGTCGATAACGAAGTATTTACCATGTTCGCTCTTAGGTCAGACGAAGCTTAATTATCAATTTAAAATCAAAGACATTTAAACCATTGTAACACCGAAGTCTAACAAAAATTAATAAAATCTACGTTGATTCTAATGACATTACTTAGTTTCTTAAGTTCGAAAAAAACGAATGGCGTTAAACAGAGAAATTATACGTGCAATGGGTTTGTGCGATTATGTAGTATTCTTGTTTTTTTATTAAACATATCATTCATCACTGACGTATTATTCGCATTGTGAAATAGATAAAATAAACTAGTTAAATACTGGCTATTGCCAAAATTTAAAACATTCATTCAGATTGTTGAGGTGGGTTTACTTTATAATTGAAAATATAAAAATGTAACATAAAAATATAAAGAATATAAAAATATAGCATTAAAGAATTTTTGCACACACAATAGTGGGGAACATAAACAGGAGTAGGAAAAAATCTATTAAAATTTTGATTTCTAAAACTAAACTTTAAAAAATAAAAATAGCATATACAATAGTTATAGACCAATGTTTTCTGAATTTCACTCTGAATGAAAAAATTACCAGAAAGAATATATTACCATAGTAAAGTTATTTATTTTTGCCATTATATATATATATATATATATATATATATATATATATATATATATATATATGTATATTACATAACATTTATTGTTTATTATCGTTATAATTATTTATTTTTGTTATGTTACAAGAAAAAATGTTATCTATGCAATCTACAATCTATGACTCAAAACTCATTGCCAGTATTACACAGACCACTATTAGCATTATTGTGTAGTACCCGTTTGTCATCAATCCATAAATACACATTAAATAAAAAAGAGATATTTTAGGAAAAAAAATTCAACACAGACCTCTTTATTTTCTAAATAAAGAGAGGTACACCATATAATCTCTAAACAAAGTACCAATGTACGATTTGCACTCCAGTTAGAAATTACACAGTCATCTAATTAATTATGGCCTTATTAAATATTGTGTCTCAAAAATATTAAAATGAGGTCACAAGAAACATTCTCCACAAACGTAATAAATTTCTTGAAATAAATCCAGTAAATCTCTAATGGCACATCTGATTCATTACATAGTATAAAATGGAATAAAAAAAACTTGAGAGGTGTCAAGGGATACCCGGATGGAACGAAGTTCCTTTCGATTAAATAGTGAAGGAATTGTAATAAAATTTTATTTCTTTTAAGTTATAATAATAATTATTGTTATTATTTTTTATTATTTATTATGTACAAAAAACCTGTATACACTCAACAAAAATAATCGTCGCGACACCACACTGTTCAATGCGAAATAGAAAGACGAAACGAAAATAACTGGCTTGCTTTCTATGAGAGAGAGAGAGACAGACAGAGAAACACGCGCACGCCGCACGGCTTGCAGCGCGCCCGCTAGCAACTATAGCAAAAAGTGTCGTTACAACTTTTGGTCTTAATTTTTTCCATCTAGCCCCCTTTCGCAACGCGCGATAAGGAACTTCGTTCCAAAAAGAATTCTTATTTATTAACTGAAATTAACACGCGTCAGCCATCATTATTCTTTCAAAATCTAAAAACGGTGCACAACTAAACTTATCGATGATTTCTTTGTTTCATAAAACCATTCTTCAAAAAGCTTTCCAAACTGATTTTTATCAAGTTAAACATAATCCAAAAAGGATGCGCGTTATGAGGAATTAGAAAAATTAGCGCATATATACTATCAATAAACGAATCATTTTACTATAATGCCATGCACGGGCCAATAAAATGCTTTGAGTTTATACTTCCAAACACAAACTAAAAACTTGCTGTAAATTACTGCAAAAACTACTATGGTGATTTCAAATTGGAGACAAAAAATTAACACACAATTTTAGTAGTCCCAATAATGTTAACTATACCTTACGGTGCACATATGCGAGACAAATGATAGAGTTCATTCACACGATTTTAGTAGTCTTAACAATGTTAACTGTACCCAATTTACAAAATTGATTTTATAATTCAATATCATCACATATCGCTTGTATAACCTGAATGAAATTTGAACCAAAACTGCTCAACTTTAAAGCTTAACTGTTTATTATTTCAAGAGATCATTTCCAAGAATGTTTACAATAAAATTTTTGACGTTAAACATCGAAACTACAAATTAAAACTAAAGTTTGTAATATTTTAATTTAATTACAATTTTCTTTATACATCTTTAACGGTGCGATTTAAATTTTACTTATTTTTAAATGCCTATAAATATTGACACTTATTCCAAACTAATTTTATTTTGGTTGAAATTTATCAGTGCTAAAGAGCATAAATTGATTTATGTCTATTTTTCAAAAATATTATAAGAATTTTTACATTTAGTTGCTTTGTATCATATATTTAAGTCTAAAAAAGAGATGGTAAACAAATTAATAATGACGTCACGTAACGTTGTCAGATAGTATGCATGGATTCCTGAAGAGTGTAACCCAATAGCATTAAATCACTAAAGAAAATCGGAAATATATGATATATCTTCAAATTTGAAATGAACTTTTCCATCCTAAAATATATAACATTTCAATGAAAAAATATAAGAATAGAAAAATATAGTTTCACATCGTTATATTACTTCACTCATTTTTTTGTTATTATATGTTTTATGTTATAAAATGGTGACTTGGAAATGCTGAAATATAAAAGTATAAGAACATCGATAATGTCAATGAATTATTGATAGTGGTACAATACTTATATGCTACGTGAGCAGTCCGGTTTCAATTCCTGGCCGTTGCATTTAATTTTTTTATAGCTTGACTTTTTGTAATATAAATCCAAAATCCAAACTATACTCAACCATCCGTTTGATCTTGAATTGGATTTTGGAAAATTAAAAGCCAAATCATGAACATTTTGCATGTGAAAATAAAATAACATTAATTGGAATGGAAGAAAATATAATTAATGGAATTAAAAAACTTTTTTTGAGCACATAAAAGAGAAACGATGTTTCGTTCATTCATTGTTGATGAAAAACATAATTTAATACAAAAAAAGCAAAAAAATACTCGCTGAATATAAATAAATGAGAACAAAATAGGAGTCCATATCCATACATTTGCGGTCTTTGTATTTTAAAAGCCATTGAAGATACCTTATGGCTAATCAAATAGGTTCTATTTAAAAAAGTTATGCCTAAAACAAACATACCCGTAAAAGAAAGAAATATGTATCCATCCAATTATTTAAACATCTCATATTTCGAAAGCGATTGCCGCAACCTTAAGTTTCGTCAATAATTTGGATTGCTATTTTCCTGATACAAATTATTCCCAACCATTCATTTTACTTTGAAATAGTTAATAAATGTTTATTTATTTGTTGTACTGTATTTTTATTGTTTTAATATCAAAAAAGGGAACGTAGTAAATATAGTATATAAAATGCATAGTCATTTTCCGAAAAGTTACTAAACTGTGGATTCGTTTTCTTCAATATTAAATTAAATTACAACTATGCCAGTTCAAAATAAGATACAATCCAAATACAATTTCGGTCACCGTTGAAAGTTAGACATTTCAATTATATTTCCATTGTTATGATACAATAGATTGTGATGAATTTGAACATTTCACGTAATAAAAACTTCGTTCAAATCATTGTTGTACGATATTAATAAATTTACTTTTTACATTGTATTGTTTTATTTTGTTGCCTTGTAATATAAATCCAAAATTCAAACTGCATTCTGCTTACTATTTGGGTATTTTAACGAGTTAAATATGATACGTTTGTAATAATAATCAATAAAATTACAGTATGAAGGTATATAAAATTAAACCCGAAAGAAAATAAGTCAATGGTACTCAATTTTACCTTCATATTAAAATAGTTATCGCCTTACTTGTTACGTTTGACAACATTATTTGAAATTTTCTAAGTAAAATTTCTTTGTGGGCTATGAAAATAAAATTTTCAAGGTCGCAATGTTTTTCATGCAACGTTTTTGTGACGTTAGAATGTAAAGAATCTATCGCAAGAAGGACAGAAATTAGATACTTAGCTAAGTAACTGAGAGAGATAGATGAACACGATAGAATAAAACAAGAAGTATACACATATTGGAAAACAAACAAAAATGGCGTTTACTTTGGCTATCAGCTGTTTTATACGTTATGCGTCCCAAAATATACTGTCCTAATTTTATCTATTTGTTTATCTATTTATGATTGAGTTGTTACTAATTGTACATGTACTTCATGCTTTACAAGAGTAGCAATATTTGTACCTAATTTATTTATAAATCCGCAATGAACCTGCACATATAGTTGGATAAATTTAATTTACGACAGAATCAATACGCCCCGACTTCTTTCAGTCACATTTCGCAGTTATTTATCAAATTGACAATTGTTTGTTAATTTATATGAAGATATGCACATAATAACTTATGTGTTCACGGCAATTTGTAATGACATTTTATTATTTTTTCTGAATGTAAGTTATTATTAAAATCTTGAACGAATTTAGTACAATCTATAGTCTTACACTTAATATATCTTCTCTCTTTCTGCGATTTTACACATTACTACATATATACTTATAAAATCAAGGTGTAGATCGCCAAAAAAGTTTAATTTCAGTCACATGTACTGAGTTGCATACAATTGTTGATGCACCGTCCTTTGTCAGTATGTGAAGGTAGTTATATTCTAATTTTTTATCACAAAGCTGTTTATTTAACATAAGCGACATTTTTAATTCGCGTTTTTTGAAATATTTACCTATTGAAAAATAATTAGTCATAACTTTACGAACTTTGATTTATGGAAATCGTAAACAAAGTCTATTTACTTTTTTTCTGTATCCATTTACTTTCTCGTAATTCGTAAAACTTGAAAAATTTTATAAATACCAAGGACGTATCTGCTACAAAAACAAAACTGAAAGATTTTTATTTTTAGTAGCATAAAAAAATTTTGACATATAAATACAAAAATATATTGTACCTCCCGTGATGTTACGTATTGATTCTCTTACATGATTCTCTTTCATTGGAAAACGGTCGCTTAAAAATATAATCGTTAGTTTCTTTTTCCATTCCTGGCAAATCTAGAATATATGTATAGAACAGGAAGATAGGAAGAAATTCATTTTTAACTTCAGGTCCCTAAGTAAGCAAAAAATAAAAGCAATTAAATGGCAATTTCAAAAACCTCTTCAAATTGACTATAAATGTGAGGTTTATTTGTAATTCGTTTTAGCTCGAATTCGTCGAAGCTAAGAACAAAGAACGATGCAAGGTAAAACGAGGTTCACTTAATAACTACATACACACAAACACATTTGTCTTGTTTCCAGTAGCTCATGACTGTTCAATAAGGATAGGTATTTTTATGAATTCTTACATTGTATAACCCTTGAAGAGAACATATAGAGCTTAAAATTTATTACAGGTAAAAATATTGAATTAAACTAATTTATCTCTAATCAGAAGCAAGATTAATACGATTATTATATTATACAGATACAGAAATGGCATGTTTTATTTCTTCCTTTAAGTCACAAATTCTACTTCTGGAAAATTAATTTTCGTTTTTTAAATATAATTTACCGTGATATTATATTTATAGTGATACATGTATATCGTTGCAACAGCAACGAGTCTCTAAAAAATCTGAGCTCGTAGCAAAATTTATGTAACATATACTACTGAAAAACCATGTTATTCCATATAACAAACAGTGACGAAATTGTAAACTTGTTTAAATGAATCATTGGAGAGTTCAGAAAACTCGTATATATTTCTGGTTGTGTAGAAATTACACCTGAAATAAGTAAAAACGCAAGTAAGTAAAGTGCGAAGAATACCATTGCGACCAAACTTGATACTTAATTCATGTACACATAAAAACATAAAAGGAAATGAAAATGCATTTACTTGGTGAACAGTAAATAACGCATAGTTTTCACAATGTCTGCTAAACTTCATCAAAATATTTATCTATCAAATAAATATTCAAAAATAATTTCCGACTAAACAAATCCTTAACTTGTATAAAATATTAAACATAAACTCGCACTACGAGGGTTCTGTCCACATTTTGGTATTTATAAACTTTTAAAAGTACATGGTAATTCCATTAAATAATTTACAAACATCTATTTTTCACAATGTAAATATATTACAATGTACTACTCGCTGTATCTTTTACAGTCATAAAAATATGGGAATTTTTGAAAAATCATAATATCTAAGATAATTTCAATAATTTTTTTTGTAATCTTCTAGTCAGATGCCACCAACTGTGTTTCATGATTTTTGGATCGATAATTTTTAAAATAAGGGGGTGGATTGTTGTAGTTTTACGTATTTTTTTGAATATATTTTAAAATATGCAATTTAAAATGACGAAAATATTTTTGTATCATTGCATTATTTCTGATAAAATCGGTTTTGGAAACAAAAAAATATAAATGTATTGCCTATTGTACTATATCTTTCAAAAGCATAAAAATGTAGAGAATATTCCAAGAATTATGACATCTGGAATCAACGCTATAGTTTTCCTACAACCTTTACGTGGACTTCTAAAACCAAATTTTTTTCATAATTTTTAAAAATAATAAAATAAAAAATAGACATTTGTGTTACTAGGTCTAATACTTAATCCGCTGGACCGATTTTAATTAAATTTTGTGTTTAGAAGTCCTGCATAAATATATAAAGACAATTCTATTCCTAACTTCCATATTTCGTGAATTGGATTTACAAAATATAACCATTTTTTTTTCCGAAAAATGTCTCAATCTGTTTTACTAAAACAATCCATGTTGATAGTACTAAAAAAATCTTAAGAATCTCCTCTGAGAAAAAAACTGAGCCAAAATTAGCGCCTTCGAAAAGCGAGGGCGGGGCGACCCAGTAGTCGTAATGATTAAAGCTTTATGTGCCCAAAAGTAAAAATGCTTTATAAGCTCAACAATAAAACAAAAACAATATTGAGTGGACAGGACAAAATATATCCATATAAAGGCTTAGGTTTTACGAGAAAGCAACGGAACGGTACATTGAAATATTTTTTGTTAGTGTATTTCCCTTCTACAGGTTTTTTTATAGATAGAACAGAAGCATAAAGCGTGTCACATCATAATATCGAGGTTTTTTGCTTTTTACAGTAGTTTTTCAAGAATCCCTGAATTAAACTCACTACTACTTTATTTCTGAATATTTAAAGTAAATATTTATATTTAAACGCATATGCCATAACTAACAAGTTATGTCCAACAGCTAATTTCAATAATAAGAATAAAAATATGAGTACGTGGTAACGATATTTTTAGTAGTGATGAAAAAAATTTACATTTATTCAAAATTCACGACGGTATAACGCAATAATAGTGAAAATGAAATAATTTAAAAATAAGTTATTCACAGAACAACAAGAAAATAAATTTATTCGTTATGTTTTACAAATACATTATTAAAATAAAAGTTTTAATTGCTGTAATCGTATGAGAAACGATTTATTCATGTTTTCTTATGAGCCACAAAATATTTTCCAAAAGCCAAGGTATTACTGATACAAAATTGTACATTTTCATTCCGACTAATTTTAAATAACAAAAAAAAACTCAAAGCTCATTTTTCTGCATTTTGATGTAATACATATTAACCATCTTTTATTCTTTAAATACACATTAACCATTCTCTATGAAATATAACAAACTACCAATTTATATTTCAAAGTAAGATAAAAAATGGCTATTTCGTAACTTTATCCGATAATAAAAAAGGCTTCACTCAGACGTCCCAAAAATTAATTGTAGAAATGTTTCAAACAAATTAAAAAATTATGCATACCAATAAAACGTCCCTTGTCGGCGCATCGATAACGAAATCTATATTCACAACATTGGACTTTAAATCAGCTAAAATTTTAGCTTCAACTCCCAATTTAAAATTTTAACTTCAGTATCCAATAGAGAATATTAAATTCTTTGTTAATTTTAAATATGCTAATCAAATTCACTTTAGTTACAACAGCGAAATTCGTAAATCACGCCAGACGGTGAAACTAAAATATAATTAAAGTTCGTTCGTAAAGACACTCAAAGTCACAGATTAACAGTTAATACGCCAAAGCTTTATAACTCCATGTATGTTTGAATTGCAAGGGTATAATTTGAATAATTATAAATTTATTAATCATATGATGGTAAAGGCTAAAAGAATACTGAATTGAAATAGGATTTTCTTTATGTGAAATAATCCCTATCTTTATAAAACTTAGACCCATTGGCCCATATTTGTAAAAAAAGCGTGACAGGAGGAGTAAGAAAGCCATTAAAATTAGAATTTATATAATTTTGAAATACTATTATTGAAGGTCCTCCACTTTTATTAATTAATTGTAAACTGTCGTAAAAGTTTTTGACCGTACTTTGTTCCATTTCTAACCATTCATCAACTGTCACGTTCTTCAATTCTCCAACAATGGTAAATTGCCTTGCTCCTCGGTAAACCGCGCGTGATAAATTTCCCAAACAATTTTCAATTATGTTCAGGTCTGGAGAATAAGTTAACCACTCATGCACTTGGATATTTTTTCTATCAAAATAGTCCTTGACTACTTGTGCCTAATAAATAGAAGCATTATCGTGCTGAAATATAAAATCAGGACTAGCAATCCGTTATTGTTGTAACGTTTACTGTTAATTTTCCCACTTAAGAACTTAGTATCCATTTCTTCTGAATATCCAATTCCATATCATAACACTACCATCGCTTGCTTGCCGCCGAAAAAAATTCCTTCCTTCTTTCTAAGATCATGTAAATGAAAGTTATAATCATTAGACCGTCCAAACTGAATTTCTTTTCATCAGTAAAAATGACTGTTCTCCACCTTTTTTTCCAATGAACATCCTCTTTTACAAATTTAAATGGCAGTTTTTTTCCTAACTTCTGATGTTTTAAATGTCCACATTCACGTAGAAAACATCGAAAGTTTCTCAATTTAGTATTTATGTCAAAATCGGTCGCGATTTGTCACGCAATAAGAGAAGGATTAAAGGCAACCCTGAAAGTTACCTTTTTTCACGTGGAGTTATGGCTCGTGGACGACTAATTCTTTTATTTTTCCCATAATTTTTAGGGTCTTTTAAATAGTTGCGCACGACATAATGACTTCTATTAACAAATTTTGCAATTTCAATCATTGACTAATTTTCCGAATGTAATTTATTGATTAAATAAATTTCATTTTCATTCAAATGTTTTCCACAAGACATTTTATATTCAAAATAATTGAATGTCAATAAAAGTTCGCAATTAAATGAAACTACGTGCTGTAGTATTATTTCTACTTTCTTTAAGTTCTTTACCACAACCTAGGTTTCGTTGTATTATAACATCTTCAGGTGGGGTATTAGCAAAGATTCTTTGCTAATATCCCACCTGAAGATGTTATAATACAACGAAACCTAGGTCGTTGTAAAGAAATTAAAGAAAGTATAAGTAATACTACATCACGTAGTTTCATTTAATTGTGAATAATGAATTTCTACAAAATTAAGGCCAAATATATTCAATATTAGTCAATAAAAGTAAAAATAATAAAACACAATTGAACTCGATAAATACAGTAAAAGTTTTAAACCGTCCTAACACGTCTACGGCCTTGAACTGAATGAGAGCGGGCAGCGGTGGGGCAGCAGGTTTATACTTGTCGCACTTCAAAATAAAAGCATTTCGTCGCGACACATTATAACAATTCGAAGTAAAAACATACGCACACTAATGGAATGTGCATAAATAAATAATGCATATATATATAATATATATATATATATATATATATATATATGTGTGTGTATATATATATATATATATATATATATATATATATATATATTGGCATTTGCAAAAAATAATGTATAATTATTCATTACATTATTATCTTAAAATTATATTTTTCGAAAACTTATTTAAACACTAATTATAAAACAATATACACAGATAACATTGACAATCATATTGTTAATAACGAGCAATAATTAATCTCCTTATTAAAGAAATATTGACTGACGTTATTGGAAGATTCTTAGTTGAAATTTAGAAAATTAGTCTTGGGATGATGTCACTAAAAGTTTAAGTAATGAAATTAACAAAGCTTTTCTTAATAAAATTTAAACCTATTTTAAACAGAAACGTTACTCTCCATGATTAACAGAGATAAAGTCAACATTTATATTCTGAAGATTTGAAAATTTTATGAAATAAAAAGTTGACTCCAGACTCTGCCTAATATAATTAATTTACCGTGCGTTAAACTAAACTATATCAGCTACAAATATAAAGGTCTTTTTCATATTTCTGGTCGTAATTGACGATTATTCCAGCTATCCATTTTTATGTGTGCGTGTGTATGTACTTGCTTGTGTTCATGCGTGCTTGCTTGATGCGTGCATGTGTGTGTGCACACATGCATTCGTACGTGCGTGCGTTAGTGCGCACATACAAGCATGCGTGCGTGCGTGTATGAATGCGTGCATACATGCATGCGAGTGTGTGCGCGTTAGTGCGTGCATACATATATGCATGCGTGCGTGCTATTATGAAAATATTACTCCCTGATGTTGTTATAAAAATGTGAGTAATTAAATCACATTTAAAGAATATTAATATGCTTAATAATAATATATGAAAATTCTTGTAAATTCCAAGTTGATAGGTGTTGTGATATCATGATAATAACGTACACAAGTAAGCAAAAAGGTTTTTAAATCGTTATATTACAAGAAATAACCAATTTTCTATGAAAGTTGACATATTGAGAAGCACTATACATGGAAAAAATAATCTGTATAAATAGAAATTGCATTTTTGATAGCAAAAAAATTCTAAGGATAACTTTAGTACTTCGACGAAAAAATTTTAATTGAAATCGGATGTCAATTTTATTTTACGACATTTTCTGTATAATATAAATGGCAATTTACTTATACCACATGTGACAAAATGATTACTATTCATTTTATTAACTAATGTGTGAATTAAGGTACGTCTAATCTTATAGTTTCAATCTTAAAAAAATATTTACCAAAATGAAATAACGTTGTAAGTATAATCGGATAAATAGAAAATAACAGTCATAAATATACAAAAATCTAAAATGAATAAGAGGAGACTTTCCTGACTAATATTGTAGTATATTAAATTCTTTTGACGATGTATCATTTCCGCATTTATGTAATAAGATACATTCTGGGTAACACTTCGAAACCATTAAACCGATTTAGCCCATTTACACACAAAACTTAAATGCGAATTCCGATGAAAAAAATATGACCACATTTTGTTATATCGCATAAAAAATTTACCTATTCTAATTTTAAAGTTTTTTTTACGTTCAATGTCATACTTTTTAATAAACTTCAGTTAACGTTCAAAGTTTCATAAGGTTATATGTTACCTCATATTGAAAAATTATGTTTAGTTCGATATTTCTTTTCTTATTTTCACATTGCAAATTAATTTACAATCATTCAAATTTAACCCTCAAAATTCAACGAAGGAATCACTAATATATTATTTATTTTTATTTTATCGACTTTAATTTTATTTTAGTTCCACTAGCTAACATAATTTAGTAATTCTGAGTAAACGCATTCTATCATCATCTTTCAGACCATCAACAATTTTAAATTTTCTCTATTGGATACTACTATTAAAATTTTAAATTGTATCTTGAAGCTAAAATCTTAACTGACTTAAAATGACATATTGCGTATATGAATTAAATTACATTACAATACGTCATGAATTACATTACAAGAAGACATTTTGTTGCTATGCCGATTTTTTTAATGTATTTTAAATGAGAAATTTTCATATATTACATTAATTTTTGTGATGTCTGAGGTTAAGGTTTTTTATTATTGGATACAATTATGACATAATCTCGTTTAGCAACCTTTGCCTAATTTTCAATGGATAAATTAGTAGTTTGTTCGTGTTATTAGATTTAAGTTGCAAAAGTGAAAATATTAAATTAAATTTACTCTATATGTACGAAATTTAATTTAATAAATATATATTTGCAAAATATTGGTTGATTTTTTTCCGTTGCTAAATTATTTTTAAATAATTTAATTTTCATTGTTTTTGCGTTTTTTATACTTACGAAAAATAGCACAATCGTGTACTCGGGTTTGTTTCCTATGCTTGTTATCACGGTTAACTATTGAAAGCAAATTGTTGGCTATGGCAACTTTACGTATTTTAACTATAAAACTTTTTAACATTGAAGTATCCTACACCGTACGTTTGGGTGAAATAAAGTGTAGGTAATTGAATTTTCTTTCGGGATTGCTGGAAGAATACCAAACAAAATTAAGCTTTTTTCAATATAATATTTTTTCAGCCAAAAGACAAGAAAGAGATTAACGAATTCGGAGGTTAATAAGGTATGACTCATTTTATGTCCGTCATCATGCTTCTAACATGATTTAAATTGATGCGCACGTGACAAGCTAAGTGAATGTACAAACGTTTACGTAGTGCGATAAGTTTCAGAGATATCTGATAGCAAGCATCGGTGGTTCAGTGGTAGAATGCTCGCCTGCCACGCGGGCGGCCCGGGTTCGATTCCCGGCCGATGCAAGTTTATCAAATTTTTAAATTATCTTTCTAAACAAATATTATTTTATGTTAATTCAATCGTCATAAAGAATGAAAATTAATGAAACACTCATTATATTTTATTACTACTTGAAAATTTATTTAGCATAAAAAACGATGTTTACCATTTTGAAAGATTTTATACTATGTAAGGATTTTATTAATCGGAAATTATCATGGAATAGTTACGTTCATCCAAAAAAGGGCTTCTAGTACTAATCTCATCTATTCGGTATTCGGCATATTTGCCCATATTTTTAGTATTCAAACAAATACCATAGGCACTGAAACTTACAATTTGTTTCAAGATTCGTAAATTTTTATATTCGAATAATCATAATAATTTTTATTGGGGTTCCGTAGTCAAATGACAATAACGGAACCATTACAATTTAATCCTGTCCGTCTGTCCGTATGTCACAACCATTTTACTCGAAGACTATTGGCACTATGTAAATGAAATTTGGACGGTAGATGAATTCTATAAACCGCTATAAAATAAATTAGTATTATGAAAAAAAAATATCATAGAAGGAGAGCCACCCCTAATATTATTTTCTTTTACAATATATATATAACTGAGGGAAGAAAAAAATCCAGTGCAAATAGGTATTTTGAGGCATCATTAGATAGGTCTTAAAAATGATGTAGAGATTCCAAAGTAACTTTTTTGTTTAAGTTATTCGTTGGACAGGTATGCGCTTCTAAAGTCTTAAAAGTTGTGTGTGTGTATGTATGTATGCGTGCGGGTCTAATTTTTCAACTAACGTGTGTAAAAATCTAAAAAATAGGGTAATAATATTTAAAATAAACTTTCAATGAAAATTGGTTTGAATAAAACACGTTGTTTGGTTTTTGAGATGTGAGATACTTTTCGTATCAACCGCAACAATAATTTTGTTTTAAATAGTATCTTTGAGAAATACAAACCTATATATTTAATATTTGGTACTACGGGACTCTTCGTGCACGAATCCGACCTGCATTTGACCAACATTTATTTGATATTTCAGTTACAGTGTCGAAAGAATGCCAAAATATTATGTTTTCTGCATTAATGGGCTGAAATCTATTTCTTTACTCCTTGCCAGATGACGATTTAACAAAAGTTTTTTTTTCATCCAGGTGTGGATAAATATTTTCATGCAATCTTTACAAAATATTATGAAAACTGTACACTGCCTACCAAGCAAACGAATCCTTATTTCCTTTTATGTTTTTTATTTTTGCGAATTAGGTACCAAGTTTAGTCGCAATGATGTTTTTCGCACTTGATCTGTTGCGTCATCGTTTGTATTTTTTTTAGTTATTATTTCTCCGCAGTAATACCAGAAAAATGAAAGAATTTTCTGGACTCGTGGTTCGTTTGACATAGCTTTATAATTAGTGTTACAAATATATTTTGTTAATAAAACACTAATTTAAAATTCTAATTATACACGAGCATACTGATTATATGATTCTAAAGTGTACCTACGTTTATCAACGGATTGTACTTGTATTTTAAAACGCGCTAATAAGTTTTGTACCGTGACATATCGACGAAATGGGCCTGGCCAGATTTAGTATGGTAGGATTAGAAGCTATAATAGTATCTAACTACTGAAAGAAAACTAGTACTTTTAGTAAAAGTTTTTTATTGTTTTTGTTTTTTTCACTTTGTTATGAGCATTTTGTGAAGGATTTTATTGTTCAAAAACATTTTCACATTTCAACATTAACAAAAAATTTTAAGAAATAGCAAAAAACTTGGAGTAGTTAGTTTATTGAAGTAATTAGTTATCACAATATTTTCATAATGTTTTCTACAATATGTTCAAACTATTTTATTGCGGCTACAGTAGTCGATAAAACGATGCCACCTCCGCAATTCAAGTTCTGAGTACTCAATTATTCTAAAATATATTATGTACGCTTCGTTTAGGTAGCGTATAAAACATTTTTTTAGAAATAAATGCGATTTGAACATTTCTTGTCAATTACATAAACCGTTCACGTGCCGATTTAAAAAAAAACAAACAAAACTTTCCTTTTTATAAAATGTACAAGATGAGTTATTTCTACAAATATATTATAGTTACAAATAATTAAATGTTTTTCTTGGTTCTGGTCTTGTATGAAGGTAATAACCCTTCATCTAAAAATAGCGTCAAGTTTTGCAAAACTCATTCGGAAAAAATACGTGATAAAATACAATGTTTTTATCACGCATTTTTTTATTATTTAAAGAGAAAGCGATGTAAAAAAAAACAGTTACTGTAAAGGTTAAAAAAGCATGGATAGAATTCTTAGCTAACGATGATAACCCTTTCCAACGCATTCTTGTATGTCGTTCATGTATTAGTCAGATGTTTTTGCTCATTACATTAAATTTGACTACGGTATTTGCAAAGAAATATGAAAAATGGGATTCAAAGTTGTTATCTCATTTACACAGATTGAATATACGGGGAGAAACACAAAAGTATAACCAATAGTGGCAAGTACATCTACACTGATATTAAAATTAAAAAGTGCGAGTCTGTTTCTTATGTAATTTTATTAGGTGTAAGTAGGAATCTCGGAAGAGGCTGGATAAATTCTAAAAATGTCATTACTATTAGGAAGCTATATTATTTCTAATATATTTAGATATAACATGTATTTTATTTTGAAAGAAATTGAGTTTTATTAAATATAGTAATATTTGTAACTAAAACTGGAGACAAACGATATAATTAGCTATTTTATTGACTTACATTAGTTAAATCATTACAGATGTGACAAAAAATGTACGTACGAAATATATATCCTAATGATATCTACAGAAAAGTTGGTCACACTACAGGTCTATTTTTATCCGTAATGACTGTAATTTTGAATAAAAAACCTGTTAAAAGTAACTACGAATTTTAGAGGTCCGGTTTGTCATTTCAAATTTTGTCCTTATCGAGGCAAACAAATTACACAGCACATATATTTCATGTACTAAATGAATGTCTAACCTACATAGCATTTCAATATTTAATTCAAAAGATATAACATTTTTTTAATATACAAAAATAAATTGTAGTGTCGTGGGGTGGTGGCGTTGCGTCATCAACAGGCGCGAGTGAACACAGCCGTTCAGGTAAAGAGCGGCCACAACTGTAAAACAGAACGCCACAAACTCTGCGCAAACGAAATTCTACGGGAGTGCTAGTATATAATATATAGAAACTGTTTTCAGTGCTATATTTACAGTAGCAAACATTACTACTGGATTTGAAGGGGCATGTAAATAAAATCGATTTTTTTTCATTTAGTTGAAATACTGAAAATTTTTGTTAAAAATAGGTGTATTAAAATCGACGATTAAATATACAATGAAACCTATAGCTTCTATAATACTAAATTCATTATAGATCAAATATTTTTGATAGATTTTTTTAAAAAAAAATTAATTAGCATTACAAAAAATTGCCTAACTTCTTAAATCGTGTCAGCTTTCTTGCGATGCATTGACTATATTGTATTTTCAGTATAATAGCTATACTTTACATCACTGGATAGACACAAAAACAACGAACAAGATCCAAGTGACAAATTAATCTCGACCTTTTTGCTGTTGCCCATCAGCCGACTTATAGCCGTGATTGTCTCGCATGGGTTGAAAGTTACTGTACATGAATATAAGTGAAACGAAAGAGAAGAAAAACGTGGTTGCATCAAAAATTAACTTCTCTACAAAAATATGCATAAGAATAACCGAAGAAAAAGGTACGCCAGAGCCGATTCGACCGTGACCCCAGCTTGAGTGGAAAAGAGTATGAAAATATAAATATATAGTTATATAGACTATATATAGATTATGCATATCATATTAAAATTATAAAGCATGGATTCTTAATTCCAATTCAATTTTTTTAAGATCCTGGGTGTAGCGATAAATATAAGAGTATAAATATATTCATATTTTATAACAAACAAATGGATAATGAAAATGCATCGGCCGGGATTCGAACCCAGGCCGCCCGCGGGCAGGCGATCATCCTATCACTGAACCACCGATGCTTGCAACCGCAAAGAATTATCATTAATCACATTATGAACACTCTCATACTTTCACCTCTAGATACTTTAAAACGTTAGTTTGCTTTAATTTCTTATTGCACATCTAAACAATAGATTAAAGAATTATATTAGTACTTTGTGCATTCTACACACATTCTTTTTTCATTCTCATCAACTTTCTTCCCTCCGAATACCCTGATTATTTTGCAAAAATAAGGATTTTTAATAGCTTACGTAATCTATTTATCCTAAATTATTTTTCTTATTTATCGTCTCCTAATTACAGATCAATTCACAAAACAAAATACAATCCTTTTAGAACACTTCTAAATTTGATTTTTTTTCCAAAAAACCTTTACATTTCTCTGTTAAATTGTATGAAGAAACATTTACATTTCCCTATTAAATTGTATTTACCTATTGCATTTCTATCACATTTTTATCATTATCATGATAATTCTAATCTATTTCACTGTTTAGGCTTCAGTCATTAATAAACAAACATTGTTACTTTATTTATTTATAAATATAAACAGAAAATAACGTTGCTTCTTCTAACTTAAGTAATAAAAACAATTACTGTTGTAAACTAGTATGTCGACATGCAAAAACGCGTTTGTAATTTTTTCTCGTATTTCTTACTTGATGGCTTCTTTCAATGTGTTTAATAATATTTCATAACACTCTTCAATTATATTGAGGAACTTTTTTTTGTATTTGATCAACCAATTCCTTCCAAATCCCAGAAAAATCACTTTTGAACCGATCGTGACACCTTAAATTCCTGTCAAATATTATATCATCTTCAATTATATAAATATATTATTGTTGAAAAAGAAATATAAAATAGTCTTCTTCATCGGTGACCAAATCGATTGAACCAAAGGACATTTCGACTTCTGTTTGAAATGAAAAACTTAACGTCTGAATCGAAAAGCCAATATTCTATTATAACTTCTAATATTCTGATCAATTTCTTTCGTTTCGAAGATGAAACTTGTAAATCAGGGTAGATTGTGGACGTTAAATATAATTTAGTTCCATACGTAAAGACACTCTGGAGTTTCTACTACATATATAAGACAGCGTTCCTAAATATTTTTTAATTGTTTTAAGCAGATAAATGATTTTCCACCATTCTTTTAATTTCATTTTTACAGACTTAATAATTTCGTACTTCAGTGATATTTTTAAGACATTTTATATGAAGTGTGTGTGGGCCAATGTAAAATGATATGTAGAACGTTAATGGAAATCAGGACTGAAGGAGTTAGAAGAAAATCCGCACAGTATTTAAAACCATTTAACAGCTTTCCGTGTGTCGTCTTCTTCCAACCAAATAAAAAATGTATCAAGTACTAATTTTAAAACACTTATAAACATCAAAATAAAGCTTTGCAAGTATTAATTTTCCGTAACGTAAGTAGATTGTCTGCTATATCGTTCAAAGGAGTAGAAGAACGGTGCATGTTTTTAAAATTATACGATTTAGGGTGATCGATATAGTTATTCTACCACTTTTTTATAAACTTCAGAGAATCTAATTTTTTTATAAACTTAGGTTGAATATTTTTAGAAACAAGGAACACATTTAGCATTTCTTTCCGTATATCTCTGAAAAAATACTACCTAAATATATGAAAAGTATTAAAAACAACTATGAGGGACAGACGGACGTTCACGTGATTGTTCTTATAAGGATTCCTTTTTTTTTCTTTTTGCGGTACAAAACCCTAAAATTAAAAAAAAGAATATCTTAAAAACAGAAGTTTTTTACTAGACTTTGAGAATGAAAAAGCAACTTTTAATGACTATATCATGGCTGCGTCACTCTTTGAAAACGTTACAGCGGATCTGACGCAAGCGACTGTTATCTTTTAAAGATGTTTTTTTCTCACATTTCCATCTATGTACTCTATTTGTGGTAAATAAAAAAGTCTCCCTATATGTGGTAAATAAAAAAAACTGTAAACATATGATTAACAATGTACGTTTCGGAAAAATTTATAGGAAAAATTGCAAACAATCTACAAGAGCTTGATATTTTATATATTTCCTGAAATAAAATTTTAACCCAGGAAATTTTAAACTTTTTAAATTTTAATCATCTTTAGTACTTTCTAAAACGAATTCAAAAAATGAGCAACCAACTTTACATAAGTTTGATATTGTATTCCAACAGAAACCTGCATTGAAAAAAATTTATATACTTTTCGTACGAGACAAAATATGATATCGACATACGTTGAAATTCAGTTTAATTTCCAAGTAACTGCGTGTTATAGTTAGATGTCGGTTAGCCAATATTTAAAATATTTTATCAAGACGGATCCAAATTTAGATTGTTTATACATTTATTGTTACCGTAAATTTCAAATAGGCATGTTTCAAGTGTATATTTGACTCATTAAAAAAATGTTTTCTAGTTGACGTTAGCAAAGTAATTATAAACTATTTTATAAATCACACCAACTATAATAACGACATAAACTTTTGCTACTCTTACAAAGCTGGCGGCTACAAAAGAACAAGTAATGAAAACTGTAAGCGGCAAGTGCCAGTCAGAATAGACATAAAGTTCTGTAGTTGTCTATATATCTCAAAATTGTCCATGGAAGTTATCCGAAATACTTTTAATTTTCCTTTTAAATCCTCCCTTTAAAAATTGGGGAGAGGGACAAATTAAATATCAATTTGAAGTTTATTATTAGGCAAAATAGATTTAAAAATAAAAAAGTTATGAATGGAACTTCAAACTAATTTACAAAAGATATTGACGGGACATGCGAAAAATCTTAGCCCCATTTTCAATAATAGTTCTCTCTAAATGATTTTGTTTCATTTTGGGCATTCTTTGAAGGAAGTTTTGTTTTTCCTTTTCTAACAGAATTTGAATTATTAATTTATATCATTTTACTTAAAACTTATGTGAACTTAAGAACGGTGTAAATATTTACGCTTCTAACGACTTTTTATGTTTAAACAACAGATATAGAAAAATTAACATGTATCCAAATCACCTAAGTTAACTATTTTTTATAACTTTTTTGAACCTACAAACAAACTTAATAATTCTCTTTTCGTGACATTAATACGACGAAATTTGAGTATAAATTCAGAATTATTTATTTACATTGCAATAAAATTTTAAAAAAAGTTTGATATTCGTGAATATTTTAAAACTTGGAATCGTCTCCTCCCAAAATCGCTGTTGGTTAAAAAAATAATATTACAAATGAATCAAAAACAGAATTATGAAAATAAGATAAAACATTTTCTAGTCGGTTTTTACAGAAAAAACATATTCAATAAAAAAAATTACTAAAAGCTCTACTCTATTTTCATCATTCTGATTCTAATGTCGCTAAACCTGTTTTTATTTTGTTACCAACCTTAGCAAGGTTTTGGTGCTAAACGTTTGAAATCACTGAAAAAGATTAAGTAAATTTACTTTTACGTTGAGGAATTTCCATGTAAAATTTCAACATCAAGTTATTCTTAAATATTGATGAATCAAAAAGTTGTTTTTTTGCTTGGGAATGTTTACTGAGTAATTTTATAATTTTAATACTTAGGGAAAAACAAGGAATATAAGGAATTATATATTCAAACATATGGCCAATCAAATAGATGTGACATTTTTTATTTATATATTTACACCTTCGCTAATGTAATTAGGCCATTTTATTTATATCAGCTATCTTGAAAAATGTTATTGAAATTTAGGTATTTATATAATTTTTAAATAAATACATTTTGAAAATGTATTTTAGTGAACATTACAGAATCGAAAGGGATGACTTGATATGTGAAATATGAGATAATGCTCTTCCGGCAGCATATTTTCTTATCAATATCTCTTCAACTTCAAGCCAATCATTGCCAATTCAATAACTTTTCTTTGGCTTGAATAATGTACGTAATTTCATATGCGGTTATATAAAAATTCTACCATAAAAATAAATTTACAAAGTATTAAAATTCCATTGGAATAAAACGCATCGTGTGACGTAGTTTTAACAAAACTATCTCATTTTAAACGAAACCCCTTGAGGTGAGAACATAACTTCAAAAATCAAATATATAAGAAATAAGTTTACTCCAACTTTCTAAAGTCTTGACTAAGTAATTTTTATTTACAGGAATAGCTTATTTAAAGGTTTGAATAATATTTTTAGTTACTATTGAAACAACGTTGCGAATACTATATTTTGAAACGTAAGAAAAATTATAAAATTACATTCAGCTCATTCGCATTATTGTTGACTTTGTCTCTAAAATAATCATATCAAAGCAAAAAATGTTTAGTCTATATCTATTAAACCTTGGTTTATTTGAAATTGAAAAAAATTCCTCAGATTAAAAGACTAAAAATATTTTCGCGCTGTATGAAAATTTCCCTCACTTTTTGAGACAAAACCGTTACGCTACACTCTCATAAAACCTATATCTAAAATACTTCTTCTCTTTCTTTCTAAATTTCTTCTTTGAATACAAAAACGACTTTTACAAATACAAACACTACATTTTTATTAAAAAAATGTAATGTTCAGAACATTTGTTTATTATTAATCTACATCATATATAAAGTTGTTTTCTTTCATTACGTACGGTATCAGTTAGGGCAAATATGTTAATTCGATACCCTCTTTCCCTTAATTATTCTAATTATTATACCACATAAAAATGTTACATAAAAACAAAATATTATTAATATATATATCATAACAAATGCCACAAAAATTTCTGAATCAAGAAGACAAGAAATGGATGTAATTAATTAACTTTTTCCTTTGTACTTCTTACGGGCTTAGGACCATCATAACTTAATTTTTTGTTATAATCAGTAATTTAATTAAGGCCTATTAAAAATTTGAATCAACTTATTTGTAATAATTAAAAACTTACCTACCTAATCAAGTTTTATTCCTTATCCTTACGATATTTTCATATTTGTTAAAAATGGAGTCTATTCCGCTCAATACAATCGTGCACGTTTTGTAAACTATATTTCAATCAAGTACGTTTTGTAAACTATTTTTCAATAAACAATTTTTTAATCAAATAACGTTACTACCAATATTTTACCTTATGAAACGCTGAAATTATTTTCCTTTTAAACTCCTCATAACTTTGTCCTTTTCCACATAGGAACGTCTTTTCACCTCACTCTACAATTACAAATCTAATGGCGTGAGATCTGGTGACATAACAGATCTTGATTTAGGACTTCCAGGCCCGATCCATCCATTTTAGTTGCGACTGTTCAGAAAACCGCGCATTGACCTAGCACCGTGTGGTGG
Organism: Druceiella hillmani; assembly: GCA_039881145.1. NCBI lineage: Eukaryota > Metazoa > Arthropoda > Insecta > Lepidoptera > Hepialidae > Druceiella > Druceiella hillmani. Next base: position 5,058,631 of record JAYKKI010000022.1, read on the forward strand.
ATGCGCTGATATACTGATAAATCAAATTCTTTATAGATACTAAAATCAGATCGTCGATTAAGTTTTCAATCGCATCTCGTATCATGTTCAAATATGAATTGCTTGTTAAGCAACCTTCGATAAAATGAGACCCAATAATCAGATTTCCAATTATTCCCGCCCACATATTTACACTAAATCTCACTTGATGGTAAGTGTTTCTAATTGAACGGGGTTTAGTGTAAACCCAAAAATAATAATTATGGACCTTATAAAATACAACTCACATAAACAAAGCTTCATCTGTCCCCAAGATGTTACTGTCGGATATATTTTGGAGTAACCACTTGCAAAATTGTGCTCGCGCCGGACCGTCAACAATTTCAAGAGTCGCTATACATAATACTGACTTACACAGAAAAGTTGAGGGGCATCAATCTTTCTAGCACGAGGATCGCGTTCAAAAAACTGGGGCACGGCTTCTTCAATTTTGACACTAATTGGGATATTACCTCCTCGACCACTAGCGTGTGACAGAACGGTAAACTACCCATGATCTAATATTCTTTGATTAGTTGCTAAAATTACAGAATGACAAGGAACTTGATATATTAAGATGTCTTTGTCTTTATAAACGTGGTACACTATTGCTTTCTTACAACTTTCGAGCACCCTTTCTTCGCTCAAGATATAAATTCATATTCGTGATTACTGTACGTTTGCTGATTTTCATTAGCCATTGTCGGTTGGGTAAGCAAAACGACGCGTACATTCGTAATCCGGTCATAGACTTTAGGACAAATTATATCCTATAAAAAAGTTGCGAAAAAATTAAAATTTACGTATTTTTTTTACATTATATGATTTAGTTGCCTTATAAAATATTGTGACTGAAGAAAATGTAACCCTGTGTAATATATATATATATATATATATATATATATATATATATATATATATATATATATATACACATACATATATATATATATATATATATATATATACCTATAATGTTTTTTGTTTTATAAATATATAATTTATCAAAATAATATTAAATAAATAATATTGTTGTTATTAACTAACAAAGTACTAGTTACTTAAAATAATAGATAGTAATAATATTTATATAATTTATTCAAATCATAGTTAAAATCTGGCAACTACTATAATTGGAAGTGAGAAAAAGGTTTATTTTGAGAAACGCAAAGATAAATTATGCCTATATCTACCTTAGATCCTAAGGACTGCTCAATATACATATGCATATTACAGGAAACCACGAAAAAAAGCCTTTGATATACAGAATATACCGTAAGTAAACAACTTTGTCATGAATCTCATTATGTGGTTTTGGTATCCATATTGAATTCTCATAGAATGCTTGGATCAATATGCTTCATGCTATATAGCACGTGGCTTCTGTAAGGCAATATAATTTGAAAATGAATATTTAGCACAAAATTATTAAATTAACTTCACTATACACGTTTCATAAACATTGGGTTAATAATTGAAACTAAGGAACTTTTAGACGGACGAAAGTTCAAGGCCCCTTTCAAAGAATTTTTACCGACTTTGAACTCGCTTGCCATGTTTTTACAAGAACTTTAATCACAAATAATGGCCAGAGTCTGATAATGGATTTGAAAGCTGGCGATAGAACTCCTGATTGATAAAGAGTAGATTTATGGAATTTTGGCTCATCTGATTTGTCTAGACTTAACACTTTAACGATTACCTAACAATTAACGATTTACCTAGACACAAATAGTAACCACGTGATGAAACCAGTTTATGGTAACAGAGACGCCTCAGTGGTAAAAAGTAGATACCTTAAATTGGCAAACGTTAAAATTTTCCTGACAAGTCTTTTGATCGTGACTAATGATCAGAGTCTGCTGATGAAACCCGAATAGGGGTAAGGGTAGGTACTATAAAATAATGAGAAATAGATTTACCGAGTCTCACAAGTAATAAACAAAAATAATGACTGGAGTGTGATGATGGAATCGGAAGCTAATAAATAAGTACTTTTCAATGGTGAGAAACAGATCCACTAAGATTCACACGTAATGATCACAAGTAATGTCCAGAGCCTGATGCTGCAATGGTGAGAAATAGATTCACCAAGTTTTTAATCACTACATTTGTGTTGGCAGATCCTGTGGCTACAAGAAGTAGTCAGAAAATGATTATGGAACTTGAATATGTAGCAGGAACTCTTTTTATGGTGAAGAGTAGGTTCATGGATTTCAAGCTCGTTTAATTTATCTGATAAGTTGTTTAGTCGCAAGTGATGGTCAGATTCTAATGATGGAGCCGAAAGGTTGTAACAGAAATTCTTAGATTGTGAGGATTAAACTCGTCAAGATTGAACTCCTTTGACTTGACGTAAGAAGGCAAAAAGTAAATAGGAGGTTAATACGATAAGTACACATAAAGACATGAAATTATTCAGATGTTAGTAAGTAGGTAGATAGGTAAATAAGTTTATAGAGTTACATACGAAAATATGAAGTAAAAAAGATATTTGTAAGTAAGTATTTAGGTAGGCCAGTAAGTATTATACATGCACAGGCATATAAAAAGCATGAAATAACTAAGGTATTAGTGGTAAGGTATGTATATATGCGCAGATATATCCAAAGGCATGAAGTAATTGGGATATTAGTAGGTAGATACGTATTCTTCAAAAGTCTTCATATTGAAAGGCCGCAAATGTCTGTTTAGTTTTCAATAAATGAGGTTTATTTAACCCTTCTTTAGCTCGTGAGTATTAAGTTTCAATGATATATCATAAGCATTATAATGAGAAAAATTAAACATTTAAAAACAAATTCAGGAACTAAACCAACTTCAAATAACCTATGAACAAGAAGTGCCCTGAAAAGTAAAAAATATCTTATATTTATGGAGAAAGAAACGAGTACTTAATTGTAACTTTGAAGTGCAATGTTATTTTCAAACATAAACGAATTTGGAATATACTACTATTAGAGTTTTTCAAAGTCGGTGCCCAGTTAGATGTCGCTTGTATATCTTTGTATAGATGCTAATATGCGTGAGAGAAAGGGAAAGAGAAAATGAGAATGAGAGAGAAAGACTAAAGAGAAGCAACGACTCGGCACTGTTTCCAAATCTCCAACAGTAGCAGTATTTGCCAAATTTATTTATTTTCGGAAATATTATTTTATTGGAACTGTTTCAAATAAATACCTTCATTTCTTTTATTTTATATTTTTGGCTTAATTTGCTACTCAAAAATTTGTTACAGTGATTATAAATGAATACTGAAACTCAAATATATTAAGGTCTAGCTAAAATTAAAACATAATTATAGACTGATGACTGACAAAGGGTTGTGAAAATCAAGTCCATGAATCTTATTAAATACTTATCCATTTTCATGTTTGAACCTTAAATATTTAAATGTGATTATCATCATCTCTATTATTAACCAATGGCGTGTAATTAAGAAAGTGTTATTCTTTGTTTACTTCATGGCTGTTATAATTAGTAAGAGAATTCGTCTTTCATTTTACGTAATAAAGAAAATCTCTCTCAATTCGAAATTGAAAACGGTAAGTATTTTATTATCGAAGTATCAAGGTAAAGCATTACTTTTTTTTGGAAAATTCATTCTTTTCAATCAAATTATGACTGATTACTGCAAAGTTTTAATATGCTTTCAATATATTTTTACCTCCATTTATGTGAAAAAAAATTTAGAATTTCTAAAAAACTTTGAATTATTACGAAAGACTTAATATTTAAATGAATTAGACGCTAAAACCAATTTAAATATGTTTAATTTATTTACCGTTTTTATCTCTATGCGCAATTAACAAACTCTGTACGTATTATAATTATACATACGTGTGTGTATATATATATAAATATATATATATATATATACACACACACGCACACACACACATATATATATATATATATATATATACATATATATATATATATATATATATATATATATATATATATATACATACGCACTTAGGACATTATGCATATATTATAATGATATAAAGGACTAAACTGTTATTGGAACTAAATCTCTGAATATATATAAAACTTCCTGACTAACTAACAAGTAGAGTAAAGCCAAGCCTCAGTTATAAAGAAATTTATAATTTGTAAAATTCGTTTCTTTTAGAATGAAGACAGCCTCTGAGATTGAATTTTCATCTCGGCGTTCATTCCCCAAAAGGACCAAAACGGAGATCAGGGTTTAAAACCGGTTCTACATTACAGAAACTGGAAATATAGACAACTTAAAGTTAGATACATTTCTTTAATAAAATATATAATTGTGTATCTGAAAGTTATATGATAATTTAAGGAGAAAAATAGTGTTGTCTTTTTTAAATTTTTTGGCATAGCAATGGCCAAACTAAACCCTTAATGGTAAAAATTATTAAATATATAGGCTATTTCCTTTTTCCGGTGGGAGCAGCTATTAAAAATAATGTTTATAAATATAGTTCCTAATGAGGCTAAAATATAAGAGTGAGTTACTGACTGTTTGGTACATCACAGCATAGCACAAAGCATTTAAAGTTGAAGTTAAAACTTTACCTTTGCATTGTACTTCCGTTTAAGTTACAGACACCCAACAGAAGAGGATTTTGCAAAATTACCACGAGAACGGGAAAAATGGGATCTTTGGAAATTAGAATGCAGGACACTCAAATATTATCCTAGCCTCAATCTTTGGCTCATAAAAGTGAATATTGATGTACATTAAATACCATTAAGAATTTTGTAAAATACACAACTAACGTATTTACAATGAATAACAGAACTAAATTTTAACAAAATAACAATTTCACGTCTCCGAAATCACAAGCAAAAGCTATTTTAACATGTGTAGTTAAGCGATCGTGCGAAAAACCACAAGTAAAAGGTATTCTAGGATATAAAAATAATATTGATCATGAATCTAAAATATTGTTGGACAGCAACAAGCCCCGTTATGTTGTCTTTGACAGATATCTCTTGCAAAATATTGTTGCATGAGTTAATTATATCAATTAATTACATCTTCTATTAATATGGATAAATTCAGACTGATAAGATCACAAGCATCAATGGTACAGTAATATGTTGCGTGCTATATGTCACTGTACCATTGATGATTGCGATCTTATCAATCTTGCCTAATGTGTAGCGGACCCAGTAAGACTCAGAATTATGTTATAGTTTTATATGAAATGCAAGATTTAATGGTCAAAAATGTATAAATTAACTTATTTAGTGAACTGAATAAAAACGAAATCATTTGCTTTTAGAAAGCATAGCATTATAAAATAAAATAAAATGATTACGTGATACTATTATATAGATATGATTAGAAATTTAGATATTGATTACGTTTCTCTATGTAAAAATGACTATTTACAGTTAAAGGAAACGCCATTCTTTAAGAGTGTTGCTTTTTGCATTTGAATTATAAATTGAATTTAGATTAGATAACAGAAATAAATATGTTATTTCGTTTAGCCAATATTTTTTTCAAAATTTGACGAACATAATATCAATCTTTTAAGTTGACAAAAAATTTAACAAAATCCTCCGACATGTTTTGTTAAATATTCTATTTGTATCTTTGGACTTACATTTGTACTTATATGGTCAAATTATAATAACTAGTAGTCGCCCAGTAATCGAAATTTGACCGCGTTCATTAAATTTTTAAAGTTGAACGTTATTGAGATTCTTTTCTCAAAGTGTACACCTAGACTATCATGTGTTTGACATTGATAATATGAACGTAAACAATGAATGTTTTACTGTTTAATGTAAACAATGAATCTTTTAATGTATTTTTAATATATATAATTAAAAGTATTCATTAAACAAATTATGTATAAATTTTGGCTTTCTGCACTCCTTCTAAATATACACTTTACATACATATTTAACTATAGCAAATATCACACTCTTCCGTGCGTACAATATGCATAAAAAGGGGTATAAAATTTATCTTCACGTATTAATATGTAGGTAACGTGTTCTACTTGATTTAGATGTACATGATGATCGCATCCAAAAGATCCATCCCATTCATCAAAAAGACTATTTTTTTCAACCTATCTTTGATAATATTCATGGCAGAAAAGCAAATTTAAAGCTATTGATAAATATTAAAAACAATGAACGATTGAAATAATTTTATATCTACATATTATTTTACAGTAAATTACTCTCACAATCACATTTTAAAGATTCATTAGTTGTTTTGAGTTCAAAGCGTGTCAATTAGTTACACCAATATTTACTTTTAGAATTTGTGCAAAAGAAGCGAAAACTCTCAACGTCATAAGCTTGCAATCATCATCGTTTATATTTAAAATTCAATTTATAATTTTAATAGCTTTGTTAAGTCAAAACGGGAAAACGAGGTGTTCGCGCCCGTCTTACTTATTATCCTAAACTTGGAGGCTTTTTTTCTGATTGATCATTCAGTTCTTTCCAGTCGAGATTAATTAATATTGCACGTAATTAAACATGTCACTATATAATTACTTGTCTTTCATTGTCGTGTATAACTGCGGTTGATATTTAGAAATTATACATAATAGTTTTATATATACTTAGAAAAATAAGTTGTGGTAAATTGCATTGATTGTAAATTAAGTGACGCGTAAAAAAGGATTGTAAATGAATTTTAGATTAAGAGATTCTTAACTTATTGGCCGTTAACAACGTGATAAAAGCTTTCCCAAGTCGCTATTTCTACTCTATTTGAACAAAAGCTACATTTAAGTTTCCACATCTTATGTTCGACGAAACTATGTGCTATTTATATTCACAGTCAATGGTGCGACATAAGAGTTCTGGATAGGTCAACATTAGCATCATATGAAAAAGATTCAATCATTTTTACTAAAATGAATAGATAAGCAATATATGAAAAAGTTTACCATTTTCTATCGTTAAGTAGTTCAGATTGTAATCAATACTGATAAAGCATACTAAAATACACTACTTTTCAAACCAAAATACAAATTAATAAAAGAGAAAACATTTTCAATTCGGTTTTTGATAAAAATTTTAAATTGTGGGTTACGTAAAATAATATTCGCTTTTAGATTGTCTTTCTTATTTTCTGTATATCTAATCTTTTTCCTACCCCATCACTTTTCATTAATTCCCAAATGACGTCATGTGGTTTCGATATTGGCATTTTGTTCTCAGCTCGTGCTAATACGGTGTGGTATATGACCTCCCTACAACAATATGATCTCTGTGAGTTACTGTGATACAAATGAAAACAATCTGACGAAAACCTGTTAAAATAATGTTACCCACCTTTGCATCAGGGCTGTCTACGGGTGGAAAGGTGGGTTGTCTCAGAGTTGTCTCAGAATTTTCTCAGGGTCCCTCCAGGAACTCGTAACAACCCCCTTCATACAAAATATGAGACCTTCGAAGGTCCCCTAATAGTGTCCCGTGTCTATCATCAAACGCTGGAAGCGTTTACCAACAGTATTAGAGAATGTCCCTTCGCGAAGAGTCATTCAACGTCTCCATTGTTTCAAGAACAATTTTAACAAACGTCTCACGCGTCAAATGAGTCAAAGCACGGTCCACTTCCAATAAAGTCACGATGAAGAGCCACTTTCTGAAAAACCGCGTGCTTCCACTCTACTTTTGCGACGAAGGCTCCCCAATAAAACTCTACACGCGTCGTTGTACTCTCCGCAGTTAAACAAAAGTATTCCATGTCCTTCGTCTCGTAGCCGTAGGTACAGGCCTGGCTGTCTCTAAGTGCGAATCCATGTAAGTTTGCGCGGAAGGCGGTAAATTTTAGCCAGAACTTCTGGATCCACTCAGAAACAGTGGGGAAGAATTTTCTACTGGTTTTGCCTTTGGGATTTGGCGAGGACCATGTAGTCCACCAGTGAGCACAAACGATCTCAAAAATGTGTCTTTTTCATGTACTAAGTGGTTCACTTACTTGAAACTCGAAACCAAGTGATCTGGCATTATAATTCCTTCCTTGTGCCTTCTCAAAATTAGCCGCGCATTCTACAATTGCAAGACCAGCAAGTAAGAGGTCCGAAAAAACCAGTAATGATTACAATGACCAGGTCTTATATGTTTGGTCAAAGCCATAAGCGGTGTATGTTGTGACCCCAGTACAAATATTTTAACTTATTGGACCCGGACGCACCACGAAGCCCACACTGAAGGCGCATAGGCCAACATATTCAGGTATATATGCGTTAGTTTCAGGGTAGAGATATTCAGCCGGGCCATCGCATGGAAGGCAACCCAAGCCCCCTTACTATTATACCGCACTTGTGGCATAAAGTTGCACTTTGCTCAGCTTTACCCTCCCAAAAGTCCAAGGCTTCAAGAGGATAGCCTGAGACTTTTGGGAGGGCAAAGCTGAGCTTATTCTTAGTGTGCCGTTCTAATAGTCAGTAGAGGGGTCTGCCACCTGATTCTTTAATAATCTTCAGCTCGCTCCTCCAACCGTCAGCAGAATGCCATCAGCATAGGCGATGATCCCGCATCAGCAAGGGGTATCGCGAGTATGCTATCAAATATGATACTCCACAGGACATGACCGAGAGCTGATCCCTGCGGCATCCCCTAGTCAACGTTTTCTTTACTATAATGTTGAATATATTTGGCGTTAATTTTGTAGAAATTCATTATTCACAATTAAATGAAACTACGTGATGTAGTATTATTTCTACTATCTTTAATTTCTTTACCACGACCTAGGTTTCGTTGTATTACAACATCTTCAGGTGGGATATTAGCAAAGATATTTGCTAATATCCCACCTGAAGATGTAATACAACGAAACCTAGGTCGTGGTAAAGAAATTAAAGATAGTAGAAATAATACTACATCACGTAGTTTCATTTAATTGTTACTATAATGTCTCCGTCCTATAATATGACAATCCGATTACAAAAGTAATTGCTTATCATTCAGCGGAGATCCGCTGACACCCCCCGGTTCTCCGAAGCTGAAAATGGCACCAAACATTATTAAATGCACCAGAGATGTCCAAGAAACACCCGAGTACGTATTTTTCTGGGCACACATCTACCCAAAATAAAACGGCAAAAATCACATCTGTTGTGGACACTCCAGGTCGAAAACCGAATTCCATAGAGGACACCGGCGAGAGGGATAATTTTGCCACAAAACGCGCCGCCAATATTCGCTTAAGCAATTTTCCAAAGGCTGGAAGAAGCGGAATGGGTCTGTGAAACTTCGGATCGCTTAGCGATCTCCCATAACTCTTCGGGATTACTTTGAGTTTTCGATGGTTTCAGATAGCTTATTGGTGTCGATTTTTTAGTCATCATGTCAAAGTAGTATGGCGCACACAGCGCTTACACGAGACACGACGCAAGTGTAGTAATCATTTTGAATTTTAATGATGGGTCCAGTGTTCAGTTAATCATGTTGTGGGTAGCGAAGTTTAGATCATCAGGATATATACTAAATTATTCAAGTAGATTTCAAAATAAACCTGTGGGATGAATTGAAAACATTAACCGCGTTGCCGCTGCGGTCGAAGAGCATTAACAAAGATCAATAGGGAAACATGCAGCCTGTTTGAATATCCATCATTCAAGTCTTCAAAGAATTTTGGCTTTAGACTTAAAATTACATCCCTATAAAATACATATCGTTCAAAAAATTAAACCGGAAGACTACAACAAACGGAATATTTACTCTCATAAAATGTTAGAGATTTTTTCAGAGGAAAATGGGCTGAACAATGTTTATTTAGCGATGAATCACACTTTCATCTTAAATGTTACGTAAATCGTCAAATTTGTCGTAACTGTTCATCCAGTAATCCTAAAGAAAAGCACTACATAGCCCTAAAGTTACTATATCATGCGAAATATCGTCTAATAAAATCATCGGGCCATTTTTCTTCCAGTATGACCGCGGTGCAACGGAGTGACGAACGAACGGTATAACAAAATGATTAACATTTTTTGTACCACAGCTTCAAGAGGAAGATATTAACAAGTCAGATGTGTAGTTTCAGCAATTTGGCGCCTCTGCCCACACAGCTAGGGTCTCCATGGACACAATTGGAGCGCTATTTCCATAGAAAGTCTTAAGCCGATTTGGAGACTAATTTGGCCACTCAAATCGCCCAACTTAACCCCAGCCGGTTTATTTTATAGGTCTAAAAGCAAGAGATTTTTGATAACTCTCTTATGAATTTAGAGTAGATTAAGGCTAAAATTTAGATTAAGGTCCAGTCGACATTCTGCGGCGCTTCATTGCAAATTCGCAATTAAGCTTTAAAGAGTGCGTTCGCTGTAATATGAGACATCTTGATGATGTAATATTCCGTACATAAAATCCGCACAAATATACTTTAATTTACTGTGATTAAATTTTTTTTAAATACAAAACTTGTTTTTTTTATATTATTAAAAGTTTGAATTCCGCGCTGAGACACCATTAACTTTATGATCATTGACGACAAAGTGGTTATATATTTAAACGTAATTCAAACATAATGTCATTATGCGACCTGAGTAAGGAATTTCGCATAATTAAAAAGAGATTTATTATTCTCTTTTAGTTTCGCTACTTTAATAAGGTTTTTTTTATTTATTTTACGTCGAAAATAATATCATTTTATATCCAAGAGTGAAAACGATATACATGTCATTATCAAAGTGATATTGGAAAGCATTGCGTTTATATTGTCATTATGATTACTTTCAATAAAAATATAATAGATTATTATAAAATTTTAATTTTTTAGTTTTCTTCTGAGCTCTTCCTAACTTTTCATGAAACTGGAAATTTAAAAATAATAGCTAATAATGGAAATTCAGTACTAATGTACACACGTATATATATATATATATATATATATATATATATATATATATATATATACACACACACATATATATATATATATGTGTATATATATATATATATATATATATATATATATATAGTAGAAATTAAACGTTTACAAAGAGCAAATGGTAAATGATTATTTTAAAATGTGTTTTTGTTCTCGTAACGGAAAAATTGCTAAACGAATTGCAATGAAACTTGTAGCTTGTTTTGATCTCTCTCGTCTTCTATAATATTCAGAATAATATGAGGAGTATTGCGCTAAACTGTACAAATGTAAAGTTGAATAAGTACATTTCAAACTAAACAAATTTGAAACAGACATTCAACAAAATCGTAGATCATCTTTTAAAATAATTCTCTCAATTTAAGCATTCAAACATGTCAACTCTAAAAGCCAATGCTTTATGAGTCGCCAATTTACAAATTTGAAAGATTGGGTAGATATTTTAAATCAATTTGATACATACAGTAATTACAGTTATTTAATACCCTGCTCAACCTTTTCGAATTCTTCTCACTTGACACCATAAATATTTTCTGAAAACATTTCTCTAAAATTAAAACGTCCTGCTAAAATTCAAAGTTTCCGCGATTGAATTAAAAACCAGTTTCTACAAAGTTATTATGATACTAAACTAGTAAAAATGAATATATAACTTTATTTGTATTAACATATTAAATTTAAAGTTTTACTTCAAAATATGTATTTGTGTGCATGGTCTGATTAATTCCAAATTATCCGATTGCGCAATTTTGCACGCACCATTGTGTTTCTTATCCCAATTTATTTTTGGAATTTAGCTGACTTTATTTAAAAGGGTAAACGAGCTGCTTTGAATCCGCCCTATTCATTGCCGAAGTCTTGAAAGCTTTTTTCAACCGTTTCGCTTTCTTCTTTCGAGCCGTGATTAATTAATGTTGGGCGTAATTAATCGCATTACTATACATTTTCCTGTTTTATGATACGTTTCAGTAATTTATTTAGTAAAAGTATAACCGCTTCCAAATTCGCTAATGTAGCAGAGATTAACGTGTTGTACATGATGCCAATGTAGGTTTACATAAAGATTTGTGTAAAATTTGGTTTGCAAAATAAAATATTTTTCAATACGTTTTCTCGGCTATAAAAGCAATTTTTTTTCACGTGCCGCATATTTACCTTACACGACATTGATGGTAAATTAAAAAGTCAAAGACTAAATATTTTTAAACGATTTATCTTTTCTATACTATAATGCTTATTTGAAATTATAATAAAATTCGATAAACGTATGTGACAACAACGAATTGTTTTTGAACTTTTAATAATTGGAAAAACATTTGATATAACTTTTATGCAAAGTTACCAAACAATGTATTGCGTCACCTTAATCAAAAAATGTCCACTACATTGAATTTAATTAAAACCTATATTAGTTTTAAGAAAATACTAGATTAATTTAAACGATCTGATTTACAATTAATATATCGTTAAATACTCTATCTTATTATAATTGATCAATTCAAGGATTTTATACTTTTTCTCGTTGATGTAATTACTCCCCACTGAGTTTATTACGAAATATAACGATTAGTTTATTTGAAAATATTAAAACTATAAAAGGAAAAACTTTCTTGGCAATCTATACTGTATTTCCGTAAGAAAAAAACGTTGGTTGGATTCAAAAATGATAAATTACAAAAATATTTTATTATGCCTTTAGGCTCTTTTTATTTAACCACAGATGCCCTAAAAGAAGAATATGAGTGATTGATGACTTTAAAGATGTGTAAGTAATTAAATTGATTTTATTACATTTATCATAAAATGAGTAGTCAATAACTTTCGAGCAAATTTTGATTCCGCCACTAATGTTGCTTGCATGCAAATATAAAAATGCAATAACTACAACTTCTTTAGTGTTTAATCCTTTAATACGATGATTAATTAACATTGAGCGTAATTAACCATATAATTCCAGAAAACTCGTAAAACTGGATTCAATGCTCTCTATCGTTAGATCTAGCTTTGTAATTAGTATTTAAATACGTATTGATACCAAAATACTCACAATTAAATGAACCTACGTGATGTAGTATTATTTCTACTTTCTTTAAGTCTTTACCCCGACCTAGGTTCCGTTGTATTACAACATCTTCAGGTGGGCTAGTAGCAAAGAATCTTTGCTAATAGCCTACCTGAACAAATTATCAAAATTTGCCATGATCAGTTAAAGTTTTATTACATGCAATTGAAATTATGAATGGAAATACAATACTTCACACCATTGCCTTGGTAATGACGTACTTATAGTTTTCGCTGTCCGTTGTTCGATTTTGTAAGATATTGTTAGTAATGTTAAAATTCTAAAAGTTTTTTAACCAGTCCAGGAGTTGAAAATTATATTTCAATTAAATTTAAACATGAAAACGATTTTTGGTTTAATAGGGTAATTAATTTGAAATTTACAATCCCTTATCAGACTTCAATTTATAGTTACATTATTATTAGTTTCAATTAAAAATACAAAACTAAATGCGAATCGGTGTAAAGTTCTGATCGTCATTTTGTCTTGTCTATAGAACTAAAATAAATGGTAATACCCTAGATGTTACCTGCCATTCTTTGAATGACACATAGATATATTCTTATCTGCGTTATATTTGGATTTGATTGGTAACCTCATTTTCACTTTTCCACAGATCATTGAGTAATACTGGGGAATATTTAACTTTATTGCATTATTAATAAATAAGGATTCCTCTTAATGATATATGACATATGTAGGGAATTAAGTCATGTAGATTATATTATTATTAAAAATCGTATAGCGCATTGCATCTGAAATTGCAGAGAATACAATACGGGCGTGCAAAAGCATAGATTATTCAAAAAGAAGGTAATTATCCGAAAGTTATTCTACTCTAAATATTTGTTTTAGTCATTTTGCAATGCCATTAACGATTCGTTGTCTCTATCTATGACATGCAAATGTTTACGACACGCAATCGGTACTAATCATGTTACCCTAGCTGTAGCAAATAAAATACTAAGATATTGTAAAAGAGAAAATACCATGAAAAAAGATTACCAGATTTGCGAAATCAATGAAAACGAAGAACTGACAATAAATATCAGTAGACAAGAAATGAGAATTTAGAACGTGGTAGAAGATACGTTCGCTCTTGCGATAACTGTAATCAAGTTGAATTCAGTCCAGAGCACATTTTGAACTACGCCGTTATTGAATGGGTTCTAGTCTCTCTAATTGCAAACGATGATCCCATATATCCCGTATAACTCTATTTCCACAAAATTGTCGATATCGCAAAAAAAAAATTTTTAATTACACAAGAGATATCTGATCAAGATTTTAATACGTAGTTGTTTATACTAGCAAAATATGTTTATTGGCAAAAAGAGAGGTAAAAACTTGGAACTTACATTGTTTATTACGTCTATATCATGTTAATTATTTTAACAAACGTGGGTATCGTATAAAATGGATAAATATTATTTAAAATCTTCATTATTTGGAATAGAGATTGAAAACCTTACTATCATTGAAAGAGCCGTGCGGAAACCATGATCTGATAAAATTAAATGAAACAATATATGAAGAAAAAAAACTATGAAGTATAACTCTTTGATAAAAAAATAGCTATTGTAGAAATAACTGAAAAATTTCAGTAGCTAATACTGAATTTAAAACTATTAGCTTGGTAACTAATAAATCCGCCACTTCAAGGCCTTAATGCTTATGTGGAAGCCAAACATTATAGTTCGACTTCTTCTTCAAAGTATGGAATTGTTTTTCAATTGCAGTTCGTAAACATGGTAGTATATCTTCCAAATAACGCAAACTTAAGCCGAACTGAATTTAAATTAGGTTTTTGAATGTAATCTAATATAGGAGATTGCCCTCAGAAGAATTATCAGATAGTTAAAAAATTGCTCCATGTATTACAATTATATAATTATAACACGTAATATAATAAATTAACATAACTAATGCCAGGACAAATCCCTTAAACGTCACTCGGCAAAATTAATTTTATTGTTTATACCAAATAACAATTGTTTAATTCATGAATTGCATTTTCTTCTTTGTTTGGATTGGCCATAATTAAATACGAGAAGTCTAAAGGTACAATAAAATATTTTTATAAAATCTCGTTTTTATTCTAGAAATTATTGAAGTTCCATCTTATGTTTTACGTAGGTGAGAACAATATAGATTGTTGATAAAGCATAAAATAGGAATATGAGAGCCTAAAATATAAGAATTTTAGAGCAAAACAAATATAAGGTAGACTTAAAAAACACAAGACATTTTGTTTTTTACATTTTAATAATTTAAAAAAAATAAATAATCGTGTTTCAAAATAAGCCCAGTGATAGTAATTTCGTTAACAAGAAAAAATATGGAAAAACTTGAACTAAATGAATTATAAATTGATAAGTTAATTAAGTGTATTGCGTTGTTTAAATCGCTGTAGTAATTTGGAAACTGCTACAATTTTTAATTAAATTTAGTATTTCTGATTTGTACATTGTCTCCCAGCAATGCATTGTCTTTACATTGTCTTCCAGCAATCTACTCACCTTCAATATCCAAGTTACAAAAAATGGTTACTCTAACATTAACATTTCTAAATTAATTTTTTGTTGTGAATAAATAATATAGTACACAAATAAAAAGCCCGCTTCAAATAATTAGTTCTTGACTTTATAGCTTATAATCAACCTTAAGCCTTTCGCGTATAAAACAATGTCAGGTACGTCTTTACCTTTACAGCTGAGATAACGCATTTAAATATGTTTTGGTTTATAAAGTAGATTTGACACTAACCTTTATGTAAACTTCTATGGGTACTATGTACAACACATTAATTTTTAAAACGTTAAAATGAATACTGAAGCGGATTTCCTTTCACTAAGTAAATTACTGAAAGGAAACATAAAACAGGAAAGTATAAAATAACGCAGTAAATTATGCCCAGCGTTAATTAATCACGGCAAGAATACAATGACGACAAGAATACGGTGATGCGGATGAAAAAAATTGTGCAGGTCAGCCCCGACACGCGACTGGAGTTTACTTCATAAATACGATTATCTTAGAATGTATAAAAAAGGTAAAAGGTTGGTGTATGGTTCAATTTACCCATAACTAAAACAAAAACATGCATTCAATTAGTTTGGACTCCATAATACAAACCATTCTTTTACAGGGTTTCAATATGAAAATCCTATTTTATCGGTTAATTCACCATTTCATCGAACATTTGTTTCACCAATATCTTAGTAAATTGCAATGTATACTTATAGACACTTATTAACGAAGCTTGAAAACAGACTTTAACAATTAATAAATAATTCCCATCATTTTTGTGTAAGATCAAACAAAAAAAATTAATATTTTTGCTTTTTAATGTTTTAAACAACTTGCCATTTGAGTGATTTATTTCGTGTGATTTATTATTGAAAATTTAACTGTCGCAAAATTTCAAAAATATAAAATAAAACACTGTGTAATATGAGCAGAAATATTTATAAAAATAAAAGTAAAGAAAATAAAAATAGTAGTGAAAGCAAAAAATAGTGGAAACAAAAAGTATACAAATGAAAAATTAAAACGAATTAAAAACAAAGCAATATTTAAAAACACCAAATAGAATAAAAATGTGTAAGTAAACAATTAATAGTCTGAAAATGTATTTCATTTATTTTTCAATTCCCTCTTTGCAACTTAACAACTATAAATGCATCTCTTATGACAGGCAAAGCATATATGTACTTTTATTAATATTTATTTGATTGTATTAAATCTTTATCTGGAATGACATCACCCATAACTAATATTTACATGTATTGAAAAAATTTGAAAACTGTATTATTAGTGACATTTTTCTTTTTTAATAATCTCATCATTCTAACATTAATAAATTCGTTTTCAAATGTATCGATAATATTACAGATACTTGTACCACAGAATTTGTATCATTATATGTATCCACAGGAAAGTAGCACCAATTAGAAAACAAGGATAAATTGCCATTTAATTAATTGTCCATAGGATTCAACGTTATGCAATGCTCTTAACATTGTTCTAAATCTTAAGCTAGAACAATCTGTAAGTTTCATTCAAATACTTGATGACTCCTTTCAAACAAAGTTAGGAACATTAAATTTCTAATAACAATTCAACACTTTTTATGTTTTACTGTGCATACACATATGAATTTAATTTCTGAACAATTATTTTATTAGGCAAAGCGATTCCAAGCAAATATTCTTTAGTCTTAATTTAAACAAATGACTGCAAATGTATCATATGTAACATATTTTACCAGCATAATTCGTTTTTTTGTATTTTGATTAAAAAATGGTTTGCTGTAATTCGTTCCCTTAATCGACTTTTGTACCTGGATATCCGTAGCTCATAATGGAGCTACGAAGCTAAACTTCTCAAAAACAGAAAATGGTTGGATCATTTACATGTGATTCTGTCCTATGCATTTAAAAAAAATATTGGATCATTTTCATATGATGCTAAAGTATACATTTTCATAGAAATGATTTAATCATAGTCATATTGTGTTAATCTTGAACATTTGGTGAAAACCAGAAACCATTTTGGTGAAAACCATTGAATTGTTTTGATAAGACGCTAGTCTATGTAAACATTAAAATAGTTCATTAGGTTCGGATGGCAAACATTTTGTTTGTATAAACACAATGAACTATATGTAAAATTTAAAACTGCTGTAGCTACCGCACGCTATGACATACCATTTTGACGAGATTTAAGATAAATTGCTAGGCAATTTGTGTTTTCTTTTATTTGTGTATGAATATTTGTCATAATATTTTAAAAATTATTAATATGTTTTTAGTCGTGGAAAATTTTATTTTATAGATTTAATTTGGAATTTTAAGATACAGCCGTATTATAATTGAAGATGTCAATCTAATTATGAATTATTTGTGAGGAATTGAAGAACTTTATTATCACTGCAGATACGTGGTATGATATAGTAATAATAATATCATTTATTTGTGGTTATAAAATACAACAGGGAGAGGGAGAACTCAATTTTTTAAATATTTTATCCACAAAAAGGTTACTAGCTCGGCTTGTGCAGTTATGCTATAAGCAAACCGACACGGCCGGCTTACACCTAGCACCTGTAAATATACATACATATACAAATATATACTCATACATACATATATACACATATGAAATACATATATACATACACACACATATATGTATACATATACACAATATATAATAATATTAATAATTATTTTTATTACAGGTATTATACACAGACATATAACTACATACACATTATTACCCATAGAGGAAACATTGCACAAAGAAAAGAAGTACTAATAATAAATATAATTTAAATCAATGATATGTAAAACATAAAAATTTATATTTTTAATTAATGAGCTGTGAAACTTGCAATTTATTAAATATTGAGACCACTCATTACCGAGGAGGCTTAGGATACGTCATGCGCTGTTAGTACAAGTAACCCACAATGTCATCAAAAATAAGCATCATATATATAAATATGTGGTTTTTGTTCAAATATAGCAAACATTTTTTTTGCAATTTGGGAAGATTTTATTACAAAGTTATATGTTGAGCATCGCTTTATCTAAAAACAAATTATAATTATTTTAAAGTATAGCTTTGTCTACAATCTACATAACTAAGGTATCACAGTTTGTTTTTCAAAGTACATATAACACTAATATAGAACCATCTAAATGTCAACAGCAATCATACACGGCACTGAAACGACTTATATGACAGGAAATTTTACAGTAATGCGTTTAATTACGGTCAATATTATTTAATAATTATAAAAATTAAGGCGTGTAGGAATTAAAGGGGGCGGGCTGAAAAGAGCTTCCAAATTTTCGGCAAAAAATGGGGCGGGTCCAGAGCACTTTATTTGCCCGTTTTAACTTGATAAATCTGGTAAAATTGTGAATTAATATGAAACGAGAATTACGATGATGTTTATAAGCTTATGACGTTGAAAGTGTTAGCTTCGTTAAGATAAATTCTGAAAGCAAATATTGTTAATCTGAAAACAAGTATTGAAGCACTCAAATTATTGTGAGAAGTGAAATAATATAGAGAGTTTACATTATTTCAGTAACACATATTTTTGTATATCTATTATTAGAATATTTAATTATTTGGATTTTAATATTTAGTAACTTCACACCTTCACTGAGACTTCATATTAGGTTGTAATTTAAGTTAGACTTATGTATTTCAGGATTTTAGTGGTAATTTAAAACAGATATGAATTTTTTTAACCAGCAAATAATGCAATTTCAAATGACCACCAAATAAGAAACGCATTGGAAGATATAAAATAATAAAAAATACGACAACTTTTGGAAATTTTGCTCTAAAAATACTATAAATAACCGGACAAACAAGTATGAGAACACAAGTAATAATATAATTAACACACATTATAAATGGATGAACATAATTATTATTAACTTCTCTATTATATACATTTTTAGAAGCACAAGACCAGATTTGAATTTTTCAACTTTTGGTCATAATTAAACTACGGGGTCTCTATAAATATTATTTGAGGGTTACCAACTCTGTAATACTACCAATTATTAAGAAGTTCTTTTCATTATAACTGATAATTCAAGGATTGCTTAGGATTGATATTTATGAAACAATATATAACGAATTAAATTTAATTAAATTTAACAAGCTTGTGCTAAATATTTGGTTCCAGATTACATTATCTTAGAGAGACCATATACCACCAAGAATCTGGATACAAGCAAACATAATGCCATTCATGACAAATTGTTACGCATGGAATGTTTTCGTGGTCTTGTATAATATATATTCGTATATGAAACCAGCAAACTCCAGAATCTAAAATAGCGACAAAATGTAAAACAATCTGTCGTCCTTTTTTCTAAAAATAAACATTTTTCGCCTCTAGAACGAGTAGTCGCGAGGTTTTAGCGATTTTTGAATAAATTATGTAAACGACAAATTAAGATTTAATATGAATTTCATTATTTTTTCAAGGAACTACTTTTTGATTGGTCAGTGGCTATAAAGTCATTTATTAAAATATAATTATAAATTTCAAAAAAAGGTCAAGTTGTATATCTATTTTTAACTGTTTTATTTTTAGGATATTAAACAATATTGAAAAGGCAATTAAACATAGAATGCGAATAGTCTAGAAATAAGCACAATAGACATATTCACCAAAGTTTCTTATATTCGTTCGTCGTTTTCCACGGAGAATTTTCCACAGATGTTATAAAATTTGTCCGGTAAATTATTACAAGTTCTTAAATTTATTTATTTTTTATTTTTTTTAAGCTATTTCCATACTTAGAAAATCAAATTCATTTCCCACCAAAAAGAAATTATGTCGATTTCATCAAGTTTAAATATTGAATATTTCCAATAACAATGCTTATCCTTTTATTAGATTTTTCGAGTTAACTATGATTAAATTCAGTAATTTGAGATAGAAATAATTTCTTAATGAATATGTGACTAAGTTATATTTATTAAGAAATGTGATACTTATATAATGGATTTTTTAATTATTTTTTAGCCAATGTATAAGAAACCACGGTTTAGACAATTTTAACCATGAATACCTATTTGGTTTTAGAATAGTTTTAAATTTAATATATATAATTAGTAAAAATATTTAAAAGCACGTAGAGTGGATTTTTTTTTAGTAAAATCGATAGAAACTTCATTGTAATCTTAAATATACAACATGCAAATATATTTATTTTAATTTTTTGAAGCATTATTCTATCTGTCATCATATTCTTGGTTCAATCCTTTCTCGGCAATAGTTAATTTGTTTTGTTGTTATTATTTCATTAGACAATCTGTTATAAATATTTTGCGTCACACTTGTCATATCTTACAAAAAATTATAATAAACTTTTCACACGAATTTAATGTACCAAAGCAGTCTAATGGGTCTCACATAAGTTGCATAAACGGCTGTAATACATTTATTTTATTACAGTATTTACTTATCATACTATCAAAACGTATTCCGAAAAACTAGAAGATCTACTGAGGATTTTAGATAATCACATTTTCAACGAAAATGATTAAAACCATGTACATTTTTTTCTACGTACGTCGTGTGTGGTATCAATTTGCCAAAAATGCTGCATAATTAGTAAAAGTTCGTTGTCATGTGAGAATACATTTTTAGCAATTAGTTGTTCTATATAATGAGAACCAAAGACATACATTTCTTTAAAAAAAAGTTGTTTGTCCCCTTGTCTATTTGAACATTTGCATAAAAGAAGCAGACAAGTATCTAAATACTTGTAAAAGTTTTTTTAACCTGTTGTATTATAGGTGAGATTTTAAAAAATATGGTACGTGTTTTTGAGTTTCATATATAGTTCATGTACAGTTGTCGGCTACTCTTTTGACAATGAAGAGCTGGCAGGATAATAAATGTACCACATTTACAATATCATATTAATGTTATGATAGCATATATAATCTGTTTCTATGTATTTTTTATTTTAATTTAACCTTCAGAAATAAGTGTGTATGTGGAAAATAAACAGAAAGGGGTAATCAAAAACATCGATGGTTCAGAGGTAGAAAGTGGTTTAGATGCAACGTGGGCGGGTCGATTTCTATTCCCAGCCTTTGTATCGTTGTCCTTATTTTTCTGTGAATTTTTATAATAAAATTTTAATAATTTAGAAATCATCGCCATAAAAGATGTAAGTATCTAATTATTAATTACTTTATTAAAAGTTTTAGACTTTAAATCTTCCACAAAATTACGTATATTTGCAAATGTTCTTTACATTGTACACGTCTTTATAAGGATTTTGTTTAGCGTAAAAATATTTTAAAAAATCTCAAATTTCTTCTAGAATTAGGTACAAATCGCAACGTAAATAAATAGAGTAAAATGAATGCGTTATACTTATTATCTTAATAGAAAATGTATAATGTAGGTAACCTTCAGCGTACATAACACATTGATAATATTCGATGCAATATCAATAACAGATATAATGTGTATCTGAATAACGAATATGTTATAAGATCCCTCTTATTAGACATTATTCACTGGAGAGTTATATGACCAAGCTTAATTACTATTGAATACGAATATAAATAACTTAAAATAAACTATCTACACATGATAAAAGTAATTACAGTTTTATTGAAGGTATTGCATATGCACAGAGACTTCATGTGCTTCTTAAAATTTGTCGGTGGAATAATAAAATACATAGAAAACAATAAACAAATAATGATAATTTTTTTTTATTTCACGAAGGGATGATAAATTGTAAGTACTTTTAAAGACATAGGACATTCTTTCAAAATTAACCTTATCATCAAATATATCATAATTTGTACTAATGTGCAGTATCTTTGGAAGTTATTAAAAGGGAATCACAGATGCAAAAATGTGACAGTTTTTTGGTTTGCCAAAAATTGTATACGTGTAGTGAAAAACGATGAGAAAGAAATTCTAATGATGATCGAAATACTCTATAAGCTTTATTTCTGTACAATAATTTATTCGACTGATTAACAATCAGCTAACTATTATTTAATCACAGGATAAAATACCAGTCATTAATATTGGACACATTTTCTTTTGATCGTTATTCGTTATGTTTTTTTTAACCACAATTATAATTTCTTAACATTAATAGTATAATAAGATTATAATTTAGTTGTATTACGGCAATTAAAGCAGTTTGATTTTGAATTTGGTTGAATATTAATAAACACTTTAGTATTCTCTCTTCGAATTTTGCTTTGTAATTAATATAAGGCCGTGTTTAATTCTATAACAGATAAAAATTCTCGACCGATTTAAGAGCGATCGCGAAAAATTCATTCATTATAAATATATAGGTTTGGCTTAATAATTTATTTTTATTTAATTCCATTTATTGGAATTTAAATAAGAGACACAGTATTTTAGTGTTTTCTCATAAGAAACTATATGTTTTTTTTTATTCCAGTAAAACTATTGTACCCGACATTGTTTTAGTATTATTTTATTTGATGTGAACAAATTGGATTATGAATAAAATGTTTCGTTCGGAACATAAATAAAGCTATGTTAAAATACCAAACAGTAAAGCCATTTCTGTTCCTTTCTGTTTATGAAGTCATTTAGTCCAAATGAAATAGTATGATTGTTACAAAAGCTGATTATTAACTTTTTGTAATATGAACACGACTGTGTATGAACACAACGGTAATGAAGTGAAATGGTGGTATATATATATATATATATATATATATATATATATATATTTAGCAATGACCAGAGTCAATTTCTTGTCTAACTGCCAATGTGCCATCAATTATTAACTAAAAATATTTAAAAAATTATTTGTTTAAATGTTACATTATCTCTATAGGACTTATTTATTTATTTTTCTGCTAATAGTGATAAAAGGCGTTTCCTTGCACGAAGTAACACAAGTGGCGATCTTTTTACTACCTATGGTTTAGTATATGTAATTTAAAATACTTGTAGAAATTTTGAAAACGGCTCTAGCTGAAATACTGATTGCTGAATAAAAAATATTGCTAGTGAAGTTTTTCATTATATGTAAAAGCGGTATATTATAACTTAAATTTTCTTGAAAACGTCAAACTGTTTCCAGAAAATAAAAAAAAATGTCATTTCGATTTGCGTCTATTTTCTTTGGATATATTATAAAACGAGGAAAAAGAATTGATGTGCTCTTCTAGAGATAGGGTGGATTTGGAAGGGCTTACGTATAGATTGAAAGTGACAAATCCTGATGATTAATTGCATTATGGTTCATGTAGTAATTTAAATTTTCACCAAGTACATGTTGATAAAACGCGCGAAGTTTATTAAATATAACTTAAAAAAAGTTCTAATTATATGTCAGTATTTAACTTATTTTCAGTTGTTTACACCTAACACATTTCACTATAACTAACAAAATTCACATAGCTTTAAATTTATAGAAACTATGAGGTTGTAACAGAGGGACTTAATTAAATTACAAGAGTTGTTTTTTCAATCCTTAAAAAATCGAATGTAAAAGCGAATCTTAGCAAACAAACTGAAATTCCTTAATTCAGACGAAAATTAAAATATCTTTGTAATTATTATTTAATAAACTTTATTATGCAAATTTATTTTACACTAACAAAAAAGTATTAAAATATGACTTATTAAATAATGAACATTAATTAAAATTTTATCTGTGAGTGTCCTACTCTAAAATATTGCAATCTGAATGAATGGCGTAAATTTATTTAGATAAACGAGTCTTAAAAGAAAATATTTTCTCATTTTCAGTTTATCCTGAATGTTAACTGGAAATAAGAAGAACATTAACGCTGACAAACTAAGTTCAAAGGGCAAATAAGGAGCTCGGGCCCGCCCCCGCTGAAAGCCTGAGCATTGAAATATTTTTTCAACTGACTCACTTTACTTTTCAAGACATAATTAACACTGAACGCGGTTCATTAAACTTATTTATTTTTCCTGTCTTCTCATTTTCTACTTTATTATCGTGTTGGTATTTTTGTGTCTATATTTTCTTATTTATACAATTATTCCTGTTTTTCTCAGAAATTTAATATTTTGATATTTCGAAAAATGTCTTATTAAAGTACATTTGACATAAACATTTTTATGATTATCGTTATTGTGATACTCAATATATGTTTGAAATATGTATCAACGGTCATTAATTATTTGTGAAATGTTCATATCTGCTATATTGATTAGAATAAAAGGGAAAAATGTGAAATAACGCAAATGCCGTAATTGATAACATGTGTGATGAAAGAGAACCACTTTACTTATGAAATTTATTTATAATAAATGTGATGTTTGCACTGTGCAAAAATTGTTTTTCGTATTTTTGTACTTAAAGAGATTTGTATGTGCAAATTTTTATTAATGATGCCAAAGAAGAGATTTGGAAAGAAAAGGAAGAACAAATGTAGATAAAGGTGTTAAGGATAATAGGCAGAGTTATTAACTGTAACAGTAAAACAATTTATAAAAGTAGTTGTTAATGTGAAAAACTTGAGTGAAGTTTTTTTACTCTGAAAAAAATTCTTTGCAATTTAAAATAAAACCACATTTAGTGGATATAAAATGGGACCGATGGAGATATATTCATATCAAACCATCATATCTGCATATCAAAGAATAATATTCGATTCTCTGAAATATATTTTTTAAAATTTCTCTATTCAAAATTAACGTAGTTACTTAAATGTCAGCAATATTTTTTAAGAGGGCGTTATATATATATATATATATATATATATATAGACATATTTAATCGATGTAGTAATAAATTATATTAACTCACACATCTCAATAGTTAAGGCTCTAGAATATTTATGTGGAAATATTAGGAAAGAAAATTAAAAATTTGATTTCCTTTTAATGTGAAATATAGTACGGGTATTGTTTAAAATAGTCAATAATAAAAGCCTCAAAAATATATTGTTTCATAGTTAGCATTTTTTATATAAATATATAAAAAAACACGCAGGAAATATGTTCCTACCTTCTAATTTTTGGAAATATTCAACCTAAGACTGTAAAAAATAGGTTTTTAAGAAATCTGCGTAGAGGTTGTCGAAAAATTAGAGCTATTATCCTAGATCTTATAGTTTTTGAAATGTGCACCATGTTTTTGTACCTGTGAAAAATAAATATTTGTAAATAGTTATAATACTATGTAAACTTACATATTAATAAGTGTATAAATCTGTGCAGAACCATATACTGCAAGATATATATTTTATAGGGTTTCTTATCTCATTCAAAGAGATATGAGCTTTATGTCCAGTTGATGTGTGTATTACATAATTTATTACGTAAATATATATTAAATATATATTTATTTCAATTGCATAGTATAACCAATATTATCAACTCTTATGAGAATCATATTAACTTTTGTAATTAAAATTACAAATGGTGATTATTTCATATATCAAAATTTTCATGTTTCAAGAAAATATCAAATTTTTATTTTCAATGACATCTGGTTAATTAATATAGTACTACTCAATTTAATTACAGACTGAAAGCTGTCAAATGGCTACAAATACTGGGAGAACTTTCTTGTTATCCTTATAGTTCCAAATTAAGTCCATTAACGTCGTGAATATAATTTTATATTGATCCACAGACACCAATATTGACATTGATAAAAGTTACTGAGGTTCAAAATGAGTAAATGCGCGTTAAAGTTTGATGAATCAAGAATTGTTTAATAATTAGGTTAATCAAAATGAATAACCTAATTATTAAACAATTAAGGATTTCGTTAACTAAGAACTCTGGAGTGTCACATTTAACCAAATTATATGTACATTTCACTATCGAAATAAAAGAGACTGATTAGTCTATTTGAAAATATGATGGAATAATTGTTCCATTTCGATGTTACGCTTTTAATTTTGTACTGAAACTGAAACCTTGTTTGATGTATATATGATATTTGAAAAATATCGATTTTATTTTTCTTGGGCCAATAAATAATGCTTTGCCAGTATTCTCAATGTTAATAGTAATGAAAATTTTGAAAATACCATGCCGCTGGTGATTTTATTACCGCATTTCTGTTTATAAATAGCTTTCACTTCACTGAATAGAGTCTGAGGAACTTTTTCCACCTCGATAAGAAACTTTACCACGGTTTGCTTCATTTAACTGAAGACGACCCTGGCCTAAAATCGCGAATTAATGGCGCGACATCAGACATGGTTGAAAAAATAAAGGAGTTACTGTTATAACATGTTCATTTAAAAAAAAACTGTTTTCTGCATTCTCAGTAGTATCAGACACTATAATTTCTGATTAAGAATTTATAAGATTCTATATGATCACCATTTATAAGATTCTATATGATTTATAAGATTCTATATGATCACCTTAAATATTATTCACAAAATAAAATCCAAAGTGGATGATTAGAATACTGGCACCGCCTTCAAAGAATCAATAAATCGAAGCGTCAAAGGACTTTAGCAGTGTGGATAGATTTCCATCTATATTTTTGTACTTGCAAATAAAACTGGGAGTAATCACTTTGTGTCAGAGACCAAAAGAATTCAATGCAAATGGCAAAATATATATATGTTATTCCCTTATAAATTTGAAGAAAAATATATGTTATTCCCTTGAAAATTGGTTTCTTGAGATTTAGAAGGAAATTTGTTGATAAAATACAAAAAGGGTTATTTTGGTAACTGAAGAGTATTCGCAATGATACTAAACAGACTTAAAGGGGCCGTTAAATAAATAATATGGAAAAAAATACAAAGATATCTTGCTTTGTAAGCCAACGCCCATATCAATTAACTTCAGAGAAGCAAAAGGAGTAAAACTGTAGTAATAAATATATAAAGTAACACCGTTCATAAAATATATAAATAACCGTGTTCGTATTATAAATGATTAAATACTAAACAGTGTAACTGATTAGAATTGATTAAAATGTTATGAAAGGGGCAAAATGCATCAAAAAATGTTATATGGTAATTGTAAATTGCTTCTGTAGAAAGTATTTCAAGTTTATCAAGAAAACAATCTCAATCAAAATCTTTCCAGGTTTTAAAAAAATTGAAATATTATTTCATTTCATTGTGAACTGGTCTGCGAATCAGGGATAGCAAATAAAGAAAATCACTTAGGATTAAGAAAAATGACATGAGATTCATTGATGGATTACATAAGTTTTTAAAAAAACCTTATATTTCGGAAATTCTAGTCAGGAAGCTTTAGGATCAAAATAATGATGAGAGTAAGAAATTAATGTACGTAAAATTTTAATTTATGATTATAATATGATGAAACATAAAAATAAATGAAATGTGTATAATGAAAAAATATGATGAAACATAAAAATAAATGAATTAATGTATACAAACCTTTTTACCAATATTTCTTTATTGACAGGTTCAAGGTGGTAATTCATTGTATTATTCGTTATGTCGCCCCGCGTACTTACTGATATTTCAATATCCCACCCCGTTCAATCTATTAAATTTAGTAACGTAATCTTTTTGCATGTGTTTGGAAATAATATTAATAATGTTTTATTACTATTTATTGTTGTTGCTATTACGCATAGCTGCTTTTGGCTGGAAGTATTTCTGTTTTTCTATAAGAGTGAATAAAATTTGACATCGGCGAAACTTCGTTTGTACTAATAAATATAATGCAAATGTATAAAAAATTGTCACCTTAATTTTAAAAAGGAAAGTTTTGTTTGTTTTTTTTAGAAAAAACACATTTGTATAACATTTTGTACTTTTTGACCGAGTAAAGCCAGGGCAAGAAGGTTGTATATTTATAATCAGAGATTCAAATGAGTGTTTTATTATCAATGCTTATTTAAAACACTAATTATAAAGCTAGATCTAATAGAAGGGGACCATTAACTCCACTTGTACGAGTTTTCTAGTATAATGTGTTTAATTACGCTCAATGTTAATTAATTACGGCATTAAAGAATTATGGAATGAAAATTAGTAGCAGAAAATACTTTTCGCTTTTAAACAGTTTTTGGCAACATTAGTGGTGGAAAATATTTTTAAAATAAGGTTTACTTGAAGATAATTGGTTACTTGTTTCATGATAAATTTAATGAATACCGTTTAATAATATAATTTACACGTCATCAAGTTAATGAACCAAGTACTATTGTTTTTTTAAAAGAGCTGTAGTTCAGTAAGAAGAGCCCCAAGGTACATTAAAATATGTTTATAAATTATTCAGTTTGAATCGAGTATGTGTAGAAACCCAACCTGTATTTTTATCACAACGACAACATAGATTGTCGAAAAAGCGTAATAGCAAGAATTTAAACTTTACCTATTTTTCTTTTTTTCTTTTGTTGGTTTAACAATATCAAATAAACTAATTCTTAAAACAATCTAACACAAACCTGTTGAACTAATGTTACCATATATTTTATTGTACAAACATTGATTCTAATGACCTTTGCGTAAAAAAATGTATTGAAAAAGATGATACTTTATATAATCATCGATGACCAACTGTCCAGCTCTAGCAGAGTTAGAAGCTACGACAAATAATTATTTGCTTTTATCTTCTGACAACATCCTTAATAGTCATTTTTTATAAAATATAATGTAATTACAGAGTCGTACATTCATTACCTTAATAACGTGATAGGCAGTTTCATATTTGAACGTAATTCAAATATAATTTTCATTATTTGTCCTGAGTAGGGAATTTCGCATAATTAAAGAGCGATTTTATATTCTCTCTCAGTTTCGCTGCTTTAATAACTAAGATATCGTATTTTATTTTACATAGAAAATAATATTGTTTTTATCCAAGAGCGAATACGATAGGCATGTCATTATCAAAGTGACATTAAGAAGCGTTTTATTTATATTGTCATTTTAATTATTTTCAACCAAAATATAATAGATATTTGGGAAACCTTAGTTTTCTTCGTAAATTCTTCGTAACCTTTGATAAAATTGAAGATTTGTGGATATGGAAATTTGATATTTAAAATTTTGTTTAAAAAGAGCGAATGATAAACAATTATTTTAATATTTTTGTGTATTTTCGTCGTCGTAATATTTAAAATAATATAAGGAGTATTGCATACCAATGAACTGTATAAATATAGAGCTGAGTAAGAGCAACTAAAGAAATTTAAAAATATAACCTCTCTATAATGTCGACTGTAGAATTACACCAAGTCACAATGTTCATGGTCAGTTTAGAGGTTGATTGTTGGGTCAAAATTCAACTTGCACGGTGTTCATTTTTTCTACTTCTTGTCTCTAATATTCTCAGCTGTGTGCCTGTCACTGAATTTCTCTCTTCTACTATGTCTCCTTCGAGTTATTTGTATAACGGGTAGACACAGTGATGTAACTACACATAACTGCCAGCTATCTGTAATTAAGCAAACATATTTTGTTTTATTTAAAAGGATTTTTATTTTTTCTTTATTTTTAACTATTATAAATGTATTAATCTTATTCAACATGGTTCGAAATGGAACAGTGTACTTAATTTCTAAATACATAATTCATTCACGGAATACTAGGTCTTCAATTATTGAGACGGATATAAATATAACATAATTTTTTTAAGGCTCGTGACCAAAGGACCCGAAACGAAGCCAGATACAGAGCATTGTATTTGTTACCTTAGAGGTCAATTTATTTCCAACTGGGATAATGCTGAATATTGTGCTTCCTGGTTCGAACGTCCTACTTGCTGGATAAGCTCTACTGGCCCGGTATTATTTTAAAGAACCGTTATTATTCTAAAAGCCAAAACGCTTTATATGTCGTAAAATTACGTCTTTAAAAGGTTGGGTAGGCATTTTAAATATATGTATATTAAAGGTATTTTAAATATATATATATATATATATATATATATACATACATATATATATATTGCATACAGTTATTATATTCTTCTACCCTAAAATTATCTTTATGACATTTTTTGTTTTCTCTATAGTTCCAAATCAATTCCATTAATGTCGTGACTATAATTTTATATTGACCAACTGATACCCTATATAGAGATTGGTAAAAGTTACTAAGATTCAAAATGAGTAAATCCGCACTAAATTTTGACGAACCAAGAAAAATAAATTGCCTAATTATTAAACAATTAAGGATTTCGTTAACTAAGAATTCTGGGGTGTCTTCACATTTAACCAAATTATATGTAAATTACACTATCGAAATAAAAGAGACTAATTAGTCTATTTGAAAATATGATGGAATAATTGTTCCATTTCGATGTCACGCTTTTAATTTTGTAGAGGAACTAAAACCTTGTTTGTTTTATATATAATATTTGATAAAGATCGATTTGTTTTTCTTGGGCCAATAAGTAACGCTTGTCAGTATGCTGAATGTTAATAGTAATGACATTTATAAATATGTAGTCTAAAAACCTACGGAATAAGTGGAAGGGAGGGTTTTAATTATGCTCTCTTACATGTACCATATAAGTACCATTAAATAACTCATAACAGGATGTCAAGTATCAGTTCAAAAACATGACTTGTTTACGATACATCGCCCTACAAACTAATAGCTCTTTAAGAAAATTGGGACTGTGAAGCAAATCGTATACCTTGCCGTGGTATAGTTTCTTATCGAGGTAGTAAAAATTTCTGAGACTCTATTCAGGGAAGTGAAAGCGATTTATAAACAGAAATGCGGTATTAAAATCATGAGTGGCATGGTATTTTCAAAATTGGCATTCAGCTGGGGATGACCCTCGCCCAAACGGCGAATTAATGCCGCAACATCAGATATATTTAGCATTTTTTAATTATTATATTGCGAAATAAACTCAATGGGAAGTAATTTTATTAACGGGAAAGTAAATCAAACGTCTCGAAATGGTCAGTTACAATTAAATATCGTAATTAAATGTATATTAACCGCAAATCGGGTTGTTCAAATTAATATAGTACTTTTAAAAGAAATATAGGATTTAATTAAATTCAATATACCCGACATTTACTGATTAATTTGACGGCAATAGATTGTTTGGTAAGGTTACATAAAAGTTACATTAAACGTTTATACTATTCTTGAAAGTTCAAAAACAATTCATTGTTGTAGGTCTTTGCCTTTACAGTCGATAAAACGTGTCGAAAAATATTTTGTCTTGCAAAGTAAATTTTTCACAAATCTTTATGTAAACTTACACAGCATGTTAATTTATACCACATTAAATTAAATACTGAATGCGTGTATACTGTTACTAAATAAATTACTGAAACGTATCATAAAACCGGCAAATGTACAGTAATGCGATTAATTACGCCCAACGTTAATTTATCACGGCTCGAAAGAAGAAGGCAAATCGGTTGAAAAAAGCTTTCAAGACTTCGACAATGAATAGGGCGGACCCAAGTCTGCTCGTTTACCCGTTTAGATAAAATCAGCTAAATTCATAACATCTTTTGAAGCAAAACTCTAAATTCAATACATTAAATAAACTTTTATATTTATTTTTATTAGTATAACATCGTAATAACTTAGAAGAAAAACATTTTCGATTCAATCAATTAAATTTTTTATGGAAATATTTTGAAACTCAGAAGATGTTTTCAGAGAACTCTTGTCGTGTCATAAAGATAATTTTAGGGTAGGAGAATATAATAACTGTATGCAATATATAAATGTATATATATATATATATATATATACACATACACACACATATATATATATATATATATATATATATATATATATATATATATATATATATATATATAAATATATTTAAAATACCTACCCAACCTTTTAAAGACGTAATTTTACGACATATAAAGCGTTTTGGCTTTTAGAATAATAACGGTTCTTTAAAATAATACCGGGCCAGTAGAGCTTATCCAGCAAGTAGGACGTTCGAACCAGGAAGCACAATATTCAGCATTATCCCAGTTGGAAATAAATTGACCTCTAAGGTAACAAATACAATGCTCTGTATCTGGCTTCGTTTCGGGTCCTTTGGTCACGAGCCTTAAAAAAATTATGTTATATTTATATCCGTCTCAATAATTGAAGACCTAGTATTCCGTGAATGAATTATGTATTTAGAAATTAAGTACACTGTTCCATTTCGAACCAAGTTGAATAAGATTATTACATTTATAATAGTTAAAAATAAAGAAAAAATAAAAATCCTTTTAAATAAAACAAAATATGTTTGCTTAATTACAGATAGCTGGCAGTTATGTGCAGTAGACAATTACATCACTGTGTCTACCCGTTATACAAATAACTCAGAGGAGACATAGGAGAAGAGAGAAATTCAGTGATAGGCACACAGCTAAGAATATTAGAGCACAGTGCACAAGAAGTAGAAAAAATTAACTCCGTGCAAGTTGAATTTAGACCCAACAATCAACCTCTAAACTGACCATGAACATTGTGACTTGGTGTAATTCTACAGTCGACATTATAGAGAGATTATATTTTTAAATTTCTTTAGTTGCTCTTACTCAGCTCTATATTTATACAGTTCATTGGTATGCAATACTCCTTATATTATTTTAAATATTACGACGACGAAAATACACAAAAATATTAAAGTAATTGTTTATCATTCGCTCTTTTTAAACAAAATTTTAAATATCTAATTTCCATATCCACAAATCTTCAATTTTATCAAAGGTTACGAAGAGTTTACGAAGAAAACTAAGGTTTCCCAAAAATCTATTATATTTTCGTTGAAAATAATTAAAATTACAATATAAATAAAACGCTTCTTAATGTCACTTTGATAATGACATGCCTATCGTATTCGCTCTTGGATAAAAACAATATTATTTTCTACGTAAAATAAAATACGATATCTCAGTTATTAAAGCAGCGAAGCTGAGAGCGAATATAAAATCGCTCTTTAATTATGCGAAATTCCCTACTCAGGCCAAATAATGAAAATTATGTTTGAATTACGTTCAAATATGAAACTGCCTATCACGTTATTAAGGTAATGAACTTAAGACTCTGTATTTACATTATCGTTTGCTGGATTTTATAAAAAATAGCTATTAAGAATTTCGTCTGAAGCATCAAAGCAAACGATTACGTGCTGTAGCTTGTAACTCTGCCAGAGCTCTACACTTTGTCATCAATGATCACTAAGTGTCATCTTTTTCATTACATTTTGTTATGAAAATATCGTTAGGGTCAATGTTTGTACAATAAAATATATGGTAACATTAGCTCAACGGGTTTGTGTTAGATTGTTTTAAGAATTAGTTTATTTGATATTATTAAAACAACAAAAGAAAAAATAAAAATAGGTAAAATTTAAATTCTTTGTATTACGCTTTTTCGACAATCTATATTGTCCTTAAGGTAATAAAAACACAGATTGGGTTTCCAATAATTACTCGATTCAAAACGCATAATTCATAAACATATTTTAAGGTGCCTTTGGGCTCTACTTACTGAACTACAGCTCTTCTAAAAAATAATAGTATAATAATAATTATAATAATAATAATAATAATATAGCCCTTCTATTCGGATCTATTATACAATTTTATATAACCAAACTTAAAATTAAAGAAAGTATAACATAAAATAATCCTATCTTATTAATTTAATATTTCCTGTTTCTTTATTTTCTGTGATTCCGTTTGCCAGTCGGCAAAGGCCTCTTCCAACCTTTTCCATTCTGTTCGATCATGAGCTACTCTATTCCACGTCATTCCTGCCACTTATCTGATGTCGTCATACCATCTTTCTGAGGTCTGATTCTCGATCGCTTGCCCCCTCTAGTAATCAAAGAATTATAAAATCAGTTAAATTTTAATCCAAAATGAATTTTAAAAAAAAATTAAGAGCCCTTTTTATTCTTAATAAAATCAGATTTTAAATTAAATTTTTCTAACTGCCGCATGTCGCAATTATTTTTACATTGTAAGTGACTTTCTACCCATATTCAAAATATATTATCAAGACAGATTCAGATGTCAATCATTCATCCATTTATTCTTATTACAACTTTTAGCGACGTGTGGTTAAATGATTACTTGACTTATAAAAAAAAATTATTATGAAACAAATATTTTTCCAGTGGACCTTAACAAAGTAATTATATTATTACATATTCTGGCATACTCACTATAACACATTACAAACTGATACCACTCTTACAATGAAAAGCTGGTGACTAGAACAGGACAAGTGATGAAAACGGAAATCGACAAATAGGGAATGGAACTTCTTTTTTTAATATTAAATCGATTTTTGAAGACTTGTCCGCTGAACCCCTACTCATTGAGGTACGCGAAAAATTATAGCCTCATTTTAATAATACTTCCATATAAGTAATACAAGTGCAGAACTATGATTTTATTTTAGGTAAATTTTGAAGAAAGTGGTGCTTTCCTTTTCTAATACAATCTTCAATTACTAACTTATGTTATTTCATTTAAAATTCATGTGACTGTAAAAATAATATAACAGGCTAAGCAAATTTAAATTCCTAACATTTTTTTGTGTGTACATTATACGGTATACATACTGCTTCAAATCTCATTAAATCTATTTTAATTTTGCCCTCCATCTTAGGAAAATGTAGTGTAAAAATTGTATATAACTGAGAAAAATTAAGTAAATTTACTTTTATATTAAGAAATTTCTATAAAACATTTCATTGTAAAACAAGGCAAACTTAAGGCTAACTTGAAATATTGATCCAATGGCCATATTTCCTTTTTCTGAGAAAGTTTATTGTGTAATTTAGTTATTTTAGTGATTTTGAAAAAACTAGGAACGTAAAGAATTCCACGTGCAATAATATGAACAATCAAATTGATGAGCCATTTGTTTGTTTATATATTTACACTTTTCCTTCAATGCAGTTTAAAGGTGGTTATCGAATGAGACAGAATGAGAATGAGAGAAATATGTTTCAGAGAATCGAATATGATATGCAGTTATGATGGTTTGATATGAAAATATCTCCGTCCGTCCCATTTTTATCCACCAAATGTGATTTTATTTTAAATTGTAAAAAACCTGACAGAATTAAAAATTGTAGAAATGTTTTCATAGTACAAAAAATTTCACTCAAGGTATTCACATAAAAACTACAAATATAAATAGTTTTATTGTTACAGTTAATAACTCTGCCTATTACCCTTAATACCTTCATCTAAATTTGTTCTTCCTTTTCTTTCCAAATCTCTTGTTTAGCATTATTAATAACAATTTGCACAAACAAATCACTTTATGTACAAAAATATGAAAGACAACTTTTGCACAGTGCAAACTTCACATTTGTTCCATAAAAATCTATTTTTTATTGACTTATTATTAATCAACTTCGTAGATCAAGTGTTTCTCTTTCACCACATATGTTATCAATTACAAAAATTGCATTATTTTCACATTTTGCCCTTTTATGCTAATCACCATAGCACATACGAATATTTCGCAAATAATTAAAGATTGTTGATACATATTTTAAACATATACTAAGTACCACAATAACGATAATCATAAAAAATATTTATGTCAAATGTACTGTAACAAGAATTATTTTGTTATGCAAAAATATTGAATTTCCGAGAAAAACAGGAATAATTGTGTAAATACAAAAATATCGACACACAAATACCAATATGATAATAAACTGGAGAATGAAGAAGACTGGAAAAATAAATTTGCTTAATGAACCACGTTCAGTATTAATTATGTCTTGAAAACTAAAGTGAGTCAGTTAAAAAAATATTTCAATGCTAAGGCTTTTAGCGGGGACGGGCCCGAGCTCCTTATTTGCTCTTTAAACTTAGTTTGTCAACATTAATGTTCTTTTTAATTCCAGTTAACATTCAGGATAAACTGAAAATGAGAAAATATTTTCTTTTGAGACTTGCCTATCTAAGTAAATTTACTCTTTTCATTCAGATTGCAACATTTTAGAGTAGGACACTCACAGTTAAAATTTTAATTAATGTTCATTATTTAATAAGTCATATTTTAATACTTTTTTGTTAGTGTAAAATATAATTGCATAATAAAGTATATTAAATAATGACTACAAAGATATTTTAATTTTCTTCTGTATTGAGGAATTTCAGTTTGTTTGCTAAGATTCGGTTTTACCTTTGATTAAGGTTTGAATAAACAACCCTTATAATTTCATTAAGTCTGTCTATTGTAGCCTCACAGTTTCTATAACTTTAAAGCTATGTGAATTCTGGTAGTTTATGCTTCAAATGGAAACATAAATCCTATGTGGCAACATGTAGTAATATGTCCCGTATAAATAAATTTTAGGTTAACATTTTCAACCTAATTTCAAACTAAATCTAATCTTTCTTCCTAAAATAACAGAGAAGAATTTAAATACTGACGTATAATTATAGCGTTCATTGAAATTATTTCAGTTAAGTAATAAATATTAATAAGTTATATTAATAAAAATTTGCGAGTTTTATCAACACGCACTTGGTCAATATTTAAATTATTATATGAATTATAATTCAATGATATTTATCATCGAGTTTTGTCACTTTTAGTCTATACCCAAGGAAGTGAGAATCCTCCTTATCTCTAGAAGGATACATCGATTGTTTCGCCTCGTTTTCTAATATATCCAAACAAAACAGATGCAAATCGAAATGAACAGTCTTTTTTCTTATTTTCAGGAAACAGTTTGACGTTTTCAAGAAAATTTAAGTTAGAATATAGCGCTCTTACATATATTGTCTTCAGTAGCACAGCAAAAAAAAATTTCAGCTAAGGCCGTTTTCAAAATTTCTACATGTGTTTTAAATTATGTTAAACCAATAAGTAATAAAAAGATCGCCCCTTGTGCCTCACAGTTTCTATAACTTTAAAGCTGTGAAACTTCCTCCAAGGAAACACCTTTTATATTTATATATTACTATTAGTAGAAAAATAAGTAAATAAGTCCTATAGAGCAAATGTAACATTTAAACAAATAAATTCTTGAACATTTTTTTAATTAATAATTGACGGAACATTAGCAGGTGGACAAGAAATTGGTTCTGGTCATTGGTCATATATATATATATATATATATATATATATATATATATATATATTTATATATATATATATATATATATATATATATATATTTATATATATATATATATATATATATATATATATATATATATATATATATATATATATATATATATATATATATATATATATATTTATATATATATATATATATATATGTATATATATATTAGGAAGAAATATTAGATTTAATTTGAAATTACATTTAATTCAATAGAAAACCTGAATCAAAAATAATTAATTACGTCTGTTGCGTTGACTATAATCCATATTCATAGATATAAATTTTCCACCAGCATTGTATTTATATTTATTAAATTTGTTTTAGATGAATTTCGTAGCAATAGATTGTGAAAATCTTAAATATTGAAATCTTAAATAGGTACACATATTTCGAAAATCTAATTAAATAATTGTCCGTGTGCGCTTACGAGTGTGCGTGTATGCGTACGTGCGTGCGTGCCTGCGTGTGCATGTGTGTATTTATAAGGGATATAAAGACATTCGTGGATGCTATGAAAGCTACATTTCTTATTCGATCAAGTTGAAACGTAGCACAAAAATAGGGCTTACTAAAATCTATATTAATTAGTTAATAGACTAAACTGATCAGAATCTTTTAAAACGACAGCAGTTCAAAATTAAAAAAAATTATACGCGGTTTAAAAGAATTTTTCAAATACTACCGTTAATAGTTATATCTTTCCATATATTTTTCTCGTATAATATGAGTAGATACGCCATCTAAATTAGATATACCAATATATATTAAACAGATAGCATCATACAACAAAATTAATGCTCTATTTTATTTTAATTTTTGTATTCTTTTACAATTTTTTTCATAAATTAGAACACCGATTCAAAAGTAGCTCTCCGAATAAATGAAACATAAAATATTTTCACTTCGTAGGCTGTTCTGATCTTTATTTTTGATTTTTAGATATAAAAAATAATGATAATCGAAAGCTCAACAGAATTCACCTTTTCGACTGGCACATGCCACGATTTTTAAACATACAATTTTCTTAATGTTCAAAACATAATATCTAAATAAACATTTACATTTGTTTCGTAATAACGCGCGCCAATGCTCGCACCATTTCACTTCATTACCGTTGTGTTCATACACAGTCGTGTTCATATTACAAAAAGGCCTCAGTTAATAATCAGCTTTTGTAGCAATCGTACTATTTCAGTTGAACTAAATGACTTCATAAACAGAAAGGAACAGAACTGGCTGTACTGTTTGGTATTTTAATATAGCTTTACTCGTGTTTCGAACGTAACTTTTTGTTCATAATCTAATTTAGAATTGTTCACATTAAATAAAATAATACTAAAACAATGTCTGGTACAACAGTTTTACTAGAATGAAAAAAAAACATTTAGTTACCTTACGAGAAAACACTAAAATATCGTGTCACTTATTTAAATTCCAATGAATGGAAATTAAAATAGATTATTAAGCCGCTCCACACCAATATATTTATAATGAATAATTTTTCATGATTGCTCTTAAATCGGTCGAGATTTATTATCTGATATAGAATTAAAGACGGCCTTATAGTCAGTACAAAGCCAAATTCGAATGGGTAATATTAAAGTGCTTATTGATATTTAATCAAGTTCATCAAACTGCTTTAATAACTGTAATAAAATTAGATTATAATTTTATTGAACTATTAATGTTAAGCAATTTATAATCGCGATTCAAATAAAATGTAGCGAATAACTGTCAAAAGAAAATGTGTCGAATATTAATGACTAGTATTTTATCCTGCGATTAAATAAAAGTTTAATTAACGGTTTGTTGTTAATGAGAGGAATACATTATTGTACAGAAATAAAACTTGTAGCGTATTCGGTCATCATTAGAATCTCTTTCTCACCGCTTTTCAAGGCACGTATGACATTTTTGGTAAAGCAAAAATGCGGTCACATTTCTGCCCCTGTCTAGTTGATTCCCTTTTAATATCTTTGAAAGATCCTGCACTATATCGTACATTAGATCTCTCTGGAGAGAACGAACGCTATATAATCAAAGATAAAGACAAAGCTCGTACATTAGTACAAATTATGATATATTTGATGATAAGATTCGTTTTGAACGAATGCTCCGTGTTATTAAAACTACATATTTATCATCCCTTCATGAAATAAAAAATTTAATATTATATATGATTTTTTTATGCATTTTATTATACCAACTACAAATTTTAAGAAGCATATGAAGTCTCTCTGCATGCACTACGTTCAATAAAGCTGTAATTACTTTTATCATGCATAGAGAATAAGTTTAATTTAAGTTATTTATATTCGTGCACGATAGTAATGAAGCTTGGCCATACATCTCTCCAGGAGATAATGTCTTCCCTCTTATAACATATTCGTTATACAGATACACATTATCTGTTATTGATATTACATCGAATATGTACGCTGAAGTTTACCTACATTATACATTTTCTACCAAGTCAATAAATATAACGTGTTATGCATATAACGCATTTATATGCATAACACGTTATATTTATTTTTTCACTATTCATCTTGCTCTATTTGTCTACATTGCAATGTGTCTGTCTAATTCTAGAAGAAATTTCAGATTATTTTAAATATTTTACACTGACAAAATTCCTATAGAGACATGTACAAAGTAAAGAACACAAGTAAGAAACAACAAGTAAGTTACAAAGTAAGAAATTTTAAAACCTAAAAATTTTAATGAAGTAATTAATAATTGGATGCTTATATTTCTTACGGTCCATGATTTCTAAATTATTAAAACTTATTATAGCAATTCACAGAAAAATAAGAACAACGCTAGATCGCCTGCGAATAGAAATCGACCTGCCCGCGTTGCGATATTCTGCCTCTGAACCATCGATATTTTTAATTACCCCTTTCTGTTTATTTTCCACATACACACCTATTTCTGAAGGTTCAAAAAACATAAAAAATATATGCAAATAGACTATATACGCTATAATAATATTAACATAATATTTTAAATGTCTACCATCCTGCCAGTTCTTCATTGTGAAAAAAGTAGCTGACAACTGTATATTAACTATATGCGGAACTCAATTAAATAAATGACATGAATATCGTTAGTACATACTAAATTTTTTAATACCTCACCTATAATACAACGGGTTGAAAAACTTTTACAAGTATTCATATACGTTTCTGCTTCTTTTATGCGAATATTGAAATAAAAAGGGACAACATTTTTTTTTAAAGACATGTATGTCTTTATAGTCTCACTATACAGAATAAGTAATTGCTAAAAGTGTATTCTCACGACAATGAACTTCTTCTCATTTATGCAGCATTTTTGTCAAGTTGATACCACACGCGGCACACTTAGAAAAAAATGTACATGGTGGTTCATAATTTTTTTGACAATTTTATTATCTGAAATTCTCAGTAGATCTTTTAGTTGTTAAATTTTTTGGAGTATCTTTTAATAGTATGATAAGTAAATAATGTAATAAAATAAATGTATTTTAACCGTTTTTGCAACATATGCGAGACCCATTAGACTGCTATGACACCTTGAATTCGTCTGAAAAGTTTATTATAAATTTTTGTAAGATATGGCAAATTTGACCCAAATTATTTAAAGCAGATTGTCTTATGAAATTACAACAATAAAACAGATTAAATATTGTCGAAAAAGGATTCTTATTCTTGTGATGAAAGTATATGATAGAGAAAGTTAATAATAATCCAGTTCTTCCATTTATAATATTAGCTTGTGTTAATTATGTATATAAGAAATAAATAGTATTTTGCATTATAAAGTCGGATGTTTCTTAATTTGACGCGTATATATTTTTTGTTCATGTGAGCCGTAATTCTAACGTAACTAGTTGTTTATCCGATTTTCATCATTTATTTGTTTGAAGAGAATCTAGGTCATGGACTACAAATATATTTTAAGAAACTTCTGAACGGATGACAATACAAGGCCTTCTCAGAAACTTTATACATAGTTTGAACTCATTAGATAAGTCTTTACATGTACCTCAGTCACATATAGTTACTAGGGTCTGATATTGTAGTAAATACGGCGACAAAACTCCTTAGTCGTAAAGAGTAAATTTATCGAGTTCGGGCTCAATTGACTTGTCTGGACGAGTACTTTTGTTACAAATAGTGACAGGGTCTCATGATGGAATCGAAAAAAGGTCGTAGGAACTCGTAGTAACAGGTAATGGTTACTCTATGATGATGATAGATAGCTATAGTAACTCCAAGATTTGATGATCAAACTCATCGAGTTTGACTTTTTTTGACTCGACATACTTATTTATGTAAAAGAAAAAAAAGTAAATTTCTAGTTGAGTATACATAACTATATAAAAAGAAATTAACAATTACAGCAGGAACACACGTAAGTATATACAAATCAAATCATGAAACAATTAGTTTATTAAGTAGGCAGGTAGTTAAATAAGTTTCGTACTTATTTAAGTACCTGAAGCACCGACTATGATGAAGCCAGAAAAGGGAAATATTGTTGACGAACTATTTTATGCATCATGTATACACAAATACACAAAGGCCTATATATATATTTATATATGTGTGTGTGTGTGTATATATATACGTACATACATACATATATATATATATATATATATATATATACACACACACATATTTTTGTATATATGTTCGGAAATAGTTTTTATAGGAAATAATTTTTACAGTAAAAAATCCTTCTAAGTACTCGTACTTTCTTATTATTTTATATCTCCCAGTGCGTTTCTTATTTGGTGGTTATTTGAAATTACATTAATTGTTAGTTAAAAAATTTTATGTCTGTTTTATATTACACTATAAGCAAGAAATTCTTAAATCTAACTTAAATTACAATCTAATTATAGAGTGAAAACTGACAGAAATTAAGGCCATTATGTTATTAAGCAACTATTGTGTTATTAATTAGCTATTTTCGTATTTTAATATTAAATATTTAAATGTCATTTTCATCATCTGACCTGTTTAAGCAAGGTCGTATAATTAAAGAAAGATTTTATTCGTTGTTTACTTCATCGTTATAATGATTATAGTGTCGTCTTTCATTTATCAGAAAAGGAAAACTCTCTCACTTCAAGATTGAACGAAATAAATATGACATTAGCAAAAGGTCAAATTAAAGCATTGATTGTTTCAACTGTTTTAATTAAGTTAAATGAAAATATACTCGATATTTTAGCTAAAATTTAGTTTGTTTTTGGTGAGGTTTTATATCCTTTCATGCGAAATAAATATTTAGAAATTTTAACACGCAATGATTTAAAGCAATGCAAGAATTTAAAAATATTCTGAAGATTAAGATGCTAAAAATAATTACAAAATTTTGAATTTTTTATCAACTCGTGCAAAAAATTTGATTTCTCAAAGAAAATAAAACAAGAAAAAAATTGTAATATATTATGAAAACTGGCAATAATAAATACTTTAAATTTAGCAGATATACTCATTTATTAAACATTAA
Source organism: Druceiella hillmani (assembly GCA_039881145.1). Classification (NCBI taxonomy): domain Eukaryota; kingdom Metazoa; phylum Arthropoda; class Insecta; order Lepidoptera; family Hepialidae; genus Druceiella; species Druceiella hillmani. Next base: position 5,101,678 of record JAYKKI010000022.1, read on the forward strand.
ATACATGTTTTAAAACGTTATGAAAATCCTGATGGAAAAATGGTGTTATCTTCTTTTTAATTGTTTTAGAATAGCAATGAATATACTAAGTCATCAACGTTATATAATATTAAACATATTTTCTGTATAATGATTAAAATTTTTCTCCATTAGGGATTATTTCTATTTTCATAAAAATAGTTCCTAATAGAGCTAAAATATAAAGAATAGGTGACTGACTTTTTTCTATGTGAACATACAAGTACAGCCTGTTGGATCAAGAAATCACAGTTCATTGAGTCAAGAAGTCATAATTTTAACTTTGCATTCTACCTCCTTTTCCAATAAAAAAGGATTTTCCAAAATTGCCACTAGGCGAGAAAATTAGTATTTGGATATTACAAATACCATTCTTCCTACAGTTCTTGCAAATACCATTATTTGGAAAAATAGTATTTGCAAGACATTCAAATATTATCCTAGCCTCAAACTTCGATTCAGAAAAGTGGACCTTTTTAAATATTAAATACCCTTGAAAATTATGTAAACTACCCATTTGCTCACAATGGGTATGAGAACCGAATTTTAACGTAGCAAAAAATTCACGCTTGTGAAACAACAAGTAAAAAACTTATTTAAAATGAAAATAGCGACTTATTTTGAAATATAAATATAGATTACGTTTCTTAATTTTAGAAAAAAATACATTTTTCCCTTCATGGCTAAAGGAAACAAATTTTTTTAATATGTTGTTAGTTCTAAACATACATTTAATGAAACTTTATAAAAAAAAATCAATAACTTGCATTTAGCAAATTGCATTTTTTAAATTTGACAAAGTAAAATTATTGACCTTTTAAATTGATTAAACCAAAGTATATGACATAATTTTCTTGAATATTCTATTGGAATTACTTTTGCGGTATTTTAGCTAAACTGCAACAATTACGTTCTCTGCTAGATTTAAAAAAAAATTCTTTCAAAATCATTGCATCTAACTGAAATTAATTTACATTTGTACAAACTTGTTTAACTGTTGCTTAAATTAAGAATTTCTTTGGACGTTACTTAGTAATTTAAAATATTAATTTATCCATTTGAAATTTCAGGTTACACAAAATAAATTATCATATCAGACTTATGGTAAGTTAGTAAGTGCACCTCGTTTTCCTACCTGATGAGATTGATTGAAATATTATTAATAACGATATAATTCAATCAATCTCAACAATAAGGTTAGAAATACTATTAGGAGTATTTACTAGAACGGAATAATCTGTAACTATAGAATATATAGTATTCAAAATTATGTTTCAAATTTAAAAATATTTTTAAAATACGACATAATTTCATATTTAACAATAAAAGAGAGTTCCGTAGCTGTCCAAGCTTTTTAAAATTGTTGCCGCAAGTTAAAAAAATTATTTTAAATAAAAATTCTAACAAACCGCTAGTATCTGTTTTCTTTTTAATTTATCAAAAGCATAATTAAAAAGATAGCAAATGAACCCACTGATATCGCAAAATTATTTGGGTTCCTCATTTCAGAATAAAACCCAAAATAAAAAAAATAATTTTTGTACAATTTAATATCGAAAAAATTAACCGTAAATCATATTTGTAAAGGATATAGACGCGAACTTGAATTGAAAGAGAAATTGCTAGAGGACGAAACAACTGGAAGTCGTGAGAGATCATTTTTTTCTTCAGACGACCGATAATGAGATTCATTGAAGATAAGTGAGTTAAAAATGTTGCAGCTTCGTAATATATTATAAAAAGTGAAGGTGCCAAGTTAGTAAATATTCAAATCCATATAAATTATGTCTTTAAATTTTCTAATAATAGATATACAAAAATATGTGGGACTTAAATAATGTAAACTCTCTATATTATTTCACTTCTCACAATAATTTGAGTGCTTAAATATTTGTTTTCAGGTTAACAACATTTACTTTCAGAATTTGTCCTAACGAAGCTAAAGCTCTCAACGTCATATGCTTATAAACATCATCGTAATTCTCGCATTACTGTAAAACTTCCTGTCATATGAATCGTTTCAGTATCATGTATGATTGCTGTTGACATTTAGAATGTTCTATATTAGCATTATATGTACTTTAAAATATAAATTGTGATACCTCAGTTATGTAGATTGTATTAAAGGCTATGCTTAAAAATAATTATAATATATTTTTAGATAAAGTGATGCGCAACATATTCACCGTTAACTTTGTAATAAAATCTTCCCAAATTGCTAAAAAAATGTTTGCACGATTTGAACAAAAACCACATTTTTATATATACAATGCTTATTTTTGATGATTTTATTACTTGTACTAATATCCCATGACGCACCCTAAGCGTTCGCGGTAATTAGTGGTCTCAATATTTAATAAATTGCCAGTTTCACATCTCAGTAATTAAAAATATAATTTTTTCTTTCTTACATATCATACCACGTATCTAAAGTGATAATAAAGTTCAAAAGTAGTATAATATATGATAATATTAATGGATACATACAATTATTTTCATTTGTTAACTTCTGGAGACTAAACGTGATATGAATAAGTACTTCAATGGATCCATCCGTGTAATTAGTTTGTTTCATTAATTATTTTGTTTGTAATAATTAAATTTTTGTCGTAATTAGATTGATATCTTCAATTATAATATAATATATATTGCGCTTGTTTCTTAAAATTCAAAATTAAGTCTATGAAATACAATTTTCCACGACTAAAAACATATTAATAATTTTTAAGATATTATGACAAATATTCATATACAAATAAAAAGAAAACACAAATTGCCTAGCAATTTATCTTAAATCTCGTAAAAATGGTATGTCACAGCATGCGGTGGCTATAGCAGTTTTAACTTTTACATATAGTTTGTTATATTTATACCCACATAATATGTGCTATCCGAACCTAATGAACTATTCTAATGTTTACATAGACTAGCGTCTTATCAAAACAATTCAATGGTTTTCATGAAAATGCATTGATTAATACAACATGACTATGATAAAATCATTTCTATGAAAATTTATATTTTAGCATCATACGAAAATTATTCAAACATTTTTTTAAATACGTAGGAGAGCATCACATGTAAATGATCCAACCATTTTCTGTTTTTAAGTAGTTTATTTTTTTGCTGTTTCTATCATATTTTACTAAACCGTATAGTCCATTGTTTTTTTTCTTCATATATTGTTTCATTAAATTTTATCAGTTCATCGATTTCGCACAACTTTTTCAATAATAGAAGGTACTCAATCTATATTCAAAATAATGTACATTTTAAATAATATTTACCTTTTTACACGATATCTACGTTTCTTATAACAATTAGTATGATATATATGGAATAAAAAAGGCATGTGATTTAATACTATTTACTAATTAATTATCCACGATAGTCTTGAAAAATAAATTTGCATTTCAACAGTCCATTTATCTCCCTTCTTTTTCAATATACATATTTTGCTAGTATTCATAACTACTTATTAAAACCTAGATCTGATACCTCTTGTGTAATTAAAACCTTACTAGAAACGTAACGTATTTCGTTTTCCTGGCGTTCGTATTGTTTCACAATCTCGTTTTATTGATTTCATGTGCATTAAAATTTAACAGTGACCACGAGCAAGTAAAAATGTTTTTGCAATTTTGTGGCAATAGAGCTCGGTTGTATGGGAGCTCAATCAGAGGGACTAGAACCCGCAAAATAACCGTGTAGTTTAAAATGTGCTCTAAACTGAATTCAACTTTATTACAGTTATCGCAAGAGCAAAAAAATCTTCTACCACGTCTCATTTCTTGTCGACTGATAGTTATTGTCAGTTCTTGGTTTTCATTAATTTCGCAAATCTGGTGATCGTTTTAATGGTATTTGCTCTTATACGATATTTAGTATTTAATTTTGAACAGCTAGGACAGCATGATTTGTATCGTTTGCATATCATAAACACTTGCATGTCATAGATAGAGACAACAGAATTGTTTACTTATGTACTTAGAAACGCTAATGGTTTCAGTTAGAGCTCAAATTCTTGACATTATTTGTTTTAGCACATTTAATGACATTGCAAAATGCCTAAAACAAATATTTAGAGTGGAATTACTTTCGAATGATTAATTTCTTTCTTGATAACATATGATTTTGCACAGCCACATTGTATTCTCTGCTTGTGTTATATAATATGCATAAGGTACTGGACTTATTTCCCTACATATGTTCCGTAAACATCGAAACTGAACGATTTTTACATTGTCATTTATGATTAAGAAGAATCCTTATTAATTAATAATACAATAAAGTTAAATATTCCCCGGTATTACTCAATGAACAGTGGGACAGTGAATATGAGGATACGAATCAAATCCAAATGTAACCCAGATCAGAGTATATCTATATGTATCCAAAAGAATGGCAGGTAACATCTAAGGTATTACCGTTTATTTTAGATCTATAGACAAGAGAAAATGGGGATGAGATTTACACCAATTCTCATTTAGTTAATACATTGTTAACTGAAACTAATAATAATGTAACTCTTGTTGTTGAAGACTGATGAGTGAGTGTGAATTTTAAATTAATTACCTTATAAAACCAAAAATTGTTTTCATGTTTAAACTTAATTGAAATATAATTTTCAACATGTGGACTAATTAAGAAACTTTGCATACTTAAGAAAATATTTAATATTTTTTCTTTATTTCATTGTTTTTGATTTTACATTACTAACAAAATCTCACAAAACCGGACAAAGGACAACGAACACGATAAGTAGGTCATGTAAAATATGCGTTTTACGTCCTGAAATAACAACTTAAAAAGACCGTTGTCTCCGATAAATTGAATAAATACAATTAGAAAAAAGCCTTACGGTATATGAAGGTTGTTAGTAGTAAACATAGATATGTACGTAATAGTGAATATAAATAATTTTGAAATGGAAACTTACAACAATCCATTTAAAACTTTTTATGAACATGGACAAGAATTATATACCGATCGAATTGAGAACCTACTTCTCAAAATTTGCTTTTTAAATTTGATGTATTAATATTTTCATCCACTTTTATATACATAAAAATTTAACATATTCAAAACTTTGCAATGTACATACGTGTGTCACTGAGAGCTTAATCCGTACAGCTCCAAACCACTCGACTGAGTAAGCTTAAAAATATGTTTTTAAATCACGTTCCAATTTTATTTTTAAATATAATTGATTTATCAAATCCGAATGGATAAATGAACTAATTTTGGCCTATTCTATAGGGTTTCGGCGTCTATAAAAGCAAAAAGTACCATAACTTTGGTTGTTCCTGATGTAAAGGATCTTGACAAATAGACAGATGAATGAGAAACAAAGTGACCTTTTGAGGGCTTTTTTCTTTAGTTCTCAGATACGGAACCCTAAAGAATTTTAAGAAAGTAGAAATAATACTACATCACGTAGTTTCATTCAATTGTGAATCTTGAACTTAATGTTTGCCAATTACGGTAATAATGAAAACATGTAAAATCCGCTCCTCATCTAGTAGCCTTTCACAGATCAAGTGCTTGTGGATTATTTCTATTCCCGCTGGTATGCTAAATACATTAATGGGAGTATAAAGAATAGAATAAAGGTATTGATATGAGACACCAGTTTAAAATTAATATTTCTGCTGAGAATATGGGGTGTTTCAAATGCTTGAGGTAGAATTTAAAAAAATATTTATTAATTGACCTATTTATTTTTTAACTTTAATGTACACGTGTCATATAAATCCTCTAGATCCATATAGATCCTTACAGCCAAACAGAACATTTTTTCAATCCCACAAGACGAGTGGCCGGAAGTCAAACCCGTGTCACGGCGGTGCACCGCACCGTTAAAGACCGTATGCCTTGTTTTCAATTCAACACAGACATGACATGTTTAGCTGATATAAAAAGAACCTAACCTTGTATTTGTTGTTATTTGTCGAAAAAAAAATTGGCACGATTTCAATTAATGATAAAAGGAATATAAGGGTGAAAACTTTATTTTTAAAATGTATATTCCCCTAAATTATAAAATATCTTACTGAAATATTAACTATTTGCGTATAGTTAAAAGTATTAAAAAGAATATGTACAAATTAATAAAATGCCATCCCGGTTTTTATCCTATCAAATGGAGTGATTTATGTATTAATATAGGATTATATTCATTAGTTAGCTATTTGTTCTATAGGTTGATTGATCAATCTAATCCATGTAAATTAAGTATATTTATTAGGCAACTAAATTTTCCGGGTACAAAATAAGAAATATAATAAGTATATATAATGAAATTAACTATCTTTGCCATATATTTGTGGTGTCTTTAAATAAAATATTGAGATAATATGACATGAAAGATGCATAGATGTAAATAGTTTCAAGAAAGTAGCTTTTTTCATGGGTTATTAAATTTTTACCAAATAGTATAATAGGCTGAGTTGATTCTCCAAATTAAAAAGATTTTTTGGAAAATAGAAACTTGCTTCAACAATAAGATCACCTCTATCTTTTGAATGTACTCTGAAATATAATTTAGAAAAACTATGAAGAAATCACTCCAAGAAAAAATCATTAGAGAGAAACAAATAGCTTCTCTCATGCAATGTCGAATATTTTAAAAATATTTTGACAGAAAATCTTGCGATCCTATTACATAACGAGAAATCTAGATTAATTATCATAACATTTAAAACTGTAATTAATATCCCTTTTTCCATAAAACCGAAATTACAAGATGCATGTAAAAGTAATGAAGAGATGTTTTCCAAATTAACATCAATTAAGACGTCAGTTATCTTTAATTAGCTGTCATTTAGTATGAATATACGACTCGTAGCGTATGGTTGTCTACAATCACTTCATTATTTTATTAAAATAAATATCAAAGTGCCCGCCCGGGTTATAATTTTTTTTAATTATTCAACTACTAATTACATTTAATAATATTTCATTTTTAACTTAATATTTCATTTGTTTGAGCTTCTAGTCAAAAAATAAAAATGCGAACACAGCTGTAATAAGATTAGACTGAATCTATCGATTACGCCCATTTCAATTCTTTTTAGCCGTGATTAATTAACATAGTGCGTAATTAAATACATTACTGTGTAATTCCCTATCTTATAAGTCGTTTCTCTGTCATTTAAAAAAGTAATTTGTGGTTAATTATAAAGATTATTGACGATGCGTAAAAATGATTGTAATGATTTCGAAGATTAAGAGATACTACAACAAATTCATGCTAAAAACTTTCATAAATCGTTAGTTTTTGCTCTATTTGGATAAAAGCCATATTTTTATTTACCCATCTTATTTTCGACGAGACTTGAGCTACTTGTACTCGCAGTTAATGGTTCAACCTAAGCGTCGTTGGCATTAAGTTAATCAATATTAGCATCATATGAAAAAGATTCAATTATTTTGCTAAAAGGCATAGATTAGCATTATATGAAAATTATCATCCATTTTCTATTGTTAAGCAGTTTAGTTCTGTAGATCCATTATGGATCGGGCTGCAATAAACGATTAAGGGAACGAACTAACACAAATAAACAAATTTAGCAAAATTATTAAACACTCGCAGTAAATGTACATACTTGCGTCAACAATTTTTTAGAATCGAGAAAAAATTTTCAATTCGGATATCATAAAGGTTTTTCGCAAAAATAACTTATTTAGTTATTTATTTATCTACTTTTAAAATGGCGGACTTATTGCCACGAGAGCAATGTCTTACAGTCAACCAGAACATAAGTCTAGCCCCGATCGACGAGCGGCCGGAAATCGAACCTGGTTCCTCGCCGTGCGATGCGCCGTCACAGATCATAAGACTTGTGATCAACCCAACACACTACGGTAACGACGCGGTGTTGGGTTGATCACAAGTTATACGGTACTGACAACCAATGATAACAAGGCATGCCGTCTGTGAACTTCATGCTAACAACTAATACTAACAACTAATCATACTCGCGTAGTAACTGATAAAGTAATTTTAAACTTTGGTTTGCGTAAAATATTATTCGCTTTCAGATTTTCGTCGTTACTTTCAGAATACTCACGTTTTTTTCTACTCTAGAACTTCCCATTAACTCCCGAATGACATCATGTGGTATCGATATCGGCATTTCATTCTCAGCTCGTGCTAGTATGGTGTGATAGATGCCCACAAGATGTACAATATGATCTCTACGAATATTTGTATGATATGATCTCTGCGAGTATGTGTACAATATGATTACTGTGACGCAAACCAAAACAATCTAACAAAAACCTCTTGAACTAATGTTGCCATATATTTGAAAGTACGAACGTTGATCCTAATGATATTTGCATAACAAAATGTAATGAAAAAGATGATACTTTATGATCATTTTTGAAAAAATGTCGAGCTCTAGCAGAGTTACAAGCTACGACACGTAATCATTTGCTTTGGTGCTTCAGATAAGATCCTTAATAGTTATTTTTTATAAAATCCAGCAAACGATAATGTAAATACAGAGTCTTAAGTTCATTACCTTAATAACATGATAGGCAGTTTCATATTTGAACGTAATTCAAACATAATTGTCATGATTTGGCCTGAGTATGAAATTTTGCATAATTAAATAGCTATTTTATATTCGCTCTCAGTTTCGCTTCTTTAATAACTGAGATGTCGTATTTTATTTTACGTAGAAAATAATATCTTTTTGTATCCAAGAGCGAATACGATAGGCATGTCATTATCAAAGTGACATTAAGAAGCGTTTTATTTATATTGTCATTTTAATTACTTTCAATGAAAATATAATAGATAATTGATAAACCTCAGTTTTCTTCGCAAAATCTTCGTAACCTTTCATAAAAATGAAGATTTAAGGAAATTTAAATTAGATATTTAACATTTTGTTTAAAAAGAGCGAATGATAAACAATTATTTTAATGATTTTGTGTGTTTTCGTTCTTATCACGAAAAACTGCTAAACAAATTGAAGTGAAAATAAACAATGCAGCTTGTTTCAACTTATTTATCTTTCTGTAATAATTAAGATCATATAGGGAGTATTGCATACCATTGAACTGTACAAATATAGAATAAGTGCATTTCCAACTAAAGAAATTTAGAAAAACACATTGAACAAAATCGTAAATTATCTTATAAAACAATACTCCCATAATATGCATTCAAAGATTTTATTTTTAAAGCTAAAATGCTTTGTATCTCATCAAATTACCACTATGAAAAGTTGGGCAGGTATTTTAGATATATATAATACATACAGTCATTATATTCTTCTACCCTAAAATTATCTTTAAGACATCATACATATTTCTGAAATTCAAACGTATTGCTTCCAAAAATATTTCCATAAAAAATTCGTGATTAAACTGAAAATATCTTTCTTCAAAGTTATTATGATGATATACTAACAAAATTAAAATATAGAACTTTAGTTGTATTAACATATTAAATTTAGAGTTTTGCTTCAAAACACGTTTTGTATGCATGGTCTCAATATGACCAAATTGCCCAACTGCGTAATTGCGCACACAACATTTTGTTTCTTATACCAAGTTTATTTTTGGAAATTAGCTGACTTTATCTAAACGGGTAAACGAGCTGCCTTGGGTCCGCCCTATTCATTGCCTAAGTCTTGAAACCTTTTTTCAACCGATTCCCTTTCTTCTTCTGAGCCGTGATTAATTAACGTTGGGCGTAATTAATCCCATTACTGTACATTTTCCTGTTTTATGATAAGTTTCAGTAATTTATTTAGTAACAATATACACGGTTCAATATTTCATTCAATGTGATAGAAATTAACCGTGCATGGCAGGTGTAGAACTTTACATAAAGATTTGTGTCAAATTTACTTTGCAAGACAAAATGCCTTTCCACACGTTTTCTTCGCTGTAAAGGCAAAGACCTACAACAATAAATTTATTGGACTTTCATTAACAGTATAACCATTTAATGTAGCTTTGATGCCAAGTTACCAAAGAATCTATTGCCGACAACTTAATCAGAAAATGTCAGATCCCTTCCACATATTCCGTGGGTTTTTAGACGTCATGTTTACACATGTTATTACTATTAACATTGAGCGTACTGACGTAGCGTTACTTATTAATAATAAGAAAAATAAAATCGATATTTACCATATATCATTTTACATCAAACGAGGTTTCAGTTTCAGATCAAAATTAAAAGTATAACATTGAAATGGAACAATTATTCCATCATAATTTCAAATAGGCTAATCAATATCTTTTATTTTGGTAGTAAAATTTATATGTAATTTGGTTAAACGTGAAGACAGTCCAGAGTTCTTAGTTAACGAAGTCCTTAATTGTTTAATAATTAGGCTATTTATTTTTCTTTGTTCGTCAAACTTTAATGCGGATTTACTCATTTTGCATCTTAGTAACTCTTATCAATTTCTATATAGGGTGTCTGTGGATCAATACGATATGCACGACGTTATTCGAATTAATTTGAAACTATAGGGTTAACGAACAAGTTCTCCCAGTATTTATAACCATTTAACAGCTTTCAGACTATAATTAAATTGAGTAGTACCTGCTATATTTATTAACCAAAAGTGATTTAAAATGAAAATTCGATATTTTCTGGAAATACGAAAATGTTTACCAATGAAACAATCACCATTTGTAATTTTTATTACAAAAATTAATGTAATTCTCATAGCATTTGATAATATTTTTTATACCGTGCGCCTGAAATAAATATATATTTAATATATATTTATGAAATAAAGTATATAATACAAACGTCAACTGGACATATAGCTATAGGACAATAGCTCTAATTTTTCTATACTATCTACGTAGATTTCTTAGAAACTTACTTTTTACTGTTTTAGGTCAAATATTTCCAAAAATAAGGAGGTAGGCAGTAAATTCTTGCATGTTTTTTATATATTTCTATAAAAATCCTACATATAATTTATTATTGCCTATTTTAAACAATACATGTACTATATTTAACATTAAAAGGAAATCAAATTATTAACTTTCTCTCCTAAAATTTCCACGCAAATATTTTTATGCATTAACTATTAAGATGTGTGAGTAAATATAATTTATTACTTTGGGTGAGAAATAATAATTGAATAAATATGTAGAATAAAAGTGCATGAGAAATAATAATTGAATAAATATGTAGAATAATTGTGTAAATAAGAAAATATCGACACAAAAATACCAACATGGTAATAAACTGGAGAATGAAAAAGACTGGAAAAATAAATTAGTTTAATGAACAACGTTCAGTATTAATTATGTCTTGAAAAGTAAATTGAATCAGTTGAAAAAATATTTCAATGCTCAGGCTTTTAGCGTGGGCGAGCCCGAGCTCTTTATTTGCCCTTTGAACTTAGTTTGTCAGCATTAATGTTCTTCTTATTTCCAGTTAACATTCAGGATAAACTGAAAATGAGAAAATATTTTCTTTTAAGACTCCCCTATCTAAGTAAATTTACACCATTCATTCAGATTGCAACATTTTAGAATAGGACACTCACAGTTTAAATTTTAATTAATGTAAATTATTTAATAAGTCATATTTTAATACTTTTTTGTTAGTGTAAAATACAATTGCATAATAAAATATATTAAATAAGAACTACAAAGATATTTTCATTTTCTTCTGAATTAAGAAATTTTAGTTTGTTTGCGAATATTTGCGTTCACATTTGATTTTGAAGGTTTAAAAAAACAACTCTTATAATTTAATTAAGTCCATCTGTTATAACCTCACATTTTCTATAACTTTAAAGCATATGAATTCTGTTAGTTTATGCTTCAAATGGAAATCTAAATTCTGTGAAGCAACATTTGAAAAAAAATTTAAATATTTCCCATGTAAATAAATTTTAGGTAAACATTTCTTTCACGTTCAATACGTCAAAGAAATGTTTACCTAACTTCAATATTGAACGAATGGAGTGTCCTTTTCAATCTAATTTCAAACCATATCTGACCTATTTACCTTGGGCTCGAAAACAACAGAAAAGAATTTAAATACTGACATATAATTAGAACTTTTTTTAAGTTATATTAATTAAACTTTGCGCGTTTAATCAACACGCACTGGGTCAGAATTTAAATTACTACATGAACAATAATTTAATGATATTTATCATCGGGTTTTGTTACTTTCAGTCTATACGTAAGCACTTGTGAATCCTCCCTATCTTTAGAAGAACACATCAATTGTTTTCCCCCGTTTTATAATATATCCAAACAAAACAGATTCAAACTGAAATGAATATTTTTTTCTTATTTTCAGGAAACAATTTGACGTTTTCAAGAAAATTTAATTTAGAATATAGCGCTTACATGTATTGAAAAACATCAGTACCGCAATTTTTTATTCAGCAATCAGTATTTCAGCTAGGGCCGTTTTAACGTAAAAACCTGAATTAAAAATAATTAATTGCGTCTGTTGCGGTGACTATAAGACATATTCATAGATGTAATAATTCCACCAGCATTGTACGCATATTTATTAAATTTGCATTAGGTGTATGCGTACGTGCATGCATGCGTGCATGTGTATGTGTGTATGTGTGTATTTTAAGGGATATAACGACATTCATGGATGCTATGAAGTCTCCATTTCTTATCCGATAAAGTTGAAACTTAGCACGAAAAACAATACAAAAATCTAGATTAATTGACTAATAGGCTAAACTGACCAGAGTTTTTCAAAACGACAGCAATTCAAGACAAAAAAAAATTAGGCGCCGTTAAAAAGAAATTTGTCTAAAAATGTTTCTTTCACTTACTGAAGAAAAGGAAAACCAATTTAACTTCATTGAAACCTATTCGCCTGTGATAATTACTCTTGCCCGTACAACGTCGTTCGAATTTGATAAATATTTTTTTAAGAAATAGTTAATTTCATACTATGTTTTAATGCAGTATTTAATCGAGCGTTTGGTTAATTAATTATATTTTTCACATAGAAAATCAGTAGATACGCCATCTAAATTAGATATAGTAATACGTATTGTACAGATAGTTTCACGCAACAAAATTAACGCTCTACTTTATTTTAATTTTTGTAATCTTTTACCGATTTAAATGTAGCTTTCCGAATAACGTAAACATAAAATATTTTCACCTCGTACGCTGTTTTTATCTTTATTTTTTCCTTAACAATATAAAAATTAATGATAATTGAAATCTCTATAAAATTCACTTTTCCAACTTGGCACATGCCACGATTTTTGAACATACAATTTTCTTAATGTTCAAAGCGTATTATCTAAATATACATTTACATTTGTTTCGTAATAACGCACGCCAATGCTCGCACCATTTCACTTCATTACCGTTATGTTCATACACAGTTGTGTTCATATTACAAAAAGGCCACAGTTAATAATCAGCTTTCGTAACATTCGTACTATTTCATTTGAACTAAATGATTTCATAAACAGAAAGGAACAGAACTGGCTGTACTGTTTGGTATTTTAATATAGCTTTATTCGTGTTTCGAACGAAACTTTTTGTTATAATCTAATTTTAAGTACAATAGTTTTACTAGAATAGAAAAAAATATAGCAGCTTAGGAGAAAACATTAATATATTGTGTTTCTTATTTAAATTCCAATAAATGGTAATTAAAACAGATTATTAAGCTGCTCCAAAACAAGTATATTTATAATGAATAAATTTTCGTGAATGCTCTTCAATCGGTCGAGACTTATTATCCGATGTAGAATTAAAGACGGGTTATAGTCATTACAAAACCAAATTCGAAGAGGGAATATTAAAGTGTTTATTAATATTTAATCAAGGTAATCAAACTCCTTTAATTACCGTAATAAAATTACATTATGATTTTATTGGACTATTAATGTCAAACAATTTATAATCGCGATTCAAACAAAATATAACGAATAACGGTCAAAAGAAAATGTGTCCAATATTAATAACTAGCATTTTATCCTGTGATTAAATAATAGTTTAATTAACGGTTTGTTGTTAATGAGCGAAATAAATTATTGTACAGAAATAAAGCTTATAGCGTATTTCGATCATCATTAGAATCTCTTTCTCACCGCTTTTCATGGCACGTAAAAAAATTTTGGCAAAACTAAAAAGCTGTCACATTTCTGTCCCTGTCTAGTTTAATATCTATTCCCTTTTAATATCTTCGAAAGATCCTGCACTAAATCGCACATTAGGAAAAATTATGATATATTTGATGATAATGTTAGTTTGGAACGAATGTCCCAAGTCATTAAAACCACTTACAATTTATCATCCGTTCATGAAGTAAAATATTTATTATATGTCAATTTTTTTTATTATTAGCATTAAATGTCAATTTTTTTTATGTATTTTTTTATTCCAACTACCAATTTTAATAACCACATAAAGTCTCTGTGCATATGCAATACGTTTAATAAAACTGTAATTACTTTTTTCATGTATAGATAATTTATTTTAAGTTATTTATAATCTCAACAGTAATGAACAATAATTCAAAAATTATAAGAATTGAGCATTATATGTGAATTTTTTTTAAGTATTTTTTTATTCCAACTACCAATTTTAATAACCACATAAAGTCTCTGTGCATATGCAATACGTTTAATAAAACTGTAATTACTTTTTTCATGTATAGATAATTTATTTTAAGTTATTTATAATCTCAACAGTAATGAACAATAATTCAAAAATTATAAGAATTGAGCATTATATGTGAATTTTTTTTAAGTATTTTTTTATTCCAACTTCCAATTTTAATAACTACATAAAGTATCTGTGCATATGCAGTACATTTAATAAAATTGTAATTACTTTTTTCATGTATAAATAATTTATTTTAAGTTATTTATATTCGTACTCAATAGTAATGAAGCTTGGCTATACATCTCTCCAGTAGATAATGACTTCCCTCTTATAACATATTCGTTATACAGATTCTTATTATCTGTTATTGATACTGGATCGAACATTATCAATGTGTTATGTACGCTGAAGGTTACCTACATTATACATTTTCTATTAAGATAATAAATGTAACGTGTTATGAATGTAACGCATTTATTTCCACAATTCATTTTACTTTATTTATTTACGGTGTAATTTGTATTTAATTACAAAAGAAATTTGATATTCTTTTAAATATTTTACGCTGATAAAATTCTTATAAAGATAGTATGTACAAAGTAAACATCATTTTCAATTATACGTAATTATAGGGAAGATTTAGATTTAAAACTTTTAAGAAAGTAATTAATCATTAGATGCTTATATTTTTTGCGGCGCATGATTTCTAAATTATTAAAACTTATAATAGCGATTCACAGCAAAATAAGAAAAAAGGTACATCGGCTGGGAATAGAACGCGACCCCCCGCGTTGCATCTAAACATTAATGGAAATAGATTATATTTGCTACAATAATATTAACATAATTTTTTTAAATGTATCCCATCCTGCTGGTTTTTTTCATCATTGTGAAAAAAGTAGCCGACAACTGCATATGAACTACACATGAAACTCAATTTTGTAAATGACATGAATATCGTTAGTTACATCCCATATTTTTTTAATACCTCACCTATAATACAACGGGTTGAAAAAGTTTTACAAGTATTCATATAGTTTTCCGCTTCTTTTATGAAATTGTTCAATTAGAAAGGAAGAAAACATTTTTTTAAAGATTTTTTAATGTCTTTGGGGGTCATTATATATAATAAGTAATTGCTATAAACGTATTCTCACGACAATGAACTTCTCATGCATTAAGTATTTTTGTCAAGTTGATACCACATGCGACGTACTTAGAAAAAATTGTATATGGTTTTCATAATTTTTGATTTTTTTGACAATGTAATTATCTGAAATCCTCAATAGATCTTTTTGTTTCTAATTTTTTTTGGAGAGTGTTTTTAGTAGTATTATAAGTAAATGAGATAAAAAAAAATGTATCATAACCGTTTATGCAACATATGCGAGACTCATTAGACTGCTTTGACACCTTGAATTCGTGTGAAAATTTTATTATACATTTTTGTAAGATATGATAATTGTGATGCAAAATATTTATAGCAGATTGTCTTATGAAATTACAACAACAAAGCATATTAAATATTGCCGAGAAAGTATTCTTGTGCTTGTAATGAAAGTGTGTGATAGAGAAAGTTAATAATAATCCTGTTCTTGCATTTATAATATTAGCTTGTGTTAATTATATGTATAAGAAATAAATATTATGTGGCTTTTTAAAAACAGAAGTTTCTCAATTTGACGCGTATATATTTTTATTCATGTCAGCCGTAACTCATAGTTGTTTGTCTGATTTTCATGATTTATTTATTTGAAGAGAACCTTGGTCATGGACTACAGAGATATTATAGGGAACTCCTGAACGGATGACAATACAAGGCCTTTTGAGAAACTTTATACAGATTTTGAACTCATTAGATAAGTCTTTACATGTACCTCAGTCACATATAGTTACTAGGGTCTGATATTGTAGTTGCAATATTACGACAAAACTCCTTAGTCGTAAAGAATAAATTTATCTCAATTGTTTTTAGTTTGATCTCAATTGACTTTTGTCACAAATAGTGGCAGTGTCTTATAATGGAACCGAAAGAAGGTTGTAGGAGAACTCCACAGTCGTGAAGATTAAATTTTTTATATTTAAGCCAGAAAAGGGAAATGTTGATGTAACTATGTTATGCATCATGTATACACAAACACACACACAGACATATGCAAATATATATATGTGTGTGTGTGTGTGTGTGTGGGCGTGTGTGTGTGGGTGTGTGTGTATATATATATATATATATATATATATATATATATATATATGTATATATTTACATATTTTTTGTGTATATGTTCCGAAATAGTTTTTACGGGAAATAATTTTTACAGCAATATATCCTTCTAAGTACTTGTATTTTTTTAGTATTTTATATTTTCCAGTGAGTTTCTTATTTGGTGGTTATTTGAAATTGCATCATTGCTTGGTTAAAAATTTTTATATCTGTTTTAAATTATACTAAAACAAAGATAATTAGAAGAAAATTAAATCTAACTTAAATTACAAGACAATTACAATTATAGACTGAAAACTGACAAAAGGTTTCAAAAATTGGGGTCATTAAATACTTAGCTGTTTTCGTATTTGAATCTTAAATACGTAAATGTAATTTTCGTCATCTGATCTGTTTAAGCAAAGTCGTATAATTAAAGAAAGCTTTTATTCTTTGTCTATTTTATCGCTATAATGATTATGGTGTCGTCTTTCAGCTACCAGAAAAGGAAAACTCTCTCACTTCAAAATTAAACGCAATTACTATGACATTAGCAAAAGGTCAAAGTAAAGCATTGAATGTTTCAACCTTTTTAATTAAATTCAATGACAATACACTCGATATTAACAAAAATTTAGTTTCTTTTTGGTGAGGTTTTATATCTTTTCATGTGCAATAAATATTTAGAAATTTTAAAATACATTGAATTACTGTAAAAGAATTGAGAAATATTCTGAAGATTAATAATAAACTAATGGAGCTAAAATATAAAAGAATAAGTGACTGACTTTTTTTGCATATGAACATACCATATGTACATCCTTTTCCAATAAAAAAGAATTTTGGATAAAACAAAAAAGAAAAAAAAATCGTATTTGGATATTGCAAATACCATTCTTCCTATAAAATTTTATAAAATACCCATTTGCTCACAATGGGTATGAGAACCGAATTTTAACACATCAAAAAATTCACGCAAACCACAAGTAAAAAATTTGTTTAAAATTATAAATATCGACTAATTTGGAAATATAAATACAGATTACGTTTCTTAATTTATGGAAAAATACATTTTAGCCTTCACGATTAAAGGAAACGCAATTTTCTAATAATATTTTTTGTTCTAAACATACATTTAATAAAATTGTATATACAAAAATCAATAACTTGCGTGTACGTTTTAAATTGATTAAGCCAAAGCATATGATATAATTTTCTTGAATATTCTATCTCTTTTTTTGGAATTACTTTTGCGGTATTTTTGTTAAACTAGAACAATTACGTTCTTTGCTAGATTCTAAAAAAATTCTATCAAAATCATTGCATCTAACTGAAACATATTTACATGTCTACAAACTTGTTTAACTGTAGCTTAAATTAAGAACTTCTTTGGACGTTACTTAGTAATTTAAAATATTAATTTATACATTTTAAATGTTAGGGTACACAAAATGAATTATTATATAGACTTACGATAAGTTAGTAAGTAAACCTTGTTTTCCTTCCTTTTTCTAACCTTATGCATAGTTTGGTATCACATGTAAATGATCCAACCATTTTCTGTTTTTAAATAGTTTGGCTCCGTAGCTCCATTATGAGCTACGGATATCCAGCTACAAAAGTCGACTAACAGAACGAACTACAGCACATCATTTTTAACCAAAATACAAACAAACGAATTATGCTTATCAAATATGTTACATATGGTAAATTCGTAGTCATTTGTTTAAATGAAGACTAAAGAATATTTGCTTGGAATCGCTCTGTCTAATAAAATAATCGATCAGAAATTAAATTCTTATCTTTACACAGATTAAAATATAACAAGTGTTGAATTCTTATTAGAAATGTAATGTTTCTAACTTTGTTTGGAAGGAGTCATCAAAAATTTGAATGAAACTTATAGATTGTTCTAGCTTAACATTCAAAACAATACAAGGAGAACTGTATAACATTGAACCCTATAGACAAGACATTGAGTGGGCCCATTTTGGACTAAAAAAATTTAAAAAACGTGTCGAATTAAATAGTACATTACCTTATAAAAGAGTGCTTTATATTTATGCATTTAAAATTATATTCTTAGAAACCAAGTTCATATATCGTCAAATTGCAACTTTAAAAATCCCTACTTTCTAAATGGCAATTTATCCCGAATTTCTAATTGGTGCTACTTTCCTGTGTATATATAATCATACAAGTTCTGTGGATACAAGTATCTGTAATATTATCTATTCATTTGAAAACGAATTTTATGTTTATTCATGTTAGAGGGACGAGATTATTGCAAAGGAAAAATGTCGCAAATAATACAGTTTCAAACCTTTTCAATACATATATATATATATATATATATATATATATATATATCATCAATTACGGGCGATGTCAATCCAGTTGATGAAGAATTAACACAAATCAAATAAATATGAATAAAAGTACATACATGCTTTCACTATCATAAGACATGCATTTATTTGCAAGAAAGTTACAGAGGGATTTGAAAAATAAATGAATAACTATTACAGATTATTTATTTTTTTCCTTATACATTTTCATTCTATTTTATTTTTTTAAATATACTTTTTTCGTATTTCGTTTTCATTTTTCATGTACATTATTAATATATTTTTCTTATATTTTCAAGATGCCTAAAACAAATATTTAAAATAAAATTACTTTCGGATAATTAACCTCTTTCTTAATCACATATGATTTTGCACCATATTTACTATTAATATCTGCTTGGGTTATATAATCTGCATGAGGTACTGGACTTATTTCCCTACATATGTTCCGTAAACATCGAAATTGAACGATTTTTACAACGTCATATGTCATTAAAAGGAATCCTTCTTAGTTAATAATGCAATAAAGTGAAATAATATTATACCCAGTATTACCTTAATTACAGTGGAAAAGTGAATATGAGGATACAAATAAAATACAAATGTAAAGCAGATCAAAGTATATCCACATGTCTCTAAAAGAATGGCAGGTATCATCTAAAGTATTGCCAAAGGTTTTGACTCCGTTGACAAGAGTGAATGACGATGAAACTGTTGTACCAATTTTCATTTAGTTAATATATTATTAACTGAAACTAATAATAATGTAACTATAAATTGAAGACTGATAAATTATTGTTAATTTAAAATTAATTACCTTATTAAACCAAAAATAGTTTTCAAGTTTAAACTTAACTGAAATATAATTTTCAAGATATGGACTGATTAAGAAACTTCGCCTAATTAAGAAAATATTTAATTTTTTTCTATGTTTCATTGTTTTTTTATTTTACTTTACTAATAAAATCTTAAGAAACCGGACAACGGACAGCGAACACGACAAGTACGTCATTACCAAGGCACTGGTGAAGTGTTGTATTTCCATTCATAATTTTAATTGCATGTAATAAAAGTTTAACAGATCATGGCAAAATTGTTCAGTTCTTTAATGTGAAAATTATAAGTATAAAATATCCGATCCGTACCAAACATAGTATAATTCTAAAACGGCTATATATATATAAATATATATATATATATATATATATATATATATATATATACCCTCAATGTTCACGAGTATTTATTCATAACATGTGGTATTGTTTTGCAGGATACCAATATAAAATAGAATACTTCATTTGTCGCTGGTAAACGTTAATTGAGAAAATAAGTTTCATAGTATATTTGACGATCTACGTGGTTTATTCCGTAAAGAAGAAATATAATATGAAACACCAAATAGACAAGAAATATTTTATGGTATTTTTCTAAGATTCGCTTTTGAATTGGCACCTTTGAGACGCGAATGAAACTTGTAAGAGGAAATTTAGTATTTCTACAAAATAATCCAGCGCCATTTAGTTGAATTTGAGAAAAGCCCTATGGTATATGACGGTAGTTAGGAGTAAACATGAATACGTACATAATACTGAACATAAATAATTGAAATGGAAACGTAAAACAATTGTAAATCATAAACATTACAAATATAAGTACAGGCAACAATTCGTACTTGAATATGTAATAATTAGAGTTATCTCCTATATAGCTATATTTAAAGGGATATAGTTAACCCGGGGTTTCGATTCCCGATCAACTCATGATTATTTTACTATTAGGATTTAATTGAATAAATTTAATTAAAAACATGTACTTTTTAAATTGACCATATTATTAATACCAGTCGAGTAAATGTTTGGAAATGCAGTACAAACTATTTCTAATAGAGCTCGATGATGTTACTTATTATGTTTATTAATATTACCTATGTGCATATTTTAAGAGTTGAATTTTAATTTATCTAGTTATTACGAATTTATTACAAATGTACACACATATATATATATATATATATATATATATATTCATGTATATATATATATATATATATATATATATATATATATATATATTTATGCTATTCTTTATGTATACCTAACATAAACATGAGGTAACTTTCTATTTCTCTTTATCTAGAACTTTTTTGGAAATTTTTTTTTTCTGAAATCGTTAATCCATTTAAAACTTATTTTAAATATAAACAAAAATTATATACCGATCGAATTGAGAATCTACTTCTTGAAAGTTGCTGTTTAAATTTTATGTATTATTATTTTTATCCACTTTCATATACACAATAACTTAACATATGTAAAATTGTTCAATGTATATACGTGTATCACTGCGAGCTCAATCCGTATAGCTCTAAACCACTCGACTGCGTAAGAGCGTAAGTTTAAAAATATATTTTTAAATCAAGTTCCAATTTAATTTCTAAATATAACTGACTTTGTCAAATCTGAATAAATAAACGAGCTAGTTTTGGCCCTAACCCTTGAAATATTTTTTTCCGATTCACATAACTCAAACAATGAACAATTAATGCTAAATAGAATTAATCACATCAATTACTACAGTTTCCTGTCTTCTTATGGGTTTCAGTGAGTTATGTTCTAAAGAAAACGAGCTTCGCCATTTACTTTAATGTGGTGTAAATTAATGTATTTTATATGTTGGTTTTACTTAAAGACCTACGCCAAATCCGTTTTTAGAAACGAAATATATGTTTTAACATAAACATTAATTACAAATACCTGCAGATTATCCGTCTATAAAGACACAAAGTACCATACATTGTTTTTTCACATGCTATGCTTAATGTTTATTATGAGTCACGAGAAATGGAAGATAGGACAATGAATTTATATATATATATATATATATATATATATATATATATATATATATTTATATACATATATATGTATATATATATATATATATATATCGAAAATATAATCAAAATCAGTACATATTTAATAATTTTAGTCGTTCATGGATTTAGGAAAATATTCGTTCCAACTTTGATACTGAAGACTTATTCCTAATTTAACAAGCGGATTACTCTGTAGACTGATCGTTAATAGTTATATTGAATAATAAAATGTTGAATAATTTAGTATATTATTGTTTTAGTAATATTTACGGTCAATTGCAAGTAGACTTCAGACGCTGCAGTATCGATACCAACATATTATCATAAACATAGTATATAGTTATTTTACAAATATATAAAAACAAAACGGAAATCTAATAACCATGTAATTTAGTTTGTCGCTCAATAATTCCACATAGAATTATAATTTTAACTTGATACCTGTGGTCGTTCCTTATTAAGAAGATCTTGACAGATAGACAGACGAATGAGCAACAAAGTGATGTATTAAGGGTTTTTCTTTAATTTTCAGATACGGAACCCTAACACCATTTATTCGTAAACATCTGTAGCTTAACAATTAAATTTACTTTAATAAACGGATTTTTTCTAATTTTTCCTGTATCACGCGAATGTTTAACAAACTGAAATAACCATCAAGAATTCAAATTTTAAAATGAATATTTTTCTCAGAATATTCACTTATTATTAAGAATATTAAAAAGGCTATGAACGTAAATTCTCTCTTGTTAAATTCTGTCTTAGCTACTGTTATATTCATAGATTCCCATATCTACACAATATGTACAGATTTTCTGAATAATATTTTTCAAAATGTTTACTCTTGAACTTAATATTTGCCAATTCCGGTAATGATAAAAACATGATGAATCTGCTCCTCCTCTAGTAGCCTTTCACATACCAAGCAGTTGTGGATCATTTCTATTCCCACTGGTATGCTAAATACATTGATGGTAATAGAAAAAATAGAATAAAGGTATTGATATGAGATACCAGTTCAAAATTAATATTTTTACTGGGAATATCAGGTGTTTTAAATGACTAAGATAAAATTTTAAAAAATATTTATTAATTGACTTATTTATTTTCGAACTTTAATGTGTGTACATTAAAGTTCGAAAACTAATGGCGAACTTATTGCTGCAAGAGTAGATCTCTTACAGCCAATCAGAACATTAGTGCAACCCTACTCGACGAGCAGCCGGAAATCAAACACGTGTCACGGCGATGCAGCGTACGTTAAAGATCATATGCCAGGTGTTCATATGGATTATGGGAAGATCATATGTACGTTGAAGATCATAGCCCAGATTTAGCTGTTATAAAATGAACCTCAGTGCCTGTTTTCATATACTTACCTTGTATTTATTGTTATTTGTTGAAAAAAAATTGGCTCAATTCCGATTAATTGTAAAGGGAATATCAGGGTAAAAACTTTCAATTTTAAAATATGTTTTTTCTTAAATTATATGAAATATTTTAATGAAATGTTAACAACTTAAAAGTATAAAAAACTATGTATATAAATAAAAAAATGCCACCCCGGTTTTTATCTTATACAATGGAAACTTATGAAAAAAATATAGGATTATATTCATTAGTTTGCTAGTCCTTCTAAAGATTGATCAATCTAATTCATGTAATGAAGTATGTTTATTAGGCAAATAAATTTTTCGGGTATAAAATTAGAAATATAATAACTATATATAATGAAATTAAATTTGTGGTGTCTTTAAATAAAGTAATGAGATAATATGACATGAAAGATGAATAGATGTAGTTTCCAGAGAGTGGCTTTCACTTCATGTATTATTTAATTTTTACCAAATAGTGTAATAGCCAGAGTGGATTCTCCAAATTAACAAGATTTTTTTGACAAATAGAGACTAGCTTCAACAATAAGACCACCTCTATATTTTGAATGTACTCTAAAATATAATTTAGAAAAACTATGAAGAAAACACTCCAAGGAAAAAAATAATTATATTTGCTTCTCTCATGCAATGTCGAATATTTTAAAAATATTTTAACAGAAGATCTTGCAATCTTTTTACATAACTGTAAATCTAGATCAACTATAATAACATTCAAAACTGTGATAATTATTATTTTTTTTAATTATGACTAACTACCGCCAGTAAAAGTCAAAGAGAAATATTTCATTTTTAATTACATGAAAATAATATTAAAATGTTTACTTCATTTTTCATTTGGTTGAGCTTCTAGTCAAAAAATAAAAATGACAGCGACTATAAAACACACAGCACAGCAATAGGATTAAACTGAATTCGTCGATTATATTCAAAAAATTTCCAACGCTAATAAGCTTACTGCGCGACCACACTATTCCATTAGCACCTACGACCTACCACTCGCTCACAATTATAATGGATGACTATTCGTAATAACATTGGTATATAACATTACTATCTATTTTACACATTTGTTTTATTTTACACTATCTCCCTTTCTCTTTCTTTTATTAACATTCCTTCCTTTCTCTAACTTAATATCATATATAGTGAAAAATGTATGTTTTTTAGTTTTACAAGAATATAACGTATCTATTATATTTAAAGTCATAAAAACAGTATCTGTGTAATGTTTTAACCCTTATTAGTGAAATCTCTATAAGTTATTTACCTGTAACATTATTATTTAACATTTTAAGATCATGATTACTGGAATAACTCTCATGATTAGCATACTTTAAATAGTTTTTTATTTATATATTGGTGAAAAAATACAGATACAATTTGAGCAGAAATTTCACAACGAATAAAAAAGAGTTATTTATACGACTTTGTTCCGATTACATCAATTTATTTTCGGTAACCAATAAAAAGATTTTGTATTTCTTTCTAGTGAACTATTTTTTGTACTATCACCGTAACATTATTTTTTTATAAAAACCCGTTCTTGCTACAGTTTACCAGTAAACGGTATATTATATTCTACATCAATAAATTTTTTACTCAATGCTGATTGACTATGTCGATCGCGTAGTTTAAGTTAACAGCGCGTTGAATTAAATTCTGTTGCAAGGAAATAAATTATGTGCAGGTCATTTAAAATTGCAGTGTCGACATATAAATAACTTTTAAATTATCTTTTAAAACTGGCCAAAAATTTCATGATCTAGAATTTTACTTTTTGACTTCAGTCTCCTTCCATAGAAGAAATTTTGAAATCATGAAACCAAAGAAGCTGTCATAGAAATCTCGCATGAAGATTGCCGCTCGATTACAATTAGAAACAAGTAGAATAATATGTGCAAAATTTGCAATAGTAGAAAAACTATATTATAAACTAGTATGTCTTTATGACCTAAACTCCAAATCGTTCATGTTAAGCCATAGTTAGAGACAAAGCTCTGTGGAAAAGGGCAGTCAAAACAAGAAAGTCGCATGGACGTCTGGTAGTAATATGTACAACGGGCCGAAGGACTGTCGTGTATAAAAATTATTTTACTTCATTCAGGCAAAAACCAAATTGCAAATAAGGCGATGTTTGGCATAGAGCCTAAACTTAGATTAACTACATCGTCTTTACTTGCTGACATAACTTGTTGTCTAGAAAAGGAATAAGATCTGGAAAAAGTTATTACTGAAGTAATTCAAAATATGGAAGGAACTCGTTATTAAAAATCAAAGATGGAGTATTATTATACAGAAAAAAAGGCTACCATAACCATTATGCCTACTATATGTTACTCTAAATTTAGCACCACCTGATGTTAATTTCGATCGTTACTGTTTCGATTGTTCCTGTCGAATTACACCACTGAAAATAACATTAAATTAGCAAGATCCTAAGTAACTCAATGCCTATCGGGCTTAGAAAAAGAAGTGGTAGAGCAGTAAAATGCACCCTCTTGCTGAAGTGAGTAATATGGTAACGGTGTCTATCCCAAATATGGAAAACTAAAAGCTGCATTCAAATCAAAGGACTGTGTTATAAGTCCTTGGTGTAATAGATTATAATTGAACATTCGTAAAAATACATAGGAAGATAAACAAAAATCTATATATCAGGCAACATCTCGGCTACAGATTCCCCACCACCTTCACCCAAAGACTTTCCAAATGTAAGTGCAAAAAAATATCTTGTTGCGAGTAATATATACATATGTAAGAAAAATAAGGTTTTGTGACATGCAAAATTCTAAAGTAAAATATAAATAAACCATTAATATATAAAACGAGTCAAAATACGATATCGACCTTTTCTTCATAACTCATATTTAAGCATTTTTACGTGTAAAGGCCTTAGAGTATATGCGATATATTTCATCTGGACAAGATGAGAGTAACAGACTCCTTTTCATGAACCTAGTGCTTATTAGGTCTACGCTCTCTTTATTGTTTTTTACGTATTTATAGCAAAATAATTTTATTTTATTGTTAAAATTAATTTCATGCGTAAACCAAAATTAAAATATACATGTTTAATATAATATATTATTGAGAGTAAACCGAGAATTATCAACTTCAAGTGAATGTATACATCAAAATGGTGGGGCGGTAATTATCATTTATGTCTTTTCGTTGACTTCACATAAAGAATAGGCTTCTTGAAATAAACGAACTACATTCTCCTATGAAATTTGAGCTATTCATCAGTCCTTTCCTCTTTTTAAGAATTCTAACCTACTTTTTCTTACTTAATTACTGTGTGTATGGTATACTTTGATATACAATTTGATTATATTTCAGTTGCTTTATTTTCCTTTTACAATAATCTTACATACGAACTGTTCTCTCCACTCTCAGACTCACAATGGCTACTGATAGATACATCTTGATCCAATTTCAGAACCGATTACTGTTCTATATTTCCTAATTCGGGGATGTTAAATTAAAAAAATATCTCTATTTTGTCATCTTGTAACAATAATTAATAATTGATTTTTCAATAACTTCGTCAGTATCTAATCGAGATATCAGTGTGAGTAAACGGGTCAAGTGTGAGTCGAATTCGCACTTCGAGGATTTAGGCTAAGTTAGGTAAGATTAGGTTAGGTATATAAACAAAATTATTTAAAATGATGTCTTAGTATATGTATTAAAATTAAATAATAATTCACAATCATAATTTAACCTACTCCAACACCGACAGAGTGATTAATCTGGATATGAAATTACAGGCCAACAACGAAGGTTACGATAACTTTTTGGCACCATTTTCACCTAAAATTAATAATGTTAGATATAATTTAAGAGATAATCTGTTGTAAGGGTATAAGATAAAAATAAATCATCATGAGATATTTGAAATTTAATAGTGGTCCATATAGTGAAAAACATTTATTTATTGTGAAGAGTCGTAATAGAAATAGAGCTTATAAGTATTTTAAAATATATTTTTAGCGTACTTCTCTAAGTGAGGTTAAGTTTCGGTATGAATTTATTTGCATTATAAATTTTAAAATTGAACTATTAGATTGAATTTACAGTTTAGAAGCCAAATTTATTATCACACTCCAGCCATTTTATTATTTTATTTCCATTAATTACTTGCCTGCTGAATAAAGTTATTATCGTATTATGCCAAAGAAGTATAACTTGTAATGTGCATATATGCATACACTCACAATTTTTTTGTGCATTTACTTTGTCGATGTCGTTAGGCAGATCTTTTGAATGAAAAATAATTTTTCAAAATAATTTTTTTACGCTACCCCGACTTACGAGAATCCGGAGTTACGCGATTTTCAAATCTCGTCGATTCGTCTTTCGTTTGAGCGTCACACAATCTCTCGATTATCGATTACGACTTACTAACCCCCACACTATTATTCAGCTAATGTATATGTTTAGACTTGTGGCGCGGAATCAACGCATAGCTGCATTTCATTTTGTGTTACATATTTATTTCTTATCTACGGAGTGCGTGTGTGTTACTACATTTTTATACCGTGTTTTTTTTATTTTATATCTATGAACATTTAAAAGACTAATGTCATCCTAACGAAGTTACACTGATATTTCTGTATCAAACAAGAAAAGAAAAACTTTATCTTTGGAGTCTAAATTCAACATTATTAAAGATTTTGATACAAAAATGCAAATTTGTGAATCGACGGTCAGAACAATTATAAAGGGCAAAGAAAAAATTCTCAAAGCTCTAAAAAGTGCCCAAACTTTAGATTCAACCATCGTTCATAAACGTCACGGTATTGTCACCGAGATGGAAACAATGTTAAAATGATGATGTGGTAATCAGGTAAATGTAAAAAACTGTCCAATTGATCAAAACATGGTGTGCTCTCAATCTAAGCTGATTTTTTAGAAATTGAAAGAAGACGCCGGGGAGATGGCTAAAGATGAAAAGTTTAAAACTAGTAACGGTTGACTTAGCCGATTCAAGGGTCGCTGTAATTGGCATTGCATTGCAGAAAGCGGCGGCGGCAAGTGCTGATAAAGAGGCTGCGTCTTACTATCCAGAGAAATTAAAAGTTATGATGGATGAAGGTGGTTATACCAACCAAACAATATTCAATGTAGATGATACTGACCTGTTCTAGAAGAAAATGCCTAAAATAACTATTATCGCACGTGAAAAGAAAATATTTCCAAGTTTTAAGGCAGCCAAAGATCAATTGGCAGTGATGGTTGGCGCGAATTCAGCTGGTGATTGTAAGTTAAAACCTATCTTAGTTTATCGCCCAGAAAATCCAAGTGTATTAAAAAATTAATCTAAATCTGGCTATCTTGTAATTTGGAAGTCTAATCGTAAAGCATGGGTGACAGCTTCCCTTTTTGAGGACTGGTTTGGATCATTTCACCTTACCCGAAATCGAACGTTATCGTCAATTTAAACAAATTCCATTTAAAGTGATGCTAATCATCAACAATGCACCAGGTCATCCTCCTGCGACTTTAAATATTTTTGACCTATATGTGAAAGTTGATTTTTTACCACCTAATATGACCAGCTTCTTCAACCGATGGATCAGGGAGTCGTTAAAACTTTCAAAGTTTATTACACCAGACGATCATTTGCACATCTGCATGAAGCTATAAGAAAAAACAACGAGCTCCCTCTTAAAGACTTTTGGAAACAATTCGATGTTTTAGATGCAATGAGAATCATTGGACAATCTTGGAATGAAATTTCAGAAAAAACGTTAAATGACGTCTGAAAAAACTGTGTCCTTTTGTTTCATCACTGGCACTCAGATGGAATCGATACCAGAGCCTGATGAAATTGGTAACGCAATTGAAAAAGTTGTCGATCTCGCCAGGCGAATACAAAAAAAAAGCGAAAGTGAATAGTGACAATGTTCAGGAACTGCTGGATTCCCACAATAAGGAGCTGACAAAGGAAATGACAATGAGCTCATAGGAATGCATAAGCAAGAGCAAGATATTGAAGAGCTTGATTGTTTAGATCCAGTTCAATGAGTAGATCAAATGACGGTTGGAAACTTGACTGAAGACCTCAATTCAATTAAAAAGGGGTTACAAATTTTAGAAAATATAGACTCCAATGAAGAGCGCATTTCTTCTACAAAACAAGGAATAAAAAAAGGAAATTTTGCGAGAAAAGAAAATCTTTGAGTTGTCAAACTACTTTGATTTTATGAAGCCTTCTACATCAAAATAATTTCGGTTGGCGATTTTACATTTGCATAATCTAAGATTTTATTAAACATTAATACAACATATTTAATCTAAATTATTATTTTATTTAGCTTCCGGCTCCAATTAAAAATAATTTACATGTATTTATATGCGAAATTATACCCCGACTTACGCGAATTTGATTTACGCGGTTATCGCTCAGTCCCACCCATCGCGTTTAGTTCTGGGTATTATTGTACTTATTTTCGAAGCCCAAAAAAAAGATTTCTGCAAAGAGGTGTCTAATCGTGTTGATGATCAAAATAACATGCAGTGTGTCCCATAATGTTGACTCAAACCCGTAAAAGGATGGTACTAATTTTAAAAATCCCAAAAAAACATTTCTACAAAGTGGTTTTTAACCGCGATGAAGGTCAAAATAAGATGCAGTTTGTCCTAGAATATTCCTTTCAGGTGATGTTTTTAGTAAAATTATAAAATTATACTTTTTTGGATTTTTATTCTAACATATTGAAGTGTTTATTTAACAAGTCAAAATATATAAATATTTTATCAGCGATATTAAACATCTTTATGAATAAAATACAAAAACTTGTGTACATAAAATTGGAACTACTCTACCTACCTATCTACATACTTATTTACAATCATTTCTATATCTATATATATATATATATATATAGATATAGAAATATATATGTATATATATGCATATATATATATATATATATATATATATATATATATATATATATATATATATATTATATACATTTGACTGAACCTCAAAAAGTTTCTTAAATGTGGCTATGGTTATAAAGTTAATTAAAATTTTAGTAGGAACAACGTATACGTATGTAACGTAGAACTAAATAAGTATTCGTAATAACAAAGCCTTTACTATGATCAAAATTTAAAGTAGTGTGCACTTTATACCAGGATAAAAGCCTTATTGTAAAACTACATTGAAATAACAAAACTTTCAAAATAACAAAAACATCATTATTTAAGACATCATATAAACTTTACATAAAACTAACAACTAACAATATTTAATTGGTAAAATAATTTCTGGAATAACCGTCCTATTCCACAAAACCCTCTTTCACAAAATACACTTAAATTCTACGTAAATATATTTTCAAAACCAACCTACAGAACTACCACATAATCATAGATAAAAATACCCGTGCCTTACATAAATACATCCCTTCATGAAATAAATCTTTGTAATAATAAAACAGGAAATCGTACAGTAATGTAATTAATTACGCTCAGCTTTAATTAATCACATCTTGAAAGAGCTAAGTGAGCCCGTTGGAAAAAGCTTCTAAGACATCGGCCTTGAACGGAACGGTTCCAAGACCCTTCGTTTACTATTTAGACTCAACCTGTCGGGCGTAATGCTCGTTCATAATGCCACCTTTATCTCGAAATAATTTAAAACTATATTTGGAAAGCTATTGATGCCGGAAACTCGTAGTATTCATTTACTTAATTTGACTGGTTACTTAAATAAATTTCATTTCATATTAAAAAGGAACAATTCTCAGTTTTAACGGTTACATTTATCGCTATGAAAATATTTAATTTCTATAAAATTTAAGATTGACCTTGGAATAAAATAGAATAAAATAAATGATGTCTCAAAGTTAAGAGATATAGTTTTAATTAGCACTTCCAAAAACTAAGCACATTACTTTTTATCTACCGGCGAACTTATTGTTACATGGCCTATCTTTTCCGATCAAACAAAGTATCAGAATTTGAGAAATTAGTGTTTAGAATACTGTAATAAAGGGGACGTCAAAAAATTAACTACATTTTACAATAAACCGATTTAAAGTATAACTATCTAGTAAAGGTTAACTGAATGGTAACTAAAATATTAAGATTATTTTGGTATTGAAAAGAAAAATATGGTAGTAATAGGAAACTAAGAACAGAATATCTGTTCAGAAGAGTCTTCAAAACATAAATCCACATTGCGATTCGAATGTCAACCTGAAGGTTATTCCAGAGTGTTTTCCTTGCTCACGGATTATCCATACTTACATTTAAATTTCATTCAAGCACGCTGATAAGGCGGACAACCATATATACTGCGAACGTTGTGTTCCTCTCCCGATATTTGGCAGGGCTATTACTTTCCCTACTGCGTGATCTTCTTTCTTGATCACGTAACAGTACCATCTTAAACAACTTCCTGTAAGTTTATCCGTAATAGAAGCGACATTGAAACTTCTCTCTTCCTACGTAATCAGTGATTTTCTTTCATTTATTTAGAGAAAGTGTTCCCAGGATAATAGGTATTTAAGCGCTTCACGTCAAAAATCGTTGGAAGGAGGAAAACAAAGACCTGGCATAAACTGACAAGTCGAAGGTTGCGAGAGATCACATCCGTAGGCTTCTCTGATAGATTTTAAATTAAGCTGCAGTAATGATGATTTTTTTTTATTTAAGCAGGGCATGTAGTAGAATTGGCGATGGCATGAGATGCTGAGACAGATGAAGAGCCCACGAGATCTGATATTGACGCACGTCACATGTCGGAAATAATAATCGTTCTCTCTACTCAGAGCAGTGACCGTCTTGATATCATATTACGTAAACTCAAATTTGAGCCGTCTCTCAAAAGGTAAGAAAAAGGTGAAAAAGCCTAATCAAGAATTTTACTTTACTTTACTTAATTAAATTTAAAACTGTTTTTTTTATTAACTAAACTAATTTTAAGTTTACACATACTTTAATAATATAATTATATATACGTATATATATATATATATATATATATATATATATATATATATATGTATATATATAACTCCTCATTTTAATGCTGAGACCTCATTTTTAAGCTTGGTCTTTTCCCTGAACTCATCTTTATTACAATTTAATTATTCTCGTCCATACTTTATACCTACTGCAAATTAAACAGTTGTAAAATGTACTCAAAGTAGATAAAATCATTTTCCATCTTCCAAGATTTCATTTTATTATTTGTTCACATTTATTATCCACATTTAAGGTGTGCTTTATATATTCTTCATTATGGATCTTCTTTTTGATCATCTTCTCCATTTGTGAAGGTCGTGTCCTTGAAAGGCATTCGTGGCTTTATATAAAATTTTCCTCCACTTTGTCCGGTTTTCAACGGTCCTCTGCTGGAAGTCTGTAGGCGGTTACTTGATCACACCAACGACTGGTAGATAGGCCGCGTAGTCTCTTTTCTTCCAATTGCCCACCATAATTAACTTGTCGAGGTTATCTAGTTGCCGACGCCAATGTGACCAAAGTAACTGAAAAACTTTTGCTAACAGATCGTTCAAATAAATTATAGATAACTTAAAATACTTGTTCTTGTCTTATACCTCCTTGAACGTGACTTATAAATGTGTTTTAAAAAACGTTCCATTTTTATTTAGTACGGTACTATTACAGTCGATCAAAATGTTGCCGTATCTAATATAAGCCATCGTATCTAGCTCTCAGATCTCCGGCGCAAGTTATACTCGTCAAAACATTTCTTATACTACTGTCATAATTAATGTTAAAAAAAACTGAGAAGTTTATCCCATTATTTCCCTAATATCATAACATAATAACAGATTATTCTTAAACCATTATATCCCTAATATGATCAGCTAACGCATAACATAATTACAGATTATTCTTAAACGGTAGATTTTCTTAAACTCTGTTTTTGATAACGATTATTTACCTTTGTTAATATTTCCAAATTCATTAGAAGGCATTCTTAAAAAAATAAAACTAAATTCTGAATATCTTATCGTACATTCTGTAGCGATTTTAAAATATTTGTCGTACTAAAACAATACTGAAAGATTCAAATAATACATTTTTTCCCACATAAAATTATAAACTAAATTTTTTTAAGGGGAAAGGTGATTTAAAAGACAATATAATAATTAACATTCGATACTCATGTTTTTGCAAGACCATAAATTTACAAGTGAATTATGTGGATATTTCTCATTTTTCCACAGTTTTTAACTGCTTAATGGCCTGATTATATCGGGGTTCGATTTTTGAATATAATTAGAAAAAAAATATTAAAATGTATCGTCATTACGCGCAAAAAATTCATTTAAAGGAAATTAATACAAACATAGTTATAGCTAATATATCAGATTAAGTAATTAACCAATTTATTACGTTTGGGATCTTTTCAGTCATGAATTACTTTACGACGAAAGAGGCGCAGGTTCTTTAAATTGCTTATATTTCGTTAAGCCAAATACGCCGTTCCGGTTGATAATTATTCGTAGATATTGACATTTTAGTGGAAAGTGTTCATCCACACGTTTCATTCTGATTTTCAGTTTCAGCTTTGTTTCGTTTCCCTTACTTCATGAATTTTCTTGTAGATCTTTTTATTGAATTATTGTAACCAGTGATTTTTTCCAGCTCTGTATTCCGGGATTAAAGTACTATAAGTAATAATCACAACTATAAAATTTAATGAATTAATAAAAAAATATATTTGCATTAGCCAAGAATCGAACTCACGCTGCCCGCGTGGTAGGTGAGTATTTTACGACGGAACCACCGATGATTGTGGTTGACGTTAATCACACCGCGAATTCACACATACTTTTACTTTCAAACGCGGATTTATTCATACCTTTACTTTTAATCACACCGTGAATTAACTTATACTTCTACTTTTTCTCTCATACGTTGTCTGCGCATCGTATTGCAATATCGTGTTATTCAAACTGAAGGGCAAGTACAACATTATTGATTTGCTTACGTAAAACTAAAAATAGAAAAGAACAGCAACATTATTCAATACTTCAAGGCAAATACTCTACAGTTCTTTTTAATTATATATAAACTTTGTTTTAAATAAGTCAATCAAAGTTTTTTTTTAATTATGGGAATGGACTTAATCATGTCACTAAGGCTTTTTATCACAACTTAATGAAACTTTGGATAACAGTAAATAAGTAGATAAAAAAACATACTTGGAAACGACTAAAACATTTATAAAATAATGTTTTTTTTATCTTTAGCGCGTTGATAATTATTCGTCCAATATAAGTAGGCAAAATTTTATTTTAAATTCAGTCAGCCAGAAGTGAGGCTCCTAAAAATATCACCATGATATATATTCGCACAATACCACTGCTCCCGGTTAAGAATGGTGAAAAATAAACAAGAAATCAATGTATTTTCTATCTCACTACAAATTTTTCACCATTCCAGAGAGTTCTGAGAACCTTTCCTAATTTCAACATTTGTATTTGGCTTATTAAAATGGGTCAAAGTGAAAACACTGTTCGACGTAAATTAAAAGTTTTATTCAGAATCATTTCTCAATTGATTTCTCACAAAGACATTTGCCGGCATTTATTACAAAACTAAAATTAGTTATAAATTTTCTCATCTAATTTCTGAATGTGTGCGCCAAAAAGGGATAAAGCAAAATTTTCATACAATTTCTAGCCAAAAATACGAATGAGGGAAGAAGTTTCTTTTTCATATATTTCCCGTATTATATGAAAAATTAACAGTAAATAATTTTGAAATAAATACTACTTGGGGATTTAAAGTTTTCCATAATATTTGTTTTTTACTCAACATAGATTCATTGTTTTGTTTCCACAAAAAATAAATAAATCTGCCGGTATTTATTACGAAATTAAATTGGTTATAAATTTTTAACATAATTATAATATTTTTTCTTTTACAAATTACAAATTAAAGTAGGATAAGTAATTTATCTGTACATTTTAATTGTTATCAAACAATTTAATTTCGATATTAATTATTTGTTACTTTTTAATGTCATCAATTAATGTTATTGTGACGCGAGTACTTCGTTATTATTCTAAATTACAATTGTCGAATTCCGAACGGCTATTTATTGTTTCATAAATAAAAGCTAAGGTTGTCATAATTTTCAACAGACTTCTTAGTCCCGGCAAAAGCAAATGTATTAAATTAAATCTTTCTCCCGATCCATTGAATTTTCATTTAGAACGGGTCCAAAATTTCAAATAACAACTAACACTCTGTCAAGGCTATGATAGCGAAGTTTTTATCGCGTTTACTCTTAGATGAGTTGGGATTCAATATCTAACAATAAATTAACAACTACTTTATTGTCTACTATCTCTACTATTATATTATTGTGACAAAGTATTTCGTTATTACACTTAATTAAAATTATTAAATTTCCAAGAAGCTATCCCACGTTTTATAAATAAAACTAAAACCGTCATAATTTTCAACAGACTTCTTAATTATGATGAAAACATATCAATAAAATTATAACTTCTTACCGATCAGTTAAATTCCCACTTAGAAGGTTTCCACAATTTCGAATACCCACTAGGAGTATGTCAAAGTTTTAACAACGATGTTTTCAACGCGTTTGCTCTAAAATGAGTAAGGATTTAACATCCAATAGTAAATTCATTTTATAATCGTTATAAAAAAGAACTACTGTTTTGTCATTATAAAAAAAACAAGTTAAGTTTGTATTCGAATACGTTCAAGTAGAGTTCCACCATAGTCTGAATCTCTTAAATTGGTTGATACGATTTAAACGAAATAATATTGTTTTAAAATTCTAATCAAATGCTTGTAAATAAAAATTTGCCAGATTTTTCAAATTCATGTTTGAAAATAAGAGAAGGTGACAACCAATAACATGTCATTTTAAAGTTTAATATTCCGCAAAGGAAGCTTAAAAATTTTAAATTGTCAATAGGACCCCAATTCCATTTTAAAGGACCTATCCAACTGCATCCCGGTCAGTGGATATATGAAAAAATAGGTCCCAATGTACATGTACAGAAAGACACGGTATAAGAATCCTTTTAAGATGTCATTACTTATTAATTAAGACATCTGTATACCGAAGCGTATGCATTTATAACCTAAACACCAGAAACAATAAACAGAAAACCGTTTAGTAATTACGCTATTTGATAATTAATCGTAGCTTAAAAAATAAATAAGTCGAGTGAGAAAAATTTCTAAAACCTCTGTGTTGAAACGGTGAACCACAAATACAAAAGCAGGTGTACATACACTACACGAACCGTAACAATTTCTGGTTTGTAACACAAAAATGACGTTTTGAAGCAAGTCTTGTTTAAAGACTTTTACAGCATCAATGTTAAATATTTTAATTTTTCTCTTTTTATAACTAGAAATACAAAAATTTTGTCATTAAAGAAAATAGAACTTTCGTTGTTAGTACCACAGGTTAGTATCGAAACTTAAAGTTACATGCTTGCCAATTTATAGTTTATTTAGGAAACATTCTTGATAATTTTTATTTATAACTTAAAATAGGGCTGATGGTAAGCGACAGATGTAAAGGTGAATTTCATGTTTTTGTTTACCTGTATTGCCAAAAAATAAATAATGCGAGGAGAAACAATGTTCGAAATATAGATTAAATGAAAATAAAGCTCAACCTAACGCAATTAACTTTTATTGTAACGCAATTAACTTTTTCCTGCATCCCGAATTTATTTCATTACTAATATTTAATTTAAACCAACGAATGAAATTTTATTTTAGTAACATTAAAATCATTCCAATTTTATTTTAATTTATCCAATGAACCAAGTCATTTTTGGTCCTAATATTTGTATTGAAGAAAACGAACGAATTGTGGAAGAATTTATAAAAACCTAGGTACCCGTCATGAATATCGATCTCACGAGAGTGGGGAACAGAATAATGAATCAACAGAACGCAATGCACATGAACTTGTTGTTGAACCAATCAATTATAACAATAACTTATTGATTCGAAGTTTTATTTTAAAACAGGTCGTAAAGCGCCTTCCTTACCCGGACAACGCCGAGGCACTCAAGAATTACTTCTTGATTTGCAAACATTATGTTATTTTTAACTTCAAATGCATTTTGAAATTTAACTGACTCCTCTGACTCGAAGGCTTCCTCAGATACTCTTCATTTATTTCCTTCGACATTAAACATTTTTAAATCTAACCTTTATATTCTCTCAAGCCGTGATCAGTGAGCGCAATTAATCAACTAACTTTGCATTTCCATGTCTTAGAATTTATTAAAAAGGCATTTACGTAATATCGTAAAATTAATATCTTATATTAAGAGATTAAGTAAATGTACATAAATACTAGATTTGAATCAATTTTACAAAGCGAAAAATTTTGCAAAACAGAATATTCGTAGTGCACCACGTTTTGACAGACAATATGTTTAAGGTAAACCGTGAAAAAATCTAATAGGAACGTTGAGATTCCTTTTTCTTTGTATGCAATATGGTATATTTATGAGAAAAGCAATAAGAAGGCGAATGAGAAATAAATTGAACTTCTTAAATATATTTTTAACGGTAAGGAAATGTTGAACTCCTGTTTACCCCTGTTTACATATTTTCCCACCGGTTTGAGGTCCCGTCTTCGAAGAATGAAGTTATTTGTCTAACCAAAAACGATTTCTCACCTGGGTCACCGTCACAATGATGTCCTTTCAATTCTTTCTCGAATAACCTAAATATGCGTGTGATACGCAGCCAAATTTTGGCTATATGATGGGTATATTTCAATATTTCTTATTTTCGAATTTCTCCTAAGTTAGAATAGCCGTCTGTGGTCAAATATTTATTTGAAAAATAATCACACTTTGGGTAGGCATTTCTCATGTTTTTCGCCGAAAGTTCAATTTTAATTTTTCGAAAATCTAGCAATAGTCAAATCAATGAAGACTATGTCTCTGTAGTACCAAAAAACAGACACAGGCACTGTCCTTTCAGGAAGACGGGTCTCAGCTTTCCGAAATGGTGTTCTTCGGGTTATTGCCATACCATACTTGACTACTTTGAATCCGATATGTATTGATGCGCCCATGTTACATTGCAAGTGACAAAAATTATTCCCTATTTTTCAATATCATGCCAAAAACCTTTCCCATATTGCAATTCTTGTGCCTATATTAAAATTGAGTCTTTTTTAGCATCTCATGCTGTGAATCGACAAAAAAATCACACATTCGGTATAATTTATTTCCTGGGCATGTAAGTCTCAATTTGACTATTCTTATTTGTAAACATCTAGGGCCTAACGGTTAAACCGATTTTGATAAACGAGATATTGATAGATTTATCCCTATTATATATGTTTTCAATTTAATTTTATAATGTGAGAAAAATAAAATGATGAATATAAATCCAAATTCATTATACTCAAAATATCGGTTTTCTTCGAAGCATATTGCAGACAAAATATCAATTATTTTGGTATTTTGTCTGCTATATGTTTCTTTTCTTTTCTTTATAAATTCTGATATAATTTATATCAGTTTGTATTTTGTGACGAACTTTTTTTCAACTTTTAAACGCACGATGAAATTTTACCAGTTCTGGTGATGCGAATTATCAGTAAAAAAGGTCGGCCATTATTTATTCTGCCTCAGTCCAAGGAGTTCCAAATTATTTGAAATTTTGCAATTATTAAGCGCATGAAATACATATAAAAACTTAAAGTATGTCTTAAAGCTGTTCATCAAAAATTTAAAATACATAAAAAAGTATGTTTCCGTATAATCATGTTTTTTTCATGACGAGATAAATATCATAACATGGGACACATTCATAATTAAACTTTTCTTAAAGAATATTAGATGTTTTTAAACCCGAATTCGAGTTTAAATACCGAAAACGAAATAACGAAGCTCGCTTGTTTTATTTCTTTAAATAAAACATTTGTACACCTAATTTTAGACTTATATCCGCAACAGTAAATAAAATATGTACGTATTGAGGTTAAATTTATCTTACATCACATGTATAATAATGAGATATAAAATATTTAAAGATTATAGTATGCTTTAAATAGTATTTTTTTCAGAAAATTTACTCAATTACAAAATGGTAAAAGTGA
The DNA here is from genome assembly GCA_039881145.1 of Druceiella hillmani. Taxonomy (NCBI): domain Eukaryota; kingdom Metazoa; phylum Arthropoda; class Insecta; order Lepidoptera; family Hepialidae; genus Druceiella; species Druceiella hillmani. The sequence goes on from JAYKKI010000022.1 coordinate 5,141,243, forward strand.
GACGTATAGAGTTTGAAACTGACTATTTTGTGATAAGCCCTGGTATGAGATCTACCAAAAATATAGCATAGTACACCACTAGTTAATTTTTACAAAAAAAGAAACAGGTTGAATTAGTAAATACAAGATATATTTGCACAGGAGCTTTCCTAAAAAATACAATAAAGTAAAAAACACATTATACTTTCAAAAAAATAAACGACTTAGTTTGCGCCTTACGTCCAATTTCTCTTTAAGATTTCGTTCGCTAACCGCAAACTTTTAATTAAGTCTACTAAAATTTGAATCGAACCGCATAGCACAACTACAAAATGGACTACTAGTAAAATGTTTTATAAATGTTGGCATATTTTTTTTTTCATCATTAGATACGAAATTATTGTATTTACTGGAAACTTAGTTAAATATAAATACCGGCTATGTTTACTAATTATTGGCCCCGTAATTAAAAGAAGTTTGATTAAATTAATAAATATTCAACTTTCCCCGTTCAAATTTGGTTCAAAAAATGATTAAAATATCGTCATTAATTTAATATTGGACATTAAATCTCGACTGCGAAAAGGTGAACATGGAAATATATTTACTGTAGATATGAGAAAGTAGGATATATTATTGATGGTGAACATTTTTAAATGCCGTAAATGACAATTCAATTGAAAGACGTATTTTATATCCTTTTTTTATATCAACATTAAATTATTAAAATAATCTCAGCATTTTGTGCTTATGCTGTTCTAACTTAGAATATGAAAAAAATATTTCCCTTAAAGGGCAAACAAAATCGTGCAAATGATAGTGGCAAACAATATCATCACTTCAACAATGATATATCATGACAAATGAGCTAGTCTTTATTAGGTTAAAATAGTTAGCGTAAGTACTCATAAAATTATATCTACGTTAAAATTATATTGTATGCTAGTCGATGTTCATTTCAGAATTTCGTCAATGTGAAAATATTTTCGTTTAAACTACATATACACAATGCGTATGTTGTATAATTTTAAACATGTAGTTAACAATTTCAACGTACTCAGATAAAATAAGTTAATATTTAAGAAAATAAATGATCATGATTTTATAAATACTGTACTAAAAACACAAGAAAATTATTATTAATCCCGTAATATTTCTAATATTACTAAAAGCGCCTCACGATTTTCACCCAAGTATAATTCAATAACAAATATGGCTTACACTTAAATCCTTACGAGTAGGCAAAGAAAACGGGTTTGATAATTGTTTTTTGGTTTTTAGGGCAGTAGTGCAAGAAAGCGCGTTTTTTTCAGTTTTTTAAACCATTACTTTATTTTTACTTTTCTTAGGCTTACATTAAAGGAATATTGTTTTGAACTTGCTTTATATTAGATTTTAAATTAGTTTCACAAATATTAATACTTTATTAAACAAAATTATACAGAATTCAAATTAACAGGGCAGCATAGTGGATTAGGCTAAAGTTTCTTTTCTTGATTCTTTGTCCGTGGGCGACTGAGGGTACATCCTCTCCATCTCTGACAGAGCATTAGTATCGCAACGCGTCTTTCCGGTAAGTTTGGAACAATCCAGTTCTTCGATCTGAATTCCGGTTCTATTTCATTAGATCAGTCTGATGGTATCATTTTATTGGGTTGTTATAAAGGCTACATACAGCTGCCGTTACATTAGCGATTTCATGATAATAAAACAATTGGAAACACGGTTAGGATAAGTTGTTCGGTTATCGAATTCACTATCTAACTTTCGTTTCTATTCCAACCCCGATGATACCATTTTATTGTATTGTTATCAGAAATATCAAGTTTTCTGAACAATTAGAAGTTCATGAAATATATTCCATTATATAGTTAGTTATATATCGACCTAATTAAGCGTGTTAAAAAACTGACTGTCGGCTTTTGTAAAGAACCCCAGTAAAACTATTGTAGATACACTAATAATATACATAGAGGAATTGTAAGTCTTAAAAAATTCAAAAGAAAGGTGATGGACAGCTTTTATCTATATTTTACAAATAACTGACGGTAAGAGTTTTTATATTATAAAAGTGGGTGGGTAAAGTGGGGGGTGTGAGTGGGTAAAGTGTGGGAAAGTGGCGATGATTAGGTAAATTTATTAATCCTCATTAAAATACCTCAATAAAAACGGAAAACCGTAGCCGTTTTCCGTAGACAATATCTGGTAAAATCATTTATACTTTATATTGGTTACTGGACCAGTAGCATTAATCGCAGGATACCAAGTCCGTGTAATCTTGCGGAAATTAAAATTCTCCACAGTTTGAGAAATTTTTGGTAACTATTTCTTTAGTTTTTAGATGGTTTTACAATTTGATGACTGTGTAACACGATATAATGAGAGTATACATTTTTAGGTTCACTAAATGGTAAGTGTGAATGAGACATGTTTGCCTCAAGCAGATCGCAGTAGCAGATTTGAAAAGTTTACTAGTATGAGTGTAATAGTGTGCCTCGTCTATGTTTTTTATTCTGTATAAGTCAAAGATAAAGCAAATATATTGCTTTGCAGTTTGTCCAAGATGAGAATAATACAAAAGAGATGGTATTACGACATAAGTGGCGAGACAAAATCGTTAGGAGTTTATTATCTTAATTGAACTAGATTGATTTGCAAGTGCGGGTGCAGATAACAAACAAATGACGATACGACGGAGAAGTGAGTTTTTTACACTTCTGCTTTAACAGTTTGATCGACTTAATAATATTAACAATGTGCTACGTTAATATTAATAATTAACAATGTGACCTTTCTTGAAAAGTTACGTATATTTCTTGCGCAATACTTATATCTTAGCAATTGTTTGCGCAAGTAACAAATAAAATTATTTTATTTATTTTTTTGTTAAAAATATAGAAATAATTTTATTTTACTAAAATATAGAAGTCACTTCAAATAACTACTACATAAGATGCGGACTGGAAGGTATAAAGCAATGAAAATACGAGTAGTTTATTTCAAATTTTGTAATACAATATTTACTAAGCATAAATGCATTTCTAAAATAATTTTACAGCTAGAGGTTTTTTAAATTGATACCAAGTCAAAGCTAGGAGGAAAATGCCCTCACCTATACGTAAATCCACACACACACAGATTATTACTATATTTCATTAAGTAACGACTCCAAAAACTTGAGTTACCAGTTTATTAATTAATTACCCCAAAAAAGAGCAAATAAAAATGTGTAGAAACTATATCATAATTTCAACACTTCTCCAAGAAAATGATTGGCATTTGCTAAGATACCGTAGTCCGAACAGGAAAGTACTGTATTCGAAACTCAGGATAAATTTTTTTTGTTTTCCTTTGCTGATTAAAATAAAAATTTAAAAATTTTTTAAATGCTTTTTCCTTTAAAACTATTTCTCAAAACCATTCAAGATACATTTTCATTTCATTGTCATCTACAACGTTCCCAACTATCCATAATATTTTGAAAATCTAGATATGCTGTATATCATCAGATCGGTCTAAAATAACTTTTCTTAAATTGTGTGTCTCCAGAAAGTCGTTTTTACATCGAAAATATTACAGAATGCAAAAACTTCGAAAATAATTTCATTTATTCAATTAACCTTCGGTAAAATTCAAGTAACATGACCTTCGTACTCAAATAAACGCAAAGTTTGAAAAAGACAATCATTAGAATTCGCATCGAACTATGTACTCCATAGAAAATTGAGCAGCTAAAACCTTTCACTTAAATTTTAGATCTCGGATATAGTTAATAAAGAAAATAAAACCTTAACACTAATAAAAATTTAACACTGATTTTAGGGATAATAACACCAAATAACTTTAGGAATTATGAAATAGAAAGACAAATTTTAAATAAAATGCGCTTCCATAAATGCATCTCTTTTGCATTACGTATTTAACTACCTCTAGCCATAGTAATATTTTGAAAGCTTTCTCTTATTCACTGACCTTATTTGCATTTTACTTTAGTGAATATGTGACTACGTTGTAACAGTTGATGACTATTGCAAAGCATTTTAAAATTGTCACATTTTAAAATGTTTTGTTCTTTGTTCTTGAATCCAGAATTCCAAATAAAATGGAAATAACACTATACGAAACCCATAAATATAATTTATTTTGTGAGATCGTTGTCGAAGAAAAAAATTGTTTTCTTTTTCTCATAAATTGTTGCAGCTCCCAGTCGAACGAACTATGATGCAAATAAATAAATTTCAATAATGATATATATAAAATATCTTTTTTTGTTTTTGACAATTGTTTCCCGTATATACTTGAAAGAAATATAACTGTAATGTAATGTTATTTATATCATATTTATTTTTCAATCCACAAATTCTCTAAATTAAAAATAAGTTTAGTTTAAGTTATGTCCACGACAAGTTAAACATCTCATGTTAGATATAAAAGAGATTTGATTACAACATTGATACGAGATACTAAACGCTAACCAATTATAAATTATTTTTATTCCAGCTAGTGTAAAATGAAGCTACAAAATTCTCACTAAAATGTGTTGCAAGTGTGGGCGCCCGCTCTTCATCAGAACCCGCGGGGACAATTTAAAGAAAAAGCGGCGACTCGGCGCGGTGCAGCACGCGATATGGATGGCGAGACTAACAGACCAAGAACATAAGATAAAGACGGGCTCATTTTCACGTCATTTCTTCGCGCTGAGATTGGTTGTTTGAGAGATGAGCACCATATGTATAGAACTTATCAGTTTATGTATTTATGTTTCTTCCCACAGCAGTATCACAGTTATATGTTGATGGTAATTTGCCGAACTTGATTGGCTAATCCAATAAAATGTTCCGCTATGGTTTCCCAATATCTGAATGTATTTATGCTGATGTCACATCACGCTTATTGCATTTATTAGGATCGTTCAACGCTGAAAGGAAATATCAACCTGTTTTGATAGAATTACCTACTTTATTTTTTTTAAAACACCCTACCATATTTTTATTTGAGACAGTCCCTTACGCATAAGCTATTTTAAATATGTTTCAGTACTTACACGGTAATTTAGGCGACTTGGGGATAAAACTTTATTCTATATGTAAAATAACTATATTTAAAACACCATGATTTCATTGTCAATATAATCGATATGTATGTTAATGTTATTCTTGGCAATATCAACAGAAAATATGCTAATAAATATAATCGTTTCGAAAAAATAAAAATGACAGTTAAACTCGATGGATAATTGCAACCCTTACCATATTTTATTCTAAAATATTGTTGTATGTTTAACTTTGCCTATTTTAAACTCGTTTTAACATTTTCTATATAACATTAAAGATTTTATTTTTTAAAGTATTTAAGATATATAAAATTAACGTTTAATTACAGAATCAAAGCAAAAATCTAAGTGTTGATGAGATGATGTTCATTTGATAATTTGATTACTTAATATCAATGGATTCTGAGCAGTTGACGGTTGAATTTTTTTTGGGAATAAGGTTTTGTGTGAATTTAAATACTCTATCAATTATTCTGTGTTATATGTTTAATGTGGGAATTTATTTTGCTTGGTTACCTGTATGTAAGTAACTAATTTTTTTGAAGTCAATTTTACTATACGTCTCCTAGTTATTTTATGATTTTTTTGTTATTATGATAAATGCCTCAGGGAAAATTATTTGTTTTGGAAAATGAATTAATAACATTTTTATTAAATGTAAAATTTTATATTTCTTAACTTTTTATTTTTCTTTGATAATTACGCACTTCGATGGTCTTGAAGACCAAAGAATTTCTACACTACCAAAATATCAAAATGTTTGTATCCTGTATCCGTATCATTCCTATAACATTAGCAATGACCGTGTCTTACTTCTCTTGAACACCAAAAAAAATATTGTAATATGCAAAGGGACAGACCGACACAGGATTTCTTTTATTTGTTTTCTGTGTTTCAATTTTATTTTTTTATAACTAATGAAATATTGAAAAAAAAATAAATAATTAAATGAGTATTTTTAAAAGGCTTTGGAAAATATATGGAAGTAACAATCGCGAGAAATATATGTAGATAAATATACGATAAATATACATATACTGTTTAAGTGAGGAAAAATGCTTAAAGCATCAAGTATAAAGCAACAAACAAGCATCACGTAAAGAACCGCAAAGTCTGTCCGTACATGCGTGATGAGATACGATCGTTGCGATTGCTTTAAAACCCTGTATAACATAAAATTCTTATACAGGTTAAATTTGCGGGTGCGATGCCGGCGGCGATTTATTAAACAGATCTGTTTCATTTGCGGCTGTAGTGTAGGAGCGATTGTGAATGTGACTTGGAAAAAGTGAGGAAGTCGTTACAATGGTGGTCGCGTGACTTTTTTTAATCTTAACATCACTTGTTACATTCCTTAAGCAGAGTACTTAAGAAATAAAAAATATTTTTACATTAAAAAAATTATTTAATACATTAATTTTTTTAAGTATTTTGGCGGTTCTCTTTATTTCTTCATTTTTGTAAAAGTAAAAATTAAGAACAGAAGTAATTAACATTCTACAATCGAGAATAATTTTATTTTTTTTGATCGCATACTTTCAAAAACAGACATGCAATTTTATAACTGTGACTGATAAATTTTATACTTACATATTATAGGAAATATAAATTAAATCAAGTAAAGAACTTGAAATTGGGAAAAAATGTAACTCTTGGATACATGCGTCGTTTTGTATTTTTAAATATTGTGAACGAAACAAATAAACCATTTATTTTCTTTTCTTTTATATTTTAAAAGGCTTCTTTACCTATTTCGTATATTAATTTTATCAGAAATTTACATTTGTCTGTAACCACAAAATTTTAGCAAATTTTTCCAAAGTTATACTTGTAGATATTCTGTTTGAATGCAGAATGTAAAAAAATGTTAATATTTTATACTTCTAACGATCGTAAAACAAGTGCGAGGGCGCACTCTGTGTCGCGCAATTTAAAAGCAATACACCGCCTAGTTCGCGATGCAACGTGCGGCGTTAGCGCGCCTAGTGGACTACGATATATGGAAATATCCTGAAGACACTCTATTCTTTATAATCTGAAAAAGTTTGTTTGAACCATGATTCACAGATGTTCTCTTGTAAAGTTCCAGAATACACGCGTTTTCCGTGTAAAATAATGTTTGAATATTTTGATCATTTTTTTTTCATATGTTTGTAAGGTCTTCGTAAGTCTTACGTTCGTAAGGTAAATAAGTTGCGCTGATTATGTATGTCTATGAAAGCCATGCGTTATCTATTAACACTATTAGTAGTACTATTTTATCATAATGTAAAGAATGTCAATTTCATTTACAGGATTATAAACTAAGCTCATATCAGTTTCATTAAAATCTGTCTAGCTATATATATGTGACATAATAAACATTTTTGAAATTTTTATTTGTATCATTGGGATAATGTCATACTTTTTGCCGCATTCTCCCAAAACATATTTAAACTACATTGAATATATTGAGCTATCTATTGACATGTTATATATTATTGAGTAAATAACACCAAGTTTCATCCTAGAAAAAAATTGTTATGTCCCAAGTTAAAAATATTTTGGGGGGTTGACTGGAATTAAAAATTATGCTTATACCAAGTTTCATGGTAACTTTTCCAGCAGTTCGTGCTTGGTTAAATAACAAACATCTAACCTTTTGCGTTCATAATATTAGTAGTATTACGAAATTAGCATCTTTATTAAATATAGCTTTTTATTTTATTTCAAGATGAATTTATAGTTGACGGGACTCTAGTTCCATAAGTAATTCGTTCAAAAACATAACACATGTTCAATTTTACAATAATGAAATATAGTTTCTCCATGGAAAAATAGACAAATGTTAGTGTTTGATAAAGATAAAATTAAAAATAAGTACAAAAACATGTTTGTTGTGGAAGCGTGAATAATAATAATAAGTGTAGAGATATCTAATTTAAATCGGCTTTGTAAATATGGATTAACAAACGAAATCTTCTCAGATCTCATCATCGATTGCCTTTTACCAAAATATTGTTTATTGTGTACAACTTGGTCTGCTTTAAGAAATTGTTTTTTTACTAATACGCAAAAGTTTTAATGAAATATATAACCTATTTTAATACCTATATTCTTAATTCTTTTGTCATTTCACTAAGATATTATCGAGTTGGAATTAAAAACAGATAAAGATGCACATATTTATCAGAGTTATGGAAATGAATAAAAACTTCATGCGTATTCTTTCATATATTTAGGAAAATTTAATCAAAGTCGATTTAATAAAGCTTGTATAATTCCGTATGAAAGAAATGTATAACATTTCCTATAAATTTTAAGTTAAATTCTTAATGTTACTGTGAAGCACTGTCTGCAGATGCACACTATCAATCAATTTTACTAAGAGTAAATTTAAAGTAAAATACGAGTATTTATGTGAGCTATATGTAGGAGAGATATGCATATTTGTATTGAGGAAAATTTAAGGAAAGTTTTAAGATTGGTATGGTATATCATTTGTATCACAAATCGGTATGAATCATTGACTGAGACTGATATGAATTGTTTTAAACTGTTTTAGAACATGGTACCGGTTTTTTTACTAATTTAGATCTAGGCATTTGCTGTTTGATTGTAAGTCTTAGTTAGTCTATTGTTATTACCCACCAAATATTTTATAAAATTGTCTTTGAAATGTATTTCATTATAGGATAGTTAGGATTAAATGCCATTCACTGTTTTACATATTTAAACCACGAATCAATATTTTGGCGTTTTTCTTTGAGATACTGAGCACTATCAGAGATATCAAAGCAATTGCTCTTTTTTGAAATTCTTATCACTTGCTTTTCCAAATTATGTGGAATTATTAACTAGCGTAGGCTATGACGTGTAATCATAGCTACTTTTTAACTTGAAAACTTCTTTTGCGGAGGAGGAAATAAACACACTGCATTATTATTCCCGCCATTGTTCGAGTTTTACATAAAGCTCTAAAGCATTCTCTATGTCTTTTCACCGTATACTTTCAAATCCGCCGTTATCTACACTAGATTTGAATTCGTCATTGATATAGCGGGTTGTGCAATTTTTGTCTATTTTAGATTACATACTTTGCTGCCCATAACCAAATATCACGAAATGTTTTAAAATTTTTCTACGTAAGCGTAAGACAATGAGAAAATGAAAATTTAAATATAAAATTAACGGTTTACTTTAAAACGGTTTACGAGTGTGTGTAAAATTATTAACTAGACATGATCTTCAAATTAAATTAAATCAGCTATAAAAATATTATTTGTGCAAGTGGATTAACGCCGTCCTTAACAGAATGTAATGTTATCTTTATTTATTAATAAAATTTTAATTTGATACCAGAATTTAATAACTGTTAGTTGGCATTAATGCAAGAGTCGAATGGCAAAGAGTGTTTCATAGAAATTTTAGAATATAAAAATGGAAAAAACCAGCTAATTTATAACTTATTTATTATTCTTCAAAATTGTCTCCGTGGCACTCTGTGCATCGTTTCATTCGGCGGAATTGAAGAGAAAGGCTATCAATCTACTTTTATTTGGGCAGAAACTTCTTTTCCAAGGCATTGTTGAAGGATCAGGTGTAGTGATATTAAGCACGCTATTATTAATGCAATTCTAGGCCTTAATATTCTTTGTGTACGGCTGCATCACATTGGATTATTTATTATTTTACAGAATCTTACCCGCTCCAATTAGTTAGGTAGTTGTAATTACTCAATAAGGCCCAGAAGACTGTTTTAAGTCATTTCACTCTTGTCTTTTTTCACACGGTATTCACTGATGTACATTTTGTTATTTGTTACACTGTATTCACTCTTTAAAAACTCTCAAATTCTGAAATAATTTCTACACGTTACAAGTTCATGAGGAAACAAGAATTAGTATTTTTGTTCTCATGCTACCGTTATTTAAGAGGCAACAAGTTAGTGTTTAATAAAGTTTTATAGTTCTTTAAAACTTCGTTTTGATAAAAATCGTAAAATACCTAGCAAATAATAAAATTTTTAAGAATACTTTTGAAATCCACACCTGACGCAGTTATTTATTCGTTCATTCACCTGGCTGAATGTGCATAGGTATTGCCGTTATGAACGAGGAGGCTACTGCAGTGGCATTGCTCTTGAACTTTTTCCAAAACAACAAGTAAACAATTATTAACATGACAGTCTGCAGTAAATGAGACGATTTTTTCCAGCACTTTTTTTTTCACCTATGTAGGCAACTCTTTAGAAAAAAATAATCACTGCGCAGACTGCCATTTAATTTTGCGTTTTTAGCAGTATATTTAGCTGTCATTATCTGTGAAGATGTCGATACGCCATTTCACGTTGAATTTTTATAACATTTTGTAATACAATCAACGCCACGGTGTTTTAAAACTCATACCAATGCCTAAACTTTATACTAATAGGTTACTTTTGTATCAGCAATTTAATGATCTGCAAATTATTGACGTTACCGTCATTTATCGCTGTTGAGGGATGTCTCTCACCTAGATTATTACCACGTCTCAGGAACTCCTTAAACTAGTTGTCAACACTACTGTAGGATAAGGTTTCGTAACAAAATTTTAATAAATGTCGATCGTTATTTTGTTGTTGACTGAGGTCACAAAAAAATCTTAAAACAATCATCGAACAAAAATTTATTAGGGTTCAAAGGATTTAGATAAAATACATAGAAATTTTAAATTACTTCGAAGTTTTGAAAACAAATGATAAATTTGACTTATTGTTATGTTAATTAATTATTAGAAAGTTAAATTTTAGAAATTTTACTTAATTTTTTTATTACCTTTATTACAAATAGCAAGTTCCAAGAACTTCCATTGCTACTCTCAGTCAACAGTTGGTATTATATCGGACACGTTACAACTTCCCTCCCCGATAATCGAATATCGCAATCCTATCGGTAGTGCGCTTTAAATTTGATGCGATTTTGCCGACATTGATATTAATTAAAGCAAAATTTGTAAAACATTACATAAAAGTTGTTAAAAAAACTTCTCGTTCGTGTGCATTTCTTTAAAGCTACGTAGAAAAAAATTTTACAACATTTAGTGGCATTAATTTTGTAGAAATTCATTATTCAGCAATTGATTTGATATCTGTAATAGTTTTCAGTACCTCAAAAAAAACTTCAAAATATTGGTTCGTGGTTAAGACGTGTAACACAGTGAATGGCATTTAATCCTAAATCTTAAACCTAAATATATACATATATGTATATATATATATATATATATATATATATATATATATATATATATATATATATATGTATGAAATACATAACGAAAAGCATTTCAAAGATAATTTTATAAAATGTTTGGTGAGTAATAACAATGGACTAACTAGGACTTACAATCAAATAGCAAATGCTTAGGTCTAAATTAGTAACAAAATTATCCCTATGTACTACAACAATTTAAAATAATTTGTATCAGTCTCAGTCAATGATTCATACTGATTTGTGATTCAAGTGATATACCATATCAATCTTAAAACTTTTCTTAGCTTTTCCCCAATACGAATATACATGTCTCTCCTACATAGAGCTCACATAAATACTCGTATATTACTTTAAATTTACACTTAGTAAAATTGATTGATAGTGTGCATCTGTAGCTTATCGAAAATGATATCTCGAATGAATAGAATAGAATGATAATCTCGTCAAACGGAATTATACAAGTTTTATTAAATAGATTTTGATTAAACTCTCCTAAATATATAAAAGAATACGGATGAAGTTTTTATTAAATTCTGTAATTCTGATAAATATGCGCATCTTTATCTGTTTTTAATTCCAACTCGATAATAGTTTAGTGAAATGACAAAAGAATTAAGATTATAGGTATTAATTTCATTAAAACTTTTGCGTATTAGTAAAGAAAAACTTCTTAAAGCAGACCAAGTTGAACACAATAAACAATATTTTGGCGAAAGGCAATCAATGGAACGATCTGAGAAGATATCGTTTGTTAAACCATATTTACAAAGCCGATTTAAAATAGGTATCTCTACACTTATTTTATTATACTCGAGCGTATACAACAAACATATTTTTGTGCTTCTTTTTAATTTTATCTTTAATAAACACTAACGTTGTCAACTCTAAATTCATCTTGAAATAAAATGAAGAGCTATATTTAACAAAAATGCTAGTAACTTCGTAATCCTACTAATGTCGTGAACGTAAAAATGTGTATGTTTGTTACTTAATCAAGCATAAACCGCTGGACAAGTTAGGATATAACTTGGTATAGGCATAATTTTTAATTCTAATTAAAACATATTTTTAACATGGGACATTGCAAATTTTTTCCAACATGAAACTTAGTGTTTTTTAACTTAATTATATATAACACATAAATAGTTATTCCATCTCCATATATTCAAAGTAGTGTAAATGTGTCCTGGGCGAATGCGGCGTAAAGTTTTAAATTACCCACTGATATTATAAATATAAGTTTGAAAAATTATTATTTCGTACCACATATATAGCCAGGACAGTTTTTTAATGAAAACTGATGTGAGCCTAGTTTATGTGTATGTATAAAACGTAGACATAAATGGCTACGTTTTATATCGAAAAATAACAGCATTCCTAGAAATGGAATTGACATTGACAGTTTTTTAACGAATACTGATGTGAGCTTAGTTTATGTGGATGTATAAAACGTATACATAAATGGCTACGTTTAATACCGAAAAATAACAGCATTCGTGGAAATGAAATTGACATTGACAGTTTTTTAATGAAAACTGATGTGAGCTTAGTTTATGTGGATGTATAAAACGTAGACATAAATGGCTACATTTTGTACCAAAAAATAACAGCATTCCTGTAAATGAAATTGACATTGACAGTTTTTTAATGAAAACTGATGTGAGCTTAGTTTATGTAGCTGTATAAAACGTGGCCATAAATGGCTACGTTTTATACCGAAAAATAACAGAATTCCTGAAAATGAAATTGACATTGACAGTTTTTTAATGAAAACTGACGTGAGCTTAGTTTATGTGGATGTATAAAACATAGACATAAATGAGTACGTTTTATACCAAAAAATAACAGCATTCCAGGAAATGAAATTGACGTATCGTTCGTAGTCATAATAATAAAATGTATCGTAGTCATAAAAATAAAATAGTACTGCTGATAGTATCAATAGATGACGCACGGCATTCATAATACGTACAAAATCAATGCAACATAATTATCTTACGAACATAAGACTTACGAAGACCTTACGCACATAAGAAAAGAAAAGATCAAAGTATTTAAACATTATTTGAACATCCGTCCATCCGTTCAAATAAACTTTTTCAGATTATAAAGAATAGAGCGTCTTCATTTGCGTCCCATTTTCATCTCACGTCCTTCAGGATATTTCTACGTATCGTAGTCCACTCGGCGCGCTAATGCCGCACGTTGCATCGCGAACTAGGCGGTGTATTACTTTTAAATTGCGCACTTCTCTTACGATCATTAGAAGTATAAAACATTTAAAAAATTTTACATTCTGCATTTCAGAGTATCTATAAGCATAACTTTGGAAAAAATTGTCTAAAATTTTGTGGTTACAGACGAACATAAAATTCTGATAAAATTAGATACGAAATAGGTAAAGAAGCCTTTCTAAATAAATAAGAAATGTAAAGAAATAGTTTATTTGTTTCGTTCACAATATTTAAAAATACAAAACAATGCATGTATCCAAGTAACTTAATTTATGTTTCCTATAATATGTAAGTCTAAAATTTATCAGTGACACTTCTAAAATTATGTTAATTCTGTTCGTAATTTTTACTTTTACAGAAATTAAGAAATAGAGAGAACCACCAAAATACTAATTTTAAAAACTAATTTTTACTTCTTAAGTACAAGCATTGTTAAGATTAAAAAAAAGTCACGCGACGACCATTGTAACGACTTCCTCGTTTTTTTCAACTCACATACATAATTGCTACGACACTACAGCCGCAAATGTAACAAATCTGTTTAATAAATCGTCGCCGGCATCGCGACTTCGGATTATTTCCAAAATAAATTTAACTGTCAACTGCTCTCTATCGATTGATCTTAAATAATCAAATCAACATCATCTCACCAACACTTAGATTTTTGCTTTGATTCTGTAATAAAACATTAATTTCATATGTCTTAAATACTTCAAAAAATCAAACTTTTAATGTTGTATAAAAAATGTTAAAACAAATTTAAAATATGGTAAGGTTTACAACTATCCATCAAGTTTATCCGTCATTTTTACTTTTTCATAACGATCGTATTCATTAGCACATTTTCTGTTGATATTGTAAAGAATAACATTAACATAGATATCGATTATACTTAGAATGAAGTCACGGCGTTTTAAATATAGTTATTTTAAAGATAGAATAAAGTTTTATCTCCAAGCCGCTTATATTACCGTGTAAGTACTGAAAAATATTTAAAAGAGCGTATGTGTAAAGGCACTGTGTCAAATAAAAATAAGGTAGGGTTTTTTAAAAAATAAAATAGGTAATTCTATCAAAACAGGATGCTGTTTCCCTTCATCATTGAACGACCCTAATAAATGCAATATGCGTGAAGTGACATCAGTATAAATACATTCCGATATTAGACAACCATAGCGGAACATTTTGTTGGATCAGCCAACCAAGTCCGGCAAATCACCATCAACACATAATTGTGATATTGCTATAGAAAGAAGCATAAATACATAAACTGATAAGTTCAAAACATATGGTGCTCATCTCTCAAACAACCATTCTCAAACAACTCAGTGCGAAAAAATGAAGTGAAAATGAGCCCGTCTTTATCTCGTGTTCTTGGTAGTTTACAGTGTCGCCATCCACACCGCGTGCTGCACCGCGCCGAGATGCCTCTTTTCCTTTAAATTGTCCCCGCGGGTTGTGGTGAAGAGTGCACGCAAACACTTGTCTTATGCGCACACATTTCGATAAGAATTTTGTAGCTTCATTTTACATTAGCTGGGATAAAAATAATTTATAATTGGTTAGCGTTTAGTATCTCGTAGCAATGTTGTAATCAAATCTACCTTATATCCAACAAGAGATGTATAACTTGTCGTGGACATAACTTAAACTAAAATTATTTTTAATTTAGAGAATTTTGCATTGAAAATAAAAATAATGCAAATAATATTATATTACAGTTATATTTTTTTTCAAGTATATGAGGAAAACAATTATTAAAATTACAAAAGATTCATTATTGAAATTTGTATATTCGCGTCATAGTTCGTTAAAGTGGAAGCAGCGACAATTTAAATATCTTTGAAAATATATTAATTTTATACAAAAGATACAAAACGTAATAACTTTTATTCGCTAACACGCCTTTTTATTTGTCGACAATAAACTCCTCAAGTCTTCGTGGTTTTTATCTCTCATATTCTGGTATCTAAAAAGAAAATATGGTAACAGACTAAGCTTCATAGTAGTGATATTATCTAAATACTTTATTGGACTATAGACGTAGTGACACTTTATTTCAATATTATTACAGTACGTAATATTATTACAGTAGTAACCATTTACGAATAATAAAATTTTATTGTAATATTCCAAATTGTTCACTATATAGCTCAAGTACTTATATTAAAAACAAAATTTCATGCGTACAACCAAATTTTCATCTTATTACAAAAAAATAATAAATTAAGACACATTATTATATCTTATCTTTCTATATGTTACTAACAAAAATGTGTTGATTATTAAAATATTAACATAGTTTACTTGAATGTTTTGTTTGTCTTTTTTGATAGTATGATTTTGTAAGGAAAATAACGTAATACATAGACACATTTTTAAGTCGATAAACAATTATAACAATACTTTATATGTACGTATAAAAATGTGAAATTTAAACAATCAATGTGCAAATATTATCTTAAATAATTATAATCTTTGCTGTTGGTTTTAAGCTATTTTGGGATAGAAATATTTTCTATTTCCGATGACCGGTTTTTATTAACTAATATAGTTGGCATTTTGATGGCGGAGCTGATATTTAGACAAAATTTGTCGATGTGTTAAATTAGTTATTTCATTGTTAATTTATAAAGTTGAACATGTACCCATAAATATGTGAACAGTTTTGCATAAAAATCAAAATTGTTATTTGATTAAATGCTTATTCGAAATGATTTCCAAAATTAAAAACTAATAACCATTTTGCTATTTTTGTTGCTTACAGAAATTGTTAGTTTTGTTCATCTTACTTTTGTTTTTGTTTTCTACTTAGTTTTGATGATTGTTTTCATTGGGAACTCGATGTAAACTTTCCTTTGTTTCGCACAATACCTATGATCTCGTATATGACAATCATATATGAGACACGAATTATATGGTAATAAGTTTATGTTACGAAAATACAACACTAAGTATTGTTGCAAGAGTAACATACCACATTGTAGCTGAGCCTATTTAGTAATTTCTCAAGTCATTAGTGGATCTTTTAGGTTACAATGATATTTATTGAATAAATTTTATGTATTTATAAATCGTTTTTGAGAGTTATATATTAAGTATGTTACAATTAAGTGCAAAGTAGATTTAATAAAAAATAACTACAAATATGTAGAACTTTTTTTTCTTTTAATAATTTACATAATGTCCTCTCGTCAGTCGGTATCTCCCAAATTATAGTTGGCTTTTATTTGGCAAATACCTATTGGCGATTGGGAATTACTTTCAAACTTGAAATATGGATGTCCTCTGTCATTAAAACAACATATTTATCATCCCTTAATGAAATAAAAAAATTACTCTTATATGTGAACTGTTTTTTATGTATTTTATTATTCCAAGTAAAAATTTTAAGAAGCACATGAATTCTGTGTATATGCAATATATTGAATATGGCTGACATTACTTTTTTCATGTACAGAGAGTAAGCTTATTTAAAATTAGTTTTATTTAATAATAACAATTTTCCTTTCATTACATATTCTTTATGAATACCTCATTATCTGTTATTGATATTACATTGAAAAGTGTCAATGTATTATATACGCTAAAGGCTACATAATACATTTTCTACCAAGATAATAAATATATGTTATGTATATAACGCATTTATTTTTACAATTCATTTTACTCTATTTATTTAGTTTGAAATTTGTATCTAATTCTAGGCGATACCTCAGATTCATTTAGATGTTATTACGCTAAAATAGTTCTGATAAAAACATGTGCAAAGTAAAATATGTTTTCAACTTATCTGTAATTTTGTGAAATATTTAAAGTTTACAACTTTTAAGGTTATAATATATAACCGAATTCCTGTAGTCCTCAAAGCCATAATTTCTATCTCATTACAACTTATTATATCAATTCACAGAAAATGAAAACAACCATACATCGGTTGGCAAAGAAAGAGAACCGGCCGCGTTGCATTTGAATATTCTGCCAATGAACCACCGATACTTATAGTTACCCCTTTCTGGTGATTTTTGCTGTCATGTGCATAAGTATTTCTGAAAGCTAAATGAAAATGAAAAAAGTAATATAAGCTATAAAGACATTGACATGGCATTTTAATATATACCATCCTGCCAGTTGTTAATTGTGAAAGGAGTAGCGAACAACTATATATAAACTCCGTTTAATAAATGACATAAAAATCGTTAGTTATACGCTATGATTTTATAAATATTTCATCTATAGAACAAAAACTTTTCAAAAATTTCATATACTTTTTATACGAATGTTTAAATAGAAAGGGACGTAAGATATTATTCTAGAAAGATGTATGTCTTTATAGTCTCATTATGGAATAAATTATTGCTAAAAACATTTTCTTACATGGCAACGAACTTCTACTTTTAATACATGCGATTTACTTATAAAAAATGTACTAAATTTTCATAATTTTCGTTAGAAAAATGATTATCTTAAATGTGAAATCTCCTAGTATCTAACATTTTTAAAGTTGTCGTAGCATAATAAGTAAATAATGTAATAAAATAAATAGATTATAACCATTTATGAACATATATGAGACATATTACTTGCTTTATGAACATATATGAGACATATTATATTGCTTTGATACCCTGAAATCGTTTGAAAAGTTTACTATAAGTTTGTGTAAGATAAGATGAAGCAAAATATGTATAGCACATTATCTTATCCAAATATTCAAACATAATGACATTTAATGATTATATCTTGATATAAGCAAACGATAATAAACTATGTGTGTCACATTCCGTCATTGCGATTACGCCATAAGAAAATGCCAATATGTGTATCACATTCTGTCCTTGTAATTACTGCATAAGATAATGCTAAATAAACATAATGATATCTCGCTCTAAAGATGCGCAGAAATGTTGCGCGGCAAGGCCACCTAACGATTGCACTTCGTACGATCAGAACCTAACAGTTACACTTCCTTATCGCTCTGAACTTCGTACCCTATGAACTTCTTATTTTACTCCTCATGAAACTTCATACCGGGTGCTACATATGAAAATCGATTCCTAAAGAATATACTTAAAAAAATAGATTAAATATTATCGAAAGAGGATTTCCAACAATTTGATGACAGATACAATAAAGCTTCAAAAATATAGAAATAAAATATTTCCACGTTGTATATTCAACAACATAATGTATTTTCTGTCCATTTTCCTAAAAAAATTCATCGTATGTACTTTTAAATATTTTAACTAATTATATGATTACATTTGAAAATAAAACTTTAATGAAACTAATTCATGATGTCTAAAATTTAACCATGGTTTCTTAATGACTGACCAAGAATATAAAAAAAATCCAGTATATTAGGGTATTAGATTTCTTAATAAATATTGGTTAATCACAAATTCATTTATTTATAAATTTGCTCTATCGCTAATTCCTTAATTTAATTGTAGTCAACCCGCAAAATAAAAGTTAATTTACAATGCTATGGAAACATTCGATGTATATAAATGATAAAATCGACATCATTTATGTCTGGAGAGAAATTAATTCGATTTTCTAAGCATTTTCTAAGTATGTCTAAGTTCAAGAAATTTTAGTAATTCACCCTATGACTTTCATTAGATCTGATGAAAATTCTCTCCGGAAAACAACGAACAAGCTATGTTGAAAATATCTATCGTGCTTATTTTGAAACCATACGCGTTCTGGGTTTAAATGCCTTTTGACTATTGTTCAATATTAAATAACTATAAAATAAATAGTTATAAATAGTACAATAAAATGAACAGCCTCACCGTTTATTAAAAAATACTATTTACTACTATAATATTTTAATAAATGACATTATAACTGACTAATTAAATAGTAGTTACCCGAAATAATTAAAGAAATGCAAACTAAATAGTAATAACAGAACCGTTCATGTAATTTATTTAAGTAATAGCTAAAGTCACGCGACTACCCGATATAGAGATGAGGAAAAAGGTTTATGTCGAGAAATGGAGACGTAAATTAAAATTATTTCACATTTTTCCGCTATCTTAGAACCTGAAGTTTGCTTGTTTCATATATTGTATGTGAAACAAGCAAACGCCAGGATGACGAAAATAAACCTATAGCATAAAGGATTCCATACGTAAACATCTTTGTCATGAACCGCATTATATGATTTTAGTATTTATACTGAATTCTCACCATACATCTGCATTCAATTTCTTCATGGTATATGGTCTTTGTTAAAAAATATAATATGGAAACAAATGTTGAGCACAAGCTTATTAAATTTAATTTCAAATATAAGTTTCATAAATATTGATTCTAAATAAACCCTGAATTATAAATTATAATGAAAAATATTTTTTTTAATTGTCAATAAATAACAGGGTATGACCAAAAATATATAATATTAAATCTAATCTTAAGTTGCTGGTGAATATACAGAATAAAAAAGTTTAAAATGATTCTTTTCTTCCATTTATTATATAAACGTGTACTTATCATGTGCATAAAAAATATTATGTCGCTTTTTAAAAGCCGAAGATTCTCAATTTGATGCGTATAGATTTTTATTTACACGTCAACCGCAACTTATAGGTGTGTCTAATTTTCATATTTTTTTTGTTTAAAGAGAATCCTAGCCATGGACTACGGAGGTGCTTTAAGAAAGTCCTCAACGAATGACAATATAGTACCTTTTGAGAAACTTTATTCAGAGTTTGAAGTCATTAAACAAGTCTTTACATGTACCTTAGTCACATATAGTTATCGGGGTATGATAGTGGAGGTGCAAGGTGGCGACAGAACTTCTTATTCGTAAAGAGTAACCTTGTCGAGTTTGGACTCAGCTGACATATCTAGACGATTCCTAGTAACAAACGTTGACAGGGCCTCATGATGGAACCGGAAGAGGAAGACAGAAGCTCCACAACCGTCAGAAGTATATCCTCATATTTCCGCTATTTGACGTTTCCTGAGAAGTTTTTTGATAACAAGTACTGGCCACTATCTAATGGTGATGGAACAGGATGGCGGCGACAGAAACTCCAAACAGAAACTATCATCGAGTTCGACCTCGTTTGATTGACAACTAAAGTATTCGTATGTAGATGAATATGTCGGGAAATAAGCATGTATATGCATATAAAAAGGCACGAAACGATAGCAGGAAGGGATAAAAGCATGTAGGTATACCTATGAATGAAGCATTCAACAATTAGATTATTAAGGAAGTAGATAGATAAGTATGTAAGAAACCGTAAAGCAGGCTAAGTGAAGGCAGAAGAGGGAAATTTTATTAATATATCTCTTTTATACACGCATGTATATATATATATATATATATACACACACATATATATATATATATATATATATATATATATATATATATTTCCAACTAAGTATTTTAGTAAGTTAGTTTATTATTTTGCATCTTTCGGTGCGTTTCTCATTCGGTGATCATTTGAAGTTAGCTTAACTTGGTTGTTAAAAAAAATTATCTCTCGAAAATTACTATTAAAACTAAGACATATTTAAATCCGATTTAAATTAAAACCTAATTATAATAGAAAAATGACAAAATGTATTGAAAATTAAGACCATTTTGAAATTAAACTCTTAGCTATTTTCGTATTTAAATATAATTATCATCATCTGGCCTGATAAAACAATGTCGTATAATTAATGAAAGCTTTTCTTTTTTGTTTGTTTCATCGCTGTAATTATTATGGCGTCGTCTTTCATTTTAAGTAGAGGAGGAAAACTCTCTCAATTCGAGGTTGAACGCGATAAGTATGTCATTATCAAAACGCCAAATTAAAACATTATTCATTTTATCTCTTCTTAATTAACTTCAATGAAAATGTACTCGATTACTGCGAATTTTAATTTGTTTTCGGTGAGATATTGTACCTAGTCATGTGAAATAAATATTTAGAAATTTTAAAATACATTGAGTTAATTTGAAATAATTTAGGAGTATTTAGAAGGATTAGATTTACAATTTTTCTTACTTTATTATCTCCTCATGCAAAAAACTTGATTTTGCGTAGTGATAAAAATGGGAGTAGAACTGGGAAAAAATATTTGTATGTTGAAAAACTTGCAACAAAAAATATTAAATACGTATATCAAGTTATTACCAAAATTCAGGTGGATGATATTGTTTTTTCTGTTGTTCTAAATATATATTTAATGTATCTGGATAAAAGAAATCAATAAAATGTTTTTATAAAATTGTGATTTTTAAATTTGAAAAAAAATGATTTATTAATCTTTTAATTTCATTAAACCAAAGAATGTAATAGAATTTTATTAAATATTCTATTTTTTTTTAATTAATTTTCCTATATCTTAGCTAAACTGTAACAATAAAGTTTTTTGTTAGATTTAGAAAAATATACTATCAAAAGCATTGCACCTAACTGAAATTTATTTACATGTGTACAAACAAACACATGCTTGTATTAAGAATCTCTTTCGACGTTACTTAGTAATTTAAATGATTATCCATTTCAAATTTCAGGATAAACAAAATAAATTGTCATATCAGACTAACCATTTCGAGAACAATATATTTCCATCAATTTCAACAATAAAGTTGGTAATATTATTTATAACTAGAATATAATGATTCATAACAGTGATTGACTTAGTATTAAACAATTATGTTTTAATATTGAAAGTATTTCAAAAATTTGGCGTCATTTTATATTTAATAAAAAAAAGTGCCGTAGTTTGAAATTGTTGACGCAAGTTAAAGAAAATAATTTCAAATGAAAATTGTAATAAAACGCTATTAGCAATTTTTTTTTAAATTTTCAATCAATTAATTGAAAAAATTGCAAATGAACGACGGACCTCGCAAAATTATTAGTTGTTTGTTTTAAAATGGAATCATGAAAAAACCAAGTTAATTTTACATGTTTTTGTATAACTGAATATCGAAAAAATTAATTTTAAATCATATTTGTGTAGGATATAGACATGAACTCCATTGGGAAAATGAAACTACAACAGAACAAAATAACTAGAAGTTGTGAGAGATCGAATTTTTGTCAAACGATCTTTGATGGGATTAATTGAAAATCAGTTAGTTAAAAATGTTGCGGTTTAATCATAAGAGTGGACATGATATATCATAAAAGTGGAGGTGTGAAGTTAGAATTATGTCTCTAAATATTCTAAATATAGATAGACGAAACCATATGCGACAAAATAATTTGAACTCTCTATATTATTTTACTTCTCACAATAAGTTGAATGCTTCAATACTTGTTTTCGGTTTAAAAATACTGCTCTTAAAATTTGTCCAAACATCACGCCAAAACGGAAAAATAAAGTATTTTGGGCCTATCTCATTTATTGTCCAAAATTTGGAAGATTTTTTCAGCCCGCCCTCTTTAATTCTTTCAAGCCGTGATTAAATAGCATTAAGCCTAATTAAACATATTATTGTAAAGTTTCCTGTCTTATAAGTAGTTTTAGTGTCGTGTATAATTGTTGTTGACATTTAGAAGGTTCTACATTAGTTTCATATATATTTTGCAAAGCAATTTGTGATAACTTAGTTAGATGGATTGTAGATAAAACGATGGTTTAAAATAATTACAAATTATTTCTAGATAAAGGCATATTTAACCTACCACAGTCAACTTTGTGACAAAATCTTTCCCGGAGTATTTTTTGCTCTATTTAAACAAAAGCCATATTTTATTTATACAATCCCTATTTTCGTTGAAATTATTGACTAACTGTATTCACAGTTAACTACGCACCCTAAGCATTCACAGCAATGAGGGATCTCAATGTTAAATTAGTTTTTAGTTTCATATCTCAGTAACTAAAAATAGTATTTTATTTTTTTTTACTTATAATATCACCTATCTGAATTCGTTAACGCCTCTCAAACATTACGGTATAAAAATATTTAATTAGAATACGTTGAAAAGGAGGATAATTTATCAAATTAATGAGTAGATTTAATTAATTATTTTCATTCTTAAATTTCTGTAGATTAAACTTAATTTGGATAAATATATATCAACAGGTTCGACCGTGTGTTAATTTCTTTAATTGATAATTTTGCTTGTCATAATTATATGATCATTCAAAATTAAGATCGTACTTGTTTCTTATTATACAATCAAAATCATCAATCAAATAAAATTTTCTGCCGTTAAAAATATAATTATTTCTAAAATATCATGACTAACTTTCATATACAAACAAAATACAAGTGGCCTAACAATTTATTTGAAATCCCGATGTTAACTTGGTGGCTGAAGCAGTTTTTAAATGTTTTATGACGTTTGCTGTATTTGTACATACGTTATATTTGTCCATACAGTTTGCTATATTTTACATACATAATAGGTGCCAGTCAGATCGAATAAACCGTTAAAATGGTAACATAGATTATCGTATAATATTATAAAAACGATTCAACCGTTTTTATAAAAATGCATAAATCAATATCGTATGAAAACAATTCAACAATTTATACGATATTGCATACTTCAGCATCATCTGAAAATTATTCAACCATTTTTAATGAAAATACATAGATTAGCATCATGTGTAAATGATTTAACCATCTTCTATTGCTAAGTAGTTTAGTTCCGTAACTCCATTATTGACCAGGCTACATTAATCGAAAAAGGTAACAAATTACATCACACCATTCTTTTAAACCAAAATACGATTGAACGAATTATGCTAGCAAAATAATGATACCTACATTCATAGCCTTTCGTGTAAATGTAGAAAAATATTTGCTTAGAATCGCTCTGTCTAATATTAAATTCGTTCAGATGTTCAATTCTAATCCGTACACACAGTAGAACATAAAATATGTGGATATTTAGTAATTTAATGTTTATAATAATAATAATAATACGATTTTATTTCAGACATAGTCCATACAATTGTGTTAATAGGTAACAATATTCTTAATCTAATGTTAGTATAAATAGTAAATAATTACATCATTAATAAATCATAAAATATGCAATAAAATAAAATCAATACTAAATGGAGTCAAACCCAATTGCAGTAAAAAAATTAAAATCAATACAAATTAAATCATAATAAATTAAGTCAATTAAATCAGATAAAATTAAATTATGTCAAACTACACTAATTAAATTACTTAAGTCAGGTCAAATTAAATAGAATTAAATAAAACAAGTCAAAAACTACTCAAATCAAATTCAAAGTAAAATAGTAATAAAATCAATTAATTTAATTAACTCAATCATAAATTCGTTTAACTTAAATCATAATGGCGCATGTAGGCCTATCCAGTGTGTCAAAAGAGGTAGGTCCAGTTGGCCCGCGCACGTGACCAGCATATTGCTGGAGCTTCCCGGCACTCTCGCCATCATGGACGCACTGCGCTTGCGCATTATAGCGTGAAAGCCGTCCACGCGCACCTGCGCAAACATACGACTGGCGCTGCAGTGCCGCGGAAGCCCCATCAAGACCCTAAACGCATTATTATATTGTACCCGCAGAGCGTCAAATGCCCGCCGCGTATGCCACTAACTGCACGAGTAGAAAGTCTGGCAGAATGCCCTAAACAGTGTAACCTTTACTGGTCCCGTGCATCGTGCAAATCTTCGAGCCAACATATTGCAGCGCACAGTCAACCCCCTGCGTTCCCTGTCCATATCCATGTCGTCCTTGAGGTCTTCATTGACCCAATGACCCAGATATTTAAAATGAGTGACTCTATTTAAATATGTGTCATAGAGGGTTACCGAGTGACCTGGATATGGTATTTTTTGGGTACTCTAAAAATCATAAACACATTTTTTTTTACATTGTATCGGAGTCCGTGATCCTCCGCGTACAATTCATATATACGTAGCAGCTTTCGTAACACGCCGATAGAAGGGCTGAGCAGCACCATGTCGTCCGCTTAAAATTTGTTTGGGATGAGCAAGTGATTCAAAATGATTTTAACTGGTTTATACACGCCTACACACACACACGTGTATAATTACTCATAAAGAATTTAAATAAAACTTACAGGCTACTGTAGCCGCCGGAATTCCGGGAAATAAGGCTGCTAGCAATCTTGCAAAAGAAGCTCATGATGTTAATGATTTTAATAATACTGGAACTACCCTTGGCCACGTAAATGCTTACGCAAAGTATTGTTTACGAGAAGAGGCCATCAAAAAAGATCATCAAATATGTGAAATTAACACGGATCGTGTGCTCACCACCACAAGACTGATAAAACTGAGCTTTTTTAAGGCATAAAAATTCATTCTCACGCTACCCTCAACCGGGACCACATCTTCAGCTATCCTGCGATTTTGAGATTTCTGTTTGAACTTGGAGAGTTTCCGTTCAGCGAACAACTCTACTCTGATAATATTATTAATATCGCCAAATGTGTCATTTCCTCGCACGGGCATCTGCACTCGCTTACTCATCCTGTGTGGACACGATATCAACCAACCAACCAAGATTGCTGTAGCTTAACATTAACCCACCCCCCCCCGTCTCCCCCCTAGTACAGTACTCCCCCTAGTACGAATATTTCATAAGATTAAATTGTATAAATAAGATATTGAACAAGTCCATTTTGAACTAAATGGAATTTAAAATATGTGAATAAAATAGTACATTGTCTTATGAAAGAATTTATATACTAAAATATTCCAACTCTAGGAAACATGTTGTTCAAATGCCACCAAAATGGCACAACATTTTATGAAATTTTAATAAGCGCTAATTCTTTGTACGAATCTTCATAAAGAGTAACATAATCGACCGCATAATATACATGCGTCGTTACAAAATAAAATACCAAAAATGAGTTCTAATATGTTCAAAAAGATTACATTTACAACAATATTTTGGCTCTGTATTTCAAGTTTAGAACAGTATGATGTGGTATAGAGGCATCGGTGTTTCGGTAGCAGAATATTTGCCTATTCAATTCTTGGCCACTAAAATATTGAATTTAATTAAAGCATTAACAATTTAAAAAGCAATAACAATTGAAATAAAAATGAGATCACGTTCTATTTAAAATGATATTGGAAAAAGATAATGTTAAATCAATCAATTTAGATTAGGAAACATATTTATCTATTCAAAATAACATTTATACTTACAGAAATGAAAACGGTTTGAAAATTCTCTTTTTTTTGTACTCATAATTTAGATTATTGATGATGAGAAAAAAACAAATAAGAGTGAACGTATTTGGTGAATGCGTTTTATTGGTTTTTTGACCTACTCGTAGAATTCAATTAAATTTCTGTATCAAATTAAATTCGAAAATCTTGGTTTTAAAATTTTGTGTCCGTATAAAGTTTATATAGAAAATAGGTCTTCGTGAGCATAGCCTAGATAACGTCAAAGCATCTGACTACGTAGGTTCACAAACATCATTTTGTTTCTCATTCTAAACGAATTTTTGTAATTACCTGGCTTTATCACAGCGGGTAAAATTACTGAAAGCTTTTTTCAACTTAGTCGCTTTATTAAGCCGTGAGACTAATTAAGAAATGTTATGTAATTAAAAAGAAATCTATTATTTTCTTTTTGTTTAATTGTTCTTCATTTTACATTATCAACAAAATTTTACAAAATCGGACGACGAGCAAGAAAGGCGATAAGTACACGTAAGGAAAATATAATAGACCATGGCAAAATTTGTTTAGAGTCAGCATTTTTTAATGTGAAACAAGTATACAATTTTCGATCTGGGACATACACAGTACAATTCCAAAATTATTATGTATTTAATTATTATCAGTAATTTAACATTTACAACTTTCTATAAAAAATACCATGAAAAGTTTTCAAAATTGTTTGTTATATTAATAATCACCTTTTCAAGTGAAAAGTGCCAAGACAGATTTTATATAAAATTACAACTCTTTAATATTCTCAAATTCAAATGATCCACTCATATCGGAATCATCTTTTAACTTACAACTATATCACCATAGTGACTGATCTGAGAGTGAAATTGCAGGTCAATACCGAAGATTATAAAAAAAATTGGCACCATTTTCTCCTATAGTAATCAGTAAGTGCCCTGTGCTCCCATATACATGATAAATATGCTTTAGGTAATATTCTGTTTTTAGGGCAGATGGTAAGAACAAATCCATGTTCTCAAACATTACACCAATTTCTACGAGTACTACTCCGAGGTGGCGTTATGAACCTCCAAAAAAAACTTATTTCTGACATTCAAACAATATTTTTTAAACAAATTTTTTAGGGTAATTTATTCTAAAGATGAAATATTTTTCTATGAAATCACTTTCCATGAGTTCTACTCTGGTTGACTAAAAGAATTGCTATTGTATCAATAAGTTTGCACGATAAGTTTTGAAGTAAATATTGATGTCTGAAATAAAATAAAGTAATAAAGATAATGTAAATCTGAAACTCTTTTAATAATAAAATAGGTCAAACACAAGTTGATCTCATACATTCATACTAAAATGATGTAGAAAATATATGAAACACGATAATTATACTGGTAACATTTTATACCCATGAAACACGATTTTTTTAGTTCTCCGGTCTTTCTGGTTTCAAATCGACTTTTACCTTGTTTTTTCCAGATTTAAACTATGTTAAGTCAGCAAATCTTAGGTTATTAAGAACAAATGTTTTTACAAGTCTCATATTATTTAAATTAAAAACTATTAATCAAGCAATATACCTACATATAAATTCGACTCAAAACAAGCAGCACCTATCTCTAGACAGTATAAATGTCCTAATTAACATATAAAATTAGAAACGATTGATAAACAAGCAAAGTTTATAAAAAAACAGTTAAGAGAACTTAAAATTCGACATACTTGGAAGTATGTTTTTCATTTGAAAAATGAATTGTGTATTCTGAATTAATCACGCTTAACTGAAACTACTGAATATTTAAAGCAAAATTTTAAGAGAATATTTTATTTTAAACTTAGTAAAAATCTTTGTGAAAATATTTTGTGACAATTTTTCAGGTAAAAAACCAAAATAACGTCTCTGAAGGAATTTTGTGAATCACATTCAAAGTGATATTCATTAAATCAGGTTTGCAAATAAACATAACCTCTACTATAATAAGTAAAACATATTCGTAATGTTTTCAGTCATCAATTATGACTGTATAATATTCTATTCAGTCATATTTAAAAAGAAATAGAATATTAAACGAAGAAATTTATTTTAAAAGTTGCTTAATATTTTTATTCTTATTACAGTGACCTTCTTATCGATTGTAATTGCGTGAAGTAACCATCAAACAAATTAATGCATATATGAGCTAATTTTAACGCCAATTACGATTCCACGCGGACTACGATTAATACGCGAGTTGCAAAAACGTAACGTGCTTGCGTTTTTAATTAATAATACACTGTAAGTATTCCTTCTACATTTTGGCAGCAAATTTTCAGTAGAGGAAAACATATTTGACATAGAAATGCTAAAAATAATGAAACTTTTTGGTCACTTGATATTATAAATATGTGCCAATTCATTCTGGGAACCATAAGTATGAAAAAAAATTACCTGTTCAAATTTAAAACAATAACGATTACTATAATAGCTCCAATAGCGTGAAAGTACCATTGATAAAATTTGTAAATATAGTTTTCTTACACGTAAATGTTTAATTAAATGTAAACGTTAATTACGAGGTGATAGGGTGAGTCTAAAACGTACGTAGGATCTGGAGTTTACCATATCCCCAGCCCAAGTTTAGAACTCTTTCAAGCTGCTTGCTTAACTCTTTCAACCCATGGTCCAATAACTATTGGCGTAATTAATATCCACTGTACCCTTTCTAATCTCCTAGCATCAGAGAATTATTTAATCATTACTTGTTCTCTAATACTTTCATTGATTATTTTATGATTTAAATACTGCGGTATTTAACACATTTATGAACTCCACACAAATTATGAACTCCACCTTTAAACAGAGAAACTTAGAGTTTCTTGATTTTAGATTTCTGTCACTCAAAAAGAAAAATAAAACCATTTTAAGATAACTACCTGTTTCTCCATCTATATGCCTAATCTGTTTTTTTTTCGTAGTATCTGATATAAAAACTTAAAACTTTGCATAGTGACAAAGCATGTTATAGTTATAATAAAGAGTTAATACTAAAATATATTGGTATGGAAAATTTAGAGATGGCACTAATGTACCCGAATTTATATTGTAATATTGTAAGCAGTACTGAATATTAATTGAAGAAGCGAATGGTAAAAACTTCTAAACTATTCTTTTACATAAAATTATAAGATAATTCTAGATATGTCGTGTGATATAATTCTGAAAATGTCCACGTCCTTTTTCTCAGAAACTTTTTGACATCTGTACTTGACATCGGCAATTTTTTCAGTAATAAAAATATAATACAAGTAAAATATTATAGGGAGCAAATAAAAAAAACCAAAAATGTTTCTACTTGCATTATGAATGTCAGGGGCTTGTGGATTATAAGAGCAAGTTAAAAGATTTTAAAAAATAATTGTTTTAAATGTCATTTCCATTATATTCTAACCGAACAAACTGACAAAATATAATAAAATCTATATGTTATTCCAAATAATTTTTTCTTGTACGTCTCCGAATCACCACGACAGTTTTATGTGATATGACTACAACCAAACCAATAAAAAATTAAAAAAATTATCTTGATGCGTCCTTTCATTACTTATCTGTCTTCACCCTATTAACTTTTTACGAATGTTTTCAATGTACAGACACGTAAATTCACAGTTTTATTAAATATATTTAGATTATATAAGAATAAGTTTATTTTTTTCGGTATATAAATTCAGCCTTTACATTTGGGTCGTAAACTTTCATTTAACTTGCAAGGTTTCATAGCAACAATAATTCGAAAATTCCAGTGTTTTGATTATAAAGTAATGTATATATATATATATATATATATATATATATATATATATATATATATATACATATATATATAACAGTAATTTAATTAATATACTGTTAATGCCTACTTAAACTCTATTTGAAGTTTGAAGGATAAAATTATGTTTGAAAACATATAGTGTCGAAAACATACTCGATATTCCAACAAATAAATATTACCACATTATAATTTAATTAAGATTTATTAACATGTGTTACATGAAATGAATATTCGTAAACTATTTTGAGTACCTAATATGTTTAATACTTGTGTAAACGATAAATACACGTGTAATAATAACCTTGAGTCGAGCCGGAGCCACCCACATGACAAGCTAACATTCCAATACTCAAGCACTAAGACAATAACTTGTATTATTTATGATACTACACTGCGATAAAACAAATAAAATCAGTGTGTTTTTGTCTCTTGTGGTCATTTATAAGAAAAAAATAAATCACGAGAATAATTTTTCGCCTCAACCGCTCCTAAAATTATGGTCGTACCAAATGGCGTTACCTTTATCTGTATCTCATTCCCGTATTCTATAAATTCTAATTTTTCATACATCTAAATTTCCTATTTTCTTATTTTCTCTGTATTTTTACTTGATACCAATAATTTGTATGCATACGCATGGAGCTACGTACGTTCTCTTTAGATACACACATTCTATTTTCATTGATGTTTCGTCAGAAAAATTTAATTAAAGTAATAAAAAACAGGCGTACATTTTTCCTTTAGAATTTGTTTACTAAATAGAAATGTTTTACTGACTGATATATTCAAACATCACAATTTTAATGCCATAAATGTGGCTTTGCATGTGACTTTTTAACAATGATTTGTCGTTCTCACAACAATAATTTATCGTTCTCTCTCTCTCTCTCTCTCTCTTTCAATCTCTCTCTCTCTCTCCCTTCTCTCTCTCACTCTCTTTCCCTGTCTCGCTCTCTCTTCGTTATATTGTAGACCCTGGAAGTGTTGGCAAGAAATATTGCATCTTAACATTTACATTTATAATTTCGTCATATTTCGTTGATATTTAAGTGTACTAAATAAAAATATAAAATTCAATAAGTGCGTTTTTACTAGTGATGTTCGTTTTAATTGTCATTTTTGCAAAGGTCAACAGCATATGGCCAGTAAGGTATAGTAATTAAAAGCAGTTTGAAACTTGCAACAACGAATGTCAAATGCTTTAATCTATTTCTTTTTATTCAAATAAATTAGCATGAATTTCGAGAAAATTTGTATACGATTTTATTTCATTTTCTGTTTATTATGTCACGAGTTTTAACTTTTTTTTAATT
Source organism: Druceiella hillmani (assembly GCA_039881145.1). NCBI lineage: Eukaryota > Metazoa > Arthropoda > Insecta > Lepidoptera > Hepialidae > Druceiella > Druceiella hillmani. Next base: position 5,172,988 of record JAYKKI010000022.1, read on the forward strand.
TAAATTTACTGCCTCTTTCTTACATTTTTCAATAAAATTTTATTATTATGTCTTTGATATCACCGGCAATTCTATACTCAAAGGCAATTTTCTTTTACATAGTCTCTCTATCTCAAAGTCCTGAGTAACTCATTAATTTTTTTAAACCAATTGAAGTAACTGCTTCTGTTCAAAGCACATATATTACTTGTTCGTTTAAATACCAACCCGTGTATCCTGACGCTAAATACAGTTTTTTTCATTCATTCATAATTTATTAAAATATCTTACGATTCTAAATATTGCTAGCAAATTTTATTGTAGAAAACTACTTCTATAGATATGTAAGACTACGTGTGTACTTTACTGTGGAAGACTACGTCATGCGTGTACCAAAATAAAAATACAAAGAAATTGCTTTATTTTATAAAGTGATGTATGTGCATATACGTTATTTATTTTAAAACGTTTGTAAAAACAGTTCCTTCGAAAAATAATCCTCACGTAATTTTAAATTAAATATTCTGGCATATGATTACTTTGAATTCAGAAGAACTATATTAACTATAAACTGTATTTTATTTGGAAATTAAAAATATAAAGATGTAAATTTCTATAAATAATTTGAACATTAAAATGTGATTAAAAAAATATTCGCGGGCCTTATTAAACCTGGTAGTCCAATAAGAACCGTCAACTAAATTAAATATTTTTAGAAAACAAAACGATACAACACTTACATCTTACTCAGAATTTAATTTGGGATAAATGTCTAACAATTTATATTTAATCAGCCGACAAACCAAACAACGTAATGCAATAATATAATCTATGGCCTTAAACAATATCATTACGTTGCAAATGGGTATTTTCTTAGTTTTTCTTTTCTTTTCTGTTGATTCAAAAATTTTTTTATTAACTATATAATAAAATAAAAATATAATAAAATAAGAATATAATAAAAATTAAAACTCTTAACATTTTCAATTACTTTTATTTGCCCTAAGACTTTATTATGTTAAGAGTTAATTTTAAATATATAATAAAAATTTAAATGAAACGATAAAATGTAAATGGCCTATAAAAAAAATTAAAAAATACTAAAATGAAATAGGTATAAAAAGATACAATATACCAAATAAAATTTAAGACCGTTTATCAAAATATAGTTACCACAATAGGCCCCGAACATGCACGCTACCTCATCGACAAGATTATGACTGAAGCTATATGCGGCCGTTTTACTATCATTATTTTGTCGTTTCCTATTGTATATGAAAGTGAATTATTAAACGAATCAAATTAATACAAATCGAATTCCTATCTCCCGGACTTTAATTGACACAGGTACCATATGTAATATGACCATAAACATTTTATCTAAGATATTTCATCTTAAAATGCAAAGATTATAGCAAAACTTTGTTTCATTTTATAATAAATTCATGTAAAATATGTGTAAAAGTTTTAATAAATATGTGTACATATTTTGATACGGACATACAAAACTATGATAAATTTGCGTCGGCCGGGAATCGAATCCGGGTCGCCCGCGTGGCAGACGAGCATTCTGCCACTGAACCACCGATGCTTATAATCACATCGTACTGAACTTTGTATACTTACACTTGCAATCTCATCAACTGCGCATCATTTTGTGGCACATGTACACACATCACGAAAGTGAAAGGAAATAGACACGTTTTCATCGCTACCGAAAATAGAGGATTAAAAGTACAAAATAACTATTATTTATAGACGAAATTTTCATCAAACTTAGCAGACAATAATAATTTTATGATATAACTTACTATTAGTCGAAATTTAACGTTGGCTGTAAAATAAAAAAAAATATATAATTATTTTGCTTAATATAAAAAATTTAATAACCGCTAATATAATGATGCACTAAGTTACTGCAAAAATAAAAAATACACTTACCTAACTTTTACGAGATTTCACTAGTTTTTATAATTAAAAAAAGTGACGATGAACCTTACAATATGTTCAGGACCATATCAGTTCTTCCGCCTGTAACTGTTTTGACAGTCCTTGAACAATTGGTTAAATTAAAACTAACACCTTACCTTATTTTATTTTTCATTAAGTAAACAATTATAAGAAAAACATACAAAAACGTAAAGTTTAAAAGGGCAAAGAGTTTCCACCAAGTACAACCGAGCGGTCACCGAGCATAAAAAACTTTATTTTATAAGAAAATGCTCATAAAAGTGATTTCACAAATTATAATTAATATTCACTAAACTTTCATTCTGATATTTAACCAATAAAGGAAAATACCAAGACTGGTCATGAATTGCCACCTTCATCGTATTGTTATATGTGCCAACGTACGTACAATTCAACGTACTTTTATACCCTTCCTCTGTATAAGTTAATGCCAACAACTACCTCAAATTCAGCATCCAAGTTCCCCTTATCCACTTGTCCTATCAGCATCCAAAAGGCAAGGAACAACAGACGCTCAACAGGAGCATCAGTAGTATCCTATCTAGACAATCGACACTGACTAACGGTTAATAATATTTTATGATTTAAATTATTTAATTAAAGTCTAATATATAATTGTATCAATTAAATAAATATTTTTTTGCAAAACTCAAATGTCATATCTTGCATAACAAATGGCGACAGCGGAAAAGGGATAGAAAAATCCTCGGTTCATCTTCACGTAGTGGCTCTAAAATTTAAATTCACCTTCTATCCGACTTACTGGAATGCAAACAAAAATACATTGAAACAGTAAATCAAATCCCGTTAAAGATAGAAACATGCCTGGCTAAACTTTCCACGGAAATTATCCATACCGACAAAAATGAAAGGCGAATTAGCCGGTCGTATTGCATCTATGGAGGATTTAGCCATACACGCCTTCCTTATGGGTTTAAATAGTAAAATATCTACAATTGTTCAGTGTGAAAACCCACCTACCTTAAATGAAGCTATAAATTTTGCAATTTCTGAGGAAAAAATAATGAGTAACACAACAAAAAACATCCACAGAACATAAGAGGAAGACGAGATTTTTCCATAATATATCCACCGATCAATTTTCCACAAAACAATTATAATTCGAACAACGTATTATGTGGATGTTGCAAAAATCCCTGGAGTTCCATAGAAAATTCTATAAAAGGTAATTATAATAACAATAAATACCGAAAAGCCTGCCTTCCACATCCAGCTACCATCCCAACCAGAACACTCGAGTTAACTTTGTCAATAGATCCACCAATATCGAAGAATCATATGACGAAGTGGATGATAATGGAAACTGACTCGCCCAAATGTCTACACGAACACGAAACGAAAAATATTTACACGACCTCTAATCCTATTACCACAGTATCTATTTTAACCAATTGAAAGCCTGCTGCGCGCAAGGTATCTAGCTTAGAAAATTCAAAGCCTACTTACTACATGCAAGGAATTTAGTTTAATCGTTCCAAAGCTTGCTATGCGCAAGGTATCTAGCTTAATAAATCTGAAGCTTGCTACATACATGGTATCTAGTTTATCCTATTCTAAGCCTGCTACGCGCAAAGCATCTAGCTTAATAAATTCCAAGCCGGCTATGTGCAAGGAATCTAGTTTAATCATTTTAAAATCTGCTATGCGTAAAGTATCTAGCTTAATCAATTCAAAACCTGCTATATATAAGGTATCTAGTGTAACCAATTCAAAGCTTGCTACATACACGGCATCAAAATTCAAATATATCAACGCCCACGTTATCCGAGGCATCATGTTAAATAAATACAGAAGAACTATCGAAGTCCGTTGATGTTTTTGAGATCACTAATGCAATAAATACATCGCTGCCCCACGTCATCATAGATTATTCTCCTTCTGATGCCCCATTAACCCTATTAGTTTATTCTGGCTCTTCTATAAGCCTACTTAAACAAACATCCTTAACGCGAAATCCTATCCTAAAACGAACCTATTAAACTTAAAGATATCTCCGTAAACGAATGCACCTCAACACTAGGTCATTTTCAACTGAAAATATATTTAACAGGCACACAATCAACTGAATTTGTGCACCATAAATTTCATGTTATAAAGGAGTATCATAATAATGATCTATTAAAATCTTTCCACTGTAAAATAAACTTCACACGCAATATTCTAAAAATCAAAAATTCAGATCTAAAACTAAATATTTCATACCCAATTTACATAATTAACCGAAAAAATTGTTGAGTGTACAGAACTTAACTCCAAGGTTAAAGGTCTTCTAATTTTTGTATTACTCCTACAATATATTAATTGCGAACTGTCTGGGTAGTGTAACAAATAATAAAAGAATTTATATAACAATGATAAACACATCTGAACAGCCTGTATCTCTCAAAGCAAATCTAAATTTAAGCTAACACCACTCACTTCCCTAAATCATCCTGAACCGACTGAATCATGCAGCAACGTTTCTATCCCCGAAAGTTTTAAGTCCCTAAATCGTACCCAGATTGTTCTCGACCAACTTAGAATTTTACCCTTAAGCGTTGAAGAAGCAAATGCTCTTTACGATACATGCGCTGACTTTTCAGTTATCTTTCATAACCCTGAATATATATTGACCCTCTCGAATGCCATACAACATGAAACCAAGACGTCCTCCGATTCTCCTGTGCGTATAAAAACATATAGATTCCCTGAAATTCATAAAGTGGAAGTGGGGAAAAAATCAATCAAATGCTCGAAAATAAAATAAAAGAACCTTCCGTATCTTCGTGGTCTTCACCCATATGGGTAGTTCCCAAGAAGCTAGATGCTTCCGGGTTTTTTCAAAAATTAAGAGAACATAGAAAACATCTCATAACAGACAAAAGATGTTAAACCGAATCCTGAGAAAATTAAAGCCTTTACAGCTTTTCCAATTCCCGATTCCCTAAAAGGAAACAAATATTTCCTGGGCTAATTTCTTACTACAGAAGATTGATTCCAGAGTTTCCTAAAATATCTAAATCTTTAACCAATCTTCTGAAAAAGGATATCCCTTTTAAATAGAAAAACCAACAACAATTAGCCTTTGATACTTTGAACCTTAAACTTACTTCAGCACCTATATTTTGCTATTCCGATTATACCAAGCCATTTATCATCACTTGCGACCAATCTAACTATTCCATTAGCACAGTATTGTCACAAGGTTCAATGCGAAAAGACAAACCCGTAGCCTATGCATTAGGCATAATAAATCAATTAGAATATAATAGCCTGAGCACAATCGAGAGAAAATAATAATCCATCGAATATGCAATCCTCAGTCGACAGTAATGTGAATCCTCAATCCTCGCCTAGAAGCGGTCAGACCAAAAATAGCGGCGATTATTTCAAATTCCTGAAATTTCATCAAGATAAAAATCGAGTATTAAATACTTACGTCAACTAATATTTTGAAAATCTACTGAAATTTACTGCAAATATATTTTTCTCCCAACTCTAATTTATCTCGATGGTTCTATTCTGTGTGTAGTTGAAATCTTAAACAATGTCGAAAACCGAGTAGAACTAATCGAATGTGAAAAGCAATTATATTAATTTGGACAACTTAATATAAAAACCAAAACATTTTCCTATCCTTCATCAGCCCATCACTTTAACCAAGCCTCATTCATATCCAAAAATATTTGAAACGTTAAAATCGATTGAGATTTTAACGTTTCAAATATTGAATATTTTAAATTATATGGAACTACGTAAAATTGAAAATATCAATGAGATAGCGAATTAATATTTTAAAATTTCTTTTGAAAGGCTCTCATTTATAAAATTATATATAACCCTGAATATATATCACAATAATATAATGTATCCTTTGTTAAAAAAATAAAGAAAATAATGCACGAAAACCGTGAGTTGCCTGTTGATGGATACTAAGGCTCAGTAAGAATTCTTAACAGACTTCATGATCATTAGAAGGGTATGCACAGTGATATTAAAAATTATGTCAAGCATTCTACGTCCAGTCAAGAAAATAAAGCCTTGTAAAAAAATAAACAGACCTGAAATGCAGACAACGACAACATCCAGAATTCCCTTTCAACACATTTCACTTTATATTGTCGAGCCCTTACTAGAGTCCGGTACGGTCAAACTGACGACACAAGAAGGCCTCACAAAATTTTCCACCGCCTGTCCGATGCACGGTAGATAAGACTTTAAAAAGACACAGAAGAGACAAGTGAATTTCTCATTCATTTTATTTCCTTATTCGGCATACTCCGAACTATTCTCACTGAACAAAGAACGAATATCACCTCGGATCTATTCAAAAAAACATGTGAATTCCTTAAGATCAAATAACTATAGTCTTCACCACATTATCTTTGAACCTAAGGTACACTCGAGCGCAGCCACTCGATACTCAAAGAATATCATAAGTAATTCGTTAACCAGGACCAAGTTAACTGACCCTGTTATGTGTGCATAAGTATGTTAGCGTGTAATACTAGTTTCCACTGTACAACATACTTCACACTCTATGAACTTCTGTTCGGTTAAAAGCCATATTCATGTAATCATATATTCCTGATTCAATCCATTCCCAAAGCAACATATCCCGAATGCACGAAAATGTTACAGCATAGACTAAAATACTCGAGAGACAAGACCGTTGAGAATATTAACAAATCTAAAAAAAACACTAAGACTTATTATGACACGCGAAGTCGCCATGTTATTTATAAGATAGGCGACTATGTATACTTAAAAAATTACTTACGGCTGAGAAAAGCCTTGTCGCTCATTTGGAAAGTGTTATAAGTAAGTAGTATAAAGTAGTTATAAAATAATTAAAGTTAATGACAACAATACGGTAACTCTAATCATTAATAGATGACACGTCACGCATCTTAAATATGAATCACGCATCTTAATAATAAAATTGGCAGAAATACAATCGTATAAAATATATTTTAGTCTTAAATTATAATATTGCATGCTCTTAACTAAGCGTAACACTAATCAATAATACTTTCCTTTAAACTTCATTATAAATAAGGACAATAGTAAATTAAAATACATACATTAGCATATTATTAAAATTAACTATTAAATGTATTACTATGAACAATAATAAATTTATTCCAGGAACAACTTATACAAACCCGAACTATATCTAAAGCATTACTACAAACCCCGGCATATACTTTGATTTTATTGATAATTTAAGAATAATTAACGGAATCCTTAATATAATAACCTCGTTAGATATCTCACACATACGACCACATATTGATAACATCAACTCAATATTAAATAGGGTAAAATCGATATGTCAACAAAGTGAATTACCTATGAATGCGATAACATACTAAATCCCCTTACAGTGAATATGAATCATTATTTCACCTATTAGAACACAAATACAATCACGCAGCTTGGTTTGGCACAATAGGTACTATTACATATCTTCGGAACGTTAAATGAAGACGATACTATTAGATACAATGATGCTATCAAAGATGTACAAAACGATATGAAAAGGGCAGCCTCGCTAATGAAAGAAAATATTTTGGTAACGACATCAGGATTGTCAAGTTGCAATAAGATCATACAATTACTGAAAAATAAAGAAGATCAATTAAACTTTGTAATCGACGAACTGTCGGGGAGTATAAAGCATAATTCCTTCATATTGGATAAATTAATTGTCGAAACAAAAATAAATTCTATTCTGAACACGTTTGAAACAACCTTGCTGTGTCTATCATTCCAATTTGAAGACTTATGACAAATGCAATATTGTTTAGCAGCCAAAATGTGCTCCACCCTTCGGTCATAACGTCGCTTGAAATATATCGAGAGCTCGCCGAAAATTATAAACATTTATCTACCAATGTCGAATTACCTGCAATCATAGACCTAAACCTAATTTACATTATACATATTTCTAAGGTTTTATCGTATTCTTTCAATAATAGACTAATTTTTAAATTTGAAATTGTAATTATAAATGTTATTTGGAATATGTGAATTCCACTAGTGTCCACTAAGGAATTTAATTTATTTCACAATATCCCATTACTAACACCACGTGACCCTAATTCACCAAAAGCCAAAAATGTTTGCCAAGTTTTATTCATATTTCAAATAATCGCTTCCACTTTTATCCGATTTTAATTCTAACATATTGAAGTGTTCACTTAACAAGTCCGAATATATTAATGTTTTGTTAGTGAAATTAATCATCTTTGTGAATGAAACACGAAAACCTGCGTATATAAAATAAGAACCACTCTGTTATTTACAATCCTATATATATATATATATATATATATATATATATATATATATATATAAATTTGACTAAACCTTAAAGAAAATTTAATAAATTTCTCTACAGTTAGAAATTCAATTAAAATATTAACAGAAGCAATTACATATATATAACATAGAATTAGATAAACATTCGTAAAAGTATATATTCATGATAAAGCTTTTATTCTGCTTGAAATTTAAAATTACACTTCATACCAGGGCAACAATCTTATTCTAAAGCTACCTTGAAATAACAAACCTTGCCAAGTATTCAAAATATCGTTAATTAAGACAGCATATAAACATAACATAAAAATTAACAATATTTAATTGGAAAAATAATTTCAAGGATAAATGTCTTATTCCATGAGATCATAAAATATGCTTAAAATATACATAAATATATCTTCAAAACAAGCCTACAAAACAATAATTATAAATGAAAATACCGATGCCTTACATAAATACATTCCTACATGAAATAAATATCTGTTATAATAAAACAGGAAATCGTACAGTAATGTAATTAATTACGCTCAGCTTTAATTAATCACATCTTGAAAGAGCTAAGTAAGCCCGTTGGAAAAAGCTTCTAAGACATTGGTTGCGAACGGAACGGTTCCGAGACCTTTCGTTTACCCTTTAGACTCAGCCTGCCGGGAGTAATGCTCGTGTATAACGCCACTTTATCTTAGAATAATTAAAAACTATATTTGGAAAGCTATTGATGCCGGAAACTCGTAGTATTCATTTACTTAATATGACTGAGTAATTAAATAAATTTCATTTCATGTTAAAAGGGAATAATTTACAATTTTAACAGTTACATTTATCGTTAAAGCAATATTTAATTTCAATAAAATTTAAGATTGGTCTTGAGAAGACAAAAATAAAAGAAGACTCAAAGTTGAGAGGCATACTTTTAATTAACACTTTCAAATAATAAGAACATTACTTTTTACCTACTGGCACATTTATTTGTGCACGACCTTTTTCTTCCGGTCAACCAAAGCATAAAAAATTAAGAAATTATTGTTTGAAAGACTACAATAAAGCGTAAAGGAAACGTCATAAAATTAAGTAGTGATTAACTTAATAGTAATCTAGAACAGATTAAGTTAATAGTAAATAAAATAGCAACTATATTAGGTACCAACATAGAATGAAAACGGATGGTATAGAAAAAGGAGAAATAGTGTAGTAAATCAAGAACAGAATATCTGTTCAAAAGACTTTTCAAAACAAACAACATTCATTGCGATCCGAATGTTAACATTAAGTTTATTTGACAGGAGAGGCAGAAACTTCTTCCTATGTATTTGTTTTGAATTTGGTAACCATTGTCACATCTCCCATCTAACACAGTGTTTTAATTTCATTTATTTAGAGAACATGTTCTCAGGATAATAGGTGTGTTAGCGCTTCACGTCGTAAAAGATTTGGAAGGGGAAGATAAAATATTTGGCCCAAATTGATAAGCGAAGGTCGTCACCACAACCATGGGCTCCTCTGATAGATTTGAGTTTAAGCTGTAGTTGTGTTGCTTATTTACGCAGGAGCGTGTAGTAGAATTGCCAGAAGAAGAGCTCACGAGACTTAGAGTCAGAGAAAGAGCCCATAAGTTCTGTTGTTGGCGCTCACTCAACTCACAGAGGTGATCGTCTTGATATAATTGGTGGTATGATAATAGGTGGTTAAAAACTCAAATTTGAGCCGTCTCGCAAAAAGTAAGGAAATTAATATTGAGTCTGTTTAAATATATAAACATACATAACGTTAAAAACATAACGTTAACGTGTTACGTTTATGTGATATAAAAAAATATTTTCTTATTGATACAAAATACAGTTCCTCACTTTCATGCTGGGACCCTTGGTCTTTTTCTGAATTTATTTTTATTACAATTGAATTATTTTCCCTAATACGTTTTCTCTATTGCAAACCAGTTATACTATTTACTCAATGTAGATACAATAATTTTTCATCATCCTAAAATTTTGATTGTAGTGTTTGTTCACGTCTGTTATTCATGTTTAATGTAAATTTTATATAGTCCTATATTTTATATCCCGTTTATTCATTATGAATCTTTTGCTTGGTTGTTTTCTTCATTTCCAAAGTTCGTGTCCTTGAAAGGCATTCGTGGCTTTACATACACTTTACATCACTTTTTCTTATGTGCTTTATATTATGTCTAGTGTAGGCTATTACTTAGTTCCACGAAAGGCCGGTTGATCAACCGAGCGGTCTCTTTCCTTACCGCTTGTCCACCACAACCAACTTATCGAGGTTATCTGGTTGTTGGCGGGCAATACGATCAAAGTAATTAAGAATAATTTGGTAACAGATTGTTGCAAGAAATTACAGATTACAAAATATATTTATTTCATGTCTTGTTGAACATGGCTCATCCCTGTGTTTTGAAAATCATTACATTTTTATTTACAAAGTTATATTACAAAATTATTATTTACAAAGTTAAAATACTGTTCGACGAATGAAAGGTTATATTCAGAATCTTCAATTTACATTCATTTCTCATAAAGACAGAATTCCGAAATAGATCTGCCGGTATTTATTACAAAATTAAAATTGATTATAAATTCTCCAATACAATTTCTGAAAGTTTGCGCCAAAAATGGATAAAGCAAAAGTTGGATACAATTTTTGGCCAAAAATATGAATGAGAGAAAAAGTTTTTTTTCACACATTTCCCATATTATCACCAAAATCAACAGTAAATAATTTAAAAATGATTATCATTTGACGACTTAATGTTTTTAATAATGTTTTTTTAACCAATAAAGGCTCATTGTTTTGCTTCCACTCGAAATACATCGTCCATACCAATCGAAAATCTGAGTTTAAGATTTATACTTGGTCAAGGCATTTCCGAGATTCAAGTAAATAAAAATTTCTCATCCAATTCAACCCAAATTTCGAAATGACTTTCTTCATTTGCGCTACGAACAATCCCATTAGGTTTATTTATAATAAAATTATTATAATTGAACGAATGTTACTGAAACACTGAATATGTCAGGATACACCATAGCTAGCAGTCTTTTATATAGGTACAAAGTTTGTGGAAAGCGTAAGAAAATTATTTACAATGATATGAAGACTTCCTTTCAACAATTTCAAATTTATCGTCAAATGCTTATATTCTAATAACCTCTTAAGTTAAGTGGGTGAACACATTTTTTGTACGTAATGATTATTTTCAAACAATGTAAATTCAGTATTTATTATTTGTTAATTGAGGATGCGATTCATTAATATTGTTTTGAAACAAATACATAATTATTACTCTAAATTACAATTGTCAGATTTGCAAACAATTACCTAACGTTTCATAAATAAAAGCTAAGATTGTTATAGTTTTCAACCGACTTCTTTGTACTGATGAAAACATATCAATCAGATTAAAACTTTCTATCGATGAATTAAATTTGCCTTTAGAATGAGTCAACATTTATAATGCCCACTAACTCTGTCGAGGCTATAACAACAAAGTTTTCAACGCGTTTACTCGTAGTTGAGTCGGGATTCAATATCTAATAATAAATTAATAACTACTTTATTACTATCTATTAACATTTCTGGAACACTCTAAATTAGAATTATCGAATTTCGAAACGAATCTATCAAATTAAAACTTTCTATCGATCAATTTAATTCCTATTTAAAAGCGCTCCAAAATTTTAATGAAGTTTTGAAAGTAAATTTTGACAATGAAGTTTTCAGCGCATTTATTCTGAAATGAGTTAGGATTTGATATATATAATAATAAATGAATAACTACTTTTCAATCGTTATAAAAAACAAGGTAAGTTTTTATACCAAGACTTACAAATAGAGTTCAATGATTGCCTGCATCTCTTAAAATGGTTGCTACAATTTAACCGAAATAATTTTGTTTTTAAAGTCCTGATCAAATGCTGGCATTTAGAATGTTTTCTCAGATCAAACTCGCGTTTGAAAAAATAGAAAATGAAGATATAGAACGTAACTTTGAAGATTTATATTTTGCAAAGAACGTTCAAAAATTTAAAATTGTCAATTAGAACTAATTATCATTTTGAAGATCAGTTCAAATGCATCCTAGTCAGTGGAATATCCAAAAAAAATAAATCCCAATTTATTATTTTCAGTTTAACTTAACTTTCGATATGTTCAGCACATTTAAATATGTTACAGTAATATAAACTAAATTCACGTGTTTAATATGTGTTTTTAAAAACTTATAAATACAAAATAAACTCTCTTAACCCTTTTTCTTTTAGTATTTTATATCATACAAATGGTTGCAAAGGGTAAATATCTACCCTAAGGTAAAATTAAGCATATTTTTTAATATCAATATATTTTTAAACATATTGCAGGTAACATGCTATTAAAGGCTATTATTATTGCACGGAAACTTTAATTTTAGAGAATAAAGTAATTTTTTAAAAATTGCGAATAAAGTTTTTTTTCATAGAGATAAATTTAATAATATGGAACCATGCTCAAAACAATGAAGATATGAAGAATATCAGATGTTTCAAAGCCATATAATATGAAAAAAAATAATAAACAGGCAATGAAGGCTTGCTTATTTTTTTTTATTTATCAAAAACATTTGTACACTTAATTTTAGGCTCATATCGCAACAGTAAATTATATACACACGTATTGAGATTTGTTGTAATGTTAGTATCAAAAATATGAAACTAGTGCTGCCATCTATGTACAACAATGTGTAACTTTACTTTACAAGTCGTTAGTCGTTCTACTGCCTTTGTGTAAAACGTTGTTTAATTATAGGTTATGGGCCTTACGCTCATAATTTCGCGTTGAAATAGTTTTTTTTTGCAATATTATCCAGTGAAAAGGACGTGATAGAACTGTATAGTGACAGACTGTTGTTATTTTGCCGTATTATCGCAGGGTACAAGATTAAGTGCATCGCAAAAATGACTGCTAACTATCTTGTCAAGCTTACGGGGCGCGATAACTATAATGAATGGTGTTTCGCGGCGGAGAATTGTTTAATTCTTGAAGGCATGAAACATTGTGTCAAGCCAGAATTAAATCAAGCAATAAAAACCGCAGATGACGAAAAAACCAGAGCGAAATTGATTATGACGATCGACCCGTCATTATACGTTCACGTGAGAAATGTTTCATCATCCAAAGAATTATGGGAGAAGCTGAAACAATTATTTGATGACAGTGGACTTTCACGACGGATAAGTCTACTAAGGAATTTGATTTCGATTCGCCGAGAGAATTGCAGTTCGATGACGTCTTACGTGACGCAGATTATTGATACAGCACAGAAACTCAGCGGAACAGGTTTTGAAATCAACGATTTATGGACAGGATCATTGCTATTAGCGGGATTGCCTGATCGATTTTCCCCTATGATCATGGCAGTAGAGCATTCCGGCATTCCTATAACGGCAGATTCCATGAAAACAAAACTGTTGGATATGGATTTGGCAAGTCATGAAGAGAGTGAAGTTAGCGGTGCATTTGCTATTCAGTCTAAAAAGAAAAACAACACAAATTTGTCTATGGCCAGAAAAAGTAATGTTGGTAGAACTGATATGTCAAATGTAAAACAGATAAAATGCTATCGCTGTAAACAAATCGGCCACTACAAAAGTCAGTGTAAAAACGAAAATAACTCGTCAAATCAGAAAAATAAGGAGAGAATGGAATCAAATGCTTTTAGCGCAGTGTTTTTGAGTGGAAACTTCAACAAAGATGAATGGTATATCGACTCGGGCGCAAGTGTACACCTCACAGCCAATGAAAGTTGGGTTATGAATGCACAATATGAACAAAACAGAGAAATAATTGTTGCTAACAGTGAAAAGGTATCAATATTGTGTTCTGGAGATGTGAAAATTACGACTACAACAGAAAATCATGATTACGACATTGAAGTACGCAACGTATTATGTGTACCAAGTCTGACAACAAACTTGTTATCAGTAAGCCAATTGATAATGAATGGTAACAATATCTCTTTTAACGAAAGTGGTTGCTCAGTTTACAACAAAAAGAATGACTTGGTCGCCACAGCAGCGTTAGTCAATGGTGTGTATAAAGTTAATCTGCTAAAACAAGATAGTTTAGCAGCATCAGTTGTGTCAGGAGTAACATGGCATCGCAGGTTAGGACACGTAAATAAAGATTATTTGAATCAGATGAAGAACGCCGTCCAAGGTATGTCACTTGATGAAAAGTTGACATTAGCAAATCGTCCTGTTCGACATGCTGTGAAGGTAAACAATCCAGGTTACCGTTCAAGAGCACTGGTCAGAGAAGCAGTAACTTACTAGATATTGTCCATACGGATATATGTGGACCTATGGAGAATGTGTCTATAGGTGGCTCAAGATACTTCTTGTTGTTTGTTGACGATCATAGTCGGATGACATTTGTTTATTTTCTGAATCACAAGAATGAGGCTTTGAAGTATTTCAAGATTTTTAAAGCTCAAGTGGAAAATGGAACAAAAAGAACAATCAAAGTATTAAGAAGTGATAATGGGCTGGAGTTCTGCAGTAAAGAATTTGAAGATTACCTGAATAGTTTTGGCATGAAACATCAGAAGACCAATCCATACACTCCTCAACAAAGTGGATTGTGTGAACGATTCAATCGTACAATAGTAGAAAAAGCCAGATGTCTACTATTTGATGCAGGTTTAGGCAAAGAGTTCTGGGGTGAAGCCCGAATACTGCAGTGTATCTGCAGAATCGAATTGTGGCAGCAGCATTAAACAATAGAACCCCATATGAGCTGTGGACTGGCTCTAAACCTGATATAAGTAATATAAGAATCTTCGGAAGCACTATTATGGTCCATGTTGCAAAAGAAAAGAGGAAGAAATGGGACAAGAAGTCGTCCAAATGTATTCTCATTGGATATCCAGATAATATAAAAGGATACAGAGTATACAATCCAGAAACAAAGACTGTAACAACCAGTAGAGACGTGATCATCATCGAGAAGGAATCAAATCCTGAGCATCTCATCGAAGTGCAAGTTCAGAATGTTGATTCAGTGGGGAATAGAGAGAAGTCTGATGATCCCGAATCAAGATCTAGCCAAAGTTCGCCTGAGCAACATAAGAGTATGTCAACATCCAGTCAAAATGACTCTGAAAGTTTTTTAAACAGTTCACAGTCTGATGATGAGACATATGTTCCAAGCGACTATGAGGATGCAGACAGCACACTCGAAGAAGTTCAAGCGAATAGCCCACAATCGCGGCCTGCAAGGACAAGGAAGGCACCAGAGAGATTTGGGTTATCTAACCTGTGTGTTGACAGTGAAACATATGACGATGCGGCTGGCTTGTCAGTACATGATGCCTTGAATGGACCGGAGAGGGAGCAGTGGCAGTCGGCAATGCAAGAAGAGTTACAGTGTTTTAAAGAAAATGATGCGTGGGAGTTAAGTGAAGCTCCAAAAGATGGTAGAGTTGTACAGTGCAAGTGGGTGCTTCAAAAAAAATACGATAGTGACAATAAAGTTCGTTTTCGTGCGCGATTAGTAGCTAAAGGTTTTTCGCAAATCAAAGGTGTGGATTTTACAGAAACTTTTTCTCCAGTAGTGAGACATACCACTTTGAGGTTACTTTTTGCATTGTCAGTAAAACTAGGTTTAAGTACTACACATCTAGATGTAACAACTGCTTTCTTAAATGGTACTCTTGAGGAAAGTATTTATATGCAAATACCAAAAGGTTTTTCTGAAAAACCTAAGAATGGTCAGGTACTTAAATTAAAAAAGGCCATTTATGGATTAAAACAGTCCTCAAGAGCATGGAACAAGAAAGTAGATGAGTGTTTATTAAATATGAATTATACTCAATCAAAGATAGAACCATGTATGTATACAAAAATGCAAGATCAATTGAAAACTATTGTAACATTATTTGTTGACGATTTCTTTATTTTCTCAAATGATATTTCTGAGACAAAAATTTTGAAGCAAATGTTAGCTAGTCAGTTTAAAATTAAAGACTTAGGAGAAATAAAGAAGTGTCTTGGAGTAAATTTAAATGTTGACAAATCTGAGCAAACAGTGACCTTAAGTCAAAGAGATTATATTGATCAGCTGTTGCATAAGTTTAATATGAGTCAATGCAAACCTATTAGAACACCAATGGAGCTTAAGTTAAATTTATCTAATAATGAGCATTGTATAGATAATTTTCCATATCAGCAAATCATAGGAAGTTTAATGTATCTGGCTGTATTGACGAGACCTGATATTGTATATGCAGTAGCCTTTTTAAGTCAATTTAATAACTGTTTTTCCAAAGAGCATTGTGCCTATGTAAAGCGATTATTGAGATATTTAAAATATGCTAGAAGTTACGGTATGAAGTATTCAGCTGAAGGAAGCTCAATATTGGAAGGTTTTGTAGATTCTGATTGGGGAGGGAACGAAATTGATAGGAGATCATACACTGGAATTTGTTTTACTTTATCAGGCTGTATAATATCACGGGAAACAAAAAAAAACAGAAAACTGTTGCGCTGTCTAGTAGTGAAGCAGAATATATGGCAATTACAGAAGCTTGCAAAGAAGCAGTTTACTTAAGAAATTTGTTATATGAAATTACACAAAAATATTATACTATTGATATTTTTAATGACAACCAAAGTGCACAAAAGTTGACTGTTAATCCAGTTTTCCACAAAAGAACCAAGCACATAGACATTAGATACCATTTTTGTAGAGAATGTGTAGCAAATAATATTATGAATGTTAAGTATTTACCAACGGCTGAAATGCCTGCAGATTTGTTCACCAAAAGTTTATGTTCTGATAAACATTATAAATTTTTAGATATGTTAGGTGTACAAATTGTTTAAATTTTAGTTTAGGCATATTGTTAGATATAGTGGGGGTGTTGTAATGTTAATATCAAAAATATGAAACTAGTGCTGCCATTTATGTACAACAATGTGTAACTTTACTTTACAAGTCGTTAGTCGTTCTACTGCCTTTGTGTAAAACGTTGTTTAATTATAAGATTAAATATATGTTATTACATAAATATAATATTAAAGTACAAAACGTTTAAAGATTATAATATGTTTCATGCAGCATTTTTTTCAGAATCTGTAAAGATTCTGAAAAAAATTACAAAACAGTTACAAAACGATGTAAACGAGATGTATAAATTTTGAAAGTAGCTATTTTGTGCTAAGCCCTAGAATAACATCTACCAAAAGGATCTGCCATTAATTAACTTTGACATGTAAATGGAAATGTTGAATTAGTATAATATAAAATATATTTGGATAGAGAAACTTGGTTAAAAATACATTATACTGACGAAGAAATGAACGATTTGATATGCGCCGTACGTCCAATTTCTCTTTAAGATTCCATTCGTTAACCGCAAACTGTTAATTAAGTCTACTAAAATTTTATTCAGACCGCAGAGCACAATTACAGAATTTACTACCAGTGAAAGATTATATAAATATTGGAGTATTTTCTTTTGATCATTAGATGCGAAATTGTACTTTTACTGGGTCTTTAATTAAATATAAATACCGTATTCTGCTACGAATACTATATATTAGTCCCATTATTAAAAGCAGTTTATCGTATTTCAAATTAAAAAACATTTCAACTTTCCCTGTTCAAATTTGGCATTGTAATAATTATAATGTCGTCTTTAAATTAATATTGGATATTAACTTGGATTTTAATTCGACTACGATATCACCACTTCAAGACATGTTATAATATGTCTTTATTAAGCTTTATTAGGCTATATCAGTCTTTATTAGGTTAAAATAGTTAGTACAAGTACTCACAAAATTGTACCTACCTTAAAATTGTGTTGTGTACTAGTCAAGGGTCATATCAGAATTCCGTCAGTGCGAAAATATTTTCGTTCAAATTACGTATATACAATTCGTACACATGTATAATTTTTGACATATAGTTAACAATGTCAACGTTGTCGGAAAAAATTAGTTAATAGTTAAATTGTGAAACATGATTTTATGAATACTGCGCTAAAAAAAACAAAAAAATAATTATCGAACTTGCTTTCTGGTATTACTAAAAGCGCCCCACGATTTTACACTCAAATATTATACTCAATAACAAAACATGGCTAACACTGAGATCCTTACGAGTAGACAGAAAAAAACAGGTTTGATAATGATTTCTTACTTTTTAGGGCAGCAGTTCCAAAATTCCTTTTTTCAGTTTTTTTAACCATTACTTTACTCTTACTTTTTTATCCTTACATTAAAGGAGTGAATATTGTTTTGAACTTCCTTTATATTATATTTGAAATTACTTTTATAAATATTAACACTTTATTAAACAAAATTATACAGAATTCAAATTAAAAGAGCAGAGTTAATTAGAAGTGTTTCTTCTTGATTCTGTATCGGAAGGTGATTGAGTGTGAATCCTCTCCATCTCTGCCAGTGCCTCAGTATTGCAAGGCGTCTTTCCAGTTAGCTTGGAACAATCCACTTCTTTGATTTAACTTTTGATTATACTATATGTAACTAAATTAGTCCGATAGTACCATTTTATTATGTTATCAATAAAACTACATATAACCGCCAATTTTCAACATAACACAACAAATATAACCCCAAACACGATTAGGATACGGAGCTACGTTTTCGAATTTAGTGTCCAACTTTCGGTTCCGTTTCATTGAATCAACCTGTTAACAAAGGAATAAAAAATGAAGAAACGGAAGTGGTTACGAAAGTTTCTTAACTAATGATGAACCACGTATTACATACATTATATGTATTAAAAATATTGAACCGACTTCAAATAACACATTCACATTTTCGACAAAAAACCTGTTTTTTTGGCAAGTTTGTTACAAATTCTGGGAATATGTCTAATATCTGAATGTATTTATGCTGATGTATTGCATTTATTAAAGTCGTTCAATGCCGGAAGGAAATAGCATTCCATTATGACACAAACTGAATCCACATTTTTTGCCTACCGGGTAAAGTTTTAAAAAAGCGCAATGAAAATGACACCCTACCTTATTTTTTATTTAAGACAATATCTTATACATGCGATATTTTAAATGTTTTTCA
The DNA here is from genome assembly GCA_039881145.1 of Druceiella hillmani. Taxonomy (NCBI): domain Eukaryota; kingdom Metazoa; phylum Arthropoda; class Insecta; order Lepidoptera; family Hepialidae; genus Druceiella; species Druceiella hillmani. The sequence continues at coordinate 5,192,367 of JAYKKI010000022.1, forward strand.
CGACTCAATAATTTAGGTAGCTACTGGATAAAACTTTGTTCTATCTATAAAATAACTATATTTAAACCACCATGACTTCATTATAAATAAAATCGATATCTATGTTAATGTTATTCTTTACAATATCATGTTTTGTTGCAAAACAAATGAAATTACATCTAGAAAGAAAAATAAAGAATTACATGAATACTTTGAAAAGGCTTTGGAAAATATATGGAAATAACAATCGCAAGAAATATATGTAGATAAATTATACGATAGTGAGCTAATTAATGATGCAAATACTTTTTAAGTGGGGAAAAGTGCTTACAGCATCACATATAAAACATCAACCAAGCATAACGTACAAAGCTGAAAAATCTGTTCGAGACGTCAGTAAATACATGCGTGGTGAGATACGATCGTTACGATTCGTTTAAAACTCCTGCGTAACATTAAATTCTTACACAGGTTATATTTGAGAGCATGATGCCGGCGACTTTTTAACAGATTTATTTCATTTACGACTTTATAGAGGCGGAGCGATTGTATATGTGAGTTGGGTAAAGTGAGGAAGTCGTTCTAATGATGGTCGCGTGACTTTTCTTAATATTAAACTCACTTGTGCTTATGATGTGAAAATGTGTCTCTGAAGTATTCGTAGAAAGTAATTAGTTTCAAGTTAAAAAAAAATTTGATACATGTTTTTTTTTAAATAATTTGGCGGTTCTCTTCATTGTTTTAGTTTTGTAAAAGTAAAAATTAAGAACAGAGGTTATTAACATTCTACTATCGAGAATAATTTTATTTTTGTTAGATCATGTACTTTAAAAAAGAGACACATAATTTAAGAACACTTACTGATAAATTGTACACTCTCATTTTACAGGAAATTTAAATTAAATTAGGTGAGGAACTTGAAATTATTAGATATAAGAAAAACATAAGTCTAGAATACATGCCTCATTTTATATTTTTAAATATTGCGAATAAAACAAAAAAAAATGGTTAAAATATCTTTTATATTTTGAAAGGTTTCTTTACTTATTTCGTATACTAATTTTATCACAATTTTACCTTTGTATATTACCACAAAGTTTCAGACACATTTTTCACAAGTTATATATATAGGGTACATATACATTATACAAATAGGGTATATGTTTGAAGTGTAGAATATGAAACATTTTCAACATAAATTTAGACTTCTCACAGCTGCAATATAAGTGCGAGAGCATACTCTGCGCCATAAGTTGCGGGGGCAATTTAAAAGCAATGCGCCCCTTAGTCCGCGATGCAGCGAGCGGCATTAGCGCGCCGAGTGGACTACGATACGCGAAAATACCGTGAAGAGCGTGAGATGAAGATACGATGTCAAACGCCTTATTTTTCAGAACCATAAAAGGTTTTTTAAAACTATGATTCTTGGGTGTTCAGCGAGCAAGATTGAATAATACACATGTTTTTGGTATAAAATTCTACATTAACATTTTTATAATTTCTATATAATGCACGTTTGTAACTTAGTTTTGTTACGATGATTATTTATAATGAATACCGTGCGTCATCTATTGACATTATTAGTAAATAAAAATAGTTTTTGTTTAGGTATAATACGTAGCCATTTAGAGTCAATTAGAATTATAACCTAAGCTCACATCAGTTCATTAAAAATCTGTCCAGCTATATACGAATACGTGGTACGGAATAATAATTTTTCAAACTTATATTTATAGCATAAGTGGGTAATATAAAATTGTTTGCCCTCAAGACACATTTATACTTCATCAACTATATTGAGCTATCTATTGATATGTTACATATTATTTAGTTAAAAAACACTTAGTTTCATGTTAGAAATAATTTTCTATGTCCCAGATTACAAATATGTATTAATTGGAATTAAAAATTATGCCTAGACCAAGTTACGTCCTAACTTTTCCAGCAGCTTATACCTGATTAAATAAAAACATCTACACTTTTGCGTTCACGATATTAGTAGAATTACGAAGTTACTTGCATTTTTGTTAAATACAGCTCTTTATTTTATTTCAAAATGAATTTATAGTGTAAGTAATTCGTTCAAACGTTCATGACGCATGTTCAACTTTACGCAATAATGAAATATAGCTTGTCTATTGGAAAATAAATAAAAATTAAGTGTTTAGTAAAATTAAAAAGGATCACCAAAACGATTTTTTATTGTATGAGTGCGTGTACAATTAAATAAGTATATAAATACAAATTAACATATAATATTTCCTCAGATTACACCATCGATTGCCTTTTACCTAAACATTGTTTATTGTATTCTTTTTGACCTCCTTTAATAAATTGTTTTTTTACTAATACCCAAAAATTGTAGTGAAATATGTTATCTATTTTAATACTGGTATTCTTAATTCCTTTTCTGATTTTACTAAGATGATTTCGAATTGGAATTATAGACAAGCGAAGATGCACATATTTATTATAATTAAAAAATGAATAAAAATATCATAATTATTTCTCATATTTGGAAATTGTTTATCAAAAATTGGTTAAATAAAACCTATATTGTCGCGTAGGATAAACTAGTATAATATTTCCCATTTTAGTCGATTTTAGGTTAAATTCTTACATTTACTATTAAGCACTGACTGCAAAACATTCTATCAATCAATTTTGTCAAAAGTATATTTGAAATATTATATGAGTAAAAAATATAAGATCTGCTCTCTATGTACAATACCGATTAGAGAAAGTCCAAGGAAAATTTGAAGATTGATATCTCTGAATGATCAAATTCATAGGTCATATCGATCATAGACTAATTAAGATTGATTGATGTGAACTAGTATAGTACATGATTTCAATTTCTCACTAACCTCATCTTAGACATTTGTTATTTTAATATAATTCTTTGTAACTCGGTAGTTATTATTTACCAAACATTTTATAAATTATCTTTGAAATATAACTGGATTCAAAAATTTGACCAAATGCCATTCACCGTTGTATATACATCAACCAGAAACTAGCATTTTTGCGATTCTCGTTGTAGTAATAAGCGCTATGCCAAATATTAAGTAAATTGCTCTCTTTCCGAGCAAATAGCAGAAGTAAATCAATTTTCGAATTGAAGTAAAACGTTGCTATTTTTATACTTTCAAAAGGTACAGACTTTTGACTATTATAGGGTATGTCTACAAGCAAGAGTATTAGGATTTCCGTAAATTAAAATGACTGAAAATTAAGACAGAGTATGTTCTGTCTTCGTAAAATGGGAGCACTTTACTATAAAGTTTTTCTCACAATTTTATTGCTTAATATAAAATAACGTTTCAAATTTCACTTAGCTTTGGTTTAAAATTAGCCTTTAGGCAAAAAGTACAGAAAAAAGGTCAATGTTTAATTTTAGTTAAACAGAGATTCAGAACAATTAAAATACTATAAAAAAACAATGAGACGAATACTCCAGTTATTACAATTCGCCTGATACAAAAAATATTTTCTTGAGCAAAACTGTACAAAGAGTATTTATAATATTACAGTTACTAGTTACAGTTTCCGTGACATGAAACGTACACAGTATTGCACATATCGTGTATTTATTTTGCTTTCGTGGTCATTTCATTATGCGCGCTACTAACCCACCGTGGCGTCCCATGGTCATATAAATGCATTTATTTTTAAATTGTAACGAAAAATGTGTATATTTGTCCAGCGCGAGTAATTCAATTTTGCATGTGCAAATTATAAAAACACAAGTAGAGATACAGCCAATATACAGAGATACTCGTAATCTAAGAGGAGAGTGCGATAACGGATTGTGAGAATGAGAGACAGATTTGAAAAATAGTTGCAGGTTTGAAAATTTTTAAATCACTTATACAAAAGTTTTGTAGCTTATTTTATATAAATAATATAAAAAATAACATTTTTCTTTGGTCTTTTGCTTATTTGCTTCTTACTCATTCACGCAAAGATTTACAAGACAATCGATTGGAAATCATTTCGGCCTATAGATTGATGAGAAATGTCTCAAGTCTTATTTCTGCAAGTCAGAAAAAAATATTTTTGACTTTGTCTCTATTTTTAAAGTGAAAAGGTAATGTTCACATAATTTATGTGTAACTCATAGTTTTTCTTTAAATAGAATTGCGTACTTATGTAAGAATACCACAAGAGGAAAATATTTTTATTTAGCACGCAAATAATTAAAGGAAAAAAAATAACTGTTATTGGACTATAAAATTAAACGAAAATAATTTCTTTATTTTCAGTTTTAACAGACACGGACCTTATTTCAATCGGCATGCATTTAATATTCATACATTTGACAAAAGTGCATTCAACATCTGCATTATTTTGGCTCACAGCCTTTATCCAGCCTTTATTTCGCCCAGGTCGTTGCGCGACCTGGGCGAACAATGGCGCTTTTCAGGACGTCCAGCGAGCTCACGCGAAAATATTTCAGCTCTAATAGCTCACGATCAGTACGCATTTAGAGCATGGCATTCATTTCACTGCTTTCAGAGTATTCTGGGTTTGAAAGTGTACGGTCGACTGTGTTTATGACGCTGCGGTAAATCCTAAGATATGGGTGCTCAATGTTAATAGTGTTCCATTTTGTCTTGATTTTATAAATTAACGTGATCAATAGCCAACAGTATACTATATTTTAAGATTTTACTAGCTAGAAGTCCTATAGTACATATATATATATATATATATATATATATATATATATATATATATATATATATATAAATATATATATGTATATGTATATATATATATACATGCATATATGTAATATATAAAATATATACATACACATATATGTATATTTTTGTATCAGTTAATATTTTGTATGATTATAAAAAACATATTAATAATTAATTTAATATAATAAACTGAAAACTTGCAAACACGTTCCGGATAAACATTTCATGTGAACAAGCGTCTCAAAATGCACACGGACTTTTTACAAAAAGCAACTCTAAATGAGTTATATGATGTTGTATTATTGATGTTGTATTGTTGTATTATCTAATGATGTTGTACCGGATTAATAACAATGAAGTATTAAGCAATACTCGCGTGTAGTAGGTATGAATATGTATATATTCCTATGATAAGTACCTAGTTTTGTGAAGTTCTACTGTTAATGCAGTTCAGTTGAACAAGCAGATAAGATCAGAAAATATTTCACGTTATGAAATTTTCATTTTTGTATTGAAAATTGTTTTTGGCAACCTTAATTGACTGCACCTGTTAAATGAGCAAATAAGATTTTCTTACAAATCATTTTTTTAATTTGTTAACTCGACTCGAATCAATTTATCAATTATACCACTAAGGCAATTTCTAAAAATAAATAATAACCAAATTATTTAAAGTATTAAATTTCAACTCCAAACTTATCTACAATTTTATAAAAAACTATCAACCCTTCATGTACCTACGCACGCACACACGCACACGTCTTATGTAAACTTGCCTTGAATTTGGTATCATGTAATCATGATCTATAAAGATAAAGCAAAATTACTTTGAAATTCAGAGGTCAAAATATCGACATTTGTGAAACTTTACATGCAGAAGTTAACAAGCAACTGAGAATCAAATATGTTTGCATTGTAATAAATAAAAACATTAACATGTTGGCAATATTAAGATACATATTAACTTATGAATTTTTACTTGATAAATACGTGTATTGAACTTAAATACTCAGTTGATACTTTACCGAAGTTTTGAAGTAAATACTCAAAACTACACGGTGTCCGGGAATAAGCGTCATACAAATAAAGACGTTATTATTTGGCTCAAAAATAGTTAATAAAAGAGTAATAAAAGATGACTTTTTTTCAGAAAATTGAAAATAATATTTATAATTAGGTGTCATCTTTTTCGTAGACACGTAACTTGCACACATGGTTCAGCGCCGCTCGGGGGAATAACCCGCGAACAGCTACGAACACATCGCCACTGCTAATAAACACCGCACTCCGGACAAGTAGTGGGTGTGTTAAAAATAGTTGTGTATAATATTTTTTTGCAATAAATTAGAAAAAAGGCGTGTTTTACGTTTTATTTCAACGCCAATTTATTCCTTTATAGCCAACGAATTGCGTGTTTCTTTGTCCGACACCTATTGCCGGACAAGTGTATATTACATTATTTTACGCAAACATGACTGTATAAATAGGTTTTTTATATGTTGAATGGAGTTATTTACAAAAACGTATTAACTTGCTATCTCACATTTCCTTTTGTGTTTTAATAAATTATTTCTGGCATGCAATTGGTTATAAGTAAACTATGAACGTTAAGACGAGTAAATAAGTCATAAAAATTAATTATCTATTTATTAAATAAATGAAAATATTGACTAGCGCAGCTTTCCTGGTAAAACTTTAGGACTGTAATCGCTACTCATTTGGAACAGTACTAAATTCGCAATATAGTAATAGTTACTGACATTGTTACTGATATTTTAAGTTGGTATTAATTTTGCTTTGATCGAATAGGCCAGGTCAGTCTATAAATAGTTTTAGTAACATTTAATAAATAGTTTTGATTAATTCGTGACCACTGCAGCAAAGTAATTTTATAGTTTAACAAATATAAACAACAAGCAACACATGATATTTTATATATACTTAATCCATAACCAATGACTTCAAAAATGTCAAAAATGAGTATTACCATTTAATTTTATTACGGAAACAACACTTTCTTTCCCGCGGGGCAAAATTTCAATGTATCTCAAAATTTCAATGTATCTCAAAATTTCAATGTATCTCAAAATGTCAATACATCAATAACCGCTGCTCTCACTTTACTCGAGCGAAACTGAATGTAAACTAATCTTTATAAAACCTTAGTTCAAAAGAAATTAAAGAAGTTTATGAAAAATCTTGCAAAGTTCGTAATTAAAATCTTCGTATCAGGGAAAAATATTGCAAACGGTGCTGCACAAGTGATATTCATAAACTTTCAAATAAGTTATGAAAAAGTACAGCGCGCTCTTGGATGGTCAAAAGTGGTCTCCTAAAAGTTCATTGATTTAATTTTGTAATAGATATTAATATATTTCCATAGAGAAACCTATTTCTCTTTTAATTCTAACTTCCCTTTTCTTACATCATCTGTTTTAAAATTTTTTTTTGCAAACTCTCCTTGTTTTTACTTAACTATTTTTAACAATGATTTAAATTTCGCCATTATTTGGTGCGATTATCTGTAATATAATAGTTTAATAACAAAGTGATGTTTTCTAATTTACGAGAAAATTTTACCAGTTTAATTTGAAGTCTTTCACGTACCTTAAAGAGGTAAAACTACCTAATGCCATAATAAATTTTGTGCATACATTTGAATCTTGGCTATTTCATGAACTAAATATTAAAGAAATGTGTAATCTACAACACCACGTGCCACTAAGCAAACAACGGTCTTAAATACACAGTGGCTATATCAAGGTCACTATTAAATGTGCGTGGGAGTCTGTATTCAAATTTTGTGCTGACATTTGATTCTTGATTATTTCATGAACTGAATATTAAAGAAATGCGTAATCTACAACACCACGTGCCACTAAGCAAACAGTAGACTTAAATACACAGCGGTTATATCAAGGTAAAAATAGAGATATCTAAATAAAATATCAAATTTTCATTACTAAATATGTGAACAGACAGATTATCATATATATCACGGTATTGCTTTATTCGAAGAGATTCTTAAATTTTTGCGTAAAGTTTTAATGAAATAAAAAACTTATTTTTAATATATTTGTTTATGTGCGTGCATATATGAAAAGCAACATTATTTCTACGTTACGATACACGTTAGTTTTCAAATATTTTATATTTAAGTTACCCAAAATCGACTTTTGAAATGGCACTTCGATTTGCGTAACGAAATTTTGACACGATCTCTCTACTTTATTCTTTTAAAAACATCATTAAGAATTAATTTTCAAGTCTTTATTCAGGTTGATCTACGTAGGACTAGACTAAAAATCTTGACCGCAATCACAATTGGCGTACATACCTATATCATACAAGATATAAATATATATTAATTAATTAGCAAATTTATTATTAAAATAGAATAAAACTAAAAATAATAAAAGGTGCCGTTTCTCATCGTGAGTGTTAAGGTAGAAAGGCACTTTAGTTGTTTTTTTCGATAAGTGATGGAAAAAAATTCTAAGGGAAAATTATAGCATTTTAAAACTCGTTAACGATTTATTATTTGTGCAATTTTATTGCAAGACTTTTGATAATTTGTTTAAGCTATATTTGTGTTAAATTTCGTCCCAAACCAGTAAGAAATATGTTTTCCAGTCACCGGAAAGTTTCATTATATGTATATTTATTCACTACATAGGTAAATACAATTTACCTATGATTCAAATTTCATCACCATTTGTGATTAAGATTTTTATTTATAAGTCGCCATGCAGAAAAAGTTTAGGCACTTACGTAAAAATGATTTTGTTTTTATGAATTTAAAATTGTTACCTTACAAAACTATTAAATAACATAAAACTGAATAAACTTCGATCTAACCGAAATTTTCTGTAAAAACACACCGGCTCATAAAGGTTAAGTTACTTGAATAATGTTGTTTTCATATGTACTTTTGCTTTTAAAAACGGGTGGCTGTGACGACGCTGCCATGCGTGGATGTTCCGCCACGGGTACGATTAACTGTGCCGCCGCCCTTTCAATAGACCCATGCGTAAATATATCGATATCGAGTATTTCTTTGGTTATTTTCATAACTTTTATTGTCTATTAAACTACTGATCCAAATCAGAATTTAATTTTTTACCAGTTTTGAGATAATACTTGCTATAAATCAAACAGTTACTGTGGGTGGCTTATTCATAAAAGATATATATATATATATATATATATATATATATATATATAATAGTAAAATACTTAACTTTAGCATATGAAGGTCTTTATACTTTTATAATGTCCTTAATACCTCTCGTGATTTTATTTACTTACCTAATGTTACTTCATGTAGTGCTAAATTATAACTACAAGGAATAAACAGAGGAGTAATATTTGCAGGACGCCAAAATTCCCTAACAGCAAACAACAACGCGCCTTGAGAAATTCACGCTTAGCTGAATGCGCCCTTAATTTCATCATTTATGTTTACGACCCTTTAGAAAATTTATATGTTTTAAACTAATACTTTACCGTCGGTCCAACGCTAGTTCTCGTCATTTCTAGGAAGTGAGATTTATCCGAGTACTTCAGTGAGCGAGACGTACGACTTACTCTATTTAAGGTACAGCGTAAAGCTATGACTCGTATTACTTTCAATGTATCAACACAAGTATATACGGTTGTGTAACACAGGTATATACGAGTATATACGTAAACTTAGACATTATTTAAGATCTCTGTAGGGATACGAAAAAGAGATTATGTAGAGTACCCATTTGTCCGTGTATGTGTATATAGGGAATAAATAAGACATTATTGAGTAATAATACGTAAATAGAGTGAGTAATATATTTGCAATATTTATAAAGATTTTAATTGGGTACTTTATAAGGTTTCTGAATTCATTGATCAAAGTTTATGAAGTTACGTTTTTGTTTGTTTCTGATTTGTCGGTGGTGGCACAATAATGTTGATGAATGTAAGAAAGGTGTATCAGTAATAAATTGTATAGCTTTATAACATGACTCTTTCCTCGCCTGATTAAGAGACATTATATTATAAACAGATAACATATATCAAAGGATAACTTTGAAATGTGCTAACTGCTTAAACAAATTTTAACCAATAATGTTTTAAATATATAAAAATAACATTTTAGAAAAAAATTTTTTTAATTGTTTATAGAAGATAGGGTTTTATTTATTTTACAATTTTTTTAATTATAAAGACTACTGGAGGTGAAATTCTTTCAAAATATTTCGCATTAAAAATTGTAATTAAAAATGCATAAAATTACGTATCACAAAATCATTTTGCGTGCGAATGGAAGGTTTCAAATTCAAATGTGTCATTAGTTGAGTGTGACATTATGAGGATCACAATTCAGCTAAATTGTACTAAATATTCTAATTAATATTTTGTTGGGAAAGGTAAAAAATATTTAGGTTCAAGATTATAATTAGTGTCTCAGACAGGGATGTGTACTAACTTCTAACATAATTTAATATTATCGAATTGTTCAATTTATTTCAAAAGTGTGTAAAATTTTACAACATAATAATTAACAGAAAAATCGTTATAGATACATTCTTTTCAAATACATTGAAATATCTAAATTGTATAAAACCTAAATCTCAAAATATTATTTTTATCAGGTTAACAATTAATAAATTCAGTATTTTTTCCATCGTTTCTGGAATATTATAGGAACTTCTGGTACATCTCTAGTAGGATATTCTGCATAAAGAACGATATTTGATTTTCTGTTCTGTTAGCAAATTCGGAGTTTCGCGAGCAAAAATAAACAAAATATGGAAATTTTGCAGAAAAGTTAGAGTGCTCTGGTTTTATGAATTCTTTTTGGGGCAAAAAACTTGAAAATCAACACGCAATATTATGTACAAAGATGGTTTAAATATACTTTGATATGACCGCAACAAATATAATATGTTTAATAATTTGAACATGGGTTTAAATTATAAATATCTTTGTAACCCGTTAACTATGAACATTGATATTATGTGTGGCGCTTAGTTATTCAAACTATCGCATTTTAGGCGATACTCATTTTCATATGCTAGGAATGAACTTATTATAACCAAGTTACATTTTAATTTTCACAAGTCTTGTTTCTGTCATAAGTTTAACCTTATAATCTAATAAATATTAATTTCAACAAGTTTTGGATGTATTTTTAATTGAATTAACACAATATTTTAGTGTTACTATGATAAACAATATTTTCCCCAAAAATGTTACTTTCCCTTCCATATATTTCTAATTGTCTTCGACAATTTTTGAAATAATACTTATTTTGGAATACTACCCAACTTGACAAAAGTAACAAGTAAGGAAAATGAGAGACTCATCTCATCGAACTGAATACAAATTTTGAAAGCAGAGACGCTGATTGGTTTGTAGACAAAAAACAATGATTCAGCGTGCCAATTGCATGGTTACCTAACAAAATTCAGACAAAATTTATGTAAGCTAATAATTGAAAATTGAATAAACATTTCTTGAAAACAATTCATACTCTTAAGTAAATGAATCACGTATTATTGAAAACAAGTAATATCTCGTATTGCAATTCAAAATAGTTCGCCTATTCCATGTCGATTACTGTTTGTGATTTATTACTTTGTATTTGTAGTTTACACATTACGGGCTAAGTGTTTCGAATAACAATTTACAATAGCCATTCTCCTTTCCTAAGGTACATAAGTCGAATGACAAAAAACGGAACCCTTATAATTTAATCATATCCCTTCTTTTATCCTCCAACTCGTATATAACGGCATTATGACATTTTCAATTTAATTATGATCGTCACTAAATTGTATAAGAGTACGTGTAATAATTATGTTAATAAATAAAATACAATTTTGTTTCTTTTTTATCAACCTCCCCATATATAAAAAATTAGAGGAGTTTCTTTGTCACAGTGGGAAGGTCTTTTAAAACGCAATCCAAAATTCATTTTGGTTACGGTGTCCCTTTACAAGACATGAGTAACCAAAATGTCAAAAAGTATTCTGCCCTACTAACATTTTAAACATACAATGAAAAATCTGAAAAAAATCACTTATTATAAACACTACAAAGAAAAATTGCGTTAAGAAGCTAAAGAGATATAATCAAGTTTTACACCTGTGATGTATATATTGGCAAAAATATGTTTCCATTGTCGAAAATAACGTTATTTTTAATATATTAATATGTGACAAAATGGGTATAAAATCTTTTAGTGAAAATTCTACCACGTAAATAGGAGGTTTCTTTTAATTTCTTTCGATCATCGTTTAATAATTCTTAAAATAATTTCCTTAATCTTAAATATACTTATATTATATAACCGTCTGGTTTCGATCTATTCTGATTACATAAAGATGAACAACATATAACAGATAAAATTATATTTCAATATTGGATTAACAAATGGACAAAAAATCAAATTAGAAATGAAATAATAAACATAGAGAAATATACAATTTTGAAAAGTACGAAGTAACGTAGTTCCATGTTATTTCTACTTTTCAATTTTAAAATGACGATGAACTAACTAATATTTCCATTTAGTTAGTTCAACGTTAGGTTTGCTTGAATAAGAGTTTGCATTTTTTTGATGCTGGGTAATCTTTCTTATAAGCGTGGACGAGTTGAGGATTGCCATGAAATGTCCAAATATATAAAATCATCAGTGTAGAACGAGGGACTTTGATAACAACCTACTGCATTGTGAGCACTCTGAGAAACACTTTACCACCAATCATGATATTTCCAATAGTTCGTTTTAAACAGCATATTGTAACTGATGCTTCGACTGGTACTTAAGTCTATCAATACAAACAGGCTGGATAAACGCAGAATTATTTGTAAATAATATGTAACACTTCATAACTCATTCAAACAGCAGCAAAGATAATCCCAGCTTCTTGATATTGGGCATTAAATTTGGAAAAAGATATTGGTTGACACCAATATCTTCCATCCTCGCATTTCCACCTAATACAACTGGAAAACTACAGCCACTAAATGTCGAAGTGTTCGGTTCTTTAAAAATTGCTTATAATAGAGCGGTTGACAGCTGGATTACTCAAAACCAAGGAAAAATCTTTTCAATATATTAAGTCACTGGTTGTGGAAAGGAAGTCCACGTAAGGGTTACGAAACCAAGCAATATTTATAAGGCATTTCAAGCAACATAATTTGTTTTGAAATAAAAAAATCGGATATTATCAAGTATAAGTTCAGTTGAAAAAAAAATGCTTTCTTAATTATATTATTTTTATTTAAGCACATTTTTCATTTCTTAAAAACGCTCAAGATGAATCTAACTAGCTAACATACATGTGATCAAAAATCAAACACTAATTTTATCTCCTAAGACCCTAATAACACCGAATAGTTCTTAAGTACATCTGAAATTCTCGTACGTGCGATAGTAATATTACGAATGAACTAAAATTAGTGAAGGGCAAGTGAACAGAAATGCGTAAATTAACGAGAAATGGCTTAATTAAAAGAAGTGGAACTGCCTCGCAATATTTACGTTGAATCAGAAAGCAAATCTATCGAAGTGAGTCATGAGCTTGAATACCTTTGAATTGCCGTACAACTTCAAAATAAATCTTACTACCGCTTGCTGAGATATATATATATATATATATATATATATATATACATATATATATATATATATATATATATATATATATATATATATATATATGTATATATCAGATGTTGAAATTATAATTTATGTACCTGTATATACTTGTCTACTTATTTAACTTATTACTTTCTTACTAGATTAAGACAAATCAAACGAATCCCAACTCAATGAATTTCCTCCTTATTCCAAAGTTCCAGCCAACATTTTCCATTTCCAACACTTCCTTAAGCATGTTTATTAAATTATTGTTAGACTACGTCATTTAAACTCGAACACAAAATCGCTGTTGTTCAGCGTTAATGAATTGTATGATATATCATTAATTTCCTTAGTCAGGTTCTAACATTTTCATAAGACCATACTGGGAGTTTACATTTTTAATTAAATAAAATTATCATCCAATTTGTTTGAGAACTTCCAGAGACATGAGGTAACATATGTAGAAAAAATACAGTCGAATTGAGAACCTCCTCGTTTTTTAAAAACGGTTAACAAAATATTTCTTTATTATCGCAAAAATTGTGTTGAACAATATTTACTCGTGACACTTAAACATGGTAACTAATAGTTGTAAAGTTTATACTTGTATAAATATAAATTAAATGAAATAAATAGTTTAGAGGAAATTGGAAAGAGCTAGAAGATGTTCTTTTTATTGTATTTGTACCTTCGGTAGTATTTTTGTACCTACATGTTCATTACACGTAATCATATGGGCTCATGTTTCTCCCAAAAACAATATTTAAAAAAAAAAAATCTCAACACACATCCGTTTACAAGTTGTTGTAAACGGATATATGACCTAAGTAACCGACTACGTATATCTGCACATGCAACCTGTACACAGTGAGCAAGTGACACTAATATTTGTACCTGTACACAATCTGTTGTGGACTGTTTTTATAAGCTTAATGAATGGGGAGAGTTGCGGTTTATCTATGGACATTATTTATATCTTTAATGAACCAAAACCATCTAGGTTGTGGTTCATACTTAAATAAAATATTCTCCAATTTTTAAGACAAATAACTCTAAATCACACAGATACAAAACATATTTCAAAATAAGAAAGTATACGTACATCATAAGATGATATAGTACCCGTACTGTAATAATTTCTAGTCCATAATAAAGAAATAACATCTTTGAAGCAAGTCTTGTTAAAAGTCTTTCAGGACAAATATTTCATTTTTTTGCTTTTTGTATCTAAAAATAAAAAATTTTCTTCATTAGAGAAAATAATAAAGTTTCGTTATTAATGTTGTAACTAAAGTAACATGCTTGCCAATTTAGAGTTTATTTGGAAAACATTCCCATTACTGTTAAGTTTTATTCTTAACAAACTCAAAATAGAGCCGATGGCAAATTATATATAGCTAAGGAAAATATAATGCGGCAAGAGACAATGTACAAGAGATAAATATTTGGCACTTCAGTTATTTAAAAATTCACTTTTACATTGGCCCTTAGATTTGGAAAAAATTTAAAAAAGTAAATCATTAAAAGTACAATAAGTAGATAAAAATACAGGGCCACCTAATAGAGTTGACTCCTAGTGGAAACTTAATCAGTTTCTTTAATATAGCTTAAATCGAATTTTATTGGATTAGTAATACAACAGCATCTTCTCAATAGTTATTAATTCCGTTTTACCAAGTTACTGACTTCAAATGGCGTACCCAACTACGACACGCAAGAAATAATAAATATTAACTAATCAATTAGCAAGATTTTTGTTAATCAACACACTGAAATATAGAATGAAACGTACCATTTCTCAGTGAAATGACGTTGTATATAGATGCCGTTAAAATCATGGACACATTGATATGATGCGATGTATGGTGCGGTTTTTTTAGACTTTCTTCTTTGAGCAGCCATCATTTCTAAATTATTGGAGCAATTTTGGTTATCTACGAACATAACCTAATATTCGATCCATGCTATTGTATATATATAGCGTAATCACCTTGGAATTCAAAAGCCAAGATCTCCAGATCTCCGTAAAAGATCTCCGATCTCCAGATCTCCGTTTATTTCTAGGAAATTCACCTGAAACATTAGAAACGAAGACCGAACCATTGTCTATTTTGACTTCTTCACCATAATGATCTAGATAAAATAATTTCTAGACAATTAGAAAAATTTAAGAATTGCAAATTTCCATCTGTTCGTTTGTGCGTCCATGGTCGCGAACCACAAAATTATGTGTTAATAATTTTAAGTGAATACTAAATTACAAATTATTATCAGGAAATCTGGAATGGATAATGATAAATGCATTACATATTTCACTTATATTACTGTTTTTAAATTGAACTGAATTCACAGAGTGATTTAAATAAAATTTCAATTATTTAAATTTGCATTTAATATATCTACTAGAAAATTAACCCTGTTTATATTTATTTATAACGTTTACTTTAAAAAATATTGAAGAATATCATGGAAGAACTAATAAAAACTTGGATAAATACCATGAATATTGATCTCACTGGAGCAAAATAAATTAACAGAACGCTAAGTGCATGGACATTTTAGGAAAGATTAGTTATTGATTTTAGAATTGTATTTCAAAATACTTTACCTAGATAGCGCCAAACTGCTCACCACTTAAAAAGGCTTACTTAAAGCCGCTTTATTTAATGCCGAAGATTCGATAGCTTTTTTCAATATAGTAATTGTATACTTTCAAACCGTAATTATTTTGGGTTAGTAATCACATTACTGTATTGCTTCCTGACTTCGCGTCTATGCATTTCGGTTAATTCTTAGGGTGGTGAAAAATTAATATTGTGGGTGTAGTAGTTAAGTAAGTTCACATAAAAACTAGTGTCGAATCTACTTTAAATAACAAAATATCTTGCAAAACAATATCTTGGATACAAAACAATATCCTGGATATAAGACAATAAAAATTTTGCAATACATATCGTTGTATTAGGCGAGATATTAGTAACAGTAATTTTAGTTTATTTTAAGTTATGTAAAATTAATTAAAAAATGTGAAACGTTTTTCCCGTTGTATACTATTTCGTCAATTTAAAAAGATAGTGTCCAAAGACGAATCAAATGTAAATTGAACATCTGTTAATATATTACTACAGGAAAATATCCCGTCATCGAAAAATAACGCTGAACATGCCTCTAAAGAATTGCAAAAAAAATGATTACGCGTCGTTTGATGAAATGATCTTGGTCGTCATCATATAAGCCCTTACAATTTTTTTTGAGTAACCCAAAAGTGTGGTTGTCACACCGAGATAAATATGGGCTACGTAACGTTTATTCAAGTAGTTATCAATGATTTTTATCCAAATTTTCTTAGGTCAAAATTGCTACCTGTACCGAGCGTTTACTAGTAGAATAATTACACCAAAAATTAGCCAAAAGGCCAATTTTGCTTCTTCAAAGAGCTGAAAGTGGTTTTCAGGGTTAGTCATGTTCTACTTATGAAGAAAATCAATGAAAAAAAACTGGTGGTGGACTTTCCTTCACTTGACATTCTTACACAACTTATATGATAGTACCACTCTATTCACTTCATAATCAAAGAAACCCAAAAGGAACATATTATTTATTGACTGGTATTAAAATCGTTTAGTTTAATATTTGTTTGTCAATGGTTGGTTATTTATTACGATGATTGAGTTGTTGTTTCACGAGCTTATATAAAATATACCTAGAGATTTATTTCAAATTATTAGAAAAACCTAAGACGGAAATGCGTACGAACACTTTATGTTTTACCTACATCCTCTTAAACGGCAATATGCTCTCCCAACAATCTGTTAAACTATGTTTTCCTTATAAAACATAATATTTTATATATTGTTCTTCATAATACCACTATCTAAACAGAACCTTTTCATTCGTAACTAAAAGATCGTATATTATATTGCGTATGCATGTAAGTGTCAATTAGAATATTTTAATTGGTAAACATCTAGGCCCTAAGAGCCAAACTGATTTGATAAACGATATTTCGATAAACTCTGTAAGTTTCACTTTATAAAAATGAAATTCTGGCCGTAAAGCCAATTTTACTATAATTAAAAACACTATTTTTCCCCATAGCGCATTTCAGCAAAATGTCAATAATTTTTTGTATAATTTGCTCTGTCTATAATATATTTTACTAACCTACGATTTAGATTTTCTGAAAAAGTATTCTGCCTATTTTTTTAAATTTATTATTCTACCTCCTATTTTGTATATTTATTATGAAACGGTCTTCATATAATAATATGGAACTCACTTTGACTATTGAACTTTTCAGGAATATCAGTTGCTTTTAAAACTTGGCTTTGTATTTAAAGTGTCAATTAAGATTACATAAGTGTTCACCCGCCTATTCTTCATTTTTTTTATCTAAATATTTATGTACCTAACTTTAAACCTATGTTTATTTAATTTTTGACGCAGGGAAGTCAAATGTGATATGAGTGTCCTGCATAGTCCACACGTACGAAGTATGGACGCTGATATTGTGTCTGACTTGAAAATGTTTGGGACGTACGTGCAATGCAAGCGCACAGATAGACACCTTCCTGTAACAATGATGTACAATGGGATTAAGTACTCGGGCATGATGGTAACAATCGCTTTTACTCAATTTTTTAAATCAATGGTTTTGAACAATGTACCGATATTTTACTTTGCGGTAGCGATACGAGTCGCTAATACAGATGGTGGATCTCTGTTGCCTATGTATGTATGTGTAAATGTACACTATCCTGAAGTTGAGCTCGCATTAAAGCAGAACCAACCAAGACAGGCCCCCTGTACATAAAAAGGCTTGCTCCGATATTCTCATTTTATCGATTAGATTTACACTAAATATTTCCTTAAGATCCAAAATTTACCCATCCATTGGGAAAATTTCCTGTGTGATATCTGTTCTCAAATCTGGTTCTAGGCCGGAGTAGTTCACATTAGATAATTAGTTAGTTTTATGTTTAATTTGAATTAATGTGCTTTTCTTTTATATACACAGCTTTTATTTACACTATAGGTAATTACCGGTAGGATTCATTAATCATACATGCCAGTCTTCTATTCAACCATTATTTTCATTTTGGAATCGAATCTATTTTTGTAGTAGACCCACGCTAGTTTTGTTGGCCAATATATTTCGTTAGTTTGGTTTTTTTCCCAAAACAACCTTGTGACCAAAATATATTTATTTCTATACTCTTTCTATAACGGTTCGATTTATTTTAATGCTTGCGATGCTATTTGAGTAGTTCCCCATAATCTTGGTTTTGTCCAAGTTCATTTTCAGTCCAACCCACCCAGAAGTATCATTTACTTCCTGTATCTTGGTTTCGAACGTCCTCTCAGAACATCTGATAATAAGACAATGTCGTCAATGAATCTTAGATTTCTCAGTCTATTCCTTGCTACATTAATACAAAGATTTTCAGAATTATAAATATTTCCACCAACCCTAGTGCAAAGAGTTTTGGAAAGAGAATATCTCCCTGTTTTATTTCCCTCTTTATACTCAATGATTGTGTTTCTAGTGGAAAGTTCACTTACCAACTTGCATTTTGATAAATTTTCTCTCTCAGGTGAACGTAGGGGTTGTCTTTCTGGCATTTTTAAAGAATAAATCATGACTCAGGATTCGATGCTATCAAAGGCTTTGTGTAATCAATAAATGTAAGCCATGAAGGAATTTAATACTCTGTAGCCTTTTCGATGATAATTCTCACAACTAGTAAGTGGTCCTTGGTCCTAAATCCACTTCTGAAGCCTACTTATTTAAGTGGTCTATAAAAGTCCAAAGTTTTTTTAGAGAAGTCGTAATGATCTGAGTTAATAGTTTGTAGAGTTCAAACAACCAGCTAATAGGACTATAATTGCTCCACTTTCTGTCTGATATTTTTTGGTAGAAAATTTTGATCGTTAATTGAGATAGTTTATCACGATTCTTTAAAAAGATATGGTTGGATCTATTAGTTTACAAGAGGTTGGCTCTAAAATTACTGAACTCTAAATAGTCATATTTATCGGTGGTACTCAATTCAATTAATAATATTAAATATATCACAAATTGTTTACTTCTAAATTACACGCATTTTGAGGAAGTGTCATTATTAATCCGTAATCAGGAGCTATTGCTGCATCGATGTGTGGAAGACAATAATTCTGTCAAATCTGAATTAAAATTTGAATAATGCTAATATTTTCCATCGTCCTACCGAGGTAATTTCAATAATACAACGTAAAGAAAACTGACTACCAAACATATAAAACACATATTTCCATTTTAGTTACAATATAATGTAAGCGTTCAAAATAAAGCACGTTAGGCTAATGTTAATGAGTTTACTACCAGTGATTAATAGTTCCGGAGCTGCAGAATTTTATAAATACGTCCTTAAATTTATTTCTATAGCAATACCACAGTAAGGTTTATTAGCCAGGTTTGATTAGCTGAACTAACGATAAGTTCCGTTATAATTATCAACTATCTGAATATATTTATACCAATGTTACGTCACGAATATTGCAATCAAATGCATGTTGCAATTATTAGGACCATTTAAGACTGAAAGAAATTAGCATCCCTTAATGATAGAAGCTCAATCCGCATTTTATGGGGTAAAGTTTTAATAGAGCACAATGAAAATATCGCCATAACTTCTGTTTTAATTTGAGACAGCCTGTATTTTAAAAGCGAACTCAATTCGTATGTGGCGTTGGTATTTTTTATTATCGACACGTCATAGAAAAAAATATCGTGTGCAATTTCCTATTTGCGATAGGTCATAATATAAATATTTTTCAATACACGATAATTTAGACAGAAATTGCATGATTTTAAATTCGCCGAAATTTACTTCCAACATTCTGTCCTCACAGCATAATTGTAATCCGCACACCAAAGAAAAAAAGCATTGAAAAAATACTTACAATAAAAGCTCACTCGATATAAGTGCGGGAGTGCATTGGTCCATAGCTTGCGGGGGCAATTTAAAAGGAATGAGCCGCTTAGTCTGCGGTTTAGCGCACGGCATTAGCGCGTCGAGTGGACTACAGTCCATGAAAATACCCTGAAGGGCATGAGTTGAAGATGTGATATCACACGCTCGATTCTTTAGAGCCGTAAAAGGAGGTTTGCAATATGACTCATGACTGTTCAGCGAGTAAAGATGAAGATTACTCAAATATTTCGAGTGTAATTATGTTTGAATGTTTTTGTAATATGATTTTTTTTCTATAGTAATAATCTATATTTCCAAGGTAACTAAATCATGCTAACTATTTATTTATTATAAACTAATTTTAACCCGCGAATTGAACCTGGCGTGCAGTTTAGGATAAAACCCCGGATTTCAACCCTAATCTGATACTGTCGCAACACCTCATTATTTTAATATGATACTGACAGTTTACCATGTTCTCGCGAGATTCGCGAGAAATCCACGTTGCCCCATCTATTGAGATGCAGTAGCACTAAATGTTTATTATTGAGATGAAAAAAACAAGTTTCATGCTAATGGATTACTGTTATTTATTTCCACAAAGAGAAGCCATTTATGTTAATTAAAATTATAAACTATGCTTGTATCGAATAACACTAAACTCTGTCTAAATATAGAAGCGTGATTGAATAACAATTATTCAAACTTTCATTATATAATAACAGTAGGAAAATATTAAACAATAGGAAAATATTAAAGTGTTGTTTCCTCAAGGCACTTAAGCCATCTCTCTGGACGTGTTTTATATTATTGAGTAAAGAAATCCAAGTTTCATCCTTGAGGAATTTCATCGTGTCTCGGATTAAAATGTAGCAAATATATTAAATGAAATCCTAAATTATGCCTATGCCAAATTCCATGATAATCTCTCCAGTGGTTTATATAAAATTAAATAATAATTAAAGTACTAATTTCATTTATGTTATAAGTAGGATTGCAAAATTACTAGTCTTTTATGAAATGTGGGCCTTTATTTTGTTTCAAGATGAATATAAAGTTAATGAGAATATAATTTTACAAGTAACTCATCCAAAAACATAACGTATCACCAACTTTACGCAATAGTGAAATTTTTGAATTTGCAATTTTAAATCATTATTTCAGAACCCGATTTTATTCTTCGTAATTCAATAATTTTATTTCTCGTTTTGTAATACTATATTTTAAGGTATATTTGTTTTGTACAACCCACAAAATACTTAATAATGGAGAACTCACGTGAGTAGTATCAATTATTTTTAAATTATGTATTCATAAAATAAATGTTAAAATAACGTTATCCTTTTATTATAACTTGCTCTAAATCATATAGATGAAACTTAACAGAATTGAAGACAAAAAAAAATGTGTTGTGCAATTTCCTGTTTTCGGAAATTCTATTTTATAACAATTACGTCGAATAATCTTGTAAATAATTTGCCTCTAAGTTACTATGGGATATTTATATCTTATATTCTCCTTTTAATATGTATTATATTAAAAAGCGTACTTTTCTTTATTATAACTTACTCCATAATCTGTATGGAATTATATGTTTTCGCTATTCGCGCTCGGAATAATGTTTTTGAGTGACAAATTAGTATTGCTTTAAAATAATTTTTGTCTTAATAAATTATTTTTAATATCTTACTAAAAAGTCTAGTCATTATTGTATGAAACCAATATGGCTTACTTAACAGCATATTTAAAAAAAAGAACACTAAAGAATTTCATCAAAAACAAAATCCCAAAAATGTAACGTTAGCCTTTAATATAGTGTGTCTAATAATTATATTTTTTGTTTGTATTATTGTTTGTTTAACTTATAAATAAAATATGAGTATAGTACACACTGTATGTATTTGTTATTATTTCTCATATTACCTTTCCTCAGATCTGTCCGAATAATTTTGAATATGCCCCGAACTGAGTAAACGTACCAGAGTAGCATGAGTTTTTTGATGTTTTGAGTGTCTTATAATTATTATTCATCGAAGTTCATATATTGATGGAGATTTTAATAATTGTATCACATATGATTTGAAAAAAAAATTTAAAATTTGTGATTAAGCATCAACGACATTGCTCAAATTCAATCATCGATATTCAGCTATCCTCAAGACTCACATTAAGAATTTTTTTTATTACAATATGTTGATTTAATCAAACAAAATAAAGTATTTTTCCTTGAAAGACAACTACTTTTAACACAATACTGTTCTCTTTCGCGTTTGTTGTGTGTCTTTGGCACATGAATATTTTTGTAAATAATTTTCTTAAAAGAACATTACTTACCTTGCAGTTTTAAGTGTTTTTCCGTAAACTTTCATCCACCTTACTCTAGTAGATAAAAAGAAAATACGGTGAAATAAATTGAACTGTTTGTTCGTAATTCCATGGGACCAAGCTTAACGGTGCTGATATTCTAAAATGATTTTAAGTAGACATATTACTTTTGAATATTTTTAACGAATTTTAACCTAGTTTACATAAATATTTTACGTTTTTTTCAGTCACCATTTTTAAAATAAAATAAGAGTTTACATTCTCAGAAAGCTTCAATTTTGAATAATGGGAAAATACACAAAAAAATTAATTTCAATGGATAAGAATAAAAATTATTCCGGAATTCAAAAATTTAGGAATTTTTTAAAGATACAGATAAAGTAAGACAAAAATGTTAAGAAATTAGAATTTAAAAATGAATGATGAAGATATTTTTGCTTCTAAAACATGATTAAAATGTCTGCATTTGATTTAGTTGCGTTTAATGTTTAACTCCAAATGAAGATTTTTTGGTGATTTTTCGAGCTGACATTTACTAAAAAATTTTTTAAAAATTGGTTTCATTATTTTATTGTTAATTCAGAAAGTTGGAATAAATATGCCCACAAATATTTAAATAATTTTGCATAAAATTTAAGTTCAATGCCAGATTAAAGTTGGATTCAAAATTATCTCCAAAATTATTAAGGGAGTAACCATTTTTGTAACTGAATTACTCCTACACGAATGTTAATTTGGTAATTAAAGTGTTGAAATTGATCAAATCATACATGGATCTTTTACATCATATCAAACTTCATTGAATATTTTTTATTTAGTTATTATTTACATTTGGTAGCTAAATTTATCATATGTGACAATTAAAACAAAAATAGACATATAATATGAAAATCGCTACCAATGTGTCACGTCCATTTTTTTCATTGTTCAAATAGCTTACTGTAACCTAATGTGCCTTGGACTGTTTATGTTGTCTCCCAAATCGAGGTCTCCCAAACATAAGACAGTTAAGCTTGAAACTAGGCTCAATTCCATACACAAAGATGCACGAAAATTATTTCTCGATTTACAGGTCAAACAGACACAGATCATATTTCAATCAGGACGCCCTTAATATTCATAATTATGACAATGGCGTGTTCAACGTCTGCATTATTTTTGCTCGCAGCCTTTGTTATAGCCTCGATCGAATAACAAGTAGAATGGAACGGAATAGCATTCAGGTCCTTGCACGACTCGGGAGAACAATGCCGCTTTTCAGGACTTGTAACAAATACTCGCACGCAAATATTTCAGCCCTAATGGCTCGCTTTCTGTACGCATTTTGAGATTGATATTCATTTGGCTACTCTTAGAACTGCTATGTTCTGGGTTTGACAGTATACGATTGGCTGTGTTTGTGACGCTGACCTAAAACTCAATGTGTCGATGATAATTGTAATTAATTTCATTATGGTTTCAAAATTAACGGAGAAAATAGCCAATAGCCGATTATATTTTAAATTTTTACTACTTAAAGATGTGTTCCGTATTGTCGGTATTTTTAAGGATTTTAATAGACCGCATTATTATATATGCCACATTATTTATAATGGAGATTATGAAACTTTATGAACTTCACTTAATATATATATTCATACAATTTATATTATATGAGCCTGCAAATCCGATTTACAAAAACATATTATTATGTAAGTTAATATAATAAAGCGATAAGTTACAAACACGTTGCAGTTTAACGTTTCGATGTACGTTCAATAAATAGCACGTGCCTAGATCAGTTATACAAGGAAGAAATTTCTAAAGACTTGAGAAGGATTCATTGAAATTACTTAGAAAATTAGTTTGGATATCTATAGTTTTTATTGTAATAAGAATATACAATTTTAAATTATTTACTTACATTTTTATTACTTTAGCCATAAAATAAATAACTAGTAAAATATGAGACTACCTCGGGCTATGAGCGGAATGCTCATAGCCCGAGGTAGTCACTACTTTATTTGAACTCCCATATATTTTATATGTATATATATTCTAACTATATGTTAGTGATATGCCCCTAAATATTTAAGTGTTAACACAGTGGATGGTGATAAAATAATTGTTTATATTACGCGTAACTTTCCAACCATTCTAGAAAATAACCAAAATACTAGTTGTTTAAATATGAAATATTTCCATTATTAGTTCGTCACTTATTAAGATAAACTTGGTGACAAAATAGATCTGGAAACGAATTTTTTTACGTTTTCAGGCGACATAATATTACGACGATTTTTTTTTTCAAAATTACTTGCACTCTATTTACTCGTACATAGCTATTACCAACAAGTATCTACGCGTCTAGGTATATAGCCATTTTTTTTTGCTTCCTCTTTTATAATATCGGATAGTTGTACTCGTATATCTGGCGGACTATGCGAGTTTAATAATAACTTTGGTGAGTTTCATTAGGAATTTCAGACGTTTTTGACAAGCGTAAAATCTATACATATAATAAAATAAGCGCTGCAGAATTAGCCCGTCTGTGCATTAAATATATTTACGAAAAAAATATTTAGAAGCACATAATAAAAATAAAAGAACACAAAAATATTGTTCGTGGTTTTTGTCTGTTTGTTTGAAGACATATCACGTAAAAACTATTAATTCAATTCAGATAGAGTTTTTTAAACATGGGGTCGACCTAAAGTAACATTTAATTTTTATTTCATCTCAATTGGTTTACTCCATAAGAAGACATTCAAAATTAATATTTTCATAAATTCAGATAGATTGCATTAATAAAATAACAAAGAAGTGGCTAGCTACCCGATTCGCAGTAATTACTCGAATTTATATTGTACATATGTATATACATCAATAGATGACACTACGTATATTTAAATCACGCAACGAAGTTTTCCATCTGGGTATACATTGTCAAATAGGCATAAACTGACAGTGCAGGAAAGACAGATGCTTGAGTAAACTACAAGAATACTGGCAGATGCATGTAGGCATAAGTCATTTTCGATCATCCTCCCTATAACATTTTTAATGATTTATGTATTCATTGTGTTTCTCTCTCTCGAAGATAGTAAAACCGATTACAGAATTGACAAAAAGGGGACTAAAATAAAACATTCGACGAGCGATTCGACGTTCGAAAAAACTAATCGAATGATGGCCAACTCACCAGTTTTAGCTTACTCGGACTTTGACAAAGTGTTCACGACAACGTCAGACGCTAGCGATATGGTCTTAGGCGCAGTGTTATCATAGGAAGATATGCCCATAGCGTTCGCATCAAGAATATTAAACGAAACAGAGCAAAAATATAATGTCACGGAAAGAGAACTATTAGGAATATTATATGCTTTAACACAATTTAGGTTATATATATATATATATATATATATATATATATATATATATATATATATATATATATATATATATATATATATACGTAGACACTTCATCTTAGAAACGGATCATCAAACTCTAATATGGATTGCGAAGTTTAAAGAGCCGAACTCTAATCTAACGTGATGGCGATTAAAACTACAGGGATACGACTATGAGATTAAACATAAAAACGGAAAAAGTAATTACGCAGCAGATGCATTATCACGTATAGATTTGACTCATAATTCAGACCAAGCCACGGTACACAGCAATGCTGAAGACTCGAAAGTGTCTTAATAAAACACGAACACCCGCGGCGAAGAAAGAATTTATTTAGAAAAGGGCAGGTACGACGTACAAATAATTAAGAAACCGCGAGGAACTCATGACTACTACGTTAAGTTAGAAGAAACAATAGAATTCCAAAGATTTGTGAAGAAAATATTAAAAAGCACACACAGTTTTTTTTTTAAATGTGATGTTTGCAATAAAACTAAATAAAACAGACACCCTATGAGGACATCTTTAGAACTAACTCTAACATACAATAAACCTATGTTAAAATGGCAACTGTAGACATTTTTCTTCGATACTAAAAAATGCTAAACCGAGATAGATTTATTTTCTAAATAAGCGTTCATAATCCCATTGTAAGGAAGCACTAGCGTCACGATTACGGGAGAACTAATTAAACTATTTTCTTTGGTAGGAAAACCTGAAATCAGTCGATAATGAAACTGGTTCTAAGCAGCGAACTCAAATATTTCCTCTCTTCTCTAGATATAAAATATTACGTACCAATACCGCAGCATCGTATATCACACGGCGACATAGATAGACTACATATCAAATTAATAGAAAGATTAAAAATCCAACAAGAAATGATAAAAAATTGACATACCTCTAGCTATGTTTGCATATAACAACACAATTCGTTTAACTACATAAAAATACCTTACGAATTGCACTTCCTTCGTGAAATTAATTTACCTATTAATAATAATATAATATCTGACTATTTATTAGATAGAGAAAAAAGATGGGAAACTACAAAAACAAACACCTTGAAGAGAAATCCCCGAAATTAAAGGTAGACTATAAATTTTACATAACAAGCGAGAGCAGAATAAAAAGAAAAACGTTTATAATGGACCCTTTAAAATAAAAAAAATATATTACCTCATAACAAAATATCATATTATTCCAAAGTAAAAGATAGAAAAAATACACATAAACGAAATACGTGTTCCAGAACCTCAGCCAGAATCCAATATCTCAATGGGGACGTGGCAATTGACGAAATATGGATAAGAGAAGAAGAGCGGAACATAATTCACTCCATAAAAACAAATGCCCTATACCTTGAATATCATAAACTCTAGGCACAGTAATAAAAGCGCTAATAGGTAGCCCAGATCATAATGACTTAATAGACATAGAAAATATATTCAGTATATCCTCTGAGATGTTGGATGAAGTACACCAACAAATTTATAAGGTTTCACAACAAATAATACAATTTTTATGTAATATATAAAAGGGAAAATAAAATAAATGAAATAACGTTTACTTATGAGAAATTAAATAAAGTATGCCTCAGCATCAACGAAACATGCATATTTGCACAAAATGGCATGACCCCTCTATTATATCGTAATTATGTTTAGACCGGAGTATTTCTAAAATACCAGAAACCGTGAACTTGCCTAGAAACCTTTTATCACTCGAAGGTCAAATATCTCCAAATGTATAAATATTCTCTAATATGAAAATATTCCAGTTACCTATCCCAATCCTATCAAAAAAATTAGTATTACAGAAAATATATTTTACCTATCATCTCTAAACAAAATAATTTTTGCACCGTTCCAAACACGGTCAAAGGACAATATTTGATACAAATTATAAGAATGTATCTAAAACATTTCCACTTCCGTGATAGCCAAAATCTATGTACAAGGAAGTGTTATAAAAGATCCACATCATCTCAAGGACAAAATAACCAATCACTTGTGGTATCAATATGAAGACGAAGAAACTAAGATACAAGATAACATGAATTAACCCACACTCGTTTTACATTTTTTCGATTTTTGAAGTAAAATTTATTATAATTAAAACGGTTATTGCGGCTTATTCATAAAAGATAGATGCATGTCAAAATTTTCTCACACATGATGTTTGTGCATGTGTAAGAGTTTTGCGAAGCAAAGTTCGTTACAAAATCGTCCAGACTAGCAATATTTACGCACGCACGCACTAACCGTTAACACGATTTTGGAAAATCTTGCGTAGAAAGTTTTAGGCAAACGCCATTTTTTAAAGTTATGCTAGTCACTAAACGCATATGATTAGAAGTTAACAGTTATTATGAATTAATATTTGGCAATGCTGTTTTTATCATAACTCTAGCCTAGTAATCTAATGTAAGGAACCTAATTATTAAAACATGAGAAGAAAACTCTTTAAATCGATCGATATTAATTGAACTAACTTTTCTTCTCGTGTTTTCTACTTGATCCATTACAAAAAAATATGTACAATAAAAAAAATTGATGATGAACGTATTGAATAAATGGATATAAATTTTTAAAATAGGAATTGCTGAACGTTATCTCGTGTTTCATTAAAAATAGATGAATGCGAACCATGATTACCTCTCAAAATTTGCAATGTTCATATAAAATGAAAAAGTATTTTTCTTATTTCTATGATAAAAATAGTGATATGATAGATATGTGAAAAATAATATTAATATGTAACAGTTTAACAAAAATACTATATACCCTCAAGGGATCCTCATAATGTGGATTTTAGCCACACTAGCAGGTTTATTTTAATTATGGAGATCAATTAAAAGAACAAGAAATGCCTATCAAAATTTAAATATATATATATATATATATATATATATATATATATATATATATATATATGTATATATATATATATATATATATATATATATATATATGTATATATATATATATTTATATATATATATATATATATATAAAAATACATACATACATATGAGCATATAAGTATCTTTAAGTGATATGCCTTCAATGTAATTTTAGTTTCAAAACCTCATTTCCCGTTACAATAGATCTTGCGCAAACTTTTTTTTTTCTATAAGAACTGTTGTTTCTAATGAATTATCGCACATATTAACTTATTTCCAAATCGTACTGCATTACAAATTACAAACACTATTTTGTGAAAATTTCTCAAAATATTACGATCATTATTTAGGAACTAAACATGTAACTCGACATAAACTCGTGTTTTGGAAAACGTGCGTTATTCCCGATAAATTTCCATTGTACAAAAATTAAATGGTGCTCCAAGGAAATGAAGTCATGCAATACTGATCGCGATATTTATATTTATTCGACCAATATTGCCCGTTTTTCATCGGAAGGTATGCCCATTTTTAAAAACCCCTATTTATAAATATATGAAAATTTTCAAAAGTTTTTAATGAAAATGTTTTCATTATAAAGGCGGTACAAATGAGTTTACTCAAGTGGCATTTGGAGGCCTGCGAGGGGCTTATAAAAGGGCAGTGAGTGTTTTTGTGATTGTCAGGAGAGTGGTTGATTTGTGTTGGGAAAGTTTGCATACAGGATTTTAATTTTTCGGCTAACTTTACAATATGAGTATCTTGTTAAAGAAATTTATGCATCTTGACAAATTTTATTCACAAGGCATTCCAAATAATTTATCACCAACTAAAATACATATCAACTGTCAAGAAAGCTAAATTATTGTTTTAAAATATTGCAACTACTGTCAATATAAATTTATAACAATAACTAGTTCATACGGTTATGATACCACTCTCTTAAGCCCTAACTAGGCCGTACCCTTATTAAAGAGCGCGGAGATGATCCAGAATTGTTGCTAAAGTTGTGGATATTATTTATCCCAAATATGTCCATGATCTACAGTAAGAAATGCAGTTCCGTAGTAAGAACTGAAACACTTCCGTCTGATTCGTATATGTGACTACGTTATGAGCATAAATGTGTGTCTCATTACTTATATGTGACTTTTACATTAGCCTGAATGCATCAATCAGTTTAATATGATTATATTATAATTAATGTAAATTTTTGTTTAGTTTTGATATACTTTTCAAAAAAGAGGATTTTTATGAAAATTCGAATCTTAAACACTAGCATTTATAGGTTTTTGTGATTCATAATTTGCCTGTCGTTATTAATTTAACACATGTGTATAAGTTATTTTGGTTGATATTTACTATGTTTTGTGGCAATTCATGAAAAATTTAATGCAAAAATATTTGTGTTCAAATAGAGAAAATAAAGAATTTATGAACTGATAAATCAGATAATGAAATGGAAACGAAATAAGATACAACAATGCAAATTTCTAGAATACAAGTAATAGAACTGCACACTGTTGTATCTTAGATACTAGATGCAAGGGAAATCATCAAGGTCAAGTCTTATTCATTTCTACTATTACTGAATTAATCAATATGTGACTATTTAATTAATAGACTACTTAATTATGTGACAATTTAATTAACAGAGTTAATAACATCTGGTTATTTTATAAACAACCATTTTAAATATGTAGTTTTACAACTTTCCACTAGACAGTTTTGAAAATTTTTACCATATTTATAATCATAATAGTGGCTATAATGACGAGTGGGATTTGATAATGAGGATTCAATTTAATTATCGATGTTTTTTATTTATTGTTCAAGAAAATTTTCATACGTGGTTTTAAATTTTATGTTGATTTTGTAAATGAACTTATTGATCAATTACAACTCGTTAATATTATTCGAAAAAAATCGCTGTCCTCTTATTTAAAGACGGATTCTGTCATACACAGCCACGATTTCAATACAGACCCTTTCTCTCATTTCAATACAGATCCGTATCGTTTTCAATACAGACCCTTTCACTTTAATATCAAACCATTTCCTTGATGAATTTAAAATTGAATGAATTATTTAGTTTGTGTATTTAAATTGTACGACGTGTTTTGAAACTAGTTTGTTTTTCATATGATTTATTTAGATTCTCATAATAAAACCAACATTTTATGGAAAATATCTAAGAACGTAATAATACAGTAATTTTTAAGAAAAATTTGTTTTAAATTTTCCCTTTCGTAGTCTAGATACTTAACGACGTTAGGCATTATTTTGTGTACACAGAGTAATACATAGCAGTATAATTATTTAAAAATATGTAATCACGAATAAAGGTAAAACGAAGTAGAGGTTATGTGATTTTTTTCCAAAAAGGCTTTGACTGATTACATAATAGCGCAGTACGGAAATATAATCATTTCGTATAACAAAATTACGCTCTAATTGCAAATAAAAAATCTGATTGAATCTAAAAAAAGTTAAGTAAACCTATTGGGTAACAGGGAAATATATTTCCAAAACTAATTTAAATACATTTCAATTGAATTCATGCGCAGAGATTAGATCTTATGTTTGATTTACAAGTACGTACGCTATCATTTCTACTTTTGATATAATGCGAAATAGATTTAACGAAATCATTATTAAATGGATAATATAAATGAATAGCAAATAATTAGAAAAGAAAGTACCAACTCTTCCTCAAAGTGATTATAAGACCGCAATGTAATTATCCTAACTTTCCAGGTGTTGTAATGTAGATTAGGTCGGGATTCATGAATATAGCTACTCATAGTAGCCAGTTTTACCAAACTGAATAAATCTAAATTCGAAAAGGTTTTAAAGATAGGTTTTAAACTACACGTCTCGATAACCATATTTCAAAATTGTATAACATGCTGCACAAATAAATATGAAAAAACATTTATGGAATAAATACTATTAGAATTCGAAAAAAATAAGAAACCTAGAAAAAAATACTACGTACTATAGCATAACTTTTTACACCATGAACATCATTAGATATTAATAAAATATTCATGAAGACTTATTTTATTAACATTATAATATTAATATAGTTTATTACAATCGAAATTAAACTATACGAAAATAAACTAAAAAGGTCGTATTGTTAAATAACCAAAATTAATTGGATTATTTTCATAAGACATTTAACTTTGCCTCTTATCTACATAAATAATTTTAGTTTTGTGGATAGCTGAAAAAGATTTTGATAAAATCTGAAAAATCTTATCCGATTGGAATTTTCAAATGGAAAAAATGTCACAATAGAGCACCAGAAAATAAATGTCATGACAGGAAGGGCTGTTTCAGTTTTTTTCTCAAATAGTTTTGCCGGCAAAGGTACTATGGACCTGGTTTTAATTTATTACTAAAACTTGGTAATAAGTTAGCATAACAAAAAATATTAAAAAGTAATAAACTGAACTTATATCGAATATCATTCTGTGTTGAGAGCAAATATAATATAGTTGCATAGTCCATCTATGCAACTATATATAATAGGCAAAATCCATTTTTCAATTGTAACCAAGGTCAGATCTTAGTATATATATATATATATATATGTATATATATATATATATATATATATATATATATATATATATATATATTTAACATGCCAGGTGTTCCATGTGGCTGGTAGTAACAGATAAACTTGGAGATAAATATTATATTACGTGACTTATGAGTTTCGATGTGTTCTAGATATTAACATAATATTAATCCATATAAACAAAATTGAAAAGAACTTTGAAAGAAGATAAAGTAATAAATATAGAGGTGTATGAAATTAAACATTTTAACTAATGAACAGGGACATCCAAAGATATTTTTACAAAGACAACTAGTTCCAATTCAAAAGACTGAGTTTTCCTGGAACACATAATGTCACTTGTCATTATGTGTTCCAGGAAAACTCAATATGTCCCACACAAACTAAAATAATAAGAGACAGATAAATTTATAATTGCAATGTAATTTATCAAATGTCTGGCTTCCGGAGGAGAAATAACATATCAATATTTTTTTCACTACTCTTCCAAGTTTCTCCTGTAAAAACCGGACTTATTTCTAAATGTTTTTTTTATCTTACTCCCTTCAAATTACTTATATTTTGCCATGTTAAACTAATAATAATAAAAACAAACATAATAATAACAAACTAGAGACATTCCTGAGTTCATATCAACTACAAAAATGCAATCAACTTCAGAAACAGTTTATAAATAGTTCTCCTGGTATTTTTAACGTAAACCACCACCTTCTAAAAACTACTCAGAAGTATGAGATATTAATTAACACTAAATTAGAATGTGATAACAAACATCTTAAGCTGAAATAAATAAACCGCTTTGCTGAACTTATCCACCCACTTAACATTTCCATCTTCAATTAAAAAATGTTCTTCCTTAAACAAAGTTTTGAATGAATTTCCTTGAAAATGAAGTATCGTGATGCTGATACCGTTTATTGGGGCGAAATGGAAAAAGAAGATATTTGCGAAATAGAAAACATAACATTTTTGAAAAATTTAAGAAATGCATTAAATATATTTACTCTAATGACATTGGAAAAAAGAAAGCAAAAGAAGATTTACAAATGACAGCTTGTAAAGTTCCAAATTTTGTAATCGTCATACAATAAGGTAAATTCGTCACGTAATAAGTTAAGGTCATATTAAGAAAGTTTGTAACCATTACTTAAATTACACGCCATTTTATTGTTTAGAGGAAATGGAACAAAGTATATAATTAAAAAAACTCCTACGTTTTTCTGACAGCATATGAGCCATTTATTTAATTTATCCACAATGATAGACACAATAAATATTAGTAACAACTAAGCAAGTATTATTCAACGCTTTTGCAATAATAAAGCAGTGTTTTATTGTTTTATGGCTATGCAGCCAAACTATTATAAATAATGTGTATTTTAAATTAAACCTTCTCTTCTAGAGTATTCTATACTTTAGTAATTTTCTATAGTTTTTAGGCTCTTGTCATGAATTATGAAGAACATGGAATCCTAAATCAAAATGGGTTTTATAAATTCTTTGTAAAAAATTACTGTATGAAAATCCGAATGCTCTTTCCCCTATTGTATACAGAGTATTTAAAAGAATTATATTTTTGTGATATGAGACCTTTTATTTACTAATAAACACATGGAAAAAGATATATATTTAAACAGGAGGTTAAAAAGAGATGTGATGATGATAATCCTTCATTTATGAATAGATCTATAAACATTTATAAAATTAAAATATCATAAGCATGTCTAAAAATGTATTTCGGGTAAATATTACAATTATTCCCTTGCAGAAAGCAGTTAAACTTACGCAGTTTCCGAGCAATCATACACTACAGAAGTACTGACCGTGTTCAACGCAGTTCAGCTTCGTTGAATGGATATTAGTCGATTAATTTCGCTGCTAACAACTGACATAAAATAATTACGCGTGACACATTTCGTGATAATGCTTTATATTTGCCTACAGTACTTTAAGGAAATAAATTTTTACAATAAAATTTTGTACGTATGCAGAATGTATAAGATTAAAATCATTTCTTTATTAAAATCGTCATATATTTTTTTTTAAATGTCGTATATTTTTAATAGCATATATTTATTAAAATCGTCATACATTTATTAATGGCATGGTTTTATTAAAATCGTCAAGGTGCAATATGAAGAGAGATCAAAAACTATTTAATCAATACGTAATCTTGGTAATCACCCTGTTTATTTTACTAATTACCTTATGTTTTCGCTATGTATGTGGAAAAGTTTACCCATCGTTACTAATTCCTTTGTAGTTTGAACATTAATTTCTCCATTCCTTATTTATTAATATTGATCCAGCTTTTCAGAATCTGTAGATTCAGTGGAGTCTGAAGAAGAGAAAATATTTTGGTGGTTAAAATCAATGAATTCAAAATTATGCTGTAGTTTTCAACTCTCTTCAGAAGGCACTATCTTAGAATAAATAAAGAAGGGTAGAAAAGCCAGCGATTAATAAGTCACTCAAGGCATCCAAATATTGGAGCTTACCTCTATACGTTAGCTCTTTCTATTATATTACAATTATATATATTTAAATAATATTAAACATCACATTTGAAATCTTTAGACGAATTTATTTCACCAGCCTTCATTTTCTAAAAGATAGTCTTTTAATGATATTGTTGCAGTTTAACAGTTGCAGTAGAATTGTATTTTTTCAGTCAAATCATACAAGTCGTAAAAGATAAAATGACGTGTATTTTATTAATTTGGCATAGTTTGATAAAATATTTAGAATTACCTATCAGGGCAAACCAATTCTGCCAAATATTCATGACATGACCCTTAACAATGTTGTCAAATAAATTAATCAAATACGAATAGAGAGCACACAAAAAGATTTCCTTATATACTTAGGCATATATAACCCTTTATGGATACGTAGTGCTTCTGTTAACAATTTATAAATGTCAGCATTATTTTTCGCAATGAAAATATACACAGGCATAAAAATATCGGAAATTTCTCAAAATCTAATCGCTGTAATGTTCCGAAAAATATAGATTTTCTAATAAAATTTTTTTTTTAAATTTAATCTGTTTTGGATACTAAAAATAGGACGTTCTTACTTTATTTCTCAACAATATATCTAAAGAAATCTCATATAAAATTCGAATTCTATGGAATCCTCAAACATTATCTTTCAATTGATAACCCGCAGGATATGGAAAATTAAAAAAAAAATTCTTCTTCTATTCTATCTTACTTTATAGGTCACTCTAAAATTTTTAAATAGTTATTTAACTTTTAAAATGTATGCGGATTAATATGTTTTATCACTGTATCAAGTTTTACATTTATGCCTCAAAGATGTTCTGAAGAAAATGGCCACAACAGACAAAGACGCGAACGGAAATGTAAGTGATCTAATAAGGATTAGTTTTTTTATCATTTTAATTTAAGTAATGTTGAAAATTAACTTAAACCAATTATGCATTACAAATCTATATTTTTCTGCATTAAATAGACAGAAACAAATAAAATAAGAGTTGTCGATTTATAAAACGCTCTGCTAAAGGCCTTTATTCATTGGATTATATGTACTCTCATTTTATTTCCATCAGAGAAGTTGGAATATTTCCAAAATCGTAAGGTTATTTTATTTTACGCCATAATATGTAAAATTGATAAAATTTTCCAAGCACGGTATTTAAACATCGAACTTTTAAAGGTTAAGATACTAGACGTATGTCTACGTTTTAAAGGTTACGTCAACTTACAAAAGTTTCTTTAAAATTAGACACTGTAGTTTGCTTACTTATGCTAATATACTTATAACATAACATTTCACAGATGTGTTTGAGACGTTTGTAAACGAATCAGCAGTACGAACTCAAAAATTTAAATCCTTTAGCAGTACCTAAGTTTCGTTGTATTACAATAACTTCAGGTGGGTAGTTAGCAAAGATAAATCGTTGATTAAAATGAGATGAAGATAAAGTCATTTACACTAATTCATTATCTATTAATTTTATTTTACAAACTATTAATTTTACATAATTGAAAAGGATAATTATTTTTTGGAACTGATAAGAAAGATTTTATATTTAATGAAATTAATTTTCATTGTAGTAATAAAATTTAAATATAGTGGTAATGAATTTAAATAAGGTGGAAATAGTACAACATCACGTAGTTTCATTTAATTGTGACTATTCAAGAAGTTGATAAAAATTTCCCCCGAAACTTATTTTAAAATATCGATGACTTTCAAAACACTTCAAGCTCTAATATATTAACCGACATGAAAATGAGCAATATTATAAGCAGAATTGTAAGTAATTAAAATAAAGAACTAGGAAAATTAAAAAGAGATGTTTAATTGCATTTATTTATGCCACAGTGACTCAATTAACAACGACGATGTGAATTAATTGTACTGTAGCCAACTAATCATAATTCAAATGTCTACACAAATCCTAAATTTTC
Organism: Druceiella hillmani; assembly: GCA_039881145.1. Taxonomy (NCBI): domain Eukaryota; kingdom Metazoa; phylum Arthropoda; class Insecta; order Lepidoptera; family Hepialidae; genus Druceiella; species Druceiella hillmani. Next base: position 5,229,288 of record JAYKKI010000022.1, read on the forward strand.
TCATATATCTCACGGTTTCAAATTATTCAAGGAGTTGATGTAGTATTACTACACATGTTACTATGAAAAGTGTCAAAACTTCTCAAGCTCTAACATAGTAACTGGCGAAATCATATGTAAAATAACAAATAGTTAAAATGACATTACAAAAATTAACAAGAGATTATTTCATTTACTAATGTTACAATGACTCAACTACCAATTATGGAGTGTATTGATTGGACTGTAGCCGATTTGTCATAATTTAAGCAGTTACAGAAATCCTAAAGTTTGTATTGTAAAATAAAATTTCAAATTATGCAATGAGCTAATATAATATTACTATGAAAGTTATTTTCATATATCGATGATTTTTAAAATATTTCAAGCTTTAATTGATTGAAAAGCAAATTGATAAAGTAAATATTAAATTATTAAAACTAACTCGGTATGTATGGCTCAATCTATCATTTACCAATATAATATTAATTAAACTATCAATTGAATTAATATTACCTTGGTAAATGAACGATTGAGTAACATATCTCGAGTGTACTGATTAGATTTTGGCATATTGGTCATGATTCAAGTAGGTGATCCTATATTTAAGATTAACTAGCATTCATGTAGGGTCGGGTGTATCATTTTTCCCTATTATTTCCTCGTGTTAGATAGCAATTGTAATTTTATCAGTGATCTACATTTTTCATCTTCTGCTTTATATTTTGTAAATTGAAAGTCTGAGAATGAGTAAACCTGTGAGTAGAAAAATAATATAAACAATTTATTATATTAATAAAGCAATGCCATTATTCAAATTGTAAACAAAATTGTTGATAAAACCTCATACAATATACATAAATCCCCAATGCACATAAAACCCCATAATAGATACATACAAATCGCAAAATGCTTTGAGGTTTAAATGATTTCAGGTAATGAAAACAACGCTAATTGAAATATAGTTTCCTTTGTAATCGTTAGTACTATAGTAGTAAGTGCACAATATATAGAGTAATGACTGCAGAGTATATAAATAAATTGCACTTTAATAATTAATGATTTCATTTACATAAACTGGGGTTAGACCCATTCGATCGATTTATTACAAATGTGAGGGTACAAATGGAAAAAAATTAAGAACTCTCCAGTCAAATGTGGCGATTATTTACATTAATTAATTATAAATTAATTTTATTAAACATATAAAACTATTAATTTTACGTAATTGGAGAGAATACATATTTTTAATTTTCGTTTTTGTAATAAAATTTAAATGTGGTTATAATTTTGTCGTTTAAAACATATGTTCGACGCTCACGTACCATAGCTAATTCTTCACATATTCTGATAATTTTTCATACTCCCCAACAAATTCTACATGAATTTACGAGAGAGACAAAGAAAAAAGAAATCTCAAAAAAGTGAAATATTGAATAATCTTTATATATAATCAATTCTATCCTGATATGGCTACTTCAAATGGCTACAGAAATCATAAAAATATAATTTTTGAAGCAAAGACGCAACATCACATCCCGTTGATACGAGTATAACTACAACCAATTATCAGCTTATCGACAATAAGGTGCTATATGGGTAATATTAGCATAATTATAATAATGTAAGAAAATTACGAATAATGTCGACTCGATATAAGTGTCGCACAAGAAATACGATATCGAGCTATGCCCAACGCGAGAATGATAAGCGTTAATCTGTCCAAATATTTTCATTAACACAGCCCAGAATTTTGTAATCTACGAAGGTAAATGCTAAAATAAAGAAAATTGTAGAAAGAAATATTACTGATTATTTTAAGCAAATAAATACTTTGTATTAATAATAAATGTTTTAATATGCAATTTTTTTCAATAATTTATCGAGGATAGAATTTATATATTTATTCAATTATTTTAATATATACGTGGATAATGACGTATACATTTGGCGGATTATCCAATAATTACTAGCCTTGGCGAATAAGCCAGTGGTCAATACTTATTCGTCATCAAATCATTCAAATAAGTCTTAAATCGAATTATGGTTATCGCTTTTCATTTGTCATTGGTCGAATTTAACTAGAATAATTTGACTAATATTATCCGCATTTTGTGAACAATCTTCTCGTAATTATTATATTTTAACCAACATTTATCCTTCAAGCATTAAATATATAGAAACCAATAAATAAATATATAATAATTCATTACAGGCCTCATATCGGACTATGTACATACATTAGGCAATTATTTATACTCTCACTTCATAACATTTTTTGTGAACAATCTTCTCGTAATTATTATAGTTTAACCAACATTTATCCTTCAAGCATTAAATATATAGAAACCAATAAATAAATATATAATAATTCATTACAGGCCTCATATCGGCCTATTTGCATACATTAGGCAATTATTTATACTCTCACTTCATAACATTTTTCATTCATTAATAAAACATTAATATAAATAGAGTCAGTGAAATTAACAAAAACTTGTGAGATTGTATTACCTTCAAAGGCGATTTGATTTCACAAAAATCAACTTCCACCAATACGGTCCACCATTAATTCAACCTCAAGCTGACCTCACTCTGCACAATCTTTAAAAGCAGAAATTATGCAAGGCTGAATAAATATATGCCGAAGCTAAATTTAAATTCATTTACATACTAAACAATTATTGCACAAATACATAGTAATTCAGTTCTTCACAAATAGCGTACATTATAGCGGCAAAATTATAAGAACAGCTATTTGATTAAATCATCAAATGATGTAATTTACGGTAACCTATTTTTGATAATGACATGACGTTGCGCAGATGTGTGTCGAAGCATTTGTAAACGCAATATGAGTTCAATGTGAATACCGTTATCTTAATAAGATTTCAAGCATCGGTGGTTCAGTGGTAGAATGCTCGCCTGCCACGCGGGCGGCCCGGGTTCGATTCCCGGCCGATGCATGTTAATAATATTTTGTTACGGGAGTCGTGTATTTTAATTATCCTTCGAGTAAATATAAATAAAGGATATTGGAAATACCGGTAATTTTCAAAAAATTTCTAGCAATCAGCTCTAATACGGTAGCCGATATTTAAATGAGAGCAAGGCGAATTAGAAACTTAATTGGGAAAATGTGAAGATACTGAATTAGTAATACTAAAATTATTTATTACCTTACAATGGTAAACCATAGCATGAGGCATGATCAGCAATGTTGTTATGTAGTACGGGTTGTCTGTAACAAATATACCATGATAAATAAATACTAAAATCCCATTGACAGGGTGATTTTACTATATGCTTTTTAAATTTATTTACTTAGTTTCTACTTTGGTAAAACGAGTTTTGATACTAAGAAAATGTTCTATACTAATAAATAATAGTTAATAATCTTACTTGTAAATCTAATAAAACATTGTATAGGTGATAATATCACAACATCAAAGATATTTTTTTTAAAAAATGACTTTAGGTTACCATAGTTAAATTATTGAGGAAAATCTACTGTGTTGAAATGTTGGTCAGTTTGATCTCTTTGTTTTATCTTAAATACGTGATTTAAGTAGCAGATTTTGAGAACATTTTAATGTTATATCTGCGGACTGCAAGAATTAAATGTACCATGTGTGTAATTTGTTGTTTCTCATGTCGTGTAAAGTTTGCTGAATAAAGTTATTAAATAATATGTTATCTAGAATTTAAGAAAAAAGTTGACCTAGATTTTATGTATTGCATATTAATGCGATGTAGCACCACGCTAATATGATTGACCCCGGACTACTATGGCCAAAAAAGTTCGTTTGAGTTAAGTTACGGGAAAAATCTTGTTATGACAGTAAAATGGTTTAATTCATAAGTTGCTTGACATGCTATAACTGGAACAAATCTATTAAATTTGTTTACTGGCTATTGAAAAGCTCCGAAATAAAAAAGTAAATGCGAAGACTCAAACCTTGTACTCAAATGATTTCGTTCCGGAAAGATTCCATCCTTAAAATATTAATTTTTTGGTATTTTTTAAAAAGTTACATCAACAAGCTTCCGTTATTATTACTTACGATGTACGGCAATTTTAAAACGTTGAAAAATTTTTGAAGGAAAATCTATTGAACAGTGCATGAAAAACAAATTAAATGTGAAAGAAAATGCCAGAAAAGTATTGCTTAAATAGTTTCGCCCAGTGCGGCCATTATTCTTAAAAACATTGCACAATGTATACCCCGCGAGTTTGTGTTTTATTATCGACAAGCATCGAATCTTAAGTTTGACGATAGAAGTAATCATAACTCGCATAATTTCACAGATATTAAAATTTTAATGTTGTTTTTTAGAAAGATCTTCTAAAAAATTATTGAAATATTTGTTATGATTTAAATTAACCTTAAAAAATAACATGCTTCTCAGTTCGCTGCTCTATTCGCATGCACGTATGTCGGTATATTTTGTTAATTTTTTTTCTATTGATTGATTGAGTATTGAAATAAATGTTTATTATTTATTAAAACGACTGATTTTACCTTTACAATAAATAAAGAAATTATAAAATAATATAATAAATATATAACAGTAACTCAATAACCAAATGACCTCAATAGCTTGCAAAGCAATTTGAGTTTGATGTAACTTGATATATATATATATATATATATATATATATATATAAATTTTTTTTTTTTTTCATAAGTCTGAAGTTACAGAATGTATTTCTAAGTATATATTTTTTTATTTTTTTCGCGGTAATAAAAGCAAATCATGTTCACGGACCACATTTAAAGTTTGCAAATAACTAGCGTACTCTACGCTTTGACTAAACGTCCCGGCATGCAGATGTGTCGAATCTAAACTATGTTAAAAATAAGTTTTCACGCGAAAAAACTGTTTACAGATACCATCATTTAAATATAATATATTGCATGACTCATACTGCATTTGAATCACTTGACTGGAGCTGTCCAGCCACAAAACTGTAAAATCTTCCGCATTTAAAACTCAAAATATACTTCACCTCGTGTACTCAGTGACTATCACATATTAATGGTTCTAATTATCATTATAACAGGTGAAAACCATTTTAAAAACATTATGTTTTCGTTTTAAAATTATACTTTCTTTTAATTTCGCGGTTAAATAATTAATCAAGATACTACCCTATACTTGTAGCTCATAATTTAAAATAAGAAGTGTGTAATTCTGCTTTCATATACTTGAATATTCGTGTATTAAATATAAAGCTCCATTGAGACGTGTATATAAATTACGAGTGTTAAATCAACCGCTCTCCTGAGAATCACAAGAACTCAGCGGGCCATTTCGTAAACCCCTCTTAGGCTTATAAACGCCACTTCCGCAACCCCGTTTTCAGTATTTGAAAAGAAAATATTTCATTTTTAAATGTTTTTTTGCATATTTTCATTCGTTTTTAATAGGTCTTGTTAAAAGTTAGCCTTCCTTCAGTTTCATTTGAATAAACACGAGAAAAGTGATCACTGTTGCGTGACTTAATTTCCATTTAGGTCCATTAAAACTTTTCCCATGGGAGATTTTTGGGAAACACATATTCGAGTGAAAAATTCCGTAGAGTGAGTTTATTCAGATTTAATTTATTCGTTTTAGTATTTTGATTTGGTCATAACTTGCACGATTTTATTTTTTTTTCAGTGATGATAGTAACAGATGAAATTCAAATTTATCATGTCAAATCAAATTATCACATGCGTTATTTCAATCAATAATGAAGTGAAATAAAAAATATATGCGAAAACTCATGACATCGCTTTAGTGGGCTAAAATATGCAGAATCGAAACAAAATTGTTTCAAATGTGTGACTGTGGATGTAATAAGCTCCGAAAACTATAACGTGAAAATACGTTTTCTTTGGAAGAAAGACTGTTTTAAATCAGATTATTTATAATTATATACAATTTAGGTTTTTTATCACAAATCATAGACTTCAAGTGGGAAAATCTTATTAAGATATAATATATATATATATATATATATATATATATATATATATATATATATACGTGTGTGTGTGTGTGTGTATGTGTGTGTATAAATATGTATAAATGCATAATGAATTCATGAGTCATTCCTGAAGTCAAAACTTGAAAATTTATTTATTTATCTACTTTAATGTATCTAATTGATACATATAGCGGACTTTTTGCTCCGAGAGCAATCTCATATAGCTAACCATAACACCAGTCCAGCCCCATTCGACGAAAGGCCGGGAATCGAACCCGAATCCCCGCGATGCGCCACGTCGTCAAAGCCCGTATGCCTTGTGACCAACTCAACACACCACGGCGACGACATTTACGTTAAATGTAAGAACTGTTCATTACAAACTTGATTCCATTGAGATAATAAATATATTTCGTAAAAATAGAGAAATTTGACAAATATTTTACATTGTAACAGAAAAACTATATACCAGATCAATTTAAGTTTTTCAATTATTAATTCTTCGACATCGTGTCTTATTCATATTAATAGAAAATTGTATCAAGTTTCAAATCAAACTCGAACATTATCAGTGTATATTATTCAAAGGCAAAATACTCATAAAAAATTGATAAAGAATATGGTCCCAAGTAACGTCACACGTAAACTACTCCTATAACGAAAAGTATGACAGTGAGCCAAAGAAGGAATGTAAAGGAAAGAGATATTTATACTAAAAAACAAGACAATTATAACTATTTAATATAACGTTTATAAATACATGTGAAAATGTTATATGTATATTAGCAACTCAAGACATGCCTAATTTTTTCGTTCGTATTTCCATCACTTATTGTCAGAGTAAAATATCCTTTTAACATATAATTACCGGCATGCGCCACTAAGTAAAACTGGCTTTACTATAAACAGTTTCCCTGTTTGGAGTTGCTATAAATCGTTTTCAGTAATAACAAGTCTGTGATGATGTTTTTAATTGATTGCGAGGAAAACAAATTTATAAAAATTTTCTGACATGCCATACATTGATACACGATGATAGGTGAATGTTTCACCTGGTTTCAATAAAAATTAAACATATCAGATTATGCAGTATTCCGTATGCACATTAAATAGAGCAATCCGTGCACATAGCACACTTCCAGGATTTTATTCAATATTTATTTTCATAATTTGATTAATTACATTGTCCGAAAATAATTACATATTTATTTTTAATTCAATATGTTCTTTTCATTAATAATAAAATTAACATGAAAGAAATATTAATTTTTATTGTTTTTAAAAAGCTGTGGATTAAATTTTGATAATAACGTCTAAAATTACAAATAATTCGGTTTTTAAATCCTTTGTTGTTCCTTAACAGGATATACGTTATTCCTACATATAATAGACCTAACTTATATACGGTTAATTTAGAACATATTCCAAAATAGCATGCAGTTTCTAGTATATCTGTGTCCACAACTCTTGATAAATTGAGAAAGATAAGGTTTATACTTTTTCGCTTGATATTAAATATGCGAATTGTTTTATTTCCACCAACGTCAAATGATGGCAAAAGCATTTATTTGAATTATGCAAATTTAAAAATATCGAAACCGGGGCCATTGGCTTGATATCAAAACTCACGCTGTTACTTCATCTACAATAGCATCCCCGTCGTAATTTTTTTCTCTGTTCTTTGCACCTTTCTTTATTACTACTTCTTTATAGACTAACTTCTACTCATGGTTTCGAGCGGAATACATTAATGTGACCTTTGAGTCAGAAATTATGGGATTATGGAATAACAAACATCTTATTTATCCATCTGCCCAAACTTCCGCGTTTATAATAATAGCCAGGATTATAACATTTTAACTTGACAATCATAACTTTATGTGAAAAATTAGAAAGAAAATATTTAAATCGGTGTCGAAAGTCGAAAAATGCGGTACGATTGTGATTCCATTACGCAAACTTATCAATATAACATTTTCGAATTAACTTTAAATGCAAAAAAAAATTAACTTTGAATTTCTGTCATCTTTTCAAAAAGTACAGGTGTACATCGTAAAACCACTTTAGATTTATTATTTCGTATACAAAGCTCAAAATAAGGTATGAGTAGAATTTGTATTAGTAGGGCACAGTATACACTTAAGCGGACATAAATATTCAAATATTTAAGGGTACATAGACAATATTTATAAATATTAATATTATTTTTAAAACACGAATATGTAAATAAATATTTTTTAGGCATAAGACAAATAACTTGATCGATATAACTCTTTAGTTCTTGCAAGTTGGCGGAAATTATTTTACAACGAAATAGTTATTAAACGCCGTTTTTCTGACTCCGATTTTTGACAAACATGACAAAAAGTTGCAGGAAAGTAGGCAGGTAACACTGCAAAATGTTTTATAGATACGTATCTTGTGAAGGAAACCAAATGAGGAAATATTATTAAATATTCTCAACGTAATTCTGAATGACGGTTGCAATTACACCTTATTTTATGGAGTCAGAAAGAAAATAAAATTCCACTCAAGTACAATACGCGGATAAAACCGTTAAACAAAAATTTAAAAAAAAATATGTTTCGTCATATTTATTTCTTTACACAATTCACCACACATTCTATAAAATTGTATCACAATTTAATTTTAACTGAGAGATCTATAATTTTTTGGTATGGACAAACACGATAAAATTATAAACATTCAGTTTTTTTATATTTAGCTACGGAAACATAAGAAACGATTTTTATTTCAATAGACATCCCACTGATGGGACGGATGAGAAAAATGTTTCACCTCCATGTCAGATATATGGGACATTAGCAATATATGTATTAATTTTGCTGGTATTAATTCAAATCTTCATTTAATTCAATTTTAATTGTCCCTGAGAAAGTGACAAATAGACAGATAAATGGGCGAACGTAATATAATTATAAAGGTCCAAACAAAACGTAACAAAATTAACGTAACAAAGGTTAAAATGCCAATTAGAACGTAACAAAATTATGAAAGTCCATTGAAAGGTAGTGTTCAAACTTAAGTTGCAAGTAATGTATTTGCCTATTTTAATTTATTGAAAATTACAAATTATCAGATAAATTTCTTCTGTCAAATTTAATTTCACCAAGAAATGTTATTTGGTTGAAATGAGTTAAATTAATATTTCTTTGAGACAACATAATTAAAAAGAAAGAAATAAAAACGAATAAATACGCATTTAAAAAAAGTGTCACATTTCCTTTCACTCTCTCTATATTAAGCATCAAAACTGAAAAATAGTGACAAAGATTTTATAATAATGTATCTTATTAAAAAAAACATATTGAAGATTTTTATGAATTAAATTTTTTTATTACTTGTTTTTCTGTCAAGCATTAAATAAAAATGTTGCACAAATAACTGTTATTCAAATAGAAGCGAGGTTCCAAAAAATTATATTAATATTTGTAAATTTTACATTCTTTGAACCTAAATAATCTGACATATTTAGCTTTTTGTTTTAATTATCACGAAAATAGGTATTCTAATTATATAATGCTGTTTTAACATATTAACTAATATGTCACTTCGTATTTATATAAATACACAGTATAAAGTATTAATTAAATTTATTATTGGTTTGGTGGGAAAGGCTCGAGGTTATAATTGTAGACAATTTTTTTTTTAAATCATAGTTCATTATTAGTTTCCCTTGCTCTTAAAATCTTAAATTTAAAATTCTTATAAGAGACAATAACGTAAATGCCCTCTTGTGGCCTCCATGGTCTAGTAAATAATGAAACAGTCCATAACAGTTGAGACATATTTATGTAGATTACTCCCACCATTTCAAATTGCTGCACTCTGGATACTATATGACTTTCTAGAAAAAAAAAATTAGAAACTTTTAAAAAACACTCATTACTTTACTACCAACCCAAGAAATAATATGTGATATAGAGCCGACTGCGCAATGATACGACGGTGCAATGATACAAGAATGATTTGAGTAATAATAATTACCAATAAATTTCAAGTATAGCATTTTAAAACCAATTTGACGAGAAACTTGAATTTTATTGTTTTCCCACAATTTTTCGTCAAGTTCATAATTGGTTGACCGCTTACTTTATTGAATTGTTTACTTACAGCTGAAAGTCAGTTACAAAAAATTCCTCATTTTTTTTGTTTGTTTGTTTGAATTATTGCAAATTATTTTCTCAATCTGCGACCAAGCTGCAAAGTTTGCCATCCATTTCACAAAGAAGCACATTAAACGAAGATGCGCTAACTACAAATTGAGGCATTTGATAGTGAGAGTACATAACGGCAAATAAGTGCAAAATAATCACAGGCATCGGTGGTAGAATGCTCGCCTGCCACGCGGGCGGCCCGGGTTCGATTCCCGGCCGATGCAAATTTATTTAAATTTTATCTTAAGTAATAATGAATTTAATTAAGGTATTTATTTTAGTTTGATACATATTTTTACGTAATTAATATCTATGAAATAAAAAATAGATTCACGAAACAAAAATGGATTAATTATATATATATATATATATATATATATATATATATATATATATATATATATATGTGTGTGTGTGTATGTGTGTGTATATTAATCGTAACCAAATGATTTTCCTTTATTTATTATTTCATTTGTTCATTTCCTACCTGAAAGAAGAGAAAGAACTCCTTAATTATATTTGGTCAACTTAGCAAAATCCGTGCACTGTATGTTATTTGCAGTTTACCTTTTTTTATTTCGACATCAAACTTATGTTTTCAGATGAAAATTGAAAAATGTTATTACTACAAAATTGGCCGTTGCAGTGAAAAGATGAGTTAATAGAGCCTACATGCACTCTGATGAGTAGTTTTCGTTGATACGTATATTAATGAAGGAATTGATGATGAAGGAATTTTTACCAAAAATCTAGCTTTTTGGACGTATCCACTTCCATGTAATAAACATTGAAAATGCAAGTCATTAATTATAATATAAACGCAGTTATACAACTAAATGTTTCAAAATAAAATAATGTGGCTTACCTATTCCCTATAATTCGCTCATTTTTCCCCAGCAGCCTCTCTCAGGATGAAGTTATAATGAAACTCAGCAGGAATTTAGTTATGCAACACTAATCAACGCCCTTGCGTTTATTCGAGACAAATTGAAAGGAAGCCAACTTTTAATACGCTCTAATTTAAAAAAAAACAAAGCTTTTAATTAAATATTTTATGTTAAAAGAGCTGACGATGTTGTACAAATACTATTGTGAGCCTGCATGGGAATTATGAAGGGAGCTAAGATGAGAGGGATATAAAAGTTCTTATTATACATAAAATGTTTCATTATTTTATATTTAGAGAAGTTTATAATTACATATTGGATTTCGTAAAATATGTCTAGCGTTCATACATTTTAAATTTCTAGTATTTACACGTATGCGTTGCGTCATTATATACCTATGCAGGTCAAATATGAAGTGACCAAATACAGTCTAGAAATCTTCCTGTAACGCAGCGTGAAGTTAATTTGGTCTTTGATCAGTACCTAATATGTATTTTAGACGATTGTTAAATTTCCTTTTATATTCCACAGACACACCATCTACGGTGGATGGATTCTTTTTAAATAGCTTATCTAAACCAATCGAAAACCACAACCCGACCAAAGTTGCACATATTACTAGTATTCAACAAATCTAGACACAAATTTATAATTAAGTCATATACACTGCTCCAATAAAGCCCTGGAAAAACTCGATTGGTTTTGTCCAACTAAATTTTTAAGGCTAATATCTATGGCCAGGCCGGATACACACATTGCAAGTTATTCTCGTTACAAAGAATTGGTTTAACAATAAAACGAATTTATACTTATATGTATTTAATTTTGTTTTCACAATTGACCAAGGCCAAATTAAAAAGATGACCATGTAATTACATAAAATCCAGTTGGGCATCTAAATTAAGTCACTATGATTTAAAAAAAAACAAAGTGAAATGAAATTATCAGTATTGTATCTAATTTTATCTAAAAAGTGTCGGCTTATTAATTTTCACTAATAATTATCACTTCTTCGTAACTTATATTTGGTAATATGTTTTTTTTATCGAAAACTTCATATGAAATAGAAAAAAATATTAAAAATTTTAAATGAACAAATATTGTTTTTTTCCATAAAATTCTTAACACGCATACGTAATGTAAATACGAGTAAAAAAATCATTATTACTGTAAAAATCTAATCTGTTTTATTTAAATTTTAATTATGACGTAGAATTTGCGAGCGTTATATTACCGATTTATATATATATATATATATATATATATATATATATATATATATATATATATATATATATATATATATATATACAGTCGTTGGTATTCACTGATACGAAATATACTCTTTCATTTTGTCTCACTTTCCAATACATTAATTGGTCAGTTTGCTCTATTTTGATGGCAAAAGTATTTATTCCATAGCAATTAGTCATTTATTACATATATTTGGACTTAGACGCGCATGAATGTTCCTTTAGCTTATGGCCTTTCATAAATCTTAAATATAAGCCTCCAATCATTATTTGTGACTTTAAAATAATAAACCAATTTTTTCATTTTTTTTAAACCAATTATAACAATGAGGTAAATTGACCAAATTTTTAAAAAGAGAAAGCAGTTTGGCATGACTGCAGAGGCATTAGATGATCACTGCAGAGGCGGTACATGATCAAATCTAACTTATCCGATAAAAAAAACATATTATGTTGCAGGCATAATTTTCTTTCTTATTTTTTTTAATTTTTCTTTTAACTGATCTTTGTGAAATGCATCTATATGATATCTAACATATCTTAATTACTTTGAAAATAATGCCTTTATTTTCGATGTTAACAGTATTCCTTCTATCCTCGATAGAATATTTCTGGAATATTACTATAGATCAAATGCCCCGTATAGCTAATAAATTCATCTTTATTTCAAATAATTTCACATTCTTGGTATCAAATATCTGCCGATTCTATTCTCGGCTCGTAAACGTGGGACGAAGACTTTGTGTTTTGAAGAAATAATTGCAAGGAACTCGTTGCACGCGAGCATTGCCATGAGGCGAATTCGTCGTGATTTATTTATTTATTTTTGGAAGTGAAATTTATTTAACAACGATGAGAGTGAAAGTTCAAGGCCAGAACAAAAAATGCGACGCCACAAAAAAACAATGGAAACAATCCCGAAGCCGAGAGGCAAAATATCTTCACATATTCGAAATACCGAACGGAAAATGAATAATTAGTTTTTTTTATTTACCATAAAATACTTATAAAGAAACTTATAAAGAACAGACTTATAAAGAAAATATACACTAAATTTACAAATACCATATTACTGCAACACAAATATACAAATTGTGGTTACTATATGGCACTAGTTTTATGTTTCCTAGTATCGACTATTATTATTTTTAAGTAAAATTACACTTACCACTTCAAATAAATGTTTCCTATTTTTATATTAAAAACATTCAATCTGAATGTGTGAAAAACCTTTTAAGGTTGTTAATTAAATGATTACGTGTGAAGAAGGTTATCTAAATAGCAGTGTGTGAAAGAATCTAAGAAAAAGTTACTAACATTTCTAGTTCAAGTTAAAAGATGCATCAATTTATTGCAAGAAAGTTTTTGTATAATTTAATCCAAATTTTTTTTTTCACAATTAAGGAAAATTTAATACGAAATATTTATATTACTTCTTATGTTAGAAAACAGTGTATAGTTTATTTGATTTCACCGTTACATTTATAGCTTCGACCATATTACGTGCAATAATATGTGGCCAGATTATAACCAAAACTATTCTAATGGCTACATTTATTTTCTAAATATATTATTGCGTGCAGACTTTTTGTCTTAATAATTATATTTTTTTAAAGTGTGGAAAATAACTCAAAGTCAAGTAAATTTCAGTTTTTATTAAAATTGATAAATACGAAATAAAAACTCAGTGTGTTCAAAACTTTTGTGTTACGATTTCAAACAAGTGCATTTATACGTAAATTAATTACGACAATAAATTAATTACGTCAATCGCAAAAAAGGTACAGTGCATAAAACTAAGTAGTTGCTTAATTTATTATCGTATAATCCATATTTAAACAATTTTCCTCACTGTCATCCAAAAAATGGCCGATGTGATCGATGGGAAATAAAACATGAGTTCATCGATTCGTATCCTTTGTTGCTAATGGAGCAATTGCTAAATTAAACGTGTCTTATGAACATTAGAGTATATTTACTTTATAATTCACGTTGTGATCTACATAACAAATTTACCAATCAGTAATCAATGCAAATTTATGGTTTTCAATGAAAGCTGGATAATATTTTTAGTAGGACTTTTTTTCTATTGGCTTCACAGTCACGTTAATTTATTTACTTTATAGCTAATGACTTCATGAACGTCAAATGACCAGAACTATGAAGAAAAACGTATAAATTTAACGACCATAACCATCTAGGAAAATGAGAAAATCAAACGTATAGCCTAAGATAACGTGTAAATGGAATGAGTAGTACTATCTGAAAATAGCAGTAAAAAGAAAAACCAGGTCTATCAAGAAAAATGATAAAACTAAAAGTATTTAGGCAATCTATTTAAATTTCGTTTTGTAAATATCGATAAAATTTCCAGAGAAATAATAAAAGTATAGATCTTAGTGAGGCTGCAATCCCTTTTTTCATTCAATTAATATTTTGATTTTTTTTCTTTAACAATGATACAAATTTATATTTTTAGATTCGAAGCACTTCAATTTTTCATAGCAACAATATGTGCAGAATTTGTATTTAAAAAAGCTATATAGCATCAATTAACCTAATTTTTTTTCAAATAATTTTTATACTTTAATTCAGTAATTCTAAATATTTTTAGCCATACAATTTTGGCACATAATTATCCACTGAAATTGATTTATTTTCGCCGCGAGATTTTAAAGCGAAAATATCATTTACCACTATTTTCACCAAAGAAAAAAACATGTTGTTCTTTACTTGAATATTCGCATTTTCAATTTCAGGCTGAGATATTTCTATTTAATACTCATATCCTCATAGATGTACATAAAACATTATTTTTATATATGTCTCCTTTTAAGGTCTCAGCTGTCAAGCATCATTAAATTGATATATCCCTTAATATTAAATCATCTAAACTTTAATATTTTTAACAAATTATGAGAAACCGCAAATCTATTGGAAAATGGTTAAAATAACAGATTTTTTTTCTTTCTTCTGAATACGTATAGGAAGGAACATGAGTGTTAAGATTATCATTACACTAACTCGTTTTTGAAACATGCTGAGACTTAAAAAATCGTGCAATAGACAGTTATGTCCTGAGTGTGTCTCTTGGAGACGGTGTCAGAAATGAGGTCATATAATAGGAAATTGATGTTACTAATATCATACTGATATCGGAGCAAAATTTCCAGGTTAAATTGATAGTGGTCCCTATATTTTATGAGGTACGAAGAGAATCAATGAAGTAAAAGGATGACAGAATAGGGATCCTCAACTAGAAACCAAAAATTAGATACAAGGCTAGATAGACATAGAAGAGTAGATGGTGCGAAGCAGGTAATACCAGACAAACAGTAAATCAAACTCCATGCACAAGCATATGAAAAGGCTTTGACAAGGCTTATAATCAATACTAGACCTAAACTAATAACGATGATGATGATGATAAAATTGGGAATCAATTAATTTTACCACTTTTCGTAAGATTAAAAAAAACACATTCAGAACATAATTCAGAAAATCATTCACATTTACATATTAAAAAATATAAAATGGACACCGATAATGGTCAATGTTTTTTCCCAATACTGTATATACTTATTTCTTTATTTCTATATGAGTGAATATTTTATTCATTGGAACAAATCAGGATAAATTACGAGTCTTATAAATTAATTTCGTCCATTTTTCTTCCCAAGTTAAATAAATTGATCAAGTTAAATAGGCCAATATTTTAACCAAAGCGGGCAATGCTTGAATTAACTTATTTGATTTGTGTAAGCTTGTTTTTCTTAAATCGTTTAATAACTTTCCTATTTCTCTTCATTTTCTTTTACCTAAGGAGAAGCCTTCGCCTTAAATTTACTAATGGTTGGATCATAAAATATATCGCACGCCCAATAACAAATTCTGAATTCCGAAAATCCGGAAAAAGTGCTTGAATGTATGGTTTTGTCTAATTTTTTATTTAGTTTTTTTTTTAAATAAAACTTGTTTCATTATTTAAAAGCAAATGTGTAATTAAAAAAGTTCGATACGATGAACTTTATATTATATTATTTTTAAATGGTTGGCAGTTATAAATCATAAGTAACTTTTTCCCCATGTATGCAAATAACATTGCGTCCAAATAATATTGCGTCTATTAAAATGTGAAGCAAAAATTTTGTACCCCTTTTTAAGCACATTGCATGCACGGAAGAGTGTGCAATTTGATATACGAGTAGTTAAAGTTTATATGGAGAAGGAGTGCAAAATGCTAAAATTTGTATATAATATGTGTTAAAAATACATTCAGTTATGTATTAGAAATACATCAGAAGATTCATTGTTTACGTTCAACAATAAAAGATTCTTTGTTTACGTTTATACTCTCAATGTCAAACACATAATAGTCGGTGGTCAAACAGTCGCACAGAGTAAAGTTTGTAGCCAAAGAATTTTAAAATGGCAGACTGACTGAATGAGTTTCGAGTTGTGAATTTAGTGTGATATCAAATGTTCTTTTTCAATACTGTATGGAGTATATGTCAAGGTAATAAATCATTTATTTTATATTTTGTAGAATGAATATCTATGTTACTAACATTACATTTTAAATATAATAGATGTTGCAAGGAATGACGATAAATAATACACGCTAATGATATATTGGAATACGTTCTTAGCTTACAAATTAAAAATTTTTTTTAAAATATGTATGAAATAATAATAGGGGTATACTCTTTCACAAAAGAACCACAATAACGTTCAAACTTAAAAATTGAATGAATTACGGTCGAATTTCGACCGAATTATTGATTACTTCATATCTAATAAATATCGTGCATACCTATAAAAATCTTCCTTCATTACTCCGTTTACATATTAAGAATAATGTGATCTGCACTTTTTGGCCTAATGGAGAAAACCATAAGTCTAGCTCATAGACGTAGTGGTCCTCTGATAAATGTCACTTCGTACAAATGTCACGGCCGGCATTGCATAGATGGTATTAAGAGTTTTTTTTTAATATAAGACTCTTCTAAAAGGGTCGTGAATGAAAAAGCTGAGAGCAAACTTAGCTGCGCGTGGATTTACAAAAACGCGCTGCTCTTTAATCTAGCAAATCAACGTCGACTTGGAGAATTAAAGAGCTGCTTAAATAATATAAATATAAATTTTTAATAATAATCTTGAGGAAACTAGAAGGTTATTGATAAGATCGTTATGTATCTCTCATTTGATTTATTACGAATTGTTTGGTCTTCGTTATTTCTTTAGTATTTTTCCAAGTTTGGTTTTTACAAATTTCCATAATTTTACAATGTTTACATTGAATATGAGCTTAAGTAAAAGACAATTATTATGTAGTTCGGAAAACTACATGATAATTTTCTTTTGTATATTTATTTACTTCATTCCAAAAAATATAATTGTCCGGAATATTTTTATTATTTCTAAATTTATAAAATATTGTCTCTGTTGTTTTAATTGTAACCAAAATATAATTTAATTTATATATACATGCTCGTAATAGAATATCATATCTTCTACTAAAATTATTTTAAAATGAGTATCAATATATATAATATAGGAGATGATATTCTATTCCAATTTGATTATTACTAATAAAATGCCGATGGGAAGAAAGAATTAGGTAAATATATGAAGCACTGCGACCTGCAATATATTTCATTACACGCACACCGAAGATCTAAAGTTATTGTCCCTAATGATAATTTTACGTTTATAATATTACACAGGCTACAAAATTTGGGAAATTTTTTTTAACTATACAGTTATTATGTCCTTTTTCTCCACAAATTATATTAAACAAAGACATACTTTTTCAATTACATGTACCAGTAAATATTTTGATCAAAGTAAGAAATTTGAAATTGAAATTGTTATTTGTTAAGGAACCTGGTAGTAAAATACAAAGTTGTACCAAAATAATCTTACTAATAACTTTGGCCAGCAATATAATTAGAGTAAGCCCCGTTATTTACCCCGTGATTTTTGGTGTGGCATTATCTTCCATTAATCTATAAGTTTATTTGAAATAAAATATCAAACGCTTCAAAAATGTATCTATCATTTTAATATAAGTCTTGAGCAACTGAAATAAAAAATAGTATAGAATAGTCTGTAACTGAAATACTATGATGGTTAATATTTGAATTCCAGAATTTCCTCAAACAAGAGCTGGCCAAAAATAGACGCACCTTTACGTCTTTCAGTTCTTGTGATGACATTAATTATTAGTAGTTCTTCAAAGATCATTTGAGAGTAGTTTTTATGTGGATAGATAGGGTATTTACTAGTCAAATTGCTGATTAAAATAAATCAGAACTATTATAAAATGTTTTTTCTTTTAGGTTTATTTTCTACTCACAACTTTCTGTTTTACTTAGTAAGCATGCAATTAAGCCTGGAGTTGTAAAAGATAGAGTGATGTCCTTTTAAATTCATTATTTATTCTCATTTTACAAAATAAAGTAACTGCATCCCAGATGCTTCACCCACGTTTTAAGTGAACGCTTTATCATTTTACGCTAAGTGCTTCGGTGTCTTTTCTGCGCTTAGTTTTGTGGGCAGCCGATATTCTTTTAGTTTTTTTGAAAGTAAAGTTACATATTCATATTGGAAACAAAATATAGTTATTTGCATTTAAAAATTATAGCATACGAAAATGTTATCTACAATAGGGTGTTTGACCATATTTTTTATTACTAAATTAGTAACGTTAAAAGCGGTTAAACTAAACATATCGTACCCAGGACTTTTCATTACAAAGTCATAACGGCTTACAAACTGATGAAGTACGATTTGCGCGAAAACGCTCTATGCAAAACACAACTGGTTTATGACGTCACTGCCCAGTTATTTAGCTTTCGTTATCAGGGAATTTATTAAGTTCTTTTAGTAACTCATTATATATAGTGTTTTTTTTGTTTTCTTTGTAAAGTATGTCTATTGCCGATTTTTTTTTATTTGTGGTAATATTATTTTGAAGTGGAAGAAGGTGCATTCCGATTGACTTCAGGTCTAAAATTGTTACATTTGTCTTCAATACATTTATTCCTTCACATATATTATAAGTATTCTTGACATATATGACAGTTCGTAGAGTTATATCAAAATTTATTTGTTTATCTGGTATTCCATGATTGTACCTTGCAGAACTCCTATCATCGTGCAAGTCTCTGTGTAGCATAGCCTTCATAATCTTCTTTCTTTTCTCTATTTAGGCTTAACATAAAACTTTGTCCATTCATTAAGAAATTATATTCATTAGAACCAAAACCGCGGAAACTACAAATTTTTACATACATTTAAACCTGTAATATTAAAACTTCATATGATGTAGATATTATATATAAAATGAGCCAATACCAGAGAAGTTAGTACATCCTTATATGGAATATATTTCTTTGTCCTGTTAAGTCCTGTCCTGCAACACAGTTTTTTCATTGACATTCATAAACCTGCCTTTCAGTGATTGAATTTCAATGTCCCTTTTACATAGAAAATTCGTGTAAGAATCATAAATTTCACATCAAATATAATCAAGAAAATTACAATTGACTACGTTAAGAATTTAAAACTTATCGCAAATAAAATGGAACACACACTGACAATAGTACCAGAGAATAAATCAAAGTTATTTTTAATTTAAATCCTGTGATACTGGCCTTAAGATTAGATATTGGCCTTGTTATTTATTTGATACATCCACTCTTCAATTACTCCTAACAATTTTAATTTAAATTTGAACACGAGTGACCCGTTGAAATAAAATGACATATGGTATTTTTGGAAGTATATTAAGAAATAATGAAGATAGATCAGTATTTTTATTCCGAAAAATATTAATGTACGTAAGGTCAAAACTACCACTAGTTATATTGTTTTCAAGTAGTAAATAACATGATCACAATATACCTGAAGCAAGACTAGCCTTTCTGCTAGTATTGGGATAAGTATATATTTCTGTGTATTTTTAGTCATAATTTCATATTGAAAATTATGATAACTTACTGTTCATTAACTAAAGCCTGAAGATACGTAAATGGATGTATAAATAGTTTGCTATTTTTATCTAAAAAAATATTACAAACCAAAGGCAGATTTATTAGTCAAGTTAACGTTTTCCAACACAATATTTCCGGGGCTTGTCAAAAGTAAAAGCAAGAATAAAATTTAAACTGGTACAGTTCATTCGCATAAACTCACCATTTTAGCCGTGGTCAAAATATATAACGTGAGTAAAACACGCGCATCAAACGATATATCTTATCAAATAGGTAAGTATATAATCAATTTTACGTTAATAAACAGGAAACGAAATAGATTAAACTTGTCGTATTCTAATTTGCTTGTGAATGACTTATTTAGCGATTCCCGCTGATACATCATCGCGAACTTTTTGGGAGTCGAGAAAATGTTTTGAAAAAATCTGCTTTAAGATTATTGCATGTTATTCTGTAGCTTTTACTACAGATATTTTAAACCTTATTATATTTTATATTTTACTTATGTTGACGATGATAGTCTAAAGGTTTAGTAAAAGACCATCGTGGCAAAAATGAACGCTTTGCTTTGGAAGCATCGTTTGTTAGCTGGTAGAATGCTCGCCTCCGACACGGATGGCCCGGGTTTGATTCCCGGCCAATAAACTTTGGTAATTTCTTTCTCTATATATTACTTACTATTTTATTATAAATATTCATTTAAAACGTAAAAAAATGAATTTTACTCACAATAATTCATGTGGGCATTATTTTTTAGTACAATAGTAAAAGTTGTAAAAAGTAATATTCAATAAATTGTAAATTCAAAAATATTATCAGCAATTCATTTATAATCTTCTGATATATATTTATAATTGCCATAAATACGTTAACTAAACAGGATATGTGTTAAAACTTTAAAAAATTCAGATTATGAAACGATAGCACCAGTTAAAAATTGTTTTAGTATGTTCAACCAGAAAGTCCTAACGGGACGCCACTGTTATGGCAATGCAGCCATCCTAATGTCGAAAACTTCTAAAGGAAATAAGAATTTCAAACAGTATAAACCAAGTTGTACTAAACAATTAGAGATCGAATGGTTACAGTAAATAAATTCATTTATATTTGTATCAAAATCATCTGGAATATTCTCATGTTAAATATTTCCGTATATATTCATTATCTTCGCAACGTAAATAATCGTAGTAATTATATCAGTTTAAAGGACAAAATTTCTGAAATATTATACGCTTTTGGCTGTTCTTTATAATATTTAAAGCATGCATAATGTTAAAAGCAGTATCATGAACGCATTTATTCAAGGCTAGCTTGATTAAAGTTAATTGATTGATGACAATCCAAGTGAAATGAACAAAATTAACTTTATATGATATATGTACATATGAGTAAAATCTACTAAAACTTGTTACTTAAGGTACCTGTGTTTTTAAGGTTTACTAAAAGCAAAAATATTCAATCATTAAATTTCATGTTTAATAGTGATAAAAACGCGGTTAAGAATTTACGAATAATCCAACAAAATAAAAAATATTTGAATCCAAAACGTCAAATCGGTTTTTTTATTATTTATTGATATATGATGAGTCACATCATTTGCCTTACAAATTAAATTTAATTACATATTTTCTACCATGTTAAAAACAAATATATACCGATGATGCTAAAATTAGAGTAATCTGCTCTCTGATACTATTATCGTACAGACCCCGTGTCTCGTGCAATAAATGTATGGGAATTATGCGATTTAACGCGAGATCCCATAGAAGTTTAATGATATAAAATTAATCAAGACATAAGTAATTTTTAGTCTTTATCGATAGTCAATCGTATTGTTTTGCAAGTCTAACGTCACGATAAAACCAGTATTTTTTCTAAAATCAGGAAAACCTGAAGTATGAGAAAGGAATAAAAGAATGCTTGTCAGAGAAGTTCATCGAAATCCAAATAGATTAGTTTACGAAGCAGTGCCGTTTCAATATTGTAATATATATAAGGCTGTTCGGGGTATTTTCATAGTTTTTTAAATTAGTTGCTCAACAAAAAAGAGAAAATATGATTATTCCAAGGAAATGGTTATTAAAATAAAGATTTTGGTGATATTTCATTTTTTCTCATGAATATCAATCTTAAAGAAAAATATTTTTAATTTAAACTAAAGAGTTATTGTTTTCGTTTCCTCCTCAAGTTATATTTAGCAAGGCAATTTTTAAATACATAAACTAGTAAATATTTTGATGAAAAAAGCATAATTTGTTTCAAAATTGGAATTGTTCATTCACTTATAAATTGGACCAACAACATAAAAGGAATAGGCGCAGTTATTTATAATTCAGCATAGAGTGTATTTTTTTGGTTTATTATTGTCCTAAGTAAGTTTAGTTAAAGAATCATACTAATCTAATTGAATAAAGTACCTAACATTATAAAGTAAACATTGAACAGCTGCAATGAAAAGTAACACATAATACAAGCATCCTTGCATAGATTTTATAAAAGTCTGTAAGAAAAGTATCTACTAATAAAAAAGAAGAGATACAATTGATAATATGATTGATGCAAAAAAATTATCTATATTATTTATATTAATAAAACGGCATGATATAAATGTCTCTTATGTAATATTTATATATATATATATATATATATATATATATATATATACATATATATATATATATATATATATATATATATATATATATATTATATGAATACATAAAGTGATCAACTAGTAATGGTAAACGAGTATCTATAATTTAAATAATTATGTCTCCTTGCACTTATGCTAAGTGACCATGTAAAATTTTATAAAAAACCTGTAATTAGTGGTAATTATGTGCTTTTTATAAAATTTTTTTTACATACGAAAGAATATGTCAAAAAAGTTCAAGAGTCTATATAAGATATTTACTTAAAATAACAGATTTCTTATATGGGAGAATTTATAAAACCTCGCTACGGAACTGGACTTTTAAAATAGAAATACAACTCGATATCACAAGGTCTTGTCTTGAAAACTACCCAACTTATTGGAAAAAAAATGTTCACCCAATTTTAGAACATAGACGAACCTAAATAACATAAATCGCATGATATACTGAAACAAAAGAGCAATAGATGGCTTGGAAAAAGCCATCTTCAAAATCACTCAAGAAATCACACGAAAAAATTGAGGTATCCGTTTCTCCAAATCCATATGTACTACTTTAATATACTATCTGTGTCTTTGCAACTGGAAACATTTTAAGTTGAAAGTGAATTCTAGGAATGTGACAGTAAATTGTCCAATCATTTTTATCCGAAAGCAATGATAGTAAATTTATTAATATGCAAAGAGTATCTTACTAGAAAAAATAAGATATCATCTCCATACATTATTAAACATTATGATTTATTACAATAAAACTTTTTAACAAAAAACTTACCCAACTTCAAGGAATCACCAAAAAATAAGCGCGCAAAAAAAACAAAAAATTATTAAATATATGTGTTCTGTTTGAACTTTTGCGATACGACATCGTTCTCACACATAGATGAATATAGGTTATACAATTGAAGAATATTTAAAAAATTATATGTGATGGAAAAAAATAAACATAGATATACGAAAATGATAACGAAAATCTCTTAAGTAATTAGACAATGACACTGAAGACACACACCGAAGAAAAGACGGTAAGCAAAAAAAAATATAAATTGAAACTTACGGTAGTGCTATAGATAAATCGCAACAGTTTTGAAAAAGTTTACTAATATTATCGACAGGTGAAAAAATATAAGCTTCGTTATTGCTATTTATTCTATTTAAATAATACATAGCTCTAATTTGTAATTCATTGGCAATAGCCTGTTAAATGGATCCACGATGATAATAATATATGTGATGGCCTATAATCGTTACTGGCTATTTGTATCATTTAACTTAACGGTATGGATACTTTGATTTACAAGCAGGTATGCAGGCTCATGTGTAAGCAACTTGATAAAACTGTAGCGATGTGACGGAAAAGCAAGATTTGTTGAATAAAGTAGCAGCTCTTGGTTCGTTGAAGATAATTACCAATCATATTGCCTATAATCAGACCATTAATGTTACCACAGAGACGGCGACATATATGAAATTTATTTTAATTTGATACCGATTTTTTGCGCAACACTCTCGTCTTAATGTTTTTTATGCGGCTTAAGGGATCTTTTAAATGTTTTTTTGTGTATTATTTTTTATATATTCTAAGTTAATTATTGGCGGCGGGATAAATTTCTGTATTCTGAACTCTAAAGGAACGTGTTCAAATCTCAGAATTAATATTTTTCCATATTAAAATAAAAACAAAAAATTCCCTTCAATTTAAATTCTCATGTTAAACACAGATACGAACACCAAAAAATCTACTCGAAAACTACGTTTTAAATCCGTTCAAAAAATTAGTATATTTTCATTTCACCGTTATACACAATGTTTCAGATATCCTCAAAATCTGCAGTATACTGGCAAATTATATTATTATACTGGTCTACAATTATAACTCTTTTCAAAATTGTTAGTTAGAAAGGTTGGATACCGTTCCTGTCAAATATTAGCTAACAGATGTAATCCTGAAATAACATAAAAAAAGTGTTTCGTCAGTATAAGCTATCATAAAATATTTTTGATGATGCTATAACATTAAATAGATTTAATTATATTCAAAAAATAATTGATACCTGTAAAAATTACCAAAGCTTATTCAGAGTTCCCAAGTATATGATGTAAGCATATGAGCATGTACACACATACTGACATACAATTTCGAAATATGTAGAACGGCATGATTTTTTAAATAAATTAGTTTACAACAGCATAAAACAAATATGAGCACAAGCAAGTGCTAGCGTGCATTCTTCACCACAGCCAGCGGGGACAATTTAAAGGGAAAAGCGCCCCTTAAGCGGCAACTTGATTCGTTGCAGCACGTGGTGAGGAATGCGTCACTGTACACGACCAAAGACATAAGATAAAGACGCACTCATTCTCACTTCCTTTCTTGACGCTGCAAATGGTTGTTTGGAAGGTGAGCAATGAGTGTTCGGAGCATGTCAGTTAGCATATTTATGTTTCTTACTATAGCAGTATCCTAATGAGGTACGTCTAAGTTTGATGGTTATTTTACCAAACAGGATTAGCTGGACCGGCACTATGTATCGTTATAGTTATCTTCTCTCTGAATGTGTTTATACTAATGCCATATCACACCGCTAAATTGTTTTTGTTAGAATCAAATAAAAACAAAAGGAAGTAGCATCCCGTTTATGACATTAGCCGAATTCTCATTTTTCCCTCTTCTGTAAAATTGTCACAAAACACAAATAAAAAGGTTATTCTATCTTATTTTTTATAAAAGGGGTAAAATTCGTTCAGAGTCAAACGTATTAAGAGTCAGAATTTACTTATCGACGGTTTTTTACCCTTATATATACAATGGTTTAAATATTTTTTCAGTACACGATACTTTAAATAAATAAGCAATAACTTTTCAAGTTTAGAAGGTGTTATCTATCAATGGAACATGTTTAAAATACCGTCAAATCATTATAAATAAAACCGGTTTCACGTTTATGAAATGAATAGAAATATCGAGTGAAAGCAGCTAATAAATATAACTTAGGATATTTTTCTGATTCATTGTCATAAAGTGAGACCAGTTACATGTAATATCTAATCGTTTTCAAGCTGATTACGCCACAATTAATATATAGTTGTAACACTTACTATATATAATTCTAAAATAATGTTTTGTATTTAGTTTTAATTAAGTCATTGGCTTAATTAATTCATTAAGTCATTGGCGTAATTAAGTATTAAGTCATTTTTCGAATAAGTCATTGACGCATCGGCGACTTGAGACTGAACTCGAAAGTACTAGGTTTGAATCTTGAAACTAAACATACTATTCTTCTTCTTTTTTAGACTAAAGTAAAATATACGTCAGTCTAAATTCTAATCATAAACATGGCTAAGAGAAATAAAACATTCATCTCTTTCTCTTTGAAACCATTCTTTAAGAAGATTTGTACCTACAAACCTATTTGTTCTTTAAAATAATTCCATGAATCTGAAAATAGTGGAATAGATATACGTATCTATTTTGCAATTATTAGATTGTTTTAAAGGACAAATAGGTGCTTATGAACCTATTTCAATTTTACTTCGTAAACTATTAAAATACAAAAAATATGTTTTCCGTAACGTTCAACGAGACCGTCAAAATCATTAATCAAAGGAAACTAACTAGATAATGCTAATAGTGTAAGTACAAGTAACACGGTGCAAAAATGGAGGTATATTATCCGAAGTAACAAGTGATTTTATATTTAAACTCAGCTGAAAATAGAAACCAAAAATAGAAACATTAAATGCATTAAACTTTCATTGAACAATTAAGTAACTGATTAAATTTATTTAATTTCTCAAACAATTGTTATACCATGAGTAGACATATATATTTTTTTTAAATTATACGTTGGTTTTACATAATTTTAATGGAACTTACTATAAATTAGATACTAATTATTCAAGACTTACACTTATAGCTGCTGCCTTTGAAGCGCAGATAAGATAAGTTTGCAATATTTTATACTTTTTTGTGATAATAGTACATGATTAAAATAGTTAAAGTGTGGTAAAGCTCTCAAAAGGTTGATTTTCTTTTACTTAAAATTATTTTATTTCTTTTCAATCTATTTTATAGAGAATATCTAGCAATGAACCAAACATTTTGAAAAACAATGGGAAAACGCTACATTTTTCATTTAGCTGCGTATAACCAAAGAAGTTAATATTTAATAATTCACTATAGACACGAATTTTTGGTTACGAATATTTCAGCATATTATGCCATCTTGTTACACAGACTAATCCTCTAATATCCATAGATAAGAAATCTTTTCATTTATTTCATTCTACTAAAGACTTTCTCAAATAAATCATTTTTAATATGCACCTTTTATCAGCGCTATTAAACATTTTTAAAGCTATAGTTACATACCTTAACTGATGGAATTATTTTATATATGAATGATAAATACTTTGATGTATAAACACATGCATCTTTCTATAATAACCAAAATTGTAATTTCGAAGCCCTGTCCTTGCAGCATAAAACTTAAGTATGTATGAAAGAAAAACGAAATGACAAAATATTGAAAGAAAAATCTTGTGCAAGAGTGCTTGCGGGAGTAATTTAAAAGCAATGCGTCGTTTACTCTGCAGTACAGCGCATGGCATTAGCGCGCCGAGTGAATGACGATACGAAAAATATCAAACTTTTTTTTTTATAAAAGGGTATTTGAACTTTGATGCATTGGTGTCTAGTGAGTAAACTTAAAGCTTATGCATGTATTTGATGTAAAATTGATTTCAATATTTTTGTAACTTTAGTTTTTCTCTATGTTAATAATATGCATTTGTAAGGTTATTATGTTGCGCTAATAATTTATTAACTTCTTATGAGCCAGCGCACGGTTTCACCTTCAGGCGTGCATTTCGGATAAAGCACTGGGTTTTAATCGTAATCTTATAGTGTATCTTTATTGTAATATAAAAATAAATAAAGTTTACCGCATCCTCAAGAGTTGCACAAGATGAGCGAGCATGGATACATGTTGCCTCATGATTTGACATGAAGTTAGAAAATTATTATTATAGAGCAAAAAATATCAAGTATCATTATATTAGGTTGGCTACATATGAACCCGCCATCTCTGAACACAATTTTTTATATGTAGGCAATAAAATCATTGCAAGTTTTTTTTAGGTTTGGAAACGATATTTTACCGCTAAAGTTACAAATAAGTACTCGAATTTTCATTAGTTTAAGTTTTTCTGTGTGACCTTATTCCGTCGTTGTTGAAATGGGTTAATCTTTTTTGTTAAAAAGTTTTTTTTTTGTTAAAAATTTCTTTTCCGATTGATATGTAATTAAAAAAAGTGCGGTAGCCAGTGACGTGTTAGCGTCGATACCTTTTACGACGGACACTACTTGTGGCGAAAAGTATAAACGCAGGATATTATTTATTTAATCATTGTTCGAACTTTGTGTAAAGTTTACTGTACTTATACTCGGCCGAGTAAAACGGTTCATTCTTTTTCTATGTAAACCTTTGATTTAATCTTTCATCGTATGTAAGTGGTATATTTTTGATTTCGTCATTGTCTGAACTAGATTTGGATTTATCAAAATCTTTAAGACTTCGTGTAAGTTTTTTAAATTTTGATTATATACTTTCTGAATATGAGGAAACATCTGGATCTATTATTGACTACTATATAATATTTTACAGATTTCATAGTAATTATTATTAATATTAACACGATCAGATTAAATGTTTTTGCATTATTACTATTTAAAGCATACTGCCGTCTTAATTTCGATATTAAATTAGAAGGGAAGTCATTATGCGCGTAAGCAACTTACATCATATCTTCACATAGACTCAACCAATAACTATGAAAAAACTCTATGCAACTCTATTGTTATCTAATAGTCATTAAATGTCATGTCATATTTTTGAAGAATAAAATAATCAACATGCTTAAATGATCATTCTTAAGCGGGTTTTGTTGAACACATCTTATAATTTTGCGACCCCTCAAATGACTTCTTACAATTTTTCTACTTCATATTATGTAACAACATTTATTCTCTCAAATACTTACTCCTTACTTTACCCTTCAAAATATTTCTTCAAATATTTGCCTCAATTATAATAAATTGTCTTTGTAATTTTAATACTCTTCTTCCTCATGGGGTCCATTGAACTTGTTCCGTTAACTAATTTACTCAAGAGTTACTATAGTAAATCTGTAAAATTTTGAGCGTAAGTCTAGTCAACGTGTAGTCCATCTGGACTGACTTACGCACTGGACCCCTTGGCTCTTGACCGGATTGTTAAAACGAGTTGCTGAATTCAATTGTCAAAACGTCTGTGTCTAGATTCAGCTATATAGTGTAAAGTGGAAAGTTGAGGAACACTTGCGACTAATGTCTATCTACGAAATAAATGGATTGTGTGATCTACACTTTGAAAGTATTCTGTATACAGTATTATAGTTAAGTTCGTTGCATCATACTTGTGAAAGAGATTCCTTTGTCTTAAACACATTCGTTATCACATAGGGTGATTTTTATTAATTCCTTGGGAATTAAATTGACTGATATGAGAATTTTGTTCCATGTATTCAAATTTTGAATACAATTTAAGAATTCGAAAATGTGTTTATGCCACGAAATCAAAAAATTGGTAATAGTGCTTTTCCGATTAATATTTAATTGAAACATAATAAATCAGGTTTAACCGAAGTATTACAAAGCTGTGAAACAGTTTTTCTTATGTCTTATTTACGTCTGTTAAATACTCTACACATATTAAGAGCGGTTTTGCATATATTCGTATGGTAAAATATTTTCCAGCTTTATTGGAGCAGAAATTTAAAATGTTTTATGAATACGTTTAATTGTACCATGTAGTATAATTATGAGGCATGATAAAAGATAACACGAAGGATGTGAATAAGACAAAAATTATTTTCCTGAATACTTTTGATGGAATTTAATTTACTAGTAAAAGTTTGAAACTTTTGATGATTGACAAATAAATAAGTTTGCTTACGGAATAAGTGAAGCTGGAATTGATGTCCAACACCTTTGCCATTATTTTAATCTGATTTGCTCAGTTTCTTTAACCATTTACATACAAATAATTTTTTTTATTAAATGAGTAGATGGACTTTTTTATTAAATGAGTAGATATTAGAGTTCCCAATAATTAAAACAAATGATAATTAAAACAAAATCTTCCAAAATTTCCCCTAAATAAAGGCCTTAAAATTGAAAATAGGAAACATTTCACTGTAAAGTATTTTTTTCCAATTTTATCACTTATTTCCGTTCAGGATGAGCCCTGAGGCAATGAGTACAGAGCGAAGAACAAAGTTCAATTTTTTTTAATGAAAATTCGCTGCTGTTAAGATACGATTAAAATACGAGAAAAATAATAAATGCGTGAGCCACAAATGACCTGAAAATAAAATTATTATCTTGAGTAAAATTGGTTTTAAAGGATGAGACCAAAACGTCTACAAATAATTTCGGAAAAGTATTTATGGCTGCTACAGTTACTGGCTCAAGTTTAAAATGGGGAAGAGATTAAACATGCACTGTATAAACACATCCATGTGTTTATATCGTTTTCATAGTATTTCCTTCTGCACCCTGATAATGCTCTATAACTTGCTGCAGTCTTAGAAGTACGTTCCTTTTTCAATTCCAATGTAAATACTTGCACTTGTCTACTGTGAGTAATATAATTTTGCATTTTTATTTTTTTGTGAAAATAATAAAAATAGAAAATTACAGGTAAATATATGGCCAGTATAATGAAATACATGAGGAAGGCTGCAAAGGCGAGTTAGTGAGACAGTCTATAAAATGTTTGCAGGTTTGAGAATTTTTTAATTATTTGTACAAACTGTGTGTGGTTCGTTTTGTAGTTATTTAAAAATATGAATGTCGTTTTCTTTTGTCCTTTCAGCGAATAAACATTAAACGTAAATAGTTATAAATCAATCGATTCATAAAATTTTCAACGTGTAAACTGGATGAAAAATATTTTCTCATTTCGCCATAATAAATGTTTTTGACTTCAACTGTTGTTTTCAAATGAAAAGCTAATATTAAATTAATTTGTGTGAAAACACGTTACAGTTTTTTATAAAACAATGTTTAATGAAAAGAAGTAACGTGTTTTCACACAAATTAATTTAATATTACCTTGTAATATCACTATGTCTTTGATAAAGTTGAAATCGAAAACTTATCCTTTATTTTAAAAAAATATTGATTTATGTACTTTAATGTAAACAATTGATACATATAGCGAACTTATTGCTACGAGATCGATCTCTTGCAGCTAACTAAAACACCAATCCAGCCCCGCTCGATGAACGGCAGCGAATCGAACCCGGATCCTTCCGGCTCACAGCGCCGTCAAATGCCTTGTGATAAACCGAACACAACACGGGACAGATAGATTTCATTTGAAAATTTGATCAAATCGCTTGCTTTTGCATATTATAAGAAAGTTTTAATAAGTATCTATAATTTAATTAATATGACACGATTTACGTAATAATAAGATTGCATCACAAAAATATAAGACGAAGTAAGACTTCAAGATTGAGGATAACGTGTGATGCTGCAGCTAAGTCTATTTGGTAACTTGTCAAATCATATGTGGAAATGTTTTATTACAGCATTGGTTGCATTTAATTTAATTAAAATTATATTTGGAAGTTATAATCTAGATATGTTAAAATTAATTGAAAAAGTATTCAAATAACAAAAAAAATCACACCAAATATATGGATTTTTACGAACTTTTTTTTATTGTTCAAATAGTTTAGTTATATCGTCTCCAAAATCAACATACCCCAAACAATAATAAAATTTAACTATTGAAACTTGTTCACCACCTAGTGTCATAAAGATGCAACAAAATTGTCTCTACGTTTATAATTCCATCAGACACTGACCATATTTCAATGGACATGTCCTTAATATTCATAACTATGACAATGGCGTGTTGAACGTTTGCATTATTTTTCTCCACAGCCTTTGTTGTAGCCTCAACTGAATAGCAAGTTGAATGAAACGAAATAGCATTCAGGTCGTCGCGCCACGCGGAAGAACAATGGCTTTTCAGGACGTCTAGTGAGCTTGCTTTCAAATGTTTCAGCCATAATGGCTGGCGCTCCATACGCATCTAGAGCCTAGCATTCATTCGCTTTCAGAACCGCTGTGTTCTTAGCTTGATAGTGACTGTGAATCCAAATCCACTTTGTTAATAGTAACTAATATTGTTATGGTTTTATAAATTAACGTGATAAATATTCAATAGCCGAATATATTTTAAGAGTTATTTATTAAAAGGGGCGTCTCGGAATGTCCATTTTTTATTAATTATAATAGACCATGTGTCACTCAGAAACAATAAAGGTGTTACACAAATTACTATTATGTTGGTCTGTAACACTTATTAAAGTAACATATTAGTGAGTAAATTAATATAATAAATTAGTAATTTATAAACACGTTTAATTCAAATATATCAATATATGTTCTATAGCAGTTCAAGGACCAGGTGCATGCAAAGCATTACGGTACAAAGCATTGATACCGATTAAAAATGCAAAGCATTACGGTAATAAGCATTGATCTTTGAAACCATTTAGTAATCTGTATGGAAGTTTGTGGTTTTCAGTCAAAAAAATACATGATATTAAGTGATTTTTTTTTGTTGCTTTCACTGTGAGATCAATGCAATTTGAATGATGTCACACGCAAATTAAATTAACTTTAAATTTTATGTAATAGGTTTATATTTTTCAATCATTTATGACATACCACTATATCTCTTATTAAGTAATTCCACAGGGGATCATGACAAAAAATATATTTTCATTACCTATAACTTACCAACCAGAGGTCTGCGAAACAACAGTTCATTGTAAACTTGGTGACAAAACAGATCTAAAAACGAAAATCTTAAGTGTTCCACAATGCTGTGTTTAAAAAAAATTATTTATAAATATATTTATAATCTATTCATATAGCTCTTGTAAAAATATTCTAGGAGGAATGAAACATTTTTTTCTGTCTCAATCATTTTTGGTCTCGGACGAATGACAATAATCCATTCGCTTTTATATTCGATTATTACAATCGATTCGATTATTACAAATATATGTGTGCTAGTTTTATAATAATTTATACCAAAAATACAAAGTCGTTATCGCTGGACCAAGATATTGTTTATGCAAATATTTGAGAATGGGCTAGATCAAAAATTATAGAAAATATGTTAAACACGACAAATATAGTAACTTGGCACTTGTTATTTTGTCTTAAAACTAAAATCAAACTTAACTAATATATTAACCTTATGTGGAATCTATGTTTTACAAAATATTTAGTAAAAAAAATTTTACTTTAACCCTAATATCGTTGCGGTAATTTAATAAACAAAATTAGATACTATACTTTTACAATCAAATCAGTAAGAGTGTTAATTTTACATCTCAATGACACTTAAATTCGATATTACTTCACTTTTGAATTGCACTTGATTTTAAAATTATCGCAAATAAATATTATATATATATATATATATATATATATATATATATATATATATATATATATATATATATATATATAGAAAGTAACAAATTATCGTTAATCTCTTACCTCTTGCTTTAAAGAAGTTTAAAGCTTACTTTTAATTTAAATTACCCGAACTAATTTACGTATTTTTACACGTTTGAGATGATATAATATGATGTTATATCTGAATTAAAATTGGAATTAAGTCTGAAATATCGCAAATAAATCTTAACGCTTAGTTCAACTAGTTCAGATCTAATATCCCATCACTTTATTATACACCTTGTGTTCATTTTTATAGCATTATGTAATGATTTTCTAATTCTCTTCTATTTTCAAATTATTTTTCATTTTATTTCATTTTCCATGTTTGTTGATAATTAGAAAGACCCAATTATCACATGAAAAGTACCAATTATCGGATTATGATTTTAACAAAGTATTTTCATTAGATTGACTGTCTTATAAAAAAAATGTTTAAGACGGATTAAATATATATATTTATTTTTTTTTTGTTCGTTTTCTAAAAGTGACATAAATATAAGTAACAACTTTTTTTATACTGGACGCCAAATCCTATTTTCCACTTACATGATGCTCATATTCTGTCGCAAGTCAAAGATCAAGCCATACCATATTTTCTAAACATTCTATACTCTCAATTTAAAATTCATAATATATATGATCCTCTAACGTATGTCAGTTCAAAAAATATTGCTCAAAACATATTGAGATCAGTTCCCTTTGACTAAAATTGGATACCAAATTAAATGAAACTACGTAATGTCGTATTATTTCTAATTTCTTTGAGTTCTTTACCACGACCTAGGTTTCGTTGTATTACAACATCTTCAGGTTGGCAGGGGGATAATATTAATTTGATACTATACCGTAATTTCGAAATGAAACAATACTCATAATTAAATATTATATTATTTGACGTAAACTTTTGTATAAAGTACGTTTTCCTTTCGTACGTTAGTATAGTTATTAATCACAGAATATAAAATAAAAAAATGTTAATTGATAATCTGATGTTGAATTGTCTTATACTTTTAGTGTATTAGTATTTTAACTTTTAACATACGATTAACTAGGTAACCTTAACTAAAACTTAAACATTGAGATGACTATATAAGTCACGAATATTATTAAACTAGTTATTAATGGATAAAAAAATGGCCAGGCGCAGCTTTCCGTACAAACATTTAGGACCATGGCTTTCATTATTTTACAGATATTATTAATGTTCAGTTAGTGAAAACTTTGCTTTCATCAAACTAGGCCAAGTCAATTTATAAACTGTTTTAATAACATTTGACAAATAATATTTTATAATTTGTTACCAATGCAGCACTGTAATTTCACAAAGTGCAAGGTTATTATTACGATTTAATTTAATTACGGAAGCAAAACATTTCAAATGGGGGTAACTCACTTCATTAAATATATCCACAAAATACTCTTTTTCTCCAGTCGCCTCCTGGAGGGTAAAGTTTTAATGAATCTCAGCGGAAATAAATTCATCAAACAGTGATCGCTGTTCTTGCGTTTATTCGAGCGAAACTGAAGTGGAACCAACTTTTTAAAGAAAGTTCGTTATTTCTTAAAACACTTAGTTAAAAAAACAATGAAATGTATAAAAATCCTAAAAAAGCTCAAAAAATTAAAATATTTATCTAGAAAAGGTTTTGTTGCGAACAATGATGTAAAAATGATATTTATGAACTTACAGAGGAGTAATGAAAAGTTAACGTGAATTCTTGAGATTGTCAAAAAAGTGGTTTATTGAAAATTCGAAGTCATTTATTTTATTTTAAAATACACTTTTTTTCAATCCTTTCTTACATTTTTCGTAAATCATTTTTTAAACTTCTTTTCTATCGTTTTATTATTTTTATGAATCCATAGACAAACACTTATAGATTCGCTACATCCATTTGTAGATCACAGCCGCTTTGCTTGCATACTTTTGTATTATAATGGTGAAATTAGTTATATTTACACATAATTAAAATGCCTACCAAATTATGAAATATAATCTTTTAAAAAATATTTTTAGACAATTCATGTAGACTACACGCAAATTAGGCGATTTTTTTATTCGCATACTTCTTTTAGGGTATTATCAAATAGATTTTTCAAACATATTTGTTATATTCAATACATATATATTGTTATCATAGATTAGTATATGACGTTTTTTCGATATATTAAGCTTTGAAGTGATCATTTTTTTCAGTTACGTGTCGACACCCCCGATCAGTTACACTGTTATTTTTGAATGTCTGGAAAATATTAACAATAGTATTATATATAAGCAGATTAAAGAAAAAATCACATTTAAGTAGGCTCTACTAGTTAACAAGTGATTTTCGACCAATTTACATGTAGTTGTGATCCATAAAAATTTAAAGAAATTCATTTTATAGAAATTTATATGAAAGAATTAAATCAATTGCGAAAAATTACTTTATATTTCAAAATATATACTTACTACATCGATTAATAAAACTGCCTGGTGCCTAGGATGTGTACGCTTAAATGTTTTTATATTATTTAGATCTGACAAAATAATAGACTAATATGACAACTTGCATGTAGAATTTGTATTATTCGATATGACAACACGGATTAGAACAAAAGGTAACAAAGTGAGTTGATTGTAAAAACTACACTGCGTTTTATGCGATTAAGTGTCCAGTTCTACTTTCAATTATTAGTTCAGTTAGGAAACAATGAATTTAGTATGTCGACGAACTACCTAACTAACATCTCTAAAATGAAAAGTCGTTAGAATTACGACAATTAGTGTTTTGCGGTGGAAAATGTGCTCGTATTGAAAGGAATGGCGGATGCTATTAAGCAACCATTACCGATGGCTATTGCGGTTCAAAGATCAGAAGATTTGAAAGCTAAAGCAAAAATAATTTGGGCAATCGACGCTTCGCTTTATGTGCATACTAAACAAACAGTTACAACTTACGATTTATGAAAAACTTTGAAGAATATATTCGACTATTCCGTTTATTTCCAATAAATTAGTTTGCTGAGAAACCTCGTAAGCATACGGCTTAAAAACTGTAAATTCATAACTAGCTACGTCAGCCAGCTCATAGAAACGACACAGAAACTTAAAGGAACTGGTTTTGAGATAAACGATGATGGCTATTGGATGATGATGATGGCTATTGAACATTCTAGCATAAACACTAATGCGAACTCCATAAAAAAAAAACTCCATAAAAATTGTTGGACCTGAACGCAGAATTTGAAGTTAAGTCTGAAGGTTCATTTGTCGCTAAAAAATTGTATAAGCATGGTAGCACTGGCAGTAAAAAGGCGTTCTCAACATGGTGACATGAACGGAAAGGGAGCGCATCTGTCATCTGTCAATGTCAGATTGGACATTTCAAAAATCAATGTCCGTGTGCAGAAAATGCGAAGAAAAATGTTAAATGCATTTTTCTGCAGTTTGCAGTTTTTCTCACTAAAAAGTTCAGAATAAATTCGGGTGCCAGCACTCATTTAGTTTTTAATATTACCTGTTATCCAATCAACACAAACTAAGATAATAATTCAAGTTTTATGCGCAGGTGACTACATACTGCGTATAATAATATTTATTAATGACAGTTTTTCATTTTCTATTACTCTGTTCATTCGCTTTCGATTTTAGAATTTTTTAATATTTTTTGCAAGACTAATAAAAGAATATGTTTATTAATTTGCATGTATTTGCGTAAATGTACGAGTGCATATGAAAAACGACATTAATTCTAAACATTACTAAGCAAGTTAGTTTTCAAATATTATAGATTTAAATTATTCGAAAGTCCACTTTTGAATTAACACTTCCATTTTTACAAAAAAAATCGCAATATAATACAGATCTATCTAATTGATTAATTTTAAAAACTTTATCTGCGGCTAATGTTTATTTTTGTTTACGTAAATTTCAATTTTAAAAAAATCCTATTTGTGATCACAATGATGCCACACGAAAATATAAATATTAATTGATTGATTAGCAAGTTGTTGTTAATAAATGCATTAAAATAAAAAATAAAATGTACCATTTCTCGAAGAAACATAAGTGTTTAGTTGGAAATGTAGTTTAAAATTTTTTATTTAATTTTAAACATTATAAAAGTTCTACTTAAGAAATAATTTTAGATCATTTTTTTACAACTTAAACCACAGGCATTATGCAAACATTAAACGAATTTTGTCTATACATGAAATTAGGAGTAGCTTAGATTTTAATATAAGCTATTTTTGTGTCATGTTTCGTGCCGAACCATTTCGAAGCGTTATTTCCAGGATCTCTAAAACTTTCTTTACATTACATATACGCACATAGGAACAATTGACCCTTATAGATCGAATTTCGTCAAACAGAAATCATTTATCATAGCATGTCTAGTCATAGATCAGATCGTAGGAACCTCGTCAGAATTTAAATTTTACATTAACAGACGTTAAAAACTGATTAGCTGTCATAAAACTCTTATGAGTTAAAATATACTTCAATCTAGCGGATGGTTTATGGAAAATACACTGACGGGTAAAGATTAAGTTATTTGGTTAAGGTTGCTTAATATGTATATATATATATATATGCATATATATATATATATATATATATATATATATATATATATTTTTTTTTTTTTTTTTATGAAGATATTTTCCATCCTATTAGAACCAAAAAAGAATATCATAATATGAAAACATCGTCATCAGTCAATCTTTCTTTCTTCAATTCTTTTCGCATCCGGGCATTAATATCAATCATTTTTCTGAATTTCTGCAAAGTGCAACATACAATGGCAAAAGTATAAAGCATTATTTGCGTAAATCTACATCCACACAACTAAAACTTTAGACTCGAGATAAAGTCAATATAAAAATAAACTCTGTACAACAAAGCAAAGAAATTTCAATAAATTAATAACTACAAACCTGCATTAAAACTAAATAAGAATAATTTACAGGAAAAAGAAAGTATGCCCATAGTTACGCCCTAAGTAACAAGATATTTAAATAATATGTACTTAAAGAAAATTTTAAATCAACAATCTACCTTTCCGATCAACGAAACACGAATTTCGATACTACTAAAGTAGCAAAGAAATTTCAACAAACTAAAAAAAAAAAATATATATATATATATATATATATATATATATATATCTTTAAAATCTTTAAATGAGAAGAACAAAACCAAAACGCTTACACATCGATTAAAACGCACACGCCTAATTAATTGTTCTAGAATACAACGAATTCCTTCATCAAACATTTGAGCTGGCCGTGACCAAGCGTTCCTGTACCGCCCGCTTTCTCCATGGTCCTGGGCAAAGACACAGCAAAGAAAATAATTAAAATGTGCATTTTTACCTTTGCTTACTTCAAAAAATAATTTATCTTA
This sequence comes from Druceiella hillmani, assembly GCA_039881145.1. Classification (NCBI taxonomy): domain Eukaryota; kingdom Metazoa; phylum Arthropoda; class Insecta; order Lepidoptera; family Hepialidae; genus Druceiella; species Druceiella hillmani. The sequence goes on from JAYKKI010000022.1 coordinate 5,268,192, forward strand.
AACTGTTGATAAAAAACTACAAAATGGGAAGAATAAATATTATCTACAAAAAACGCATAAAATGACTGTAACATTTATTTTGACTAGGGTTAATAAATCAACGTAAACTTCATGTTATTTTTTTACTTTTGAAGTAAAATATATTACAATTAAAAGAGTTACTGTACCTTATCCACGATGGCCTCCAATTACCCATACATAGTATTACGCTATCTGTAACAATTTTTCCAGAGTTCATCGTTGGTAACATGCAGTCCAGCGACTTTTACTGCAATCATGTAACAAAAATACAATGAAACAAAAAAATAAAACTTTCCTATATACATAAATAAATATATATATATATATATATATATATATATATATATATATATATATACATATATATATACATATATATATATGTATATATATATATATATATATATATATATATATTTATATATATAAAACTATATTTTCACCTTTGTCATGAATTTAATATCTAGGAACTATGATAGATGAAGATGCAATGAAATTCAAAAGTCGATATCCGGCAAAAAGTGTATCTCTACGAATTTCACCTAAACTTAATATAGCTTCCTCGTGGCACTGTTGCCACGAGAGTAAACAGTAATGTCAAAATAAATCATCAACTCGACAATCAATCCCGCCTTTACTTTAGTATGGGAAAATATCTACACTTTTATCGTGTTATTTTCACTATCAGTGCTCTCGTTACACCCTACAAGGCAGAAAAAATTTTCATTTCAAAATAATAAATGTTCACCCAAAAAGGGAACAAAAGTATAACATTTGTTGGTCGCCAAAATCCCATGACATGAAACAGCAACGTGCCTTGAGAAATTCATGCTTAGCTGAATGCACCCTCAGTTGCATCATTTATATTTGCGACCCTTTTAGAATAGTTACATATTTGAAACTAACAATTTACCGACGGTCCGACGCTAGTTCCCGTCATTTCTATGAAATGAAATTTATCTGATCATCTGACATGCATCTATAAGCGAGACGTACGGCATACTCTATTTAAAGTACAGCGTAAAGCTGCGGCTCGTATTACTTTCAATTTATCTACGGAGAAATGGATGGTTCTGCGACACCGGTATATATATATATATATATATATATATATATATATATATATGTATATATATATATATATATACATATATATACATATATATACATATACATATATATATGTATGTATATTAATAATATTTTGGTACAAACTAAAAGTTTAAATGTTTGTGAGTATCCAGTTATTAATTTCATAAACAGTATTTACGTATTATTCTTTAATACAAACATTATTTATGCCAATATATTTCTGAAAGTATTTTACTAGTAACAATGATCAACTATACTCAAAGAACTGTAACTTAATCTCTATGCAATGAATACGCGCTTTTATCGCCAGTAATTTCCCGTTGAAATGGCCCGAAAAATGGTTCGAGAGAATAAAATTGTGCAACGCTTATTATGCTCCTTGTATTCATTCGATCAATATTGAAAGGACCTCTATTTAAAAAAAGTCTTAAACAAATATTGGACATGAATGAAAAATCTCAAAACAATTATTAATTAAATATTTTTGTTCCAAAGGCGACACAAATTAGTTTATTCAAGTGGTATTTGGGAGCTTGCGAGAGGTCTATGAAAAGGCAGTGAGAGTTTTATGATTGTCGGAAGAATTGTTAATTGATACTGGGAAAGTTTGCAAGCAAAGTTTTAATTTTGCGGTTGGCTTTATAAAATGAGTCACTCATTCCAGACGTAATATTTATCTGAGAAATTAATACTGCGATAAAATTTGTATTCTAATGCTGGGTAGATAATTCTGCTCATATAAATATACCTACCCTAATATATATTTCCGTACCAATAATACAACCAATAACACCAGATCCTCATATAAGACATAACGAATCATTAACAAAAAAAATAATAAACTTTAAAAACAACATGTGTCTGTCGATACAGATACAAACTGAGATCGTCAAGTTTTTAACTGAAACTATTTTAGAGCTCGGCTCTCTCGATTCACGAGTTCACTACGTTGGGTAAAATCATAATACGACTTCAAAATATTTAAAATAATTTAATTTCGACTAGGATACAATATATTTTAGACCGGGTAGAAAAACAATATTATATTTAAAATACTGCAACTACCGTGAATCTAAATGAATAGTAAAAACTACTTCAATCGGGCGCAATACCCTGCCATCATGCTTTGAATAGACTCCGCCTTTAGTAGAAATGGCATGGAAAATATTATTTTTAATAGAAATAGCATGGAGAATGGCATCTTTGCTAAAGTTATGAATATTATTTATCTCAAATAAGTCTACGACCTACTGAACACTTCTGTTTGATATATGTTTTTGACTATATTCAAGATTTTTTGGAGAGCCTGAATGCATAAATCAACTTATTACAATTAGGGATTGCTTTTGTACATCTTTCAGAAAAGAAACATTTGACGGAAATCCAAATCTTAAATACTACTATTTATAGATTTTTAGGGATAATTTTCCTTTTATTACTATTTTGATGCATATAAGCATCTGATTCGTTTTGATATTCACAACGTTTAATGGTATTCCGAAAAGAACTTTAAAGGCAAATATTTACGTGAAAATAAGGCAAATAAATAATGTATGTACCGATAAAACATATTATGTAAATGTAAAAAGATTGCATCTGTATGCGCGTCACGTAATGGAAATTTGCTCTTTTACAAATCTTAGAAACTCGGACAAAACCTCCCATGGAAGTCATTAAAATGATTATATAACTCCACTGTCATTATTTTCGATCATTCATTTTTATTAAATTATTAAATAGTTACATTATAGCCCTTCGTTTTTGGGTTTGGTAACGCTTTTTGCTCTGGCCGTTACGCGGGATGATGGAGTCATAGTTTATTTGCATGTGTACATGAACATTCTACAGCATTCATAACTTTTTTACGTACTTCTATATTAATAAACAAAGTTTTGCGAGAGGAGCCAAATCTTAATATCTATTCTGCTCCACTTGCCGCTTTGGGAATAAGATTATAGAGTTATATAATAAATAAATTAATTAATTGATTATTTAATAAATTACTCAACGGCATCTTAATTAATCGACGGATATATTTGTTTCCTTTAAACGTAAATAACGATTTTATGTATATGTGTATATGTGTCGTGTTACTATTGCACATTACGTGATAATAAATGTTTATATTGACTGTCATCATAATCACTGAGCTTTTGCTAAGATATGCTTATAAATACACGTCCTAAAATATTAAGAGGATAAACGGTTTCTTCGCTCGCGGTACCATTTTTTTTTAATGCAATTAAATAACAATCACTAAATGCACCGAACATGTTTGGACACTGCACAAACAAATCATATTCAGGCATCTCGGTGACCTAATTTAAAAATTTTGAAATGTTTCACTTCGCAACGTACTTTTTAATTTTAGCTTTAGCTTTATGAATATCGGTGATGAATGAGATTTAATAATTAGGAGTTAATTCTATCTATTTTCTATTTTCTTTTTCTTATCTATTTTCTTCTCAAGACTACAAGTGCGTCTCCTGGACTATTTGTAACCAAATAACGAAACATACTAACCTATCATTAAATTAATTCGTGTCTTTTTTTCAGAAATTAGAATATTTTTATTAAATAAATTTAAACAACACTGATCAGTGCTTTGTATTTTTCCAAGTAAAATAATAAAAATTAATTTAATGAAAACCATTTAAATCTGATAATTAAATATTTTCCTCTCAGGGACATTACACATTGTGCGAAATAAATATTTTCCTTTCAGGAATGCTAAACTAAGATGATATAACTAGTATTTTGAGCCTAGGAATGAAACTGAAGAGACCTAAAAAAGAATCGAAGATCCTTGTGTTTTCATCTATCGTTAGAGGACATCCTCTATGGCCGTGGATTTAATTTGATGTCGACTTTGTAAATTACTTTATTCATTAATCATCAGCTCGTAATGTCTTTCTGGAAATGACAGTATTCTCCCATGATAACTAGTCGCGTTATACACGGCCACAATATTTAATGTATTTTCAGAAAAATTATTATATTATTAAAAAATAAGAATGTTATTTTCAGAATGTTATAATCAGAATGTTATTATAATCAGAATGTTATTTTCCTTATATTCTGTGTCTCTTCGGATACAGCTCCCTTCACTTTCATAGTGGAATATTTCTTTCATAAATTTCCAATTTAAGAAATGTATTTGTCTCTAATTTAATTTTTATATCGTCATTTGAAATTAGATTGTTTATTATTTACTTTATTTAGGTATAATTGATAAAATTGTCATTTCACGGGAAATATTATGTGAAGTAATAATAATAATTTTCAAGAAAAACTAATTTTGAATTTCCATTTTGTTTTTTTAGACACGTATCGAATTTAAATATTTTGTGTTAAATAGATTTAAATACATGTTATCAATTAAAAAGAAAACTAAACCTTTTAAAATAACTTTTCCTATGTTGTTAGGTTTACTTGATTAAAAGGTTTGAACAGATAATTATTTTATGGGAAAATTTACGCTATGTTTGGACTTTAAAAAAATTATTAAATCTAATAAAGGCCATCTAAATTTATTGGGTCAGGTCAGGTTAGGCTATCAACTCGTAATTTTGAAGATCTATCAATAAAAATACCCCTATAAAAGCTCATATCAAAAAGCATACATGAGTACTCATTTTCAATGGTTGAACACGGGAAAATATTTTAAACCTTTAAATCTTTTTCAGTATTTTAGTTTTCTTTAATTTTACATATTTTTAATGGGCTTCTTGGTTTCTCGAAATTTTGTAAAGTAACAAAATTTAACTTCCTATTTCTACAAGGAGTATGTTCACGGCTTTCGTTCACATTTAAGATTATACCTTATTTATTATTAAAAGTTTTGTTTTAGCGTTATCAATAGTTCTTGAACCTGCGTTAAATTATTTGAAAGTTAATATTTGATAATAGTTAATTATTGATTAGGAATGGTAGCTAATGAATGACATGGAAGGACTTTATATTTCCAACATTTGTCTATTGTCTTAAATAGCGATTCCTTCTCACTGAAAATCGGTGGTATATTTATAGAGCACGTTCATCTACGTACTAATACTTAAATACGATCGGTAAAGTATAAATTCTTATTTAATTAGTTTCTCACATATGTTTTTTTTTATAAACTAGCCATTTTTGCTTTGATTTTGTGTGTTCCTTTCATTTACGTGTAAATTAACATTGGATGGAGGTCGCTTAAAATTCAATTTTTTCCGCAATTTTTCAATGTTACATTTATTTACCCCAAAATTATTTTTCCTTAGCACAATTTATACGCTATAATGTTTCCATAAAATCTACCCAGAGATCATTTTTTAACATGTCTCTCGAGACTTGTATTTAGATAATGTAGATATGAAATATTTTTGCTAACATAATTTTTGAGTACCTTTTTTTTATATATTTTTTTGTAATATTGACTTTTAAGTTTATTTTAGCCGTAATGAAGATTAACTTTAATTAATATGCCAAATACCTGAAATTTGTTTCGATATCTAATGGCAATTGTGAAAAAATTTAATTCATATAGTGTTCAGTATCTAACTATAAGAGCCTACTTTTCGCTTGTGAATTCTAATTTTACTCAATAGTTTGTTAAAACTTTAACATAGTTTGATAACCCATTTTGCCACCAAAATCAAATATTCTCCAATTTATGTATAATGAAGCTCACGCAATGGAAAAAATTTCTGACTTAGCAGCTCCAAAAATTTATTATATTTCGAATATATTTCATGCATAGATCAAAAATTCTTAAATAAATCTCATTTATGTAAATGTAAATGGAACTTATAATTAATAGGCATTTGTCTAATATTTTCTCTTTTTCTAAAATAATTTATGTACACATAAAATCTAGATGAAGTAACATTAATTTATTTCTTAAGACAGCGTAAGCAATTACTGCAATACTACACATTGTTAAATTAAAATGCCCTCTTCAAATATGTCACTTAAGATTGAGACGGCCATTGGGTCGATTGATTCTTTTATGTAAATGAAAACAAATTAGATTGTGATATATGAAAACATTTATACTTTACTATAAATACAACCTGCACTACACTATTGAAAGAAATGATGTCACACATTTGTGAAAACACATGTTCATTAAATATTTCACACAATTTTGTTATCATTATGAACCTTTTTCCACCGGCTTTGTTACCTTAATGAGCGTTTTTATACTGGCGACTCTGGCATGGCAACAACAGAAGCAAATATCTATGGAAACAAATGAACGCGTTGTACCGATTTAGATTTTGCCGACACCGTGCCTGTGCCGGGACTAACAAGTTTCTCATTGCTGCTTCTGCTATTATGGCGAAAATGTACGTGTGTTACATAATTACATGAACTGTAGCAGTGCAAGTGTACGTGAGCTTGCGAGAAACGCAGTGTGAAATGATATTTTGGGTAATTACCGCGAAGTATGTCATCTTCACGTGTTTAATAATACGATATTGTTACATTAATTGTTTAAGTAGAGGCCAGAAGCTGCTCATGGATTAAAACGAAAGAAAATGATACAAATAAATTCTTTTTTTTTATTTTTGGAGAGAAATATTTCAATTTCTTAATTGTAGTTATTACGAAATATCACATAACAAAAAGAGAAACAAAAGTTTGTCATGTAACTTTCATTTAGTTCTTGAAAATTATTTTAATATCATTTGTTATACCATGAATTACCATTACACAATTAAGAAATGATAACTATCTAACTTAATTTTATGTTTTGTATTTATTTGACTATCAATCATGTTGACTTCTATTACAGTGTAAAGACGAACAGAACACACTGGTGCCAGCCAGTATATAAGCACTCATTTATGTATACAAGCAGACAAAAACTGAAAAACCTAGTAAAGGGTATATTTAATATATATATATATATATATATATATATATATATATATATATATATATATATATATATATATATGTGTGTGTGTGTGTGTGCATATTAGGTTGTCAACTTATAAAACTGCCATCTCTGTATACAAACTTTTCAATTTTGTTTGTATCTGGTCAATAAAATTAATCCTTCACCGTCAGTATCTAACACTTGTCGCTAATATATAAGCAGATCTAAAGATCCATACTTCTAGAAATATTTGGGCCTTTGACTGAAAAAGGGGTGAAGTTCGATTTTGATATGACTTGATAATTAGATGGCGAAAGATCTGGAAAGCACGGTGGTACGGCAGGAACTCGGTAGCTCTATGCACACATTATCTCTCCTCTAATGTTAAAAGGGTGTTAGCTCATGTGGTGGTCAAACAGAATATTTCCACTTCTTTTTCAAAGTATGAAGTTGTTTTCCATTGTAATTTAAGATCGCGAAAATAGCTCTGCTAAATAACATGAAGTTAATCTAGGATCTGTTTCAAGAAGACTCCAGATCAATTATAAGAAGTCGCTTTGGATTAGGTTTATGGGAAGGGCCAAAATTCCCTTCTGTGAATCTTTAGAAACAGTGCTCGGCTGTGTCGAAAGAGGGCATACCTTCACCCATAGTTGTGTATATGTCGGTGATGCTTCGTTGGTGTTTCGCCCTAAACGACATTCATGAAGAAATAGTTGTCTAATTTCACTTCGAAATACTTCCATTTTTACTTCATTCTTTACTCGTTGATTACTTAATTGCAAATTAAAAGAAATTCGAATGTCGCTCCTTTATATACCTTTCAAGAAATATTCTTGCACTTTTATAACATTCCGGAAATCAGTATAAAAAAGTGGCGTGTTTATAAGTGGCTTAAATATATATATATATATATATATATATATATATATATATATATATATATATATATATATACATATATCTATAACTAATCAACTACCAGCGGACATCATAAAAATATTGTTTTTGAAGCAAAACTACAATTATTATTTACACATTAGATATTAGATACTGTGTTGATACTATCACAGTAATAATAATAATAATGTAACACAATAATATATCCTTTGTAACGCAACTAGTCTAAAAGCCAGCGGCGCGCAGACTTAAAGTATTTGAACAAACTCCATATTTTTTTATTGACCCTCTTATAGCTGAGATGAATGAGATATGAACTCATTATAAGCTCGACGGCGGTTCCTATAGAGTCACTCAGATGTTAAAGGTATACAAATTTAACCGATTAAAAGTTATAGTAACAAGGCTTTCCTTGTAAGGTTTCACCTGGAAATGTAAAAAATTTACATTATTATTATTGAAAAATAACAACGGCAGACAGCTATAGTGGTTCTAAGGTCATGACAGACAATGTTGAAAGTCCCAATAAAAATAAACCAGTTAAGGTATTTTAACAAAGCGGAAATTTATATGTGTTGTTAATAATAATGATGATAATATTCTAAGCCTATATTTAGAACGGCAGACATTTTTGCGGCTCTTACAGACAACGAAACATTGTCTCTAGCACGCACATACGTATATATAATATTATCGCACTCATTCTCATCCAAAGACTTTTTTCTCTACTCACTTAGTATTTGGGTTTATACCTGAGTGCCAATTTACTATTAATAGTAAACATCTGGCATAGTAATGGTTTTGCCTAATATTTTTAGTAGACACGGAAATAACTGTTATTTTCACATACCTTTTATAATGAATAACATCATTGAACAATAACGTAATATCATATTTTTAATAACTGTTACTCAACACGTTTTTGAACGATATATTATATATAACATTGCACATGAGTACTACATTCGCTATCTATATAAAATACATATATCTGTCCATTTGTAATTCGAGAACTGCTTGTTCAATTTCAATTCCGTTTTCCATAGCATATAGGTAAATTTTGTGAGCAGATTTTAATTTATATTTGATTAATCTATATGAAAGGAAGCCGGGTAATGACAAATACAATGAAGAATTGTCGTTCGAACCACATAGGATTTTCTTAGTTCGAATGCCATTTGGCTAGCAGAGCCACTGATGCCATTTCTCAAAGAATTAACGTAACATTTGATCAATATTTTATATTTTTAATTAAAGATGACAAACGGCTTTTACAACATGAGGCACCAAAAATTGAGTATATAATCTCTAGACTTGATGACGTAAGGATAGCATATCTTATAAAGGAAATGAAGAATGCAAAATTTAAGTAAGATCTCATTGATTTTGTTGCTATATATTGGGCAAGTATTCAAATAAGAGCATTTCTTGGCAATAAATTAAATTATCTCAGTTTCCTAAATTGTTATTCATATATTACAAATAATGAAAAAGTAGAATCAAGTATTATTGAAAATTTATAGTGCAAGTTACACAAAGAAGCAAATAGCAAAATTATTTGCCATGGGTCTAATTTTGGTAATCAATCAAATATCGTTAATGACTCTGATACGGATATTGTGATAATAATGCTTGGTAATATACTACAATTGAAAAATTCTTTCTCCCATAGCTCGATACTCACAGGAACAGAAAATAACGAACGGTTCATTAACATTACTAAAATTTATGAGGAGTGTAACAAGCTTTTACTAAGAACCCCCCCAGGGTTACTTAATAAAAGCTTGTCACACTTTTACCGCCTGCGATTTTAGTTATTTTTGATAAGAGAAAAGAAGGCCCTTCACCATATAAAAAAAATATTGAATACCAACAAGCATTTGCAGCTCTTGGTTTAACGGAGGATATGTTATAAATCTTTTCGACGTAACTCAAGACTTTACTTGTGAAACGTGTAATGCGAAAAATTAAAAAATACAAACGATGATAGGTTACAGCTTCTCATCAATTGTTACAAGGCTAAAGATAATGAAGATTTCAATACAAAAGTGTGTAATTGAAAAAAAAACTTACATCAACTTGGTACCACCCTGCAAAAGTGAACTTTATCATCAATTTTTATGAGCGCATTATATCTCCAAGATTTGGAAAAATGCTTTTCAAAAAGACCCCACCTCGTTAAACCCACTGGAACGTGATTGGATAGAAAAAGAAAGCTCATACACATTCAAATGGTTTCATAGAAATCATCTTCCAAGTATCGTGAGAGAATTGACTGTAAAACTTCCAGGTAATTTCATTTTAATAAAATCAATATTCTCTTAATTATTATTATTAATATAGATCATTTGACTCAATTTACATAAGTATTTAAATTTCGTTTTTACAGGAATGATCAATTCCTGTAAAAATTGAACATATAAATCATGTGGTCAATGATGACATATAATCAATGATCAATTGAACATATAAATGACTCCGATGATGATATCGAAGGGTAATGCATAATAACGACAGATATGAATAAGAAAATATTATTTTTTTAAATTACATTTTTCTTATCTATTAAATTAATATTGGACCATGGACGAATGATAGATAAAAATTAAAATTAAAATTTCATTCTCATAATATATAATAATTATTATATTATAAGAATGAAATTTGAATTATTAAATTTAAATTATTGCCCTTATTATTTAAAATGATTCTTTTGTGGTCTATTTTTCTCATAATCCACCTTACGGCAGTAAATACATACGTATGTCCGTACAATGATACATGTGTATGTATATACAAGGAAGTATACAAGTATGTTTCATATTAAATTTCATGCAGATTAAATGGACGTTAGAGCAAATGCGATATTATATATACATACGTATGGATGCGCCAGAGGTTATGTTCCGTTATCTGTCTGCATGTTAGAACCGCAGAAAATGTCTGTCGTTCTAAAGATAGGCTTAGAATATTATCGTTATCAACATATATAAATCTCAGCTTTGTTAAAACACCTTGAATTGTTGGTTTCTTTTTTGGACGTCAATTTCCGCTGGCTTTAAAATAAAGATGTTGGAAAGAATAAAAATCTAATTGATTTTATCAACTTCATTAAGAAATTAAGTCACATAATATCGATTCAATTCAGTATAGGAATTCACGTAAGAACTTCGAGATAAGTATCTGTCCACTTTTTTTTGTCGACATGGTGTTACATTTTCAAATCTAGAATAAAATAAATTATTTAAAAAAATAATTTTATTACAATCTTTTTTTTGCTTTTTAATACTTATATACACTAGTAGACGATTGTCAAAGATTATCTTTTACATATCGCAATCGGGTAAATTGTTTGTGATAATAGAAAATGAGAATGTACAGCCATACTTTTTCACCATTTTGCGTGGATATAATTTATTTTAGGCTTTATTACAAAATATATATTTGGTGAACTTTTTACTACACAACTGAGATATCAGTTGTGAGTTTCAAAACATAAATATTTAAGTAGAAGCTTTTTTAAATCATTAAAATATTATTAAGTACAATTAAAAAAAAATTATAAAGAGTCCAATATGAAAACATACAAACTTTGTAAAATAATGTAACCTTTTTTAATACTACCCCTCATCCATAAGATCCCCATTAATGTCCCCTCCAACATTTTAACCTCACTCCATACATAAAAGCGAAAACTATGCAAAGCTAAATTTACACTCATTTACATACTAAAAAATTATTACATTTGCCCAAATATAAAGTGACTCAATGCTTCATAAATGGCGTACACAATTACAGTGAAAAGTTAATTCTTATTAAAGAAGAGCTATTCGATAATATCGTCATTAATGCTATCTTGTACGCAAGCTTACTTTTGCTAATGACATGACGTTTCCCAGATGTATTTCGTAGTATGTGTAAGCGCAGTATGAACTCAATGTGATCGCCGTTAACTTAGTAAGATTTCAAGCATCGGTGGTTCAGTGGTAGAATGCTCGCCTGCCACGCGGGCGGCCCGGGTTCGATTCCCGGCCGATGCATGTTAATAATATTTTGTCATAGAAGTGATATTTGAATTAATCAATGAGTTGATATAAGAGAGGGTTATTGGAAATATTCGTATTGTCAAAAAAAAAAATTCAAGCGGTCAGCTCTAACACGATAACCGACATTCACATAACGACGACATAAACTAAAAATATTAAATTAAGAATATTGAATATATTTGGCGTTAATTTTGTAGAAATGCATTATTTACAATTAAATGAAACTACGTGATGTAGTATTATTTCTACTATCTTTAATTTCTTTACCACGACCTAGTTTTCGTTGTATTTCAACATCTTCAGGTGGGATATTAGCAAAGATCTTATTAGCAAGAATCTTTGCTAATATCCCACCTGAAGATGTTGTAATACAACGAAACCTAGGTCGTGGTAAAGAAATTAAAGATAGTAGAAATAATACTACATCACGTAGTTTCATTTAATTGTAAATTAAGAATGTTAAAAATATTTATTACTTTAAAAGTTGTTACAATATGTAGCATAACCAACAATATTGTCGTGTGCTGGTTGGTCTACAACTAATGTTCCTTGATAAACATCAGGTTGGCAAGAAAGCCTTTGCCTTTTTCTTGTGAGCTATGCACAGTTACTTAGACGCAAGAGGTCGCTAAAATTATTAAGATAAATCTTTATATACATATATATATATATATATATATATATATATATATATATATATGTGTATATATATATATATATATATATATATATAAATATATATATATATATATATATATATATATATATATATATATATGTATATATATATATATAAATATATATATATATATATATATATATATATATATATATATATTCCTTCCAGAATTAGCCACTATAGTCGTGATATCCATAGAGACTCATTCTGGAAGAAAGCCTCAACTATGGACATCACGACGAGAACTTAATTTTCTGTTGCTTCAGTAAAATATGTGACGATATACTTTATATCCGTACTGCCCACTGGTGTAATAAATATAAAAATTCGACGTTGAACTTGTTAATCGTCCGTGTTTTGGAAGACTATCAGAGGTAAAAATGTTGAAGAACTTCAATAAAAGAAAACCACGGTTACGCAAGTTCTTAAGCCTGACGTCTCAAGTGTTATCTCATACTGCTCTATAAAATTGCTTAATATAATTAGTAAACCCTGGAATTACGGTGTCTACATACCACATACCTATCACCATATTCACTTAAATTCAAGATTGACGATTGCATGAAATTATGGACTTTTAAAATGAAAATATAAATAGTTACGCAACCTTGTTACCAGAGATGAGAAATATTATCGCCAACGACTTAGAATTAGACAAGAAGCCTATCTAGATTTAAATCGAAATTACATCCGAAAATACATCCGAAATATTTTGAGCACTGGTTGGTTGTGTAAGAGGAATAATACGGATTTTTCCTTTACGATAAAAGAATGCAACAGACTCAAGTAGACATATAATTATAACTCATTTGCCAGTGAACCCCATAAAAGCAATTGAAACCTAGCTTAACTTCATATAACTTTATATAAAATATAAAATGACTTGACATTATAGAATTGAAAATATTTCCATGAAATTTACATATTTCATCAGAATATAAAAAGGTTATAAAGGCACCTCGATATAAGGTTCACAAAGTAAAGACTTCTACAATGAAAACTTTAGCAACGCTTCCTTTACAGGCTAACATTAACACATCAGTCTGCACGCGGAAAAAACTGTTCACAAATACAAACATATAATATTGTGTACTGCATACCTCGTACTGCATTTGAATAGTTTGACCGGAGTCGTCTAACTACTTCCTTTATTGGTCATACCACAAAACTAAAATTTTCTGCATATACAACTGGAAAAATACTTTACTTCCTTTATTGAGCCTAATGACCACTATCCACTTTACAAAGGTGAATTATTAAAAAATATGACAATAGTTTTAAACATATTATGTTTTTATTTTAAAATTATCAAATTATAAAAAAAAATAAACTTAAAACTAAGGATTAGATTTAGGTTTGCAAGTTAATAACCCATCAAGATACCATAGTGGACTTTTAATTCTAAATTGAAAACAAATTGTCCCCGCGATCTCGTCCGCTTGAAATTCGAAGTAAAAATAGTTAGTAGGAATTTTGTTGTGTTTCTTTTTTTTTCTTTTTTCTTCTTGAACTCTATAAGCGTAAAATTTGATAAAACGCTAATAAATGGCGTTGGCAGCCAAATCGGTTCCGCCATTTCTTAAATTAGCATGCATAACGAAAGTAAACTAACGATTGGCGTATCTTTGACGTACATAAAAATAAATTGAAATGAAACCAAACCTCTAAGTGTTAGCCTGAGATAATCTAAATACGTCACTTAAAACCGCATCTAAATCGGTTCAGCCGTTGCTGAAATTAGCACACACAACGAAAGTATGCACAAACAGACAAACCGACAAACAGACAAAAAGTCTAAAAACCATTGTTTCAGACTTAGCAGCGTGTGTTTAGTAGGTAGCGCTTAATTTTACTTAAAAAAACTGAATCTGTAACTCAGTTCTTTTACGATTTTATTAAAATAGAAGATAGATAGGAAGTGTATAAATCTACCTTCATATACTTGAGTATTTGTACTAATGCACGAGCTCACCGTGCTATTTCGTATCCTCTTTGCAAGTTAATAAACCCCATTTCTGCAACCTCATTTACAGAATTTGAGCAGAAGATATTTAGTTCACAATTTTAAAATATTTGCGAGTATTTTTATTTTATTTTAATAGGTCTCGTTAAAAGTTAGCCTTCCTTCAGTTTCGTTCGAATAAACACAAGAAAATTGATCACTGTCGCGTGACTTTATTTCAAATGAGGTCATTAAAATATTTTCCATGAGAGATTTTGGGAAAAATGCACACATTCGAATGAAAGATCCTGTAAAGTGGTTTTATTCGGGTTTAATTTGTTGGTTTTGGTATTTTCATTTGATCAAAATTTGTACGACTTGAGCTTTTGAATGAGCATTATGAAATAGAAATTGATATTCAAAATTAATATATCAAATCAAATTCTCGAATGAGTGATTTCCATTAGCAATGAAGTGGGGTAAAAATGTATGTGAAAACTCAAGTTTCCACTTTAATGGGCCAAAATTGATAGAATCTATACAAAATCGTTTGAGAAATACAGCTGTGGATATAATAAGCTCAGACAGTGGTTAAGTGAAAATATGTTTCTTATGGGGGAAAAGGCAATATGTTTTAAGTCAGATATTTACATTCTCAATTACAAAACGTAGGCTTCAATTGAATATACTTTATTAATATCGAATGTGAACATATATGTTGACTAATTAGTCCTAAGACAACTATTTGTCCTAAAGACAAAATATAGAAAATCCTGTGTCAAAATTGTGTCTATTTATTGCCACTATAGAACACATTTAATGCTTTTTATGAGACATATCTATTACATACTTAGGTAATTCAGGTATAACATGTATTTAGTATAAATAATAAGATTGAATTACTATTTATAATGTTCAAATAAATATTTTTAATTTGTTGTCATCATATTATATTCAGGTTGTTAGTAAATTTAATCATGTTTTAAAATTAAGCTCGAACGTTATTAAATTCCATTGTTCGCTAACTTATCAGTTATATGGAATAAGTTGCAACCATTAGATACAATACATCCATATAAAATGAACAAGACAGTGGGCCCAAGTAAAGTCACACATAAACAATGGTGGTAAAGATAGATAATCTAAGAAAGAGATAATTGCATTAAAAACAAAGCATACGCTACCTTCTCAGTACTGCCTTCAGAGTGCCTATGAGATATCTATTTACTATATCGGTTATATATACGTATGAATACTGCAGGTATATTTAAGAATTCTGAATATGTCTAAATGTTCCATTTTATTTACATGTTATACATATATATATATATATATATATATATATATATATATATATATATATATATATATATGTATATTCTTCTTTTTTTATTTCGTGATTATTTCTCTATTAATGACAAAATATTGAATATATTTGGCGTCAATTTTGTAGAAATTCATTATCACTTCATTTTTATTCACAACTAAATGAAACTACGTGATGTAGTATTATGTCTACTTTATTTAAATTGTCAACTACGATCTAGGTTTCGTCGTATCTTATATACATCTTCTTAATCTCTTCACCTGAAGATGTTTTCAGACAATGAATCCTAGGCCGTGGTTAATAATTGAAATGGATATAACACTACATCACGTAGTTTCATTTAGTTATTAACAAAAATTACGTAATAACAAAATAAAAATACGACAAGTGATAATTTTAATAATTATAATTATTATAAAACGGAGAAAATTACAATTAATTTTATTTAAATCCTAAATTATTCTTTGACAATTTTTTCAATACTTCTACAAAAATATATATACGAATTACATAGAACATAATCCAAAGAGAGGCGCAATTCCTAGTGTATAAATGTTCATTACTCTTGATAAATGGGGAACGATAAAAATTGTCCCGTTTTGTTTTTTATTAAATATACCTTCCCTTTCCATTTCATTATTATTCCATTTCGTATAGATGTTACAAACCGACATTGAACTGATGGTGAAACTATTTCTTTAAACTATATTAATTTTTCAATCAAATTGAATGATGGATACAAATGTTGAAACTATGAATGCCCTGCGTTGATCCCGCAATTCACACTGCCTTTTCATCTATAATAACATCTCTGCCGTGAATTTTTACCATATCCTTTGCATATTTCATTATTTACGACTAACTTATGTATACGGCTTCGCACAAGTGGATTATATTAATGTGAGCCATGTGTCAGAAATTACAAAGTTATGAAATAACAAACTTCCTACTATTCATCCACCCATTCAAACTTCCGCATTTATAATATCATTTAGGGTTTTATTGCTCCGATCATAACTTTATATGTAAAATTGAAAAGAAAATATTTAAATCGGTGTCGGAACACAAGTATGGTTCGGTAGTGATTCCACAAAATTCACTTGTCAACAAGACATACCCGAAATAACTTTAAATAACCGCGCTCACTAAACATGGATTTCAAGTTTTGTTCCAAGTATTTTTCATTTGTCAAAAAAGCACTGGATACACATTACAAAAATACTATGAAGTTTAATGTTTCACAAAAAAGGCTTTAAAATAAACGTATTTAATATTAGTAGAGCTTATTCTACAAGGATCTCCTATGCCCATATAATTCTTTAAACGTTTGAAGATACATACATAGTATTTCCATTAAACTGCATATAAATATTAATATCATTTTTACTATGTGAATTTGTTACCTAATAAATCTTTCACAGACGTAAAACTAATAAATTTACCGACATACTTTATGAATTTATGCGAATTAGCTGAAATTATTTTGCATTGTGGCTGTTATTAAATGTCACTATTCTGATTTTTCATGATTTTTAACATTGGTGTAAAAAGTTACGGGTAAAGAGGATAATGATTATTATTACTGATATTACAGCAAAATGTTTAAAATACCGATAACTCGCAAAGGAAATACCGTATCAAAAATTTTACTGAATATTTTTATTTAATTTGAAAAGATCTATCCAATGGCAATAAGGAGGCCATGAGAGCAAAAAAATTCTTCCTCCAGTTTAATGTAGGCAAAAGGAAAAGCCTTCTTCCTACTTAAAAAAAAATTTAAAAAATATGTTTACTTCATTTTTATTTTTTAAGCATGGTGTAGTGAAATCTTATGTAAAATTAAAGTACAGTCGAACTTTAACTGAGGAAGGACTTGGATTCTGTAACATGAACAGACACGGCAAAATTATAAAAATTAGATTTTCGCCATTTTGCTATGGAACCCTAAAAAAATTTAAGAATTTTCATTTATAAAAAAAAAATTTCACCTCCACTTTAGATAAAAAGGAGATTAACAGTATGTATATATATATATATATATATATATATATATATATATATTCATTTTACTATATATTAATTGAGAGCTTCTGACAAGCTTGGTTTAATCGTTAAAGAGTAGCAAATAGATAGACAAAATTATAAAGGTCCGAAGTTTGATGAAGAACACTAAAATAAGGAGCATTCGAACTTATGTTACAATTAATTTAGTGAAAATAATAAAAAAATCAATGCAAATATAAATGATATGTGGTATAACTAAATAATATGTAGTATAAGTGTGTGAGGTATAAGGGAAATAAATAATATGTGGTATAAAAATATATCACGACGTAAAAAAAATTTTAGTGATAAGTAATTACCAACAAATTTAAAGTTCTGTAGTTTATAACAGATTTGGCGGAAAACTTTAGTTTTAGTGTTTTCCTACAATTTTTCTTTAAGTTCATAATCAGTTGACAACTTACTACATTGACTTGTTTAATTATAGCTAAAGATCGATGATCATTGTTCATAATTTTTTTTGTTTTTATTTATCGGAACGCGCCCATTATTTAAGCCAGTACTGAACAGGTTGTAACCTCCTCCGGAGCTAGAGCTGTGGTGACCTATATTATGGTCATTATTTCTATTATTGGTCGGATTATATGCACTTTTAATAAAGCGTTTTTTCACGTCGTAAGAATTGTTCCGCGCTATGAACAGTTTTCGGTTAAGTTTATATTAATAAATACTTAAATATTAACTAGCTCACAAAATCTTGAAAAGAAATGTGGTCTTTGTTATTTGGTGCTTTTGACTACTAAGTTAGTCTTCTTAAAATATGTTTATCTTTCTAAAAATTAATGTGATGCTGCATGTACCATTACAATCTGTCTTCTACATTCTTTTGCATCAGGTCACGACCAGCAAATTGTAGGCACTACATATATAATAATATGATTTAAGCTATACTTATATAATATTTTTCTAAATATATTCGGCGATCAAGCTGCACAGTTTGCCGTTCACTTTCACAGAGAAGCTAAACAAAGATTCGCAAACTATAAATTGACGCGTTTGATAGTAAAAGTATGAGCGTCTTCGCAATATGAATCAAATAAGCACCAAGCACTCATAAGCATCGGTGGTTCAGTGGTAGAATGCTCGCCTGCCACGCGGGCGGCCCGGGTTCGATTCCCGGCCGATGCAAATTTACTTTTGTTTTTCTTGCATAATTTTAAATTTAATAAATACTATTTCTACCTTGATAAGAATTTGTATGTAATTTTTATTAAATAATAGAAAATAAATTTACGAAGCATAAATATATCAAAACACCTAGATTAATTATATCTTAGATATTAAAACTGGGTAATCCTAGATATTAGGTAAATCCAATGTCGGTTTGAATCATGATCCGAATATTTACTTACATCGAATTTTGATATCTTTATTATCAAAATACGCGCATTAATTTAGCGCTTAGATTAATATACTATATAAATGAAGACGCATTTTTGTTGGACAAACTATCGTTAGGAGACTTTATTTTTTAATAATTTCAATTTGTTCAGTTATTACCGTAAAACAAATTAAATAAATTAAATATTACAATACAAAACACATTTCTGTGTATGTGAGAAGGACGTACATGCAAAATAGATGTCGCAGTTGTTTACATGATTCATAGTCGAACTTTGAATATATAATAGACCAATTTCATTTAATAATTTATTATATAATTACAATAAAGGTTGGGAATTTCATATCTCAACAGGTCGAAAGACGTTTTGAATCAAGGAAGGCTACATGATGAACAATAAAAAAAAGAAAAAAATGGACCAAAATTCTCACTATCAAATACTCCCCAAAAACTGTGGGCAAAGTAATTTAATCTGCTCATCCGTTATATTAATGCACAAGCTGATGAATTTAAAAAGTTTTTAAAGTAGATTCTAGAAAACAAATTATGGGGTCTTTTTTAAATGATATCAAAAATTAAGTTCATAATCTGGTGTTGAGAATATATTGTGTCTTTATTAATTTTTTGACACCATGTTAAGACGTTTATAACTGAAAGCTTGTATCCCCAAAGGGGATATATACACACACACACACACATACATATATATATATATATATATATAT
The DNA here is from genome assembly GCA_039881145.1 of Druceiella hillmani. Lineage (NCBI taxonomy): Eukaryota > Metazoa > Arthropoda > Insecta > Lepidoptera > Hepialidae > Druceiella > Druceiella hillmani. The sequence goes on from JAYKKI010000022.1 coordinate 5,288,193, forward strand.
ATATATATATATATATGCGTGTGTGTGTATATATATATATATATATATATATAAATTTCCAACATACGTTATTATATAAAATAAACTTGTGCTTAAGGGAAAACTGTAGAAGTGAAAACTTTGGCAAGCAATATAATCGTACTGCGTATGTTGAAAATGTTGAATATGAAAATTATAAAATGAAAATAATTAACAGCAATATTAGTTGTATACTAATATCCCTACACTCACGGAGACACACGTGAACATCACGGAGACACACGTGGACTACTTTCACGGATACACACGTGAAGAAACCAAAATAACGTAGTGTACATCCAACTGATCATATATTATCCACTTTGACATCAAATATTATCGTAATACATATGATGTATTATTGCACACAAATATCCTCAATAAATTTATAATAGTTGTACAGTTACATAAAAAATAAACTACATAATATGTTAATACATTTGTCGATATAGAAAATTTACATCTTTATTATAAATGTGGACTTTATATATTGAGTACAACCCGAGCGCGCGAGAGAGAGATTTCTATTGGAATTCCAAATAATAAATTATAGGAGTATTTTAGTAAATATCACACCTGTATTATATTACATTATACTCAAATAGAATATTAGTCAAAAATAAAAAATAATTCTACAAAAGATGCACACCTTGTCAAACAGTGAACTTGCTCGGGCGATGCTGAAGGGAACCGAGTTTACCCAAACACTGAACTCGCTTGGGCAATACCGAAGGGAGCCGAGTTGACCCGGTTCAACATCCCCGTCCCGAGCGGATCGTTTGTTCACTGCTCTGAAAAAGTGCGCAAGAGCGTCTAAAAAAGACTTCAAAAACTGCCAGTTGTAGTGAAAATACGTTTGATATCTTAAAATTGATATCTCTTTGACGCAATAATTAAAAACAAAAACGTGTAGAATTTTAATGTAGAATTTTAATTTTAATTAAAATATAATATACATTTTAATTTAACCTCTTCCATAAAATAATATTGAAAAGTGCTACTTAATAATTAAACTAAATAAAACTAAGGAAATAAACCAATTAAACTGGAGTAAAGTAACTAATCTATTCCGTCTGATTCACGTATTTTTCTCCAGCGGCCGCTCATTGGATAAAGTTTTAATGAAACTCAGTAGGAATATGAAGTCATGTAACACTGATCACTGTCTTTGCATTTATTCGAACAAAACTGAACGGAAGACAATTCTTAATTGGTTATAGTTAAAAAAATAAAATTATATGAAAAACTATTCAAACCTCTTATCTAAATATCTGTGGGTTAGGAGAGCTAACAAGATTGTTCAAATACGATTCTGAGCCTGCAAAACGGTTGTGAAGGGAACCATGATGAAAGAGGTGTAAGAGTTTTTATCATACACAGAAAGTTGGTTTATTTTGTATTGAAATAAATTTATATCTATAATTTTATTATTCTAGGCTTAAATTATTCAATGCATATCGTCTCCTTAATCGAAGTTAACTAAATTTATCAAAAATTAGGAACTAATCTAAATATATGCTTATGTTTTTTCTCTGTATAAAGAATATATGAACTCCCCTTGGTAGTTTTTATTAATATTATTTTTCTTTCGTGGTTAATAATCTAGATACGAGACACAGTACCGCCAAGTTTTGAACCGTACTACCACAAACCTCTCCTTTTACCCGAAGCGCTTTGCAGCTAATTTGAAACCCCCACAACTATACTTGGGCGGATGTTAGAATTATATAGAGATATTCAACATATACAGAGACAAACACTTGGTTATATTTTTTTTATAAATTTTATGTTTATGCCTCTAGTACTCTGAGATACTTATGAGTAACATAAAAGATTCACTCAGTCACTCACTTGTCCATTTGTGACAGATCATCAAAACCTACATGTCACTTTAAATGGCTAGAACCTTGGAATTTGGTTCTTATTAAGTGTTTACCTTCATTCAAAGGTGAAGGTAAACCTCTGAAATCAGAAAATTATTACTTTGAAATGAAGATGAAATTAGTGGCGTTCTTATAAAGTTTCGTACACATGTAATAGAAATCTACGGCTCTATACATTTATTGAAACAACAGCTGTGGTTCCAGAAAATATTAAATAAACAAATAAACCAGATCAATTTAGAATCAAGTTAAATGTGGCGTATAATGGAGTAAAGTAAAATGTGGCCTAATAAATGTATTTCATATTATATTCAATAAATATAAATTTCAACGTTGTAACTTAGTAATGTACACAGATGATGAAGAACGATGCTGAATAACTTGGCATCTTTTATTTTAGTACTATTTATAGATACTTTTAAACAAAATTTTACTTTATGAGACACATAATAGAGATTTTATTACATTTTTAATAAAAATTATATTACTATAAAATTATAAGAAGTACCTTCGACAATAGTTTAGGATTTTCTTAGTTCTCCTCTAATACTGAAAATATGACATATTTTAACTAAAATGAACAATCTTTTGAAATTCTTACAGATCATTTCTTTCATGTTTCCTGTTTATTCTTGTGAAATTGCAAACCCATATATTTAAATATATTTGAAACCGGTTATCACTTAAAAACCAACGGAACGGACCGGGACCATTTTGTTAGGGATTTTAGTACCACCTAGGAAATTTTTTCACCTCCAAGTTTGTAAATTACCCTTGAAATTAATATTGTTTCTCACATTAAATGTCTGATAAAATAGTTTTATAATCAATTATATCCAACCTATTTCACAACTAAGAATCATTTAGAGAAAATACCTATTAAAAAAATTATTTCCAAATTTTTCAGTTTAAATGTAATTTAGTTAAAAATTAGGCTACCATTTTATTATTAATTTTATTTTTATTACGTGACGTAATGTAGCTTATATAAATTAAAAATCAACAAATGAAAAATATTCATTTATTAAATAGTATATAAATATGGCAAAACTAAGTTGGTACCTCGATTTTATTATCCATAATATACGAGGGTGAATTGAAAAGATCGCGGCCTTATACAGATATAATTATGAGCTTGTAGTCGTACTACTCTCATTACATTTAGCTGTTCTTTAATCGGTATTATGCAACGCTCTATTATTTTGTTGCTTTTCGTTCTGAGTTTATACTGATTTAATCGGTGACAAGTTACAGATATCTTGAATATGTTTAGAATTGAACATCGCACCGATATTAAGTAGGTGTTGAGCAAAGGGTTAACATCGAAGCAGATCTATGCATATATAGTGGTACCTATGGCTAGAATAATCTGGTCCATTGTACTGTTATACTATATATGACATTTGGGTTTTAATAAAGTATTTCTTTAATCAATATACTTATGTACTTCACTTTAATTAATTCATTTCAATTATGATATATTAATTAACCCTTAGGCAGTCTCGACTGGGAGGCGACTCAGGAGTGATTTTTTTTATTATTTGAATTGAAACTTCTTCAGTATTTTTTTAAGAACATCACGACAACTGCAACACCACTAAACCATAGATGGAAATGATTTCAAAGTAACGGCGACGAAATACCTTCCTATATTCATAATATAGAACGAAGAACACATATTTAATTTTTTAGTGACCGAAAGAGAGTACTACACTTACCTTTTCATAATTATGAAAGTTTTCACATATTTTCAGAAAGAGAACTTAGTCTCAGAATAAAACTCATCGTGTCTACTCTTACATTAACGGAATTCATGAGGTAACATTAGACACTATCTCATAAGGAAAATTAAAAAAGCTACGCTCCAATTACAACCCAATAGCATTACGAAAGTAAACATTTTAAACCGCACCAAAAATTTACCTAACCCCCATCCGCTTTTTTTTCAGCCGCCTCCCACCGGGCAAAGTTTTAATGAATCTCAGTGGAAATGAAGTCATGCGACACTGATCATTGCTTTTGCGTTTAGTCGAGTGAAACTGAAAGGAAATCAACTTTTAATGAGTCTCGGTCAAAAAAATTCAATGAAAATGTATGAAAAAGCTTTTAAGGTTGTTAATTAAATATTTGCGTTTCAAAGGAGCTGCGTAAGCAACATTTTTTGATTTACAGGAAACTAACGAAAAGGTACTGAACTTTCTTGTTCTGGTTACGAAATTAATCAATTTATTATCAAGGATAATTTATTTTAAAATGCCATTTTTTATGATTAAAAAAATTATAATTTGTATTAGAAATATAAATTTGTATTAGAAATATATATACTTTTAAGCTTGATGAATAGAGCGTCGTCTGTTTAAATTTGCCGTTGTTTATCATATAAGATACATATAGATTCAACATATACAGCTTCACAATTAAATGAAACTACGTGATGTAGTATTATTTCTACTCTCTTTAAATTCTTTACCACGACCTAGGTTTCGTCATATTACAACATCTTCAGGTGGGCTGTTAACAAAGATGCTTTCTAACAGCCCACTTGAAGATGTTGTGATACAAAAAAACCTAGGCCGTGGTAAAGAACTTAAAGAAAGTAGAAATAATACTACATCACGTAGTTTCATTTAATTGAGAATAATGAATTTCTACAAAATGAACGCCAAATATATTCAATATAGCTTCAATATATAAATTGACTACAAAATTTAAATAGAATATAACGAAAAAATTCTATCATTATTTCTAAATATTTTATTGTATGCTTATTTTTTGTCACAATAAATATAGCTATTTTATTTCATATTTTATACTTTAGTATTTTATACTACTTGCAATATAAACAAATTTCAACTTTTAGCAACATCGATACATATATTAAAAGACTGTATTTTTGAGTTAGAGGTTTTTTCTTATGGTGTGAAACAAATTACTTTTGAAACTAAATAAACTAGCCTTACGTTGTTATTTATATAACAGATTTACAATCTTCTTTTGTTTTAACGTTGTTCTCAATGATGACCAAAAATTGTTTTCATCGTATTTTTTACTATATAGAAAAATAAGTAAATGAAATGGCGAGAACTATTTAAGCAATCTATCTGAATTCCATCTTGTAAACATCTAAAAACCTTTTATCAACGAAATAGGGATATGGAGCTTAATGGGTTGTATTTTTTTAATTCAATCAGTATTTTATCTTTTTTAATTAATTAATTGCATTCATATTTTTAGGCTGTACAGAATTAGCAATTAAACTGTAAAACCTTAACTAATGTAAATTTTTATTTCAAATTAAATTACTTTAGTTCTTTAATTCTAATATATTTGTGCAGACAGAAAATTTTGATAGATAATTTTTCACTAAAATTAATTAATTTTTGGCGTGATTTTTACCAAAGAGAGCACGTATTGTATATTACTTGAATATCCGCATTTTCCATTTCAAGCTGAGATGTTTATAATATATACGGGGTATAATATATAAGGTAATACTTTTCCATTTGTCCACTTCTAATAAAAAGTCGTAATTTGGCAAACTGGCATTGACATCCAAACAAAATTTCCAGAATAAAATGATAACAACCTATACATATGATGAGGTACAAAAATGACTAATGGAGTCGGTATCTGATAGACTAGAGGTTCTTAACGGGAAATCAAAAAGTAGACAAATAATATGCCAGATAGACAGTACCAGGTTAACGTCGAATCAAACTATTAGCATAATAATAAGAAGATATATAGAGAACGCTTATATTCAATATTCAACTTTGACAAGCTGGTAATCATGATAATGGAATAAATACAAACCATTAATTCGCCAGTTTTTACATAATTAAATAACAAAGAAACAAAATTCATGGAATCTTTCATATTTCCACATTATAAATCAAAGGTGGTTTCTCTCATATACTGCATACTTATTCCAATATCCTTAGATAAATAAATATTTTAGCATTGAAATAAATCAAGATGTGTTACTATACTTACAAATTAATTTTATTGATTGGTTCTTTCTTTTTCTATTGACAAAGGCAAATACGTAAATATTTTAACCAAACCTAATGACATCATTTTTATCATATTTAAACAAATATTACACAGTATTAAGTACAAAAATACATTAAGTTATTAATAGATTGTATATATATATATATGATCATACATTGCTTTGCTATGACATAAGAAATATGTTTAGTAATAAGTATTTACCAACAAATTTTCAGTATAGTATTTAACAAAAATTGACGGAAAACTTGAATATCAGTGGTTGTCCTAAATTTTTTTTTAACATCACAATTGGTCAACCTCTTATTTGATTGACTTATTTAATTACAACTGAAGGTGAGGATTTTCCATTTTTTAAGTGTCAATATGATGTGAAGCTTAACCAGTTTAATAGTCAGTATTGAATTTTCCGAAACCAAATATGTTGTTGAAATTATAATTTTGACATTTAAACGATTTAGCTCTTCGATTAAGTGGTTTTTACCAATATTTTGTTTCTCAAATATGGTTTTCATTACTTGAGGTAAAAATAGGGAAATAAAATAATACAGTGGTTTCCCATTTCCTCTTAAATCACAGCGCATAAGCCAAAGAAATGTATTTCTGGCATTACTCATAAGGGGCTCTATTTAAGCTTCACTAATTTTATTCGTTTTGAAACATAGACCAGTTGAATAAATTGTGATCTCAAACGGCTTATGTCGTAACGCATAACTTGTGGCGGTTCTTACTCGCATAGCACAGTGACATCCACAGATTTTTCTACCAATTGTTTGTCAAATTATGTGCACTTATATCAGAGCTATTTCTCACACCTGAAGAATTCTTCCCTAGCTATTTATGAATGTACCTCGCTATGGAGAGTTTAACATTTCGGTGTAAAATTCATGGACTCCTAAATATTGAACTGCGAAATCTCGATAAGTTTCAGTTGAATCCTCTTTTAAAGCATTGTGAAATTTCTGGAAACTAATTTAAGTTTTCATTTCGCATTACATACGTGCTTTTGCATCAAGTAACAAGAAACATTTTACAGATATAAGATAATATGACCTGGTAACCACGTTATAAAGTATGACGTTCACTTCCGCAAAGAACTATATAAAACAATGATGCGCAAACTACAAATCGACGCGTTTGATATTGAAAGTATGAGAGTAGAATGCTCGCCTGCCACGCGGGCGGCCCGGGTTCGATTCCCGGCCGATGCAAGTTTATTTATGTTTTTTCTATATAATAAGTTTATTGAAAATCTTCATTTCGATCTTGATATGAATTAATATATAGTTATTATTTATGAAATAACAAATAAATTTAGGAAAGGAATGCGTGCTAAATAACTTAATTTATAGGTATAAGATAATATGACGTGGTAACTATGCTATGCGGTATTAAAGGTGAGGTTCTAAAATGTTTAATTAGGTAGATTAATGTTATCTTATATATTAGAAAATGGTGATGATAGACAGGTAAGCAGGTAAATCCAATGTTAGTATAAATCAGAAATTTCGAATTTTATTATCAATGTTTTCATATCTCGCATTAGTTTAGGTCATATAATAATCCTACATAAATGAATACGCATTTTTGTTAGATTTACTTTCGTTAGCAGACTTTATTTTTAATGATTTTATCTTTTCTTAGTGTAAAAAACAAATTAAATTTTGCAACGAAATATTTATTTTCGATATCAGAGCAACGGATGTGCATGACAAAGACATGTAATAACCATTTTTATGTTTGTATATTAATTAACCAAACATTGAATATGTGAAAAACAACTCTATTTAACAATTTATTGCAAGAGTGATTGTGAATTTGATGTTTTAATAGGTCAAATGTTTTAAAATAAGTATGAATACAGTATGATAAATAGAAACAGAAAAAGAATGGGACATAATTCTCATAAATTGTTCAGTTTGTGGGTGAAGTAATTTTGTCTGTTCATCCGTTACGTACATGTAAAAGAAAGTAATTAAATTTTAATTATATATATATATATATATATATATATATATATATATATATATATTATTCGAATGAAAGGTGTGGCTCTAAAATCTTAATTAAGTGAAAAAGTTATTACGACAAAAAAGCCAGTTAAAGCCATGTTGACAGAACTAAGATGCACTTTGTTGAGTCGTTCAATTAATGTGTTAATTAACCATTAAAATGTTGAAAATTGTTTCCCAAAATCTTACTTTTTAATGTTATATACTTCTGCATAACTAATATTAAAAAGTGCAACTCAGTGATTTTAACTAAATACAGTTATAGAAATAATCGAGAATAAAAATAGAATTAAAAAATTTCAAAAATTAAATTAAAATAAAGTAATTTGCTTAATCTATTCCATCTAATTCACGCATTTTTTCCAAGCAGCCTCTCACTGGATAAAGTTTCAATGAAAGCCCATAGGACAGAAATCATGCAACATCATCGTCCTTGCCTTTATTTAGGAAAAACTGAAAGCTAGCCAATTTTTAATTAGATCAATTGAAAAAAATTAATAAATTTAAAAAATTTCAAAGCTCTCAACTAAATATTAGGGGCTTAAGAGAGCAGACGAGATTATATAAATACGGTTGTGAGCCTGCAAAAGAGATCTATTAAATTACGTAATGCATTTCGTAGTATTTATTAAAATTACCAAAATATGTTATAATTAAGATTAAAGAATGTTTATACGTATATTTTTATCTCTATAATACACAATTTTCCTTGGCTTTTATTATTAAAAATCTTTTTCTTACACTGGTTAATAAAACTAGAAACAAAATTGAGCATTACTAAGTTTCTAGTCGCACTATCGGTTAATACGATCTTAACCTGAAGCACTTTTCAGCTAATTTTAAACCCATAATTTTGTTCCAGCGAATGTTCAAATTATAAGATAACTTTCAGTGGATATATGGAGAGAAACTCCTGATAATAACATATTACAAATTTTGAAGTTGTATCTCTAGTATTTTCGGAGATATTTTACTTAAAATAGTAAATATCTCCGAAAATACTAGTTCAGTCACCCACGTGGTCGATCTTTGGGATATTAAGTCATGATCGATTAAGTCATGACGATCTTTGAGATATTAAGTAACCTTAAAATTTTGGTAGATATGTAGATCGTCCTTATGAAATTTCGAACTTGGGTTGTACGATTCTAAGGCTCCGTAAATGTGTCCTAACATTTATTTTGAATATGAAAAATATTAAATAAATAAACCAGGTATATTTAGGGACATGTATTTGCTCAATACTTCTATTCGATAGGTATGGAAAATATTTTTTAAATTCGATATAAATTAACGGTATGGTGTGATTTTTAACTACTACATGTAGGTGATTTTTTGTGTACATAAGTATTCTTGTTACATATATGACGTTTGATACCTGCGATAGAAAATAAATTTTAAATTACGAGTAATTTCAAAATTGATGTTATTGCGTACTTTGGTTCGAAATATTTAAAAAATATGAACAGCATTCTACTGTTAAGGAAACAATCGATTCATTTCTTATTCTATAAAGATTTTCGTATGTCAAAAGAAAAATACTAAACATGAAGCATTCTGTCAAGGTAAAAACCAAGTTCTCTAACGGTGGTACTGGTCAACTATATGCCCGTAGTGTAATTCACATGAGAGGGATCATGTTTATTTTATACTGTTTTTATTTTATGCATGGAAGTTCCGAGCATAAACCTAGAGTCAATCGCATTATAGATACGCATTATAGATACGCATCATAGATATATTACTGAAATGAACTCTAAGTTTGCAATCATGACAAAATTATCCCAACAAAATGAATAAGCAATGCAAAATTCCACTAAAATTCAATACTATGGAAAACCCAAAAAAAAAGAAAAAGGAAACAGAATCGGATAAGTAAAGATGAAATTGCGATAAAATATTATCATTATTAAATTTGTGTCAGACGTCAAACCTTAAAGAGAGTCGACAAAGAGAAGTGAAATCTCATCAAAAATATTATTGAAAAATGGTCAATTTCCTCTTTAATAGTCTAAAAAAGTAGTAAGGTAAGCCTAGTCCTTGTAGAACTTTGCTATAAAATCCTAAATGAGTGAATTAGAGCTCCACGTCTAAATTTATTGAATATTATATCTATCACAACGTTGAGCTTGGCAGCTGAAAATTACGTTTTACTTCACGTAGGTATCACGAACAGGCATCAAAATGATAGGAAAGCTTATGTAAATGTATTTATAATACGCGACTTTTATAAAAATTTCATGAAAATTAATAACAAATCTAAGTGTACTTCAGTTACCCTAAACTTACCTCACTCAGCTAATTCATTCACCTTAATAGGATAATGTAAATAAAATACTAAATGTTATTGTGTCTTAAATATAATTTTATTTTATATATATGCTAGTAATTGAGAAGCATTGGGCACTTGATAATTCATTACGTCACGTATACATGTAGTGTATACAAATATTTTTGTTTAAATTCATACGGAATAAGATTTTTTCTTTGAAAAAAGAGCATTGAAAGTTCAGATTGGATAAATATTATTCTACATATTATTAATTTGAATACTTTACAATATGATTAGTGTATCTTTTACATGAAGTCATTCTTAACATACACACGATATAAGTACTTATAAATATTAAAATCATTATTACTATAGTTTGATATCTCTTAGTCATTTAAAATCAATGCCCTCAGTTCAGTTTAATTCTTACGTAGAATCTATAGTCATTGTATTTTCGATTTATTTATTTCGTTTTCAAGTTTACAACACTGAAACATACTAACTAGAGTAATTCAAAATGCAGTAGCTTCCGCAATTTTGTTATTTTAAGCAGGCGATAATATTCGCCACAACTAGATACAATTTTGTCATTTTTGTGCCACCTTTTGGTTAATTAAAAGAATAATTTGGAAAATAATTTATTCGATTACTATGATTCATTAAATAGATTTAGACGAGAAGTCCTCAGTATGAAAATTACAGAGCCAAGTATGTGTTTTCAATATAACATAAACTTTTTTGGCATAGTTGCCTTTTGTAGATTTATTTACATTATTTTTGACATTAAAGCAATAAGCGAAGTTTTTAGGCTTATTGTAATATAATTATAATAATGAGATAAGTTAAGAACTTTTTCCAAAAGATAGGGTTATATGGAGTTATATTATCGCTGCACAGGTAATAAAACTCTATATAACCCTATCTTTTTGAAAATGTTCTTAACTTATCTCATGATTATAATTAAGTTAATGAATTATATTAAGTTACTCTCATGTGGTATGATATCTTAATTATAGCAACATATTCTGAAAAAATACATTACCATAATTAAAAATATATATATTATATTTACAAACATTCAATTATTACAACATAGACGTAAACCATTTTACAATATACTCGTATACGTGGTTAATAGATGGCACATAGTTTAATCAATGCATCGCGGAGTTCTTCTTTGTTCTATTTTTAAACCGTGTCATGAAACTCTCTGTCATTAATTAATAAGACGGTTAAAACACGAAGATGTTTTATTCTGACGTGCGTACTAAATTTAATTTTGGTTTCTTTGTATAGCTCTCTAATTGTTTCAGGAAGATAAATTTGATCTCAGGATAAAACTGATTACCTGCTCTCTTATCTTAAAGGAATTCGTTATGCAATATTATCCATTATCTCATTATGAAAGTAAAAAAGCAAGCCTGTCATTACAACCCGATGAAATTAGGGAAGTAAACATTTTAAACCGCTGAAAAACATTTTCCTTGTCCCCATCCACCGAAATCGGGCTTTTCCCCCAGCAGCCTTCCACCGGGCAAAGTTTTAATGAATCTCAGTAGAAATGAAGTCATGCGACACTGATCATTGCTTTTGCGTTTAGTCGAGTGAAACTGAAAGGAAATCAACTTTTAATGAGTCTTGGTTAAAAAAATTCAATGAAAATGTATGAAAAAGCTTTTAAGGCTGTTAATTTAATATTTGCATTTCAAAGGGGCCGCATAAGCAGCATTTTTAGGTTTACAGGAAACTAACAAAAAGGCAATGAATTTTCGTGTTCTGATTATGAGTTTGGTCGATTTAGCGTTAGAAAAAGGATAGTCATAGTATAATTGGTTTTAAAAGGTCACTTTCCAACAATTAAAGAAAAATTAATGAATATATTTTAGTGAAGAAAAACAGAACTTTTTTTATGTGAATTCGCCGTTTTTTTTCGTATAATATATATCGCTTCAAAACATAAACGGGGAATGATATATAACCAGAATATAACCAAAACAATTCTTATTAATAAACAATGTATATATTTCTTCCTAAATATGTTATTACATACATATATTTTATCTCAACAGTTATAATTACACTATATGATATTTGTACAAAACTCGAAGTATGAGCAGCTACCAGTTTTTAGTAAAAATAAATATGTGAAGAAAGACTTAGTGTACTCATGCCTTTAATTGTGATTTTGTTTTAAACAATTTCTGTCTGAAAGAGATAAAGTAATTAAATTAATTATAACATTACCTAATAGTAAATGAAGTAATCAGAACTATTTAGGAAATCCATTGGAATAAAGTCTTGTAAAAATTGAGAAACACTCCGGAAACATAAAACGAATATAACAGTTTAAGAAACTACATTTTTTTAACTCAATTAATATTTTGTTTATTTCAAAAATATTGTTTCAGGATTAGACTTGAACAAATTCTGCACGAAAGTTTTATAAAGACCCATTATTATGAAAAATAAATATCACTTTGCGCAGATGTTACGAACTGGCATCAGACAGACAGCGAAAGCGTTTAATAAAATTATGCGATTTTTCTGAAAGAGCCGTTAATATAGATGACGAAGAAAACGTTGAAGGAAAGCGAAGGTTATTAATGAGATCGGTTTGCATTTTTTCTTTTGATTATTAAGAAATTTTAGATTTTTGCTTTTTCTTCCGTTTCATTTGCAAGTTACTTTACATAAATAAAGTTCTTAAATTTTAGTCATACTTGAGGAAACGTTAATAAATTATTTTATGTGTCTATTAATTTTATCCTCCCTTAAATTAATTGTAGAGAAAATACAATTTGAACTACGGAAGTGGACATTGAAAGGCTTATATTATTGCAAATTTATAATAAATTTTTTCCGTTGACTAAATTTAAAAAAAAAATACTTGAGGAATATTAGCGTAAATTTAGCTTTATTTTTTATACACGGTTCTAATAAAATATCAAATTTTCCAGCTAAAATTATTTTACAATCAATACCAATTAGATCCTCTCCTAATAATTGTATTATAAGAGAATCATAATACAGACTAAAAAAGGTCAGATAAAGATGTGAAAAACGGGGATCAATAATATATCTCATTAAATTCGAGAGGTATGTGTCCATAAAGATAACCTTATGTCATCATTTTAGAAATTAATTATATATATGCTGGAAACCTGAGCGCTTTTTTTGTAAGTTTTTTTATGAAGACAAAATTATTCATGTCGACCTAAAATAAAAGGTAACAATTTTGATTAAAAAACAAATTGAGTTTAAAAATAGAAATTCTTATTTGTTACAAAACCAACTACATTTTGTAACAAATAAGAATTTCTGCAAAAGAAAAGAAACTTATAAAATAGTCTCGCTAATAAATTTTGTCAATAATGCATAATTATTTATAATACAGCGTAGAGTATAGCTTGTGGTGTAGCATTAACCCCAACAAATAATCAGATAATTTCGTCAAAGTGAAGTACTAATGGCTTTCAATAAAATACTTATTATTATAATGTAAGCCTTAGGCAGTTGTAAAAAAAATTATGTAGAATTGTTTGTAACTTTCATGTTTTGTTATACAAATATTTTAATTCCAGAGCTTGGTCAAACGAGATGCGGGTAAAATTATATGCGCATAATTCCGTACTTCAGTTCTCGGAGCTCAAACAGTAATATTTTAAAAGGCCCTATAAGGTCTTTCAAAGATCTACGTTTTTGAAGGTATACATATATATATAAAATACTTACTTGTTAAATTTCTTATTAATGTCAATATCGCGCAAACCCATAACTTTATTTTTAACCCAGTACGCATGTTATTAAATCTAGGGCTATGTACGGCATGTAGAGTATCTAATAAAATAAAAATACATATCTTTTTAAATTTATTATTTATCCTTATTCTACATAATACAGTGGCTGTGTTCCAGATGCGTCTCGCACATTTTAAGCGAACGTTTTTTTTCACGTTACTCTAAGTGCTTTGGTGTTTTTTTTTCTGTAAATTGTTTTTCTTAAAGTAAATTACATATTCATATTTTTATTAAAAAAAAATATGTATGTCTTTTCATCTGAACCCATCTCTTTTGTCGTTTCTTAATTTATGATGTTGCTGTAATCAAATTCGGTGTTCGTCTCAAAATTTAAGTTTTTTTGAATCGTATTCTAATAATCTTGTAAACTTGCTGTTAACCAACATTACAATTCGAATATATGTATATTTCGTTAAATTCTTGAGATTTAGTACTGCATCGGATTATATCATAAGTACTTTCAGTAGGGTATCTCATGAAATTTTGGTAAGTAAACATGTACTTAACAAAATTTCATGATATATTGAAAGAATATTATGGGGGAAGGGATGAGCACGAGTAAGACATTGAAGTAAAATGAGATATGATACTTCAGGGGGAACTTTGTGAACTAATTGAGATAGAATTCTGAAAAATATATACATAAGTGAAGATTAAATTATCGCCAATTGTACTGATTTCAAGAAACAATCACACGAGCAGAATTTGTGAGATGAAGACTTAACAGAATTTCATCGTAACGTATTGAGATATGAGATGAAGCATTACCAGCTTTTTGTGACCAGTCTAGTACTAAGATATTTTATCTATATATTTGTATTCATTTCTCATTTTGTACTATAGTAACTACAGATTGACAGTTGTAATTTTATAGAAGAGGAGATGTTAAACATCTGAAAACTTCTTTGCTATTTTTACATTAGAAAAATTAGAAGACAATGAAAATTTAATAAACTAAATGCATATAATTATGTATTATTTAAATTTTAATAATACCATTTAAATAAAATTAATATACTATTAATAAATTAAATACAATTTAAATTTTTAACTTTCTTTTTAACCATTTAAATTTCGAACTTTTAACTTCCGCAGGCCGTCAAAATATAAAAAATAAAATCAATGCTTTGGGATCCTTTCACAACTAAATGTAATTTTAGCTACGGCCACAATATTCACATAAAATAATAAATCGTATCAAATAATTAGGTACGAGTTTTATTCACATAAAGCGATAAACCGTATCGAATAATTAGGTACAAGTTTTATTCACATAAAACGATAAATAGTATCGAATAATTAGATACGAGTTTTACTTCAGTAACCAAGGTACTAAATAGTTAAAGTTACCATATTTTATCTGCTTTTTTACATAACTTTGGTTAACTTTGATTCCCATTGGATATACGCGTATTTGTGAAATATGTAAAAGGTTATTAAATATGTCGAACCGATGATTTGTTTGTCATAATTTTGAAACATTAACAAATATAATGTTACCTCACTCTTTACGTACGCTGGATAATATGAAACTTAGTATTTAATGAAAGATGTTCACAATATGACGTAGTAAATATTAATGTTGTGAAATAGTAAATATCGACGGTTCAGTAGTAGAATCGCCTATCATGTTGGCAACCCGGGTTCGATTTGCAACCGATGTATTTTTATCATATTATTCCTTCATTATTCTTATATTACTGAGTATTTATAGTCCCTCAGCAAAGAATCCAGACGAAGTCCCAATTTTACAGCAAACGTGAATCTAATAAGCATCCAACACTGTGCAGAGTTCCGTGTGTTCTAATGTGAAAATTTATAAATGAAATAAAGTAAGGATTTCTAGTTTACACATAAAGCGTAGTTTATTGGGCCAGAAACCGAAAATCGTATTTCAGTCGCCTGTAAACGTAGTGGGGAAATTTAAAAAATATTCAACCAGTGGCATTAAATAAGAATTTTATTTTAAAATACTCTTGATAAAATTGATACATTGTTAAAATACATAAAATCTCTTTTACATTACTGATTACTATTCTTAAAATCACATCCTTTTGTCTTCCAAATTAAACTGCAGTTTAGAATGTAAAATTACACCTATGACACTGAAGTGTTTCCAAAAATTGTGCTTAGAATAATTTACAGATTATCCCCCATATACGAGTATCTTGGACAATGAATACACGGGACGGGGATTAGTCGATTTTACAAGAACTTATATGGTATATAAAGTAAGGAAACTTCGAGACTTTAATCCATAATAGTGCATCATGGGTAGATTGCAATACACCTAATATTTTTTTAAAAATCACACCACTTTTTTCATATTTAAAAATTGTTATAAGTCATTAACATGAAATGCAGCAACCTATATCTTATATTTCGATAAACGTAAGAAATGTGGCCATATTCCGTGATTACTCTTCTGAGCGATCGATAGTGAATTTGATCTCCCTAGCTATCTCTTTCATTTGCATAGTTTTACATAAAAAGTATAAAAAAAGGATATAAAAATTAATTTCAAGGCCAACTTTGTTTACAATTCGTAAATCAAAATTATTGCCATTTTAAAATCTTTAACATGCATTCATTATTCCCTCAAACAGTAAAGATTACGAAAAATATTATTTTCGATTTCTAAAATAAACTTGCCGGAATAACTATGAATACGATATTTTTTCATTTGTCGTTTAGATAAATTATTATTCGCTTCACAATTAAATGAAACTACGTGATGTAGTATTATTTCTACTTTCTTTAATTTCTTTACCACTAGAAATTAAAGAAAGTAGAAATAATACTACATCACGTAGTTTCATTTAATTGTGAATAATGAATTTCTACAAAATTAACGCCAAATATATTCAATATTATTCGCTTCTTATTATAATATGATATTAATTTTAATGACTCATTTTAAATTCAATCTTTATGAATTATTAATTATTTAATATGGCAACCCACACACAGTTCTTCTGGTTAGTTTTGAAAGTTTAGTATTGACATAACAGTTGGTTGGTTTAATGCACGTAGCTGGTTCGAAAAATTCAGTTTCTTGTGACAATAAATAATCATAGTAATTGACATAAGTTCTGAAATGGACAAACGTGATATATTACTTGTCCATTCGCTACGTAAATACAGAACTAAATATATTTACATATGCTAGTAAGTTCAAAAATAACGTATCTCATATAGCTAATTTTAGAAAAATTATATACATATGTTATTGTATATATATATATGCATACACACACATAGAAACATAATTATAGGGGAAAAAATTTTCTGATTTTTATCGATTTTCTAATGGGATTCATATATTGATTGCAATATGCTTTTTAAAACTTTTTAAATTTTGACATTGAAATATGTGTCATTCAAATGAAAGGTTCTTGTAATGGCAACATGTTGAAATATTCCAGCTTAGATGCACTCTGGTGATTGAATCTCGTGTCTTGCTTTTATAAAAGCTAAAACATTACAATTTTACCCTCTAACGTTATTTCATAATATCACTTAATACCGTCAAATGGCTAATAAGAATACTTCTTCGTAGTTACAACTGAATAAAGTTAAAGAAACAAATGTTTCAAATTGGAATAAAGAGACAAATTGATTCCATTTCATTTTGGAGACTTCCCCAGCAGCTTCCCTGGACAAAGTTTTAATAAACTTCATTAGAAATGAAGTGATGCAATACTAAACATAGTATTTATATTTATTTGAGTGAAACTGAAAGAAAAACAACTTTAAATGAGTTCTAGTTAAATAAATGAAATAAAAAAATATGAAAAATATTTCAAAGCTCTTAATGAAATATTTGCTCAAATGAGCTGACAAGGAAGTATTATCAAGGTCGTGAGCTTAAAAAAAATTTATAGGGAAATTTGTTAAAAGGAATGGAATTTCTAACTGCATATAGAAAGTTGGTCAGTTTTAAATCGAAACAGGTTTACGATCACAATGTTTAATTGAATAGAGTTTCGAGAAATTTTCCTAAGACTGTTAGCGATTTCACAAGGACGTATTGTCACGAGATAAATTCACAAAAAATTCTTTGGAGGTATTTCCGACAATATTCTGTGGATAATATTACTCTACCTTATTTTATATATCTTATTGAATATAGATAGTTTTGGTTCGATATTCATCTAGTAAATACGAGAAAATTGAACTGAAAACAAGGAAAGTAAATGATGTTTGTTTTCAAAATTCTGTCTAATCTAGTCATTTCACCAAAAATTGGTTCATGCATTTGGTATAAAAAATTCATTTGAATATTCCTAAAATTTAATAAAATAGTTTTAAGCTAGATCGAAAATGAGCTTTGCGTTTTGCTTTGTGCTTTGCGAAATTTGTAAATTTTTCTTTGATATTATAATTGGTTCCCATATTACATGTCTGAAACAATAAATATAAGTATAGTGTTACTTACGGATTCTTCCTTCCAAGCGATTTTTCTACACATTTTCAATTTTTATCAGTACAAATATCTTCAGACAAGCGAACATTCTTTTCCTTGAAACAACTCTAAAAACCACGCTGTTCTTATAAATTTGTTAACCCATTTGCCTTTCCATTTTACATCACTAAAAGTAAATAGGTAAATATATCAGCAATATACTGTAAGCTATTACTTCTTCACCATCTCATAGCTGATATTATGTAATAATAGGTCTCTGGGTTGTATTTTTAGAAAAAGCTAATGTGTGATATATTAGCTTTTTCTAAAAATACAAACAGTAAAGGGAACAATTATTTCTAAAATCAAATTTAAAAATCATAAGAAAAATCTTATTTGACCCTGTGCAACTTTGCTGATTGAATATGCATAAAGGAGAAACAAGTTTTTACCACTGCAAACTTATTAAGTATTTGAAAATTAATATATTGCATGGCCTGATATAAAGTGTAGTTTTAAAATTTTGAAACATGTTATTTAACGCAAAGTGCGTTAAATAACATGTTATTTTGAAAATAATAAAACTATTAATTACCTTGCTTACTAATAGTTTTAAAAAATTCACATTACGAATTTTATGTTACATTGTTTTTAGATCCCTATGCATTTGAAACTCAAAATAATTTTTCGGCACTAGTATCAAGAGTGCGATATCCATATTGTTTAAAAGACTTACTTAGACGTCAATTATTTCAAACCTGTTGATCATTGCATGAATACATAGTAACAAAAGGAGAAACCTTTCACGTCATAGTTTCAAAGTAAATAACAATATCCATTACTACTTTCATATAATACGATCTACAACTTTTCTACGTGACTTATGTAAACCAAGCGTTACGTCTCGCTTAGAAACATAGCGGTCCTCTGATAAATATCACTTCGCACAAATGTCACGGATCGGCATCAGAATGATATGATAAAAGCGTTTGTTAAAAGTATGCGACGTCTCTGAAAAGGTTGTAAATGCAGATGACGAATTTGAGAACGCCCTCAGCTGCGCGTGAATTTGAAATATCTTCATGCTGTTTAATCAGGTAAATCAACTTTGATCTGTGAATTGAAGACATCTATTGAAGTAACATAGATTTTATATATTTCTGTAATAAATATAATTTTTACTGAAAACTTTTTTATGTATTATTTCCTAATTTATTAATAATTTAAATAAATCCTTTGCTGTTTTCTCGTTTTACACTTCGCTATATTTTACCTGGTGCAAAGTTTAAATTCACTCCGCAAGTCTTTTACTTAAATTCTTTGATTTCGAAGTTTCCAAGTCATAAATATATAAAGCCAAATGCACTTTGACACACATGTACGATTATACGCCGAATATGAACTCTTGTTAAGTCTTTCAGTTGAACTTATTGTTGCAATATGATTCTACTCTGAGAGAATATAAATAGAATAAAGAAAAACTTATGTATATAACTTTTACATTTGTGCGTCATGTTTTCATACGTGTATACTTAATAGAGCTCGTATTATAGGTTAGTTTTATATCAAAGGAGAATTATCTATAGGTCTTGCAATTATTTTCTTATTAATTATAGCACATTGTTAAATTTTGTAATATTGTTACATATGATATTCATAAAACTTGATGTGTGGGAAAAAAGTACACAAAATAACCTTCAGATTGTGGAAAGGTCTTTTGACTGGACTGGGTCTCTGGACTGGGTAGTAAATTCAATGATTCCATTCAAAATCATTGAATCAACATTTCAACATAATATATAATTAAAATGGCTATCAATTAGAAACCTCACACTACGTATCTGTTTACATATAGCACATTTGTTATAAAATTAAGTTTTACAAAGTATTCTAATAAATTTACCTGCAGATGCATTACAAATTGCAAGGCAATTTGCATAATGAAAATAATTTATGTAATTCGTAAACAAATTCTTTACAAAAATAAGGATCACTAGGAGGAATATCTATTTCACTTCAAAAACTAAAAATGTACCAATGATGAACAAATAATATTATATATTACATTTGAAACCTTAATTATCTGAAAGTTGACATCTGGAATACATTTGTCCTAAGTTAGAATCCGAAGTTAAAAACTGAAATTTCTACTAATGCAACTTACTTAAAATGAAATGAAAAAAGTGATAATCATGGATAATTTCAAGTTATTAAAACGGTTTTTCTTAATCTTATACTTGTTATTTTAAAAGGACAACTTGCAAGAAACAACTTAAAGCAATTGTCCATAACAACAGTAATTACAAAAGATGGCTGTGGAATCCCATTATCCGTAACCTTGGAAAAGGAAAAATGTTAACGGGATATTGGAAACTGGAAAAAATATATAATAATATTAAAAGTTAATTTAGAACTGCCATTATTTGCATCTTTATTATTAAGTTAGTGACATACTGTAATTAAAACATAGCGAGAAAATTGTTTTCAATATTTTTGATAATTTTCATTTCCATGAGGTTTATATATTATGTACAAAATATTGTTTTCACTATAAACACGAACAATTCTTTGATATTTATATACTTCAGTCTTTATAAACATAAATGTAGCAAAAAAGACAATACTATGTGTTTCAAATTTAGGTATGAAATAAAAAATAATCTTGAAAGTATTATGGAAATTAGAATATGGATTATTGATTAAGGAAATCACTTATAATAACATATTTTTTTTAACATTAAAAAAGTTAATTCATTAAGTTTTATAGTATATCCTGTCTGTTTAAAGCGTATCTAAATTAACTCGATATCTAAATGAGTTCTATTACGAATATTTCTGACATTTATTAAAATTTGTAAAGGTATGTATCACGCAGCAAGCAAATTAATAATAGGACGTGATTGTATATTTTTCCTGTTACTGTACGAAAATAATTTGTCGCAATAAAAAGTGTTAACAATTTGTTAAAATAATTTTTAACTTCTTCTTTCATACGGAAACTAAAATAATTACTCAACCAAATAACCTAAATTCTGTAACAATACAAGCGCTTAGTATAAGTTAATCTACAAATATAGCGAATTTCGTTTTGACTCATTCCGTATCTATTCGGAGATAGAGAACACCAGCATTATGAACAATTATTTGCCGAAGGGTCGAGTTTAAAGGTCGAATGAGGGAACTATGACCCTCCATATTCAAATGAATACATTTTACTCTTTCAAGCTAAGAGTAATGAAGGTTATCCTTTAATTAATTATATTATTGTACAATTTCATCTTGTTTTAACTTTATGTTTTTCAGTGACATGTGGGCGTCCGTATTTGTTCTGAAAGTCATTTAGTGGTTGTGTTTTTGTTTCTATTCACAATGAACAGTCATTTACTCTTTTAAATGTTGCCACTAATATT